>CM060907.1:177223281-177837968 GCA_030737815.1 Allium fistulosum
CTCAGCAGTGAGCACTTGAATGATCTGGTCCCTTTGAGCGAGTTCGGTCTCCATTTTCTCAAGCGCTTTGGCTCGCTCAAAGGCCACCTTGGAAGCCTTCTCTACAGCCTTTACCCACTCTCTATACTGGGTGTAGACGTCATGAACGTAATCATGCACCGTGTTTTCCACCCCTGATGGAATTCTTTTTAAGTGTGGTGGGAAGACATAGCCATCGAAGCATATGTTCGGGAACTCCTTCCTCATCTGAGCCAATTTAATGGCCCCTTCTCATGTGGGCTCAGCTGGGACCTGCTCTGCAATTATGGAGGCCGTGGTTTCGACTCTCTGGAGGTGAGTCTCAGATCTAGAAGTGTGAGAAGATTGCCTATGACGTGGAGGCTCTGGTGGATGTGGAACAAGAACAGGAGGTGGAGATGGAAGTCTAAGAGGTGGAGAGCGAGACCTAGATCGATGTATGTATTCTCTGTCCCTGTCCCGCTCGTACCTCTCTTGACTAGAGTACCCGCGATCGCGGTCTCTATCCGAGTCTCTCCTGCGGGAGTCGTAATAGGTAGAAGACTTTCAGACCGAACGAAGGTTCCCAAGTATTGAACTTCTCCCAAACATAGCACCTGAAAGGGAAAAATGAAAGAAAAGTTAGCGATCTCTTGAACTGGACGATTTATGATTATGAATCATGTAGTGCAGTGAAGTGTATGCCTGTGCAACCCCCCGACCAACCGGAAATGTCGGCCGCACTCATGGCAAGCGACCCGCTCAGTTCAAGAGCATTATCAAGCTCCTCCATCCCGGTGTCGTGTTGAAACGACACATAATTCAGAATCGGAATATCAGCAAGCCCTTCAAAAGGATTCTCTACTTGCGGGGGAGGAGCCTCCAAAATTCTAATCCCCGGGACAGGCAAGGACATAACCATGGATTTTAGTCTCACAGATTTAGAATGCTTGTGAGCAACTGCCTTGCCTTTTCTCCTTCCTCCTGAATCCTGGACATCGGAAGAAGGCCCAGCTTGGAGCTCATTATCAGTAGGCGTTCTCTCCGGGTCAACTTCTTCAGCTATTACGACTCCGGGCGCTTTTCTTTTCACCCGCTTGTTCGAGACTGCTCTAAGTGTCCCTTCCAGCCGTATGCTTTGCTTACGTTCTATTAACCCGACAATTCTCAAGTTTCTGTCGGTCAGAACCAAGTCAATATGCCTCTCTTCGCCCGGAACCGCTTGGAGGATCCGGACTAGCTCTCTGAAGTATCCACCATCAGGTCGTGAGATTGCGGCTATGAAAGAAGAAAAGTATGTCAGTTTTGAGGTCGGTTATTATTATCTCAATAATTCAAGAGAATGATTGCAATGCTTACGTCTATCCAACCATCGCCTAGCAAATCCAGGGGGACACCAGACGTAGAACCATTCAGTTTTAAAGTAACTCAACCTTCCCCAGGACCCAGTTACTACTTGAGAGTTCCTAACCGCTTCCAAGAAGGTGAAAGAAGGGCTGTCTCCATGACTCTTAATGTTAAATAGATATCTAATCTCGATCGGCTTCGGTGATCGAAAGAGAATCTGCATAAACAGAATGAAGGTGCTATTCAACAAAGCATATCCGTTGGGGTGTAGCTGGGATGGAGCTATTCCGAGGAATGATAACATCTCCCTTATATATTGATTGAAAGGAGGAAGTGTCCTCGTTGTACAAGCGTGACGGTTGAAAGCGGTATACCCCTCCTGGGGAGCATGTGGCCTGTCATTTGGCCCAGGCAGTAACACGCCGTCAAGTGACAAGCCATGCCTTAAACAAATCCGTCCCAGTATATCTTCGGAGATGTCGGATGGCACAGAATCTTGTGGACGACAAATGAACCGGGCGCTTGGAAGCTCGTCCGGAGCTGGATTTATAATTTCGGCTTCAATGACCGGTATCTCGATGGTTGAAGGAATTAAACTCGGGAGTTCCTGATGCTGTGAACTTGAAGGTTCCACGACTAACTAGCTTATGAAAAATCATTGTTAAACAGACAATAACGCTTGTGAATCCCCCAGTGTAAAGTGTGTAAGTGTGTTGTGCGGTGTAGTACTGTATATCACTTGAAAAATTCTACAGAATTGGAGAAAGCATAAAAACGATAAGACTTCGAAATTCAGTCGGAATGACCGTCATCGCTGACCATCACTACCGTGCCATCAAGATGTTAGGGATCAATCTAAGTTAAAAAAATTTATCATTTTGTTAAGTTCCAGTTCCGTCAACGGGCTTCGATAGGCAATCAGATATGCGGTGAAACGATTAAGTCCAATTATGCAAGTTTGAAGCTCGTCAGAGTCAGTTGTTCAAGTGTGCAAGGAATTACAAATTCTTTAACGTTCAATTCGTATCGATCAGAAGAGCCTTGTTCGCATCGATAATTCATGTTCATCTACATGCAAGTTCGACTCGGTCAAAAGACTGGAGACTTCGAATCGATCCAGAGTGATTATTTTGCATCCATCAATTGGGTCGCCTTTGTATCAATCCCTGGTGCATAATTCGAATCGATCGAAAACCATGGTTTTCGAATCCATCAGATGCAACCCCTTCGTATCAATCAACATGCTCGAGGCACTCGCATTGATCATCCCAACTCGATGCAACAGCTTAGCCATTGATCGATACGAAGGCCTCCATCTCATCATCTCGGAGCCCTGACTCCAGATCGATGCTAAAACGAGGACCAAAAAAACCATTTTATCTCCACAATCCTTCTTCCCAAGATCGATTCGAACAACATTTTATCCTTCCACGACCTCGCGCATTATCTACTTCCTCGAGCAACGTTCGGGCACGAGTTCGAATGGAATGGCATGAGAATCTGGATCTCATCGTTTTAGGCCTGATTTTGTTCAATTGATTACCTGATTTTGACAACTGGTTAAAGGGTTAAAAGATTTTGGTTCGATTCAAAGTCGAGTATTTTTTCCTTTTCCAAGTCTTTGGAGCGATATGAAGACAAGGCAGAAGAATGAAAAGTAAAAAGTGAAAAGTGGCTAAGTCCACAGTATTTATATGGACTCGAGCGTGAAGGCAAAAAAACGATTCGCATCCCAGTAGATTCGACTAATTGCAAAACATCACCACGGGATCAATTCGAACAAGCCATTCGAATCCATCAACACGAGCCTTTATCGATGCGAAGTTGCCAACGAATGCTTTTCTGAGTCACACAAATCCATCGATACGAAACCATTGTTCGTATCGATCATCTTCGACTCCATCTCCAGTGCAGCGATATGAACTGTACAGTTCGTATCCATCGAATCACAGTTCACAGAAGCCAACACCCATCGATACAAAATATCTGTTCGTATCCAATGACTCCAGGTCCATCGATTCGTAATATACAACAAGGGCTGTACTGAAGACTTTGGACACTATCGATACGAACAAACGCTTCGTATCCATCGAACTGTGCATCCATCGATTCGAAGTGCTCACTTCGTATCCATCAATACAATGGATACCGATGCAAAAACAATGTTTTAACCTTCTACACCGATTCAGGAGAGGATCGATATGGAATTCGATACGGGATAAACTGACAACGACTCGTGAACGTACGAACGTCAACGAGAGTCAGATTAACATATATGCATATATGTCGGACTAATATTCAATATTCCAGATCTACAGGAATTGGAAACTCATCTGATAACGATTACAACAACAAACGGCTAATCATTAGCATACAGCAATTAGTTGCAACAATACAGGGTACAGCAGTTGACAGTCAACAGTTTACATTATCGAGAAAATCAGTCGAAGATTACAATTTTAATCGAAAAGACGATAACTATTCAGAATGATGATTGCAGCACGTCAAAGCACGTCATGTTTCCACAAGACGTACTTTGGGGGGCAAATGTTATCCCGCCTTTTGGCAAGGCCGTGACATCAAGAACTTGACTAGTAACCAATGACGGTTCGTCTTAGAGATCGGTTATACACAGGCTCACCATGGATATCGGTGGATTTTGTCCGAGTTCGGATCGAGCTACAATCGACAAGACACGACGAGGGAAGCCATAAAAGTCAATGTTCCAAATTTCAAGTCAATCCGAGTTCATATGCTCAAGTTATGATCGATGCAAGATTGGGCGAGAAACAGTCTCGAGTTCGAATCCATCAGGTGGCCGCTGTTCGAATCGATCAAGTTCGAATCCATCTGGGAAAGCTCTGTTCGACTCGATCGGTCAATGACTATTTCTTATCGATCCGCATCCATCAGGAAGCCACAGTTCGACTCGATCAACTTCGCATCCATTGACAAGCTCTGTTCGACTCGATCAGTCAATGACCACTTCGTATCGATCCGCATCCATCAGGAAGCAACAGTTTGACTCGATCGTCCAATGCCTACTTCGTATCCAACGGCAACAAACACTTTCATTGGTTTTGCATTGCTTAGTCTCAAAGGCTCTCTTTGTATCGATCGATCACCAATCGATACGAAATGCACGCCTCCCATCGATGTGAAGAAAAGCACAACAGTCGATGTGAACCAGGGAGCTTCCATCGATACGAGCTATGCAACCTTCATCGATGCGAACAAGCCAACGTTCATCGATTCGAACTAGACTGTCTTCATCGATTCAAACTGGGTATGCTACAGATCAATGCGAGGGATGCACGCCACGTCAACCAGCTAGCACACGCCGCCATCGATTCGAAATGATCGAGTCGAAATGATCGATACGAACGACACATCCAGCCGAAAAGCACCATATCGTATCGATCATATCTCTTAATCTACAAGTCCAAATGCTATGAAATTTTTACAGGAGCTTACGCACGTGCTAGAGAATATCCACGCCAAATTTCGATTCCATCGGACACAATCTTGATCGATACGAAATCTGTTCGTATCGATCACGGATCTGGCCGAAACTTCGTAGGCTTGGGCGCATAGGCCTAGTCACGTGCCAGGGGGAGTCTCCCGAGATCTGAGCAAAATATCAGCCTCCTACACCTATAAATAGAGCCCCAGGGCATGCAGAAAAGGGATCTTCTTCTTCTTTGAATTCTCCAACGCCCAGACTCTGCCGGATCCAGTTCTAAACTCCATTGCTGCTGCTACCAACGAATTTCACTGCTGTAAATCATTGTTATCTGCTGTAACTCGCTGAAATCAATTGTAATCATCAAAGAAACATCAATAAAGCAATCAATTTCATAGTGGACGTAGGCAACACGCCGAACCACTCTAAATTCTTGTGTTTCTGTGCGCTCTTATGACTTTCATTATCTGTTTTTGGAGTTTTTGTTAGATAATCCTCTTTTTCCATTTAATTTCTTCACTTTATCTCTTCAAAAACATCTGAAGAGTGTTGTGCCCAATTTTGGTACAAACATGAAGGAAATTGTTTTTATTTCTGAGAAGTATGTACATTTAATTATAATTTATTACTATGTTATGTAAAGTGTGATGATTGTAATACAGTTAATCAATCTCATACTCTTTTTTATTACAACTCTAGTAAGTTTTTTAAGAAGACAAATTATCAACGATTCTTTCCAACGTCATCAATAAAGAATTAATTTTCTATACATACATACATACATATATATATACACACATATACGAACATGTATACATATACATATTATATATATGGCTCCATTGATGAAAGAAAGTGGATAAAATTTATTTTGGCTAAAATAGAGAACATTAGAAAATATTAAAATATTTTTTGTTCGGTTTTATCCACTTATAAATAAGACCTTAAGAGTCTTATTTATTATTTGAAACACTTTATTTTAAAACATAAAATTACATCTCCTCCATTAATGCTACCTCAAGATATTGAGTTGCAAACCAAAGCTTGATTTGAGAAGGAAACTCAAAGGTAAATCAATATTTTCGACCCACTAAAACTAGACTTCTTCATCAAGGTAAAATATTCTTCAAAGTTTTTAAATTTTCACAAATTATTAGTGTAACATATTTTTTATTCTAATATATACACACACACACATATAACTTATAAATATTAATTTTATATACATACATATAATTATCGTACGTATTTAACAAATAAACATAATTAATATGTATGTATGTAAATATAAGCTTAAATAACAATAAATAAATATTTAATATAAATAAATCATTTACTATAAATTAAAAGTCAAATTAAAAATTAACATATATGTATACATGAACATTTGACTAAAATAAACATATATATATAAGTGTGTGTGCGTTTTGTTATATATATATATATAGCCTAGAAATCTGTAGACATTATTATTTCCTCAAATTATTAAATTTAATTTTATTTCTATATAATTTTATTTATTCATATTATAAAGTTGTATGTGTCTATGTATATGTATATATTATTAAATTATTTTTGATTTAAAAAATATATTCTTAATGCAGAGCATAATTAAGAAATATGAATATTTTACTTTAGAGTTTTTGTATAATCTATATAACTAATTATATTTGAATTTAAATTATAAGGTCAATCCCTTAATTACAAGAATAAATCTTTATATATATACACACACACACACATACATATATATATACACATACATATATATATATATATTGGTTATTATAATAAATAAAATAAGTAGATTCTATTGTTATGGAAAACTACCTTTAAGATTATTTATGAATTTATATAATTATATATATATATGAATTAATAACGTATATATATTATTTAAATTAACTAAATATAAATATAAATATAAATATAAATATAAATATTATTCTCGATCTTAAATATAGATTAATTAGTTATTTAACTAAAAGCCGCATATATATAAAATATTTATTGATATTTTGTGTGTGTGTGTGTATTTTTTTGAATAACCAAATATCCGTACATACATATATACAAAACACTGCATACAATTATACACTTCATCCATTCAAATCACAAACCTATTTGCCTCTATATAACTACTAGTCTAGCCCATAAACAATGAAATGAAAATGACAAAAACTAACTAAAAACCCAACCCATGTAGGTCGCCATAACACATTAAATTCCAGAGTCTCATGTCACAGCAGCTCTGTTCCATGTCATGCTTAAATTATAGTCACTAGTTGTTATATTCCCAACCTAATGTGGGGTGTGATCGATTCCATTTTGGGACAACATCTTTTAACCATATGAAACAAGCTGATATCTACAGCCATTAAGAATAGCAGAGCAGTCCTCGAAAGATATATATACACATACACAGCAAGAAATAAAGCATACACTTGTAAGGTAAACTAAAAGAACCACTGAAGAGATGCATCAAATATCCTCCATGAAACCCACAGAAACTTCAATTTTTTATATTGTCACAAGATCGAGTATATATCTAAAATGTCATCCCAAAATTCTAAACAGCTAATGGTTAAAGCAAAACAGTATTCCCATCACACCTAAAAGTATGACATTATCCATAAAATATTCCCAAGAATGAAATTATGAAAGAAGGAGAAAGAGCATTGATGAGGATCGGAAGGCATTAGAGTGGTCTTTGTAAACATTAAATAAGGCTTTTGACAAGAAGATGAAAGGGTCAGCAAACCATTTCAAAGAGGCCAAAAGGATGCTTCAACGGTGTTTTGGATAAGTAAAGAGCTTTCCTTTAGAAGGCAATGGATAACAGGTTTTCATATTTCGAAGAGGTCCAAGGCAATGAATAGCATTTCTTTCTGCATATGTACCAAACCATTCGAAACGATTGGTTCCATCTTCATCTACTTCCATCAGAAGAACATAAGGCAAAAGCAACCCTATGAATTCAATATAACGCCATCTAACACCAAAAGATGACGTTCCTATGAAGGAAACACCATATGATTGGTTAAAGCCATCCTCACCTATGAAGGAAACACCATATGAATTCAATATAACGCCCACTAACACCAAAAGATGACGTTCCGCAGCAGCCAGAGAAGATGCTATCGAGTGGAATCTTTTGCAGCAAAACTTTCTATGGTGTTTTGACTCATTCGAAACCCAAGGGTATACGTTTCGACAACATCGAAGGCCAATGTCAATGCCAACTTGCATGGCACATTAACAGCTAAGTAAAGGACGCATCTATATACCTTACGACGAAGTCGAAAGCGATCAAGCAATATACCTTTCGAAGAAATCGAAAGCAGTAAAGTAAGATAGAAGGAAGCATGGTCTTCAGCGCCAGCGGAAGGTCGGCCATGTAATCCTTTCGACTTGGTCGAAAGCTATGATTCAGAAAATGCACACAAAAGCAGGAAAGCAGACCTTTCAACCATGTCGAAAGCAATGGGTCGAAAGGTGCCAACCCACACCTAGAAATAAGACCCTAGGGGTCTGGTTTTGGGGAGCTGATTTCATTTATTTCTTACTTGTACTTTCTAAAGCTTGTAAACCCTAATCTCAAAATCAAATTCGGGATTTGGTTAATTTGTACATCTTAGTTCAATAAAAAGAAGATTATGACAATTTTGATTATGTAGCTGTTTTGAGATTCCAATTGCATACAATTATGATCATCTAATCTTGATCTAGTCGAAAGGTTACCCTTCGATTAAGTCGAAACCCCTAGCATACACATATCCTTTGAGTTTTAGCTCAAAACCACAAGACAATAAGAGCTCACTCTTTTGATGAAGTCGAAACCCACTCAACTCAACCAATTACCAAAAACCGTTAAGTCCCAATCTTAAGCCTCCTTGACTACCTCGAAAGGTGGTTCCGACAGAGTAACCAACTGAATAACTTGGAAGGAATTTCTGAAGAGAGGTTAGCCTTTTCGATTGTGTCGAAAGGTATTAAATAAGTGCTTTCAACTACCTTTACCTACTCGAAGAGTGTAAGCAACCTTCACTTGTTTAAAAGGAGGTTTCGAAGGAACCACTTATACTTCAAACTCCACTTTGAGGTGTTGACAAGTTTTCTTGTTAACATTTTTGGCGCTAGAAGTAGGGTTTGAACCTCTGATTCCCAATAACTTTCACCACATATTTATTGCATATAGTTCTTCATTCAAAAGAAGAAAATGGTAAGATCAAGGAGTAATAACAACTGCCCTAATGAAGAAGTTGCGCCACAATCAACTTTAGTAGATAAAGTTGTCCCAAACTTTAACTTATAGAATATGGAAATTGGGCAACCTTCAACCCTAATAAGATTGGAAAATTATGAGATTAAATTCCAAAATCTACAATAACAAATGATAGCAATGCAAGAACTTTTTGAAGAAGCTTCATCTTGAGGATCATTATAGGTTATGGAAGGGGAAGATGAAGCGCAATCACCAAATAAAGATCACCATGAAAACCAAGAAAGTCAAGCTAAAAGGTCCCTCGAGCAATCAAATAGTCCAATCTAAAGAAACGGTAAAAGTTACCACAAAAACGAAGCCGACCAAGAAGACAATCTAAACCAAATGATAATGGATATGTTTAAGGAAAAAGGAATTCCTGACCCAGAGAAATATGTTATCCTGCAAAATACCCCTTTTACAGAAGAAATGTAACATCCCCTACTTGGAGGCCCAAAATTAACGGCTACAGATGATGTAGTCATCCATAGTTATTAATCCTCGACGACCAAATACGGCGATATTAGATACATTGATACACAAAAACACAAGAATATGGAAAAAAAATTAAACAGCAAACAAATTCCATACAAAATATTCCAAATTGATTACTTAATCCCAGTTCGCAGACCACGTTCAGATAACATATAATTATTACAAAATACGCCAAGAACGACATATGAAGATGTCCCCTTGGTTGATCAGAGTGTATAAATAGGCAAGAAAACAAATTTTCCTTTACAAACAAAACACATAGCGGAAATAAAAGAACTCTAATAACAAGCTTGCATCCTGCACATCCACGGAAACTTTATTCATCTAAAAGAACACCTGGAAACCTTAACTCTCAACCTACTCAAAATCAATTGAGTACCCCAGAGTTTAAGGGAAAAACAAAAATTTCGAGTCAGACATAAAGCCTGGTATGAATAATAATTTACCATATCAAACCACTTAGATATCTAGTGAGACCACACCGCTTAGCGGAATGGATTTTCCCTTTACTAGTATCCTAAAACGTTTATAAAACCATATATTGTACTCCTGCATCCACAATGGTTAAAACATGGTATTTCAAAAACATTATGATGATATGCAAAACAAGTAAATCAAATTTGGATTACCCATCCCTATTCATTCTGACTATCTGTCTCAATTATAGTTTCTAGGATTACTATTAACTTAATAAATGTTTATGGACTATCTGTCCAATAACATAGTTTTCATGGGATCACTAAGAACCTATTCGTAACTCCAATATCTTTTCTATTATCCTAGTTTTCATGAGCTAACTAGGAACCTATTGACTATCTGTCAATATCTTAATCCAGATATAGTTTTCATGGGTTAACTATAAACCTATGGCCCCTGCCAATATCAATCATAGTTTTCATGGGCTGACTATGAACCTATTGGCTCCTGCCAATATCTTTAATTTAGATTTTAACATTTCTTAAATTATATTCACTACTAGGTCAACCCAACTGGTTATTCTGCCCTTCCCCAAAATACTGTTATGGTTAATAACAATGTGAATAAGTATATGAGGAAGTATTCAAACAACAAATAATACCATCACTGTGGTTTATCATCTTCCTTATATATATCCTGGTTAAACCCTTTGACCTTTATAATCAATGAAAACTTCTTCATTTCAAAACCCGTTTGTTCACTTATGTCATGGTTATTCCTTTAAATTGAGATTGGGTTTATGTTTTGAAATCTTAAAACATCTCTTTCGAAACCTCTGGATGACTTCCCTCGAAAGCATAAACTTCATTTCAAAACATAATAAACATACCTATCGATGGTATCAAAATGTTCTTTAAAACATAGCTTCGAAAAAAATAAAAGTACTTTTTCGAAAGCATTGGGTTAACTCTTTTAAAACATCCTTGGGTCAAAATGGTTATATACGAAAGTATCTCTTTCGAAACCAATTATGAAATGTTTTGAGGAAAAGTTGATGGTGTCGGAACCTTCTAGTCGAAAGCAACCACCATTTAAATTAAAACATTGAGGGATAGAGTCGAAACCCTTTTCGACTCCATTGCCTTCGAAACCCCTAACCCCTTTAAAAACCATTTAGGAAGTGGCTTAGCTTAGGTAAAGACAGAGATAACCTTTCAAAGGCATTGATGGCTTCAATACACACGGAAGGAAAATAGCAGTTGGGTTTCAACTTAGTTGAAACTAATCCTTTCGAAAGCACTGATCTAAAGGAAAAAGGTACCCCTTCGATAGCTATTTATAAAATCCCTTTCGAAAGCATGAGTTTCGACTATGTCGAAAACTTTAAGTAAAACAAAGCAGGAATTTACTTTTGAAAGCAAACTAAGGTCCCAACCTTATAGGGGATCGACTTGGTCGAAAGCCCTTTTAAAACTAGGCGGCGCTTATCTTTGAAAAGCAAACTTTGGTTTCGACCCTAACGATAGAATCACTTTCGAGACCCTACCTTCCGCTACTTACTAATTCACTTTGTACTAACAACTTTGATACCATGTGCATTGGTTTCGACTATGTGGGTTTCGACTGAGATGGTTTCGACTGAGATGGAGTGGAGGTAAAGGAGTCGAAGGGTACTTCCAAAATAGGCGGAATTTCCTTTTTCTGAGAACGCTGATTTATAGCTAAATATTGCCATTACTTTATAACTAACCTACCTGTTGTAACTCCTTGATTAGCTACTATAAACAATTTCAAATGTTTTACCATTAAACTACCACATTTATCAAATATAAATCTAAATAAATTTAAACGGTTAAGCCCTTCCATTTACAAAACCAATATTTGCAGATAAGTCCTTCCCTTGAAATAATTTATTTCCCCTAGTAAATCAATTGTGAAAAATCTCCAAAAATAAAACAAATTCAATCTTATCATGTAATCAAACATATTAAAATTTCAGACCCAATTTCTTCCTGAAATGCTCGAATTAAATTTTTAACCCAATCATATCATATTTTCCTTTAGAAATTCATAATAAATTTTCTACAGCTCGGAAAATTCTAAAATAAAAACCTATATCCAAATTCATATTTTGCTTAACATAAAATTTTTCCATGGCATTCAAAAGTGTAAACTCTCGGTTTACCCTAAAATCGTGCTAATTCATAAGAAAATGAAATAAAATAAATCAAACATAATATATTTCAAGCATATCATCATCCATATCGTCATAAAAATGAATTTAATCATAAATCCGAAAACATATAATCATAGAATAAAATAGAGATGGTATGAAATTATTATTCACCTTAGATATGATAAGGAATTTGAGATTTGTTGTTGGTTGATCCTTCCTAGCTTTGATCCTTAGCTTTAGACTGAATTTTTCCTCTTTTCCTTCTTGTTAATAGCCGACTCTAATTTAGGTTTATGGTTTTCTTTTGTGAAAGTGAGAAAATGAAACATGAATGGATAATTACAAAGGAGTATAGCCGTGTAAGATAAAATGGCTATTTACTAATATGCCCATGTGTAAACTTATTAACCTTTAAACAAATTTAAAGCCCGTTTATTTTATTATTAAGCACGGCACTTGTTTATCCAAATTTCAATCCCCTTATCAGCATTATTCTATTTAATTTATGTAATTAAATTTCTTGAATAACGTTATCAAAATTATGGATGTTATAGGCTCCCCCCATAAAGAATTTAGTCCTCGAAATTTAGTAAGGACTAAATACTAAACATAGCAATCATATGTAACAGCTCCTAACAACCATACTAGTCTAACTGACTAGCAACAATATATATATATATCTAATATATACAAACCCTCAAAGCAGAACAGGATAAGTATCTCTAATCCTATCCTCTGTCTCCCAAGTACAATCCTTCTCCTTGTCGCTCTACTAAACTTTCACCAACCTGAATGTCTTATTCCTTAACCTTTTCTCATCTCTAGCTACAACCCGAACTGGTTGTCTAACAAAATTCAAATTAGGCTCTACTACTATGTCTTCCAACCCAGTTGGAGGAATAGTGGTCTCTAGATCATGCACAAACTTGCGAAGATGAGGCACATGAAATACATTATGGACACCGGCCATACTGCTCGGCAACTCTACTCTGTATGCGAGCTTTCTAATCTTCTCTATAATCTGGAATGGACCTACATATCTTGGGGCTAACTTCCCTGACTTTCCAAATGGTGCCACACCCTTCATTGGTGATACCTTAATGAAAACCTTATCTCTAACTAAGAATTCTAGGTCCTTACGCCTCTTATATGCGTAACTCTTCTGTCTTGACTGAGCTTCCTTCATCCTTCCTCGGATTAACTCAATCTTCTCTGACTCCTCTCTGACTAAATCTGGATCTAAGACTAGTCTGTCTCCAGTTTTCAACCAACATGCTAGTGATTTGCACGGTCTTCCATTCAAAGCTTCAAACGGTGCCATTCCTATACTTGTATGATAACTATTATTATAGGAAATTTCAACCAAATATAGGTGATCCTCCCAAGATCCACCAAAGTCCAATACACAAGCTCTCAGTAGATCCTCGAGTACTTTGTTGACTCTCTCTATCTGCCCATCTGTCTGAGGATGATATGTAGTACTCATGTTAAGCTCGGTACCCATCACTTCCTGTAGAATCTTCCAGAATGCACTAGTGAACAAAGCATTTCTGTCACTGACTATACTACTAGGAACTCCATGCAGTCTAACTATGTTCTTCGGGAACAACTTAGCTAAAACAGGTGTCGTCCTGGTTGACCTAACTGGAATGAAATGGGAACTCTTGTTCAATCTGTCCACTATAACCCATATACTTTCATTACCCCTATTTGTCCATGGCAACCTGTCTATAAAATCCATGGATATCGAATCCCATTTCAAAACTGGAATCTCTAAAAGCTGAAGCAACCCAATCGGTTTCTGATGTTCGGCTTTCACTTGTTGATAGTTTGCACACTGCCTAACCCATAAGCCAACATCCCTCTTCATGCCTTTCCAATAGAAGCTCCTCTTCATATCCTGATACAACTTGGTCCCTCCAGGATGAATCGTAAACTTGGACCAATGACATTCTCTAAGAACTTCTTTCCTCAAGTCCTCAATGTCGACACACAATCGTTCCTTCATTCTCAACCATCCCCTCTGGTCAAGGCAAAAATCCTTTAAATCATCGTTCTCAGTTCCAACCTCAAGCTTTCTTATTTTTTCAGCCAACACTGGATCCTCTTTCTGCTTAGAAGCAATTTTCTCAATCAATACTGGTCGAACTTATAAACAAGAGAACTTGGCTGAACTCTAACTAGAAGCAGCAGTCGATCTTAACTGCACATCACAACTGACTAAAGCTTCTAAATCTTTCCACTCTGCCAACATAGCTAACACCACATTCTGATGTTTTCCGCTAAGAGCATCGGCTACCTTATTACCTTTTCCTGGTGTATACACTATACCAAAATCATATGCCGCCAAAGACTCCAGCCATCCCTACTGCCTCATATTCAACTCCTTCTGAGTGAAAAAATACCGTAAAGACATATGATCGGTATAAAGCTCAAACCTCTCCCCTAAGAGATAATGTCTCCAAACCTTCAATGCGAAGATCGCAGCTGCCAACTCCAAATCATGAGTAGGATATCTAACTACATGCAGTCTAAGCTTCTTGGATGCGTAGGCAATAACTTTACCATTCTGCATCAACATTGCTCCTAATTCGGTTCCATATGCATAAGTGTACACCACCAATCCTTGGTTTCCGTCTGGAACTACTAACACGGGTGCATTGGTCAACAAATGCTTTAACTTAAGGCATGCTTCCTCACATTTGTCAGACCAAAAAAATTTCACCTCCTTCCTGGTTAGCTTAGTTAAGGGTGCTGCTATCCATGAGAAATCCTTAATGAATCTCCGGTAGTAGCCAGTAAGTCCAAGAAAACTTCTGATCTCAGTCACCATCTCTGGTCTCTTCCAATTATTCACGGCTTTGATCTTATCTGAATCAACTGACAATCCTTTCTCCGAAACCACGTGACCAAGAAATTTTACCTCTTTCTTCCAGAAATGACACTTGGTAAACTTTGCCTTTAGCTGATTCTGCCTCAGTGTCTCAAGTACCACTCTAAGATGAACTTTATGCTCTCTCTCATCCTTAGAGTAGACTAGAATGTCATCTATAAACACCAACACGGACCTATTCAAATACTCTCGAAAAACTCGATTCATCGAATCCACAAAGAAAGTAGGTGCATTCGTTAACCCAAATGGCATCACCAACCACTCATATGAACCATACCTAGCTCGAAATGCTGTCAAAAGAATACTGTCCTCTGCCACTCTTAACTGATGGAAACCTGTTGCCAAATCTAACTGGGAAAACACTCTAGCTCCACTCAACTGATCAAACAGATCATCTATTCTGGGTAAAGGATACTTATTCTTAACTGTCCTTTCGTTCAACTTACGATAGTTGATACACATCCTTAAAGACTCATCTGGTTTCTTCACGAAAATCGTGGCCGCTCCCCAAGGAAAACTGCTTGGTCGAATAAAATTCCTTCCTTCTAGATCCACTAGCTGCACCTTCATCTCCTTCATCTCAGTCGGTGTCATCCTGCTAGGTGGTCTACTTATAGGTTCGGCTCCCGGCACAAGATCTACTCTAAACTCCATAGCTCTTCTCGGTGATAGACCAGTGACTGGCTCAAAGACATCTGTAAATTCTCTTGCCACTCGAACCTGACTTAACACACTTCCTACCTCCATAGCATTAAGTAAAGCACTAACATTTCGGTTAGTATTCTCTACCAAGATTCTCGCTCGGTTATGACTATTGGGGTCTTAGTGATATCTCCTTATCCTTGCAAAATATTCTAGCTCATACCTACCCAACCAATCCATACCCAAAATGATTCTGATATCTACGAAATTAATAACATATAAATTGCAGGTAAACTTATGATCTAACAAGTCAAGTTCTAACTAGTCACATCTTAACCCTATAGTTTCATACACTCCTATTGGATTCATAACCCTTAAGGAAGTAACAAGGTAGGTGGGTTCTAAGCATAACTTATCAAGTAAACCACGAGATATAAATGAATGTGATGCACCGGTATCAAAAAGTACCCTAACTGGTATATTCTGAATCAAAAGCATGCCTTCCATCACAGTCTTTTCTTTATCAGCTACAGTAGGCCTAGCTGGTCCTATAGCAAAAACTTTTCCTTTATCCTCCCTAACTAGCTCTGGACACTGATTCTTGTAATGCCTAACTTGATCATAGTTGAAGCACTTCACATTCTTCTTACTTGCAACTTTCTTCCCATTTCCTGACCGGCATTCATTTGTAAAGTGACCCTCCTTGTCACACTTATAGCAAACTAACTCAGCCTTCGACTTCTTAGCAGTATCTCCTTTCTGGACTCCCTTCTTTTTAAAGAACTTCCTCTTTTTACCTAGAGAACCCTGAGTTTCCACTGGCCTTTCTTTAGGAAAATCAGCAAGTAACTCCTCATGGCGAATGGCCATCTCCACCACTATATTACAAGGATCACGGACATGTGTCATGGTCATTCTATCAAGCTCGGGCCTCAATCCCTGAATGAACCTCTCATTCATTTTGATGTTAGTGTTTATAGTAGCATATTCATATCGAGACAGCTCTTTAAACTTAGTAGCATACTCGACTACTGACATCTCTCCCTGAGTTAGATCCATAAACTTTCTCATCGGTTCTGACTTAGCAAACTCAGATACAAACTTCTGCTCAAATCTCATTTTAAAATCATCCCAAGTTAACTGCTCTTCTGGAACTCCGGTAGTGATACTATTCCACCAATGTAGTGCTGACCCGTGCAACTGTCTAAAGGCCAACCTTTTCTTTTGCCCATCATTTAGACCCAAATCAGTAAATATATGTTCATAATGCAACAGCCAATTCCGAACTTCTATAGCACTCTCTATTCCCAAGAATGGCTTCCCAACCAAACTGGTGTAATCTCTACTCAGCAAAGCATAATTATTCCCAACTGGAGCCACAAGATTAGCTCCTTCTACATTTCCAACAACACCAGCAGCAGCTCCTGCTTGCATCAAAACAACAAAGAATTGATACATCGCCCCCATATCTACTAGTGGATTTCTAGTACTCAATTCAAATCAGCATTTTGATTACTAACATTAGCCTGTCGACCCAGGTTCCTCCTAGTAGTGGGTCAAACATTTCCATTAGTGGTGGTGCTTCCTCCACCAAGATTTCCTCTTCCGTTTCCTGCTTCCATATCTCCTTTTTCACAAATCTGCACACGAGCCTTAGTAAGATACAGAAGAACAGTCTAAGAGAGCAGGGAATACGTACTTATATATATAACTATATATCAAATACAAGTACGTTACTTTAGCGTTAACCCTAACCCCAATCTTATTATCTAATTCATTGGATTATGTTTGGAAAATCTTTTGGGTTTAAGTTTCTTTTAAGGTTTTATAAACCTATGCTCCGATACCAACTTGTAGCATCCCCTACTTGGAGGCCCAAAACTAACGGCTACGGATGTTGCAATCATCCATAGTTATTAATCCTCGGCGACCAAATACGGCGATATTTGAGACATTGATACACAGAAATACGAGAATATGGAAAAAAATTAAACATCAAACAAATTCCACATTCCATTTCAAAATATTCCAAATTGATTACAAAATACCAGTTCGCAGACCACGTTCAGATAGCATATAATTATTACAAAATACGCCAAGAGCGACATATGAATATGCCCCATAGGCTGATCAGAGTATATAAATAGGCAAGAAAACAAATTTGCTTTTATAAACAAAACACACAATGGAAATAAAAGAACTCTAATAACAAGTTTGCCTCCTACACATCCTCGAAAGCTTTATTCGTCTAAAAGAACACCTGGAACACTTAACTCTCATCCTACTCAAAATCAATTGAGTACTCGAGAGTTTAAGGGGAAAACAAAAACGTTCAGCCAGACATAAAACCTGGTATGAATAATAATTTACCATCTCAAACCATTTAGATATCTAGTAAGACCACGCCGCTTAGCGGAACGGGTTTTCCCCTTACTAGTATCCTAAAACATTCATAAAACCATATACTATGCTCCTGCATCCACAATGGTTAAAACATAGTATTTTAAAAACATTACGATGATATGCAAAATAAGTAAATCAAATATGGATTACCCATCCCCATTCATTCTGATTATCTATCTCAATTATAGTTTCTAGGATTACTATTAACCTTTTAAATGTTTATGGACTATTTGTCCAATATCATAGTTTTCATGGGACCACTAAGAACCTATTCGTAACTCCAATATCTTTTCTATTATCCTAGTTTTCATGTGCTAACTAGGAACCTATTGACTATCTGTCAATATCTTAATCCGGATATAGTTTTCATGGGCAAACTATAATACTATTGGCCCCTACCAATATCAATCATAGTTTTCATGGGCTGATTAAGAACCTATTGGCCCCAACCAATATCTTTAATTTATATTTTAACATTTCTAAAATTATATTCACTACTCGGTCAACCCAGCTGGTTATTCTGCCCTTCCCCAAAATACTGTTATGGGTTAATAACAATGTGAATAAGTATATGAGGAAGTATTCAAACAACAAATAAAACCATCACCTGTGGTTTATCATCTTCCTTATATATATCCTGGTTAAACCCTTCGACCTTTATAATCAATGAAAACTTCTTCATTTCAAAACCCTTTTGTTCACTTATGCCATGGTTATTCCTTTAAATTGAGTTGGGTTTATGTTTTGAAACCATAAAACATCTCTTTTGAAACCTCTGGATGACTTCCCTCGAAAGCATAAACTTCATTTCAAAACATAATAAACATGCCTTTCAATGGTATCAAAATGTTCTTTAAAACATAGCTTCAAAACAAATAAAAGTACTCTTTCGAAAGTATTGGGTTTACTCTTTAAAAACATTCTTTGGGTCAAAAATTTTATATACAAAAGTATCTCTTTCGAAACCAATTACAAAATTGTTTTGGGCAAAAGTTGATGGTGTCGGAACCATCTAGTCAAAAGCAACAACCTTTTAAATTAAAACATTAAAGGATAGAGTCGAAACCCATTTCGACTCCATTGCCTTGGAAACCCCTAACCCCTTTCAAAAGCATTTTGGAAATGGCTTAGCTTAGGTAAAGACAGAGATAACCTTTTGAAGGCATTGATGGCTTCAACACACTTGAAAGGAAAATAGCAGTTGGGTTTCGACTTGGTTGAAACCAATCCTTTCCAAAGGACTGATCTAAAGGAAAAAGGTACCCCTTCGAAAGCTATTTATAAAGTCCCTTTCGAAAGCAAGACTTTCGACTATGTCGAAAGCTTTAAGTAAAACAAAGCTGGAATTTACTTTTGAAAGCCAACTAAGGTCTCAACCTTATAGGGTATCGACTTGGTCGAAAGCTCTTTTAAAAACTAGGTTGGTGCTTATCTTTTAAAAGCAAACTTTGGTTTCAACCATAATGAAAGCATCACTTTCGACACCCTACCTTCCGCTACTTACCAATTCACTTCGTACCAGTACCTTTGATACAATGTACATTGGTTTCGACTATGTGGGTTTCGACTGAGATGGAGTGGAGGTAAAGGAGTCGAAGGGTACTTACGAAATATGCGGAATTTCCTTTTTCTGACAATGTTGATTTATAGCTAAATATGGCCATTACTTTATAACTAACCTGCATGTTGTAACTCCTTGATTGGCTACTTTAACACTTTTCAAATGTTTTACCATTAAACTGCCACATTTATCAAATATAAACCCAAATAAATTTAAACGGTTAAGCCCTTCCATTTACAAAACCAGTATTTGCAGATAAGTCCTTCTCTTGAAATAATTTATTTCCCCTAGTAAATCAATTGGGAAAAATCCTCAAAAATCACTAAAATTCAATTTTATCATGTAATCAAGCATATTAAAATTTCAGACCCAATTTCTTCTTGAAATACTCGAATTAAATTTTTAACCCAATCATATCATATTTTCCTTTAGAAATTCATAATAAATTTCTATAGCTTGGAAAATTCTGAAAATTAAAACTCATATCCAAATTCATGTTTTTCTTAACATAAACATTTTCTATGGCATTCTAAAAGTGTAAACTCTCGGTTTTACCCTAAAATCATGCTAATTCATATGAAAATGAATTAAAATAAATCAAATATAATATAGTTCAAGCATATCATCATCCATATCTTTATAAAAACGAATTTAATCATAAATCCAAAAACATATAATCATATAATAAAATAGAGATGGTATGAAATTATTATTCACCTTAGATATGATAAGGAATTTGAGATTTGTTGCTGGTTAATCCTTCCTAGCTTTGATCCTTAGCTTTAGATTGAATTTTTCCTCTTTTCCTCCTTGTTAATGGGCGGCTCTAATTTAGGTTTATGGTTTTCATTTGTGAAAGTGAGAAAATGAAACGAGAATGGACAATTACAATGGAGTATAGCCGTGTAAGATAAAAAGGCTATTTACTAATATGCCCATGTGTAAACTAATTAACCTTTAAACCAATTTGAAGCCCATTTATTTTTTATTAAGCATGGCCCTTTATATAATTTATTCAAATCTCAATCCCATTATCATCATTATTCTATTTGATTTATCTAATTAAATTTCCTGAATAATGTTATCAAAATTAGGGATGTTACAAGAAATAATGGCAATTAGTCTCCCTCCTCACATCCAAGTTCCCCTAGTAAAATATGATGGGACTACTGATCAGATGATCACCTTACATCTTTTGAAAAATAGATGAACTTATATAATGCTCCTGGGCCAATTCGCTGCAAACTTTTCTCGGTTACTTTTCAAGGAGCAGCTATCAAATGATACAGGAATTACCAAGTGGAAACCATATGTTCCTAGGAACAATTTTCTTATGACTTCATGACACAATTTTATATATTCAGAGACTCAACTTTGGACTTTAGCTTGTTAGCTACTATCAAACAAAAACCAGGAGAACTGCTTGGCGAATACTTGAACAAAATTAAGTACATAAGCATTAAAGGCAGAGAGTACAACCGATAGAGAAAAGCTTAATGCAATGCGATTAGGGTTGATCGAACAAACCCCTTTCTGGAAAGATCTTTATATTAATGGATGCAAAGTTCTACAATACTTCTATTCCCGAGCAGACAAATTTATCTGTTTAGATGAAATGTGCCATGACAAGAAAAGATCGCAACAATGCACAAATGAAGAAAAATCTAGTTCCAATCACTCCAACCAAAAATCAAAGAATGGTGAAAGGATTTGGAAGAGAATTCCAGAACCCAAGTATGTAGCCTTAGATCAACCTCTTTCTCATATATTTGTTGCAGCAAAAGATGATGGAAGTTTATCAACTACTTATAAAATGTGAAGCCAGCGAGAATCTAGAAAAGAGGAAAGTTATTGTGATTATCACAAAGCAAATGGACATAAGACCGATGAGTGTCGCATCTTAGCTGGAATAGTTCAGAATATGATCATGTTAGGAACCCTAAAGGAGTTCCTTAAAGAAACTTAAAGAAAATTCTTGTTTAAGCCAAGAAGAAAGCAGCTTAGCAACTTCAAAAAATTTGGACCCCTATCAAATCATGAAGCCTTGCAGCATGAGTTCAATTATGAGTTCTCTTCGTTATTAACTTTGTAACTTGATTTGTACTTTGATTTGTGCTGAAAATAGGTCATGTACTAATTCAAAATTCGAGTGTCATTATAGAAGAAAACAGAACCGGTCCATAACATTCAATGTACTATTGGAGCATAACAAATTTTTAGTTACCTGAGAAAGGCCGCTCAAATTCCTGATAAAAAATAACTATCAATGCTTCAATTAACGCAATACAAAGGCTTGCTCTCATGGAACCGCGACCGCTATTAATCCTTCACCAATCTTTGAGGAAAACTTACAAATAGACCACTCCGTTACTAAGCAATGCTTATCAAGATATGATTATATACCTAAAGGAAAAAACAATGTACACCAACTCTATTTTTGGCAATTTATTTTACTAAAAGAAATTTCAATAACGTATCTTCACTGAAAGACTATTTTCAATCACCCCGCAACCTGGGGAGGACAAATGTTTATCTATTTCAAGAACTAATCTGTGTAATCTTCCAAAGATACTATATAGCATTAGTGAATGTACACAAAGGACTTCTAAATAAGAAATCTTAATATTTCGAAGTTTTCTTAAACCATTAGCGAGGAGAAGCCTATACATACTTTTTCTGGAAACGTTTTAAAGCTATCAAAAGTTCATTGACAAAAACTTAGATCAGGAAATCCTATACTCGCCTAAAAAACTGTAGGTTCATGAATCATGACCTCCTAGTATTTTAATTGAGATTCGTATGTAACAACCCACATATTTTACGATTATATATTTAAATATTTTATTTAAATATAGCATCGTTAGTTGAATTAAAGTCTGAAATGTGACTTTTTGTAAACAGTCGAATCCGAACTCGAGACCACTTTCATTGAGTTCAAAACAACGTTTACAAAGTATAAACATTGATATGTTTAGAGTTGATTAGGATTTTGGTATTTTTATTTGGGCTTTGGATTGTGTTCTAGCCCACTAACCCAACAAGATAACCCAAACCTTCTACCAAAATACCTCTCACTCCACTCCTCCTCATTCATTCCACTCATAATTTCCTAACACTCAAGCTAAAGGAAAAATGGAGGAAAGAGGGGAGATTAGAAATTCCTAAGCCCTAGATTCTTAGGAAATTCAAATTCAAGTTCTAAAATCAAGGAGAAGCTTAGATAAGCATCCTCTTCATCTTCTCCATCTTAATTCCTCTTCAATTTTTGATTTTTCCTATAACCTAACTTAGGAAAATCCTTGCATGTGATAATAGGTTGAAGATCTTTGAGGTGTAGTTGAGGAGAAATCAATCTTAGCTTGTTTTAAAGCTTCTCATTTCTATTTTTGGGTTTTAAAGGTAAGTTCTTGAACTCACATCTATGTCTATAGCTTTCATTGTTATTAGGTATGAATTCCTAACATCTATTTCTTATTCAATTGCTTTTGAATTGAATTGGTTTGGTGAATTTTCCAATCTTGGTATTTTGAAGTCAAAATCTATAAAAAAATATACACCTTTGGATGTTTGGACATGTTGTTTGGGGTGTATTGAAGAGCCTATCGAGCTGGGTTGTCGCTTGGCATAAATCCCTAGCCACCGTCGTTCATTCGATCGCTTCCAAATTCGTTTGCCCATCTTTGGGCTAGGGAAATTCTGCCCTGAGCTTCAGCTCAGACATTTGGGAAAACACTCAGACGTCTGAGGCTTAGGAAATAAAATGCCAGAACCCAGGGTAAGACATCTGAGGTTCATCCCCAGACGTTTGAGCGACCTGGAATGAATTTCCAGAGCTTCGGCTCAGACGTTTGGGAAAACCCTCAGACGTCTGGCCGTTGTCAAATTCTGCATATTTGCCTATTTTTATGTGGATTTCCAATTTTTATCAATTTATGATGATCCGATTAGATATTGTCATTCATTATCGATTTTGATGATTTCTTTTCTGGATTTTTGGTGTTTCCATTTGATGGATTCGATATCGATTTCCGTGGTTTTGATTTACGTTATTGAAATGTGGATTTTTGTGATAGATTGTTTTATAATCGTTTCTGTGATTTGTCACTTTAAAATACAAAGGTTTTTATACTAGTAGGAAATACTAAACTCTTTCACAAAAATGATTTCAACACTACTGTTAATACAAAACTCTTTTTTTAAAACCGTTTTCCAATCTATTAGTACATGCAAACCTTTACCTCATTCGGGTGAGAAATCTAATTAAATGACTTAGCAAAAACAAGTGGTATTAAACGCTTGCGTTTACTTCGTCGGTTAATTCTTAGACTTTTTCGATTGAAATCTTGTGACAATTTTCGAGTGGAAATCTACAATTTGTTCGTAAATATTTAAGTTAAGCCAGTGGTTATGGGACATGAAACTAAACTCATTTATTTACTAGCTTAGTGTACTTTACACTTTTTGATCAATGATGATCATTTTTGTGATTTAGACTAGCGATATGCGATGTCTCTTTGTCCGCGTGGAGGAATATACCCCGTTCTGTGGAGCTTCGGCTCATTTTTATGGGTTAGCGACCCATGGGATAGCGACCTGATATGTGTGAAGCTTCGGCTTTTTATGGGTTAGCGACCCTGGTCTTTGGACCGTTTGTGGAGCTTCGGCTCATTTTGTGGGTTAGTGTCCCGCGTTTGTGATACACGTATTGGTGAGTTTTCATGCTCCCGTTTGTGATAGGCCTCCCCCTTTGTGTTTTCTGGATTTCTAAATATTGATTTCTGGAATGTGTGTTTCACCAATTTTTGTGATTTGCATTGATAAGCTCTATCAATATTTGTGATTTGGTGAATAAGAATAATGAATATGATATTCTATTTGGTGTTTGAGAAAATTTGAGATATTGTATGATTTTCATTATTATCAAATATATACTTGTCACAACATGGTATTATTATTATCATATATTTTTGTCATATCTCTTATCTCAACTTACATGATAATTATAGCTAGACTGATCCGTTTATTATTTTCTTCTCAAATAATACTCAGGTCAGGCCGAAGTGTTTCAGGTGCTTCCACTTGACTTCTTAGCAGGGATTAGCTTCTGACTTTTGGCTAACTACTTTAGCTTAGTAGTTTTTGCCTTTCATGTATACGAGATAGAGACTCTTTGATGTATACTTATTTTTTTGTGTAGTACATGTACATATCCTTTTGGCATGTAGTGGATCTTGTATGACCACTACTATGATGTTCACTTCTATGTGTTGTATTCATATCTGTTTCCGCCTTAGTGATATGAATAGCTATGACTGAATTTATGTTATGTTTATTTTATATTGATTCCAAAGGCCCCTTAGCCACTGTGTAGTAGATTTGAGTTTGGATTGGATATGTCAGATTTCCTCTTGAAATGAAATGCATGATATACTATCTAACGTATCGGTTCTCGCTCAAACCATTACACAGATAGTCGGTCCTCAACAGCCTTATTCTTCGTCCTAGTCGACGGCATTACCCCGTAGTGTCCTTGGCTAGTATGAGTATAGAGGTGGGGCATCACATTGTATTTCCACTATGAGAAAAACAATTTTAGTCTACCAAAGGCACGTCCTAGAAGGTGGGTCAAAACCTCTAAAAATACCCTTACCAAAGGCATCCGAGAGGAAGGGTCAAATCCTCTTAAGTCCTTACCAAAGGCACCTCCTAGAGGGAGGGTCAAAACCTCTAAGAAAAGCCCTTACCTAAGGCACCTCCGAGAGGAAGGGTCAAATCCTCTTAAGCCCTTACCAAAGGTACCTCTTAAAGGGAGAGTCAAAACCTCTAAAAAAGCATACGGCCAATCTGTAGCACCTCCTAGAGGAAGGGTCAAAACCTCTAACGTCCAGTTCACCTCTTAGAGGGAGGGTCAGGTCAAGCACCTACTAGCAACCTTTTAGAAGAAGGTCAACCTAACATACACTATATCCCTTAGAATCAAAGGAAGCCTAGAGGGGGAACCAAACAGACAAAGAAGGACAAAGATGTCTGCAACTCAAAACAAAAGTCAAGGCCTAAAGGAACGAAGGGTTAAAGAAAGAAATCTATCCACCATCTAAAATGAAGATGTGGGCTGGGAAAGGAATACAAACAAAAGAAAAATGATGAAGATGTCCAACTCTATAGACGGAAACGAATAAAACATCCGAGACCATAATCAAAAAGGACAAAGTATCATCTAGCAACCTTCAAAACATCTTATTCATTAAGAATGACTCTTACAGCAAAGATTTATAGAACCTCTACCCTAAAATTAAACACGAGACAAGAAAATGGATAAAGAGATCCGTAACATGAGATGGAAAGCAAAGATCTATACAAAAGCTAAAGGAATGGAATTGATAACAAATTTTTGCTATAGAGATAAAAGTGACTTCATTTGAAGAATAGATTAAGGAAACCACTCTTGAATCCATAGAAATACGGTGACCCTTTAGGTTAGAAGAGTCTATATTATATATATATATATATGAATAAGTTATTTGTATCATTGCACTGTTGAACGGCCAAGCAATAGTACGAAACTTGCACTGCTGAATGACCGACTAGTCAAACGGAGCTTGCACTGCTGAACGGACAGTCAACTGAATGGAACTACCTGCTGAACGGTTGAATGGCTGCAAAGTGAACAGCCGAACGGAACTATCTACTGAATGGTTGACTGGTCTTACGGAACTTCTACTCCGAATGGCTGACTGGTAATACGAAACTATTATTCTAAATGATTGCATGGCAATACGGAACTACTAGGCTCCAATATAACAATAATACTACTAACTTATAGGCACTTTAGGAATTATACATCTATTAATAGGATACTATCCTTTGAAAAATGATAATCCTCATCACTATTCAAGGCATAAGTTTTAAATAAATCTTTGACGTAGTATTTTAGGAATAACTTTAGAATTATGGCCAAATAGGCTTAGGGATCTTTTACTTAAACCTACTAAGTCTATCATTACTAGACAGTTCTTTAACTTTGTACTTATATTGAATGAATTTGGAGTAATCTATTTGTCAGATGAGATCTTGGAAAATTATTGTAACATCCCGCCTTTTTGTATGCTTTAAGCAGACACGCATGCCAACTCAAACAATATCGAAGGGCGGATTGTTATTGGGGTGAATAAGAAAAAGTAGAGAAAGAAAAAAAACAAAACAGAATCTCGCAGCGGAATGATAAAATATAATAATCAAATAACAGTTTATGAAGCTGTATACAAAACATTTGATTATACTTATACAATACAAAATCAGGGTTAAACATATCAGAAACAAACAAATAATGCAGCGGAACGGTATGATGTAGTGGAATAATATAGTAAATAATAATACAATCTTCGTCTTCGTCCTCTAGAAACAAGTCTTCAAATCCTGAAATGCTCAGGCTGACCCGAGCGAATTGAAAAGACAAAACACTCGAGTCAGAACTAAAAGATCTTATGTAAGTAAAATCAACGGTAAATAAATATAAGTGTAAACGGCGTCAGAGATGTTTACGGGGTTTGACATCTCCTATCCAGTGTCTAATGTGAGTGCAGTAGCTTAAGAGATGTTCGGGATTCACATCTCCTAAGGATCCATTAAACTATCTACTACGTAATACAATACGCTATTATAATATGTCCATAGTAATATAAACTATTAAAATAGCGTTAAGACGTTACCCATATCCCACTTAACACATTTTATATATTCCCATAGTCTATATAGTACTGTAATCCCACCCGTACTGGGTGCCGTCAGAGGGCACTCCATAGGTATGGTACAAACCAAACTCGTAGAAGGCGCGCTAGGGTAGGTGACACAGTACAACTAGGCAATGCCAGGGTAGATATACCAATTACACTTCCGGACTGGTGGTAACGCATAGCAGCTACTACCGCCCACCTCGGAACACACTCCCGAATCAAAATAAATCGAAGGTATACGTTTTTCCCACTGCCCATTCTGAACTACACTATCAACCAACTGTTGGTACCTCTATGATCTAACTACTAAAAGCATATCAGGATAGTTATATACAAACTAAATTCACTCAACAATCTGTGACGACTAAAATAAGCTCATGTGGATCTATTTTTGAGAAGCAAAATAAACAGCTAGTAAATTTAAAGCATAAATGGAGTGGTAACTAAATGCATTCTGTTCAGGAATACGCTGAAAAATTAATTTAAAGCTATAAACCTTTTTTAAAAAAGGCTTAAAAACTTAGAAGGAACTGTAAGAATTCAAATAGTGAAAAGAATTAGTAGACGTTAATCGTATTTGTAACCATTGCTACAAAAACTTTTATAAACATACTTATTACCTTAAATGACCATACTGAGATGTATCGCATCAGTATCAGCCAATCAACTTCATCATCTGTACTTATTCATCCCACTTCTTGTTGCTGAAAATCATTTTATAATATGATGAAAATAGTACAAATAAAATGTCAATCGAAAAAAGAATTCAATTTTGGTTTCAAATAAAAGTTGTTCCAAATAGTTAGTTTGTTAAATAAATGACATGCCTTTAGTTTTCATGGATTTTGGAAATCAATACACCAATACATCATAGCTTGCTATTTATATCTTCAGAAACTGTAGTTATGGAGTAATATGTTTTTACGGTTTAAATTAGAAAACATAGGGTCAGCCACAAAACTAAGTACATAAACATGCGATAAATTTATTAAATTTATTCCTATTAGTTCTTGTAGTTCATGGTTCTAAAATTTTAAGGAACCTGCGTTAACATATCAAGCATCAAAAAGACCTTGAACCCTCAAATCTCAAATATCATTTCTTTGAGCTCAAATGTATATTACCTTGGAAATAAAGCTTTCTTAACCAATAACGACAAATCCAACTAGTGCACCCAAACCCTCTGACAAACATATCTACATCTTCATCGTCAATCAGTCACTTGTATACCTAGAAAAAACACAAAAGTAGCCATAACAATGTAACAATTATAGCATTACAAAAACAGAATCAACTGCTTGAACAAGCATTGAAATTGGAACTCCCAATGCTTGTCATGTTATTTTCAACCTTCAACGGAAATGTTTGTGCAGAAATCCACTTATAAAATCCATATCTAACCGTATAAAATCCATATATAAAATTAGTGTTTATGCACAAATTAGGGTTTGTGTAGAAATCCATATATAAAATCCACACCGAGCTACATAAAATCTATGTATAACCACAAAATACATAAATAAAATCCAAACTGATTTAGGGTTCATGTAGAAATCCAAAAAAACGGTAGTAGACTGAAGGAAGGGCGATCTACTATGGGGAGATGAGTGGATTGACAAAGAGGAGTAGCCTGATGATAACGATGAAGGAAACGTTGGGCTTGGTTTAATATCGATGGAGAGGAGCAGTTAGAATTTTTGTGAAGTGAAGGGGAAAAACGCAGAGAAGGAAATGTGAAAAATGGAAAAACGTAAAAGTGTTTTACTAATGGCGGGAAGGGCGGCAAATTTTGGTAGCGTTGGTGAAAATTAAATATACCAAAAAATAAAGTGGAAAATAATAATATTTGCACTTACCTTTGAAACGATGCTAATAAGTGCAACTAAAGCTAGATTTTCTTGTAGTGGAAGCCTTCTTTTGTATTCTTTTAGGCTTCGACAAGGTTGAAGTGATTTTTGATGAAAACTTTTGACCCCCCTAGTGAACGGATGCTCTTGGCTTTTCAAATCAACTTTTTCGACACCCATCATTATTTCAGCATAAAGTTTTCCTGCCTTTTGATATTTCCGAATGAATCTTGGACGTTTATTACATTTCCTTGTATTTGCTTTGCAAATAAATTACATTTCCTTCTTCCCCTCTTTTATTTACCTACGATTAAAAATCTTAGAGCAAGAATCAGAAATTTCAATCTCTCATTAAAATCATTATTTTAGGATACGTAAGTTCAAATTTAAGGTGAGTATCCATTGTTTTATATTAAAAACCGATTTTTCATGTTCCTCATCAGTCTTATTTTCCTACAAAGTACAAAGTAGATAACATGTTATCATTAAATTGAGACTTATAAAGAAAATGTTCAGTAGTTTGTCTATATTATTAGATATAGTATTAGAATTCCTGATAATAGAAGTCCAAAAGTCCTAATCTGTGAATAATGGAAATTAATAGACCTTCATCTGAAGATGATAAATCCACGGTTGAGAACGACTAAAGACTGGGAATTCTTACCCGATAATAATGGAAGCCTTGAGATCTAAATTTGGTAATGATGAGAGAAGACCAAAAATCGGACTGTGGTTACATTAATAAAAGTCCATGGATCTAATTATAGAATTAATAATAGAAGGACGGAAATCCAAATCTAGAAGTTTAGAGAAACCACTTCTGAGAGGAGAACAAAAGTTCAGAAATCATTATCTGGAAATAATAGAAGACCTGAAACCCAGATTCAGGTATTGTTAAGTATAATCTAGAAATTAATAGTAGAAGACCCAAGACCCAGATTCAGGTATTAGTAAGAGAGACCTAGAAGTCAGTAGAAGACTAGAAGTCCATAATAAAGATCTTGAAATTAATAATAGAAGACCCGAAACCCAAATTCGGGTACTAATGAGCGAAGGCCAGAAATCATCTTTCGGAAAATAGCCGAAGGCCATAAATTCGTATGAAAGTAGTCCAGGAATAATCGTTCGAAAATAATAGGAAACTAGACATACGTTCCTGGTAATAAGAAAGAAGTTTAGAAAATATTATTATTTGAATAGTGGAAGTTCAGAAATTCTCATCTAATTTTTTTGTTCTACACCACTCTTTGGACTTTGATTGTTTGAATCTTTTGCTTTGTATCACCTCTCTGGTTCTTGATTCTTTCGACATGTGTCACCCATTAGGCTTTGTATATTGTTGTTGTTTTATGCGCCACTTCTCGGGCTTGGACATCTTAGTCTATTGTTGTCCAGTGCGCTTGGTTAGCTTATCCACAAGCAGGATCCAAAGACTTACCTGTCCTCCCTCCAGAAGACGCTTCAGTCAGGCCTTATAGGCAGGACTGAAGGCTGGTCGATGCCTTGAACTGGCCATAGCGTGGCGCGTTCAAGGGCTTACTCCGTTCCCCCTCCAGGGGGTGCCCTTACCTGGCCATGTAGGCGCAGTCAAGGGCTTGCAGATGCTTTAACCTAGCCATTTCTGACGTGGATAAAGGCTTACTATGACCTCCCTCCAGGAGGCGCTTTGACCTAGCCATCTTGGCATGGACAAAGGCTTATGATCGTTTAAGGTAATTTCCAAGTATAAGGAGAATCCTACTCCCGACCATGTAGATTTTCTTAAAAAGACGCTTTATTGAATTGGTTTACGAGTTCTTTACAAATCCATCGATCTTTCCTTGTCTAAAAAAATTAATGATCATCCCTTCAAGAGCCCTGCATTGGTCGGTCTCATGCCCGTTCACCATATGAAAATGGTAGTAAGGTCCTCCCAGATTTCTTTCATATTTGGGCCTTTTCTTTTTAAATGGCCATTAGTTGAGTTCCTCTTTTGTTAGTAAGTAAATGTTCTCGATTGATGTAGTCAAGTCGCATTCCTTAGGGAGTCTTGATTTGAAGCTTGTCTTTGGAGGCTGATTTGTAGATCTTTTGTTGCTTGATTCTGGAGCTCCACCCTCAACGACCAATTTCCTTTTTAAAATCTTTTGAAGCTCATATGGAGGTAATGGTTCACTTGTTACCCGATGCCATTTCTGAGAAAATGTATAGTAATCGGTCATCATTCCTTCCTCAAAGATAGTGCCTTTCGTATAGAATTGAATAGTCTTCCTCATTTGATCAAATAAGTTATCACCCCTACTTCTTGCTTCTCCTAAAGCAAAGATGGGTGTAGGACCAATGTGAAATGGGTTCAAGTTCCAATCACCCAGATCATAAGATTCAGCTTTCTTCCTTTCCATTCTTAAAGCCTCCAATTTTAACATTTGTTCTTCATATAGCTTAAAATCTCCAATAGTTTCATGAGAATCCCACCAATTGTGGTACTAAAGATCCTTTCTCGGACTTTTCTATTTTGCTAAGCATTATGGGGTAGGGTCTAAGGTTAACTTGGAATGGAATAGGGATAGTGTAAGTAAGGTTGGGAATTCAACAAAGTTGGAGGTTCGAGCCCTCCTTCTAGCGCCAAAAATGTTAACAAGAAATCTTGTCAACATGCCAAAGCAAAATTAAAAGTGTGAATGACCCCTTCGAAACCACCTTTCGAATTGGCTGAAGTAATCTAAGACCCCTTTGAAACCACCTTTCGAATCGGTTGAAGCAATCTAAGACTCCTACTACCTTTCGAATAGGTTATGGTAATCTAATATTATGACCTAATGGGATCTAAAAGGTTTTGACTGAGTTGGAAGGATCCTACTCCTTCGAAAGGTACCCCTTCGATATGCATTGATACATGTACTTCATTGCCGAAATCATATATAAGCAGTAAATCTGAATCTATGTATTCCAAAGTACCATGTATTTTCTTTATTGATAATTTTCATGACTACAAGGGTTTAAGTATTACAAGAAGGTAAAATCCCTGATTTGATTTAGGAACTAGGGTTTATAAACTCAAGAGAAGAATAAGTATAGATGAATGAATTCGGATCCCTTAAACAGCACCCTCAGGGTCTTATTTATAGGTGTAGGTTGGACCCTTTCGCCTCAGTCCTTTCGACATATTTGAAAGGGTGCCTTGATGACATTCCGCCCCTGTTGAATTCAAAGCGCCTTTCTAACACTGCTTTTGAATGGGACTTTGGTCCTTTCGACTCCATCGGAAGGTATAGGAGCGACCTTTATCTTGTTGTTAATGTGTTGGGTAAGAAGGAAAGGATGTTCAAATGTGTTTGAAAGGTACACATCCAATGATTGTAGAAGGTGATGATGATTTCCTTATTTAAGCTTTCGAAATACTTGAATCTTCCATCATTAGGTATCGAATCGGCCTACACTCCTCTTATAAGAATTTTTGGAGGCTTTTGACACTATTGAAAGAGGTATTTTCTTGGCTTCGAATGATTTATAGCATAGTAGAAGGCTTCTTTGACTTCCTCATTGTTGTTAAGATCTGGTGCCAACATGATATGTTGCTACTTAAATGAGTGAGGAAAGGCATTTGGATGGTTTTGAAAGGATTTAATAGTAGCGGAAGGATCATTGTGAAAGGTCACTTGAGGAGGCTTAGTTGCGGAAAGTGGCTTTCGAAAGTATTCCTGTTGATTAATGTGGAAGCCCCATCTTCTGGTACTTGAGAAAGCAATACTAGTCACATGGGAAGTCTCCCTTATACTTGTGGAAGGGTTCAACCGATACGAAAGGCTCATCTACGCTTTCGAAAGGGATGCTTTGGTGAAATGTTCATTTGTAGAAGGTAGACAGTGGCAAAACCAACTGTTTCGAAGGGTTTGACACATGTGCAGAAGCCTGTTATTTGATACCTTAGAAACGTGGCATTTTTTGGCTGCGAACGACATCTATATTATAGCGAGCATCCCCACTAAAGCTTCTTAGTTTCTTCTGATCCAAAAACCTTTTGGTTTATCGTTGTTTTGTTGATTAATAAGTGCATCCCATCATTTATATTCCCTTGATCTCTTAGAAGCAATCATACTCACACAAGAGTCTTACCCCATTATACCCACCATTTTAATAACGTTTGTTTGTCAATTAATCACGATGTTAAAGTCACCCTATAAAGGATTTACAGCCAAAAGTGAGCATACAACATTATTAGGATAAATATTGATAATTCTTCACTACGTGTTTCTACAAGACAAAATCATGGTATGTTAAGCACATCATATTTCACATATGCTAAACTAACCATTGGCGTATCGATTGACTTGGTAAGGAGTTATTCACTTTACATTTCATTTATTCTTCATTAAATATTTGTTATCGAAATCATTTCATTTTACCTCTATAATACCCATGTCACTTTCTTTATCATCTTAAAGCTTAGTCCTGGCAAATATTTCATCAGCACTGACCTCAACTCCCACCATTATTTCTAACATCAACATGCAAAAAAATTTGTAGTTCTAAATACTCTGGATACCTCAACTAATTAGATCATAAAATATATTCTTTTGAATTCATTTTAGAGAAAAAATGGGGTGGAAAATCCGATCTGTGATGTTTTTTTGGTTTATCGGTAAAGATAATTGTTAAAGTGGAGATAGATGAAGACATGAAAAGTCTAAAAGGCCCAAAAATAAACAAACAACATTAAACAATCCGAACCTCAAATCTGCATATTCCCTTCGATATCTACCACTAATACTTAGATTCGTTCATTTTCTTAGGGCTTTCTAGCAGTTCCCTACGAAAACAATGACTTGTTAAAAATCGTTTTATTTTCTTAAAATACAATGGTTTTCACAACTCCATTGAATAGTAGTATAAGATAAGAATTCAAGCTCTTTTAATAATTTTAGGAGTTTTCTCCACTCTTCTTAATTTTTCCCAAACCTAGATATTTTATTTTCGAAATTTACAACTTCACAACTTTTCTAATAAACTTCTCACGCTATTTTATATATTTGAATACCTACTTTTAAAAAAATCCTACAATCATTTACAAATCGTTTTCTCTTCTCTTCCAATATTTACATTAAAGACCACACATTTAAATTAATTATGTAATCCAAACTTTGCCCTAATTGTCTAATTGTTAAACTCAATCAATTGATATTTATTGATAAATCCTAAAAGATGAAAGTTTTAGTATGTATACTACAGATGCATTAACAAATTGATAGATTTGTGTTTTCATTTGTAGAAATATATAAAAATTACACAACACAAATTATATACATAGATGGTGATAACAAATTTATTTTATAATTTATTTTCCTTAATAAATTTATCATACATTACAGCATAAAATCCTATTACTTCAAAAGTCAAAATTTTATGACTTTACAATTTCTTACCAACTGATGCAGCGCAATCTGATGATAGCTTAGGTCGCGAGCGACCTAACGAGTTGATAAGTCGCTCAAACGACATTGCGAGTTATGAAGCGAGTTATGTCAGGCAAAACGAGCCACGACCTAAAGAGCTCCGACCTAGTAAGTCTCGACCTAAGACTAACGAGTTATGTTTTAAGTCGCTCCAACGACCTAACTATGGTAACGAGTATGCTTTAAGTCGCTCCAGCGACCTACCGAGTCAAACAACTAATTGTATTGGCCAGGTTGCCTTAGGTCGTGAGAAGTTAAGTCGCATTTCTTAAGTCGTTAAGTCGCTAAGATGCTTAAGTCGCTCAAGTGGATATGGTTTTTTTTCTTAAGTCGCTGCTGAAGTTCTTAGGTCGCAAGACCTTATCTCTTAAGTCGCTCATGAAGCCGAAGTTCAACCTGAAGATGTGTTATCTATTTAGGTCGCATTGCTTTTGAGTTGTAATTGTCTTAAGTCGATTGCATGTTGTTAAGTCGTATGAGCTGTTGTATTTGTTTGTTTTTAAATCGCGTATGTTAGGTCGTTAACGACCTATGTTAGGTCGTAGGTCGTCTGTGTTGATGATAAGTCGTAAGTCGTATTACTGTTTGTGTTGTGTTGTAAACCCTATAAATAGGGATGTGATGTCATTGTAAAAGAGGGTTGATTTTGAATAAACTTTTGTTTGTGTGCTTTGTGCCACTTTGAAATTGGAAGTTGAGTGTGATCTCCTTTCTCCATTTTTGGTTATTCGAGTGCGCTCGAATCAACGATTTTGAAGCCGATTCACGGAATCTTATGCGCAAGATCAACGTAGAAGAATCATAGATCTTTTAACACGGTATCGTGCACGATCAACGTGTTGGAGATAGCTAGAATCTGGTATCTTCCGAGATCAACGGATTTGGGCGTTTGGCATCATCAATCCATCGATTTATATTGTTTCATCGAATCGTTTATCGATTTATTTGACACGAATACTTCAATTCGTCATCAAGTGTTATATCCGCTGCGTCAGTTTGGTATCAGAGCTAGACTTAGCCAATCATAGCTAAGCCGAGCCTTGGAGCCAAGGAGAAGTGTTGGAGCACGACTTAGCCAATCATAGCTAAGCCGAGCATATTGGGAGCTGTATTCAGAGTAGAGCCGAAGTGTTGAAGAATATAGTTGATCAAGGCCGAGCCTAGTGATTGTGTAATCATGCCTCCGAGAAGAGCTAATCGTCATCAAAATGTTGTGGAGATGTATAGAAGAGAAGATGCTGAGCAAATGGAGCAACGAATTAGTGATAAGTTCAATGAGAAGTTTGATGAGGGGATTGGTAGATTGGAAAAACTCATGTTGGATATGAATCAAACCCGAAGAAGAACATCACCAATTTCGAACCATGGAGGAAACAGGGTTTCGCCATCGGTTTTGGAAGCGAGAAGGATGTCACCACAATCTTACCGAGATAGAAGAGAATCACCAGTTTCAATGATGAGAGATCACCATGGGTATTGAGAAGAAGAAAGAAGGACTCAACGTGAGTTTGAGTATGAACCACACCGTGATAATGAAAGACATGGTAGGAGGGATAATCGTGATCGTAGAGATGTCGATGGACAGGATCGATATCGTAGTACATTTGATTTTGAAGAGTATGATGATAGAGGTAGTGTTCAATATCGAGATCGAGACCAAGTGCGAGATCAAAATAGAGATTCGGCAGATGATCGTCGATGGGAGTCGGGGATGAAAATGGAGATTCTGGAATTTAAAGGAGGAATGGTTGCGGAAGAATTTTTGGACTAGTTATCTAATGTTGAGGAAATTTTTGAATTTATAGAAGTTCCCGAGCATCGTAAAGTTAAGTTGATTGCTACTCGCTTGAGAGGAAGAGCTATGGCGTGGTGGCAACAAACTAAACTTACACGGGAAAGAATGGGAAAGTCAAAGATTGAGTCATGGGAGAAGATGAAGAAATTGATGAAGGCTACTTTCTTGCCTTATAATTATCAGTCTCTTATGTATCAGCGCTTACAGAATCTGAGACAAGGGACCAAGTCGGTTAATGATTATGCAAATGAGTTTTATCAACTTATTGCCAGAAATGATATTATGGAAACAGAGGAGCAGTTGACAGCTAGATTTGTTGGAGGATTGAAAATGCAAATTCAGGATATGGTGAATATGTTTGACCTTAGATCCGTTGCAGAAGCACACCAGAAGGCGTTAGCTTGGGAGAAGCAAGGCAGAAGAGGAGGTGGTGTGTTTACAAATTCCAACAATCAAGTGAAAGGGGTTAGTAGCAATACCAACGTTTCCAAGGCTGTTGGTAAACCGGTTGTCAATGAAGTTGCTAAGACCAAGGTCAATAGTAGTATCAAATGCTTTAACTGTCAAGAGTTTGGTCACAAGAGCAATGAATGTCTAAAGCCTAAGAAGCGAGTGATGGTTGCTGAGGTTGAGGATGAGGATGCAGAAGCAGAATGTTCTAATTCACTACCAGTTGAGGAGGAAGAATTATTGTCGAGAGATGATGGATATTCATTGATGATGAGGAGAAATTGCTTGACACCAAAGCAGGAGGAGGAGACTAGCTGGTTGAGGAGTAACATCTTTCAGTCAACATGCACTATTTTGGGAAGGGTTTGCAAGTTTGTTATTGATGCAGGAAGTTGTGACAATATCATCTCTACAGAAGCTGTGAAGAAGTTGGAATTGAAGACATAGAAGCATCCCAAACCTTACAAATTGTCTTGGTTGAGGAAAGGTGGGGAGGTGAAGGTTAGTCGAAGAAAGATGAAATTTGGTGTGATGTTGTGGACATGGATGTGTGTCATTTGTTGTTGGGTAGACCATGGCAATTTGATAGGGCCGTGCAACATGATGGAAGAACTAACTGGTACAGTTTCATGTTCAATGGCACTAAAATCACTTTAGTTCCTAAAAAGCAACAACGGAAGGAAAGCAAGTTGGAGGAGATTGAAGAACTAAAAACTTTGCTATCTTTGAAGGAGTTTGTTAAAGAAGTAGAAGATGAACCGGAAGTATTTTTGTTGATTGGACGTGAAAGTAATGAAGTGGTTGAAATTCCTGAAGAAGTGAAGCCAGTGCTGGAAGAATTTGAAGATGTATTTCCTGAAGAGTTGCCAAAGGAGTTACCACCGTTGAGGGACATACAACACCAAATTGATCTTGTTCCAGGAGCTGTGTTACCACATAGACCACATTACAGAATGAGTCCAAAGGAGCACGAGGAGTTGAGAAGGCAGGTGGAAGAGTTGCTTGAACAAGGGCGTGTATAGGAAAGTTTAAGTCCTTGTGCAGTTCCAGCCTTGTTAGTGCCGAAGAAGGATGGAACGTGGAGGATGTGTACCGATAGTCGGGCACTGAACAAGATTACTGTTAGGTATAGATTTCCAATGCCTAGATTGGATGATTTGTTAGATCAGTTGAATGGAGCTGCCATATTTTCAAAGATTGATTTGAAGAGTGGGTACCATCAAATTCGAATTCGACCAGGGGATGAATGGAAAACAGCGTTCAAGACACGGGAGGGGTTGTACGAATGGCTGGTTATGTCGTTTGGTCTTTTGAATGCACCTAGTACGTTTATGCGGGTGATGAATCAGATCTTTAGACCATTTATTGGGAAGTTCGTGGTGGTGTATTTTGATGATATACTGATATACAGTGGAAGCACAGAAGAACACTTGCATCATCTAAGAGAAGTGTTGATGATACTGCGATACGAACAATTTTATGCTGCAACGAAGAAATGCGTGTTCATGACGCATAGTGTTTTATTTTTGGGGTATGTTGTTTCTGAAGAAGGTATACAGGTGGATCAAAGTAAAGTTGAAGCAATCAGAAATTGGCCACAACCCAAGACTATAACTGAAGTGAGAAGTTTCCATGGATTAGCATCATTTTACCGAAGGTTTATTCTACATTTCAGTAGCGTGATGGCGCCAGTTACTGATTGTATGAAGGGAAAACAATTTTTGTGGACGAAAGAAGCAGGATTAGCTTTTGAGCGGATCAAGGAGCTTTTGACGACAGCACCAATTCTAGTATTGCCAGATTTTCAGTTGTTATTTGAGCTACATACTGATGCCTCGAAGGTTGGAATTGGAGGGGTATTGAGTTAGAAAGGTCGACCAATTGCTTATTTCAGTGAGAAGCTTTCGGGAGCTAAGATGAGATATAATACTTATGATGTGGAGTTCTATGCTATTGTGCAAGCCGTGAAGCATTGGAGACATTACTTGTTCCATAAGGAGTTTGTCTTGTATACAGACCATGAGGCGTTGAAGCATTTGCAAGGGCAGGATAAAGTCGCAGCTAGACATGCTTCATGGATCGCATACTTGCAATAGTTTACATTTGTGGTGAAGCATAAGTCGGGAATTACAAACCGTGTGGCAGATGCATTGAGTCGAAGGAATCATTTGTTGACTACAATGAAAGTTGAAGTGACGGGTTTTGATGTGTTGCCAAAATTGTTTGTTGATGATCCGTACTTTGCTAAGATTATGGATGAAGTCGAGAAGGGGAAGACGGATGAGTATGTGTTGGTGGATGGTTTTCTTTTTAAAGGGAATCGATTGTGTATACCAAAGTGCAGCTTACGAATGAAGATTGTGAAGGAGTTGCATGAGGAAGGTCATGCGGGTAGAGATCGTACTTTGCAGTTGATTTCGCAATCATATTTTTGGCCTTCTATGAGAAAAGAAGTTGAAAGATTTGTGGAGAGATGTCATATTTGTCAAGTTTCCAAAGGGACAGCAATGAATGCGGGATTGTATATGCCATTACCCGTGCCTACTAGACCATGGGTTGATATCAGCATGGATTTTGTTTTGGGGTTGCCAAGAACTCAGCAATGGAATGATTCAATATATGTTGTAGTGGACAGGTTTTCGAAAATGGCACATTTTATAGCTTGTAAAAAGACCGCTGATGTAGTCCGTGTTGCTCAATTGTTCTTTAAAGAAGTGTATCGACTACATGGGCTACCTGAATCCATTGTTTCTGACCGGGATACGCGATTTCTAAGTCATTTTTGGTTGAGTCTGTGGAAGATGGTTGGAACGAAGCTGAATTTTAGTAACGCCTATCATCCACAATCAGATGGGCAAACGGAAGTGGTGAACAGAGCATTGGAAAACTTGTTGCGATGTCTTGTGCAGGATAATTTGAAGAGTTGGGATATGAAATTATGTCAGGCGGAATTTGCACATAATCATGCTGTTAATCGAAGTACTGGTTTTAGTCCGTTTCAAGTTGTATATTCAGCAATTCCGAAGGGATCGTTGGATTTGACGACTGTACCATTTCAGAAAGGAGTTGTTAAACGAGCTTGTGATTTCGTGAATGAGTTGCAAGAATGTCACAGAACTGTTCTTGAACGATTGCGTGCATCAAATGATAGTATAAACAACTGGCAGATAAGAAGCGAAGAAGTGTAAACTTCAAAAAAGGTGATTTTGTTTACGCGATATTAACGAAAGATCGTTTTCCAGTTGGAACTTACAACAAGTTGAAAGCTCGAAAATTTGGTCCAGTGGAAATTTTGAAGAAGATCAATGATAATGCGTATCGGTTGAGATTGCCGGATCAAATTCACACTGCAGACGTTTTCAACGTTAAACATTTAATTCTGTATTATGGGAATAAGCTTGTTGAAGAAGAGGAAGGTGCAAATTCGAGGTCGAATTCTTGTCAACCGGGGGAGGATGATGCAGCGCAATCTGATGATAGCTTAGGTCGCGAGCGACCTAACGAGTTGATAAGTCGCTCAAGCGACATTGCGAGTTATGAAGCGAGTTATGTCAGGCAAAACGAGCCACGACCTAAAGAGCTCCGACCTAGTAAGTCTCGACCTAAGACTAACGAGTTATGTTTTAAGTCGCTCCAGCGACCTAACTATGGTAACGAGTATGCTTTAAGTCGCTCCAGCGACCTACCGAGTCAAACAACTAATTGTATTGGCCAGGTTGCCTTAGGTCGTGAGAAGTTAAGTCGCATTTCTTAAGTCGTTAAGTCGCTAAGATGCTTAAGTCGCTCAAGTGGATATGGTTTTTTTTCTTAAGTCGCTGCTGAAGTTCTTAGGTCGCAAGACCTTATCTCTTAAGTCGCTGATGAAGCTGAAGTTCAACCTGAAGATGTGTTATCTATTTAGGTCGCATTGCTTTTGAGTTGTAATTGTCTTAAGTCGATTGCATGTTGTTAAGTCGTATGAGCTGTTGTATTTGTTTGTTTTTAAATCGCGTATGTTAGGTCGTTAACGACCTATGTTAGGTCGTAGGTCGTCTGTGTTGATGATAAGTCGTAAGTCGTATTACTGTTTGTGTTGTGTTGTAAACCCTATAAATAGGGATGTGATGTCATTGTAAAAGAGGGTTGATTTTGAATAAACTTTTGTTTGTGTGCTTTGTGCCACTTTGAAATTGGAAGTTGAGTGTGATCTCCTTTCTCCATTTTCGGTTATTCGAGTGCGCTCGAATCAATGATTTTGAAGTCGATTCATGGAATCTTGTGCGCAAGATCAACGTAGAAGAATCGTAGATTTTTTAACACGGTATCGTGCGCGATCAACGTGTTGGAGATAGCTAGAATCCGGTATCTCGAGATCAATGGATTTGAGCGTTCGGCATCATCAATCACTACAACAAAAATACCTTTTCGCAACTGCCAAAAACAGTTGTAATAGATCTATTACAACGGGCGGCCGCCAGTCTTAATATCCAGAGTTGTAATAGAGTTGAATATTTTTACAACTGTTGCCGACAGTTGCAGAAGCAGTTGTAAAAAAAGCTTTTTACAACTGCTTTTGAAAGTTGTGGTAAAGTCTATCGTAACTATTGCATTGACAGTTGTAATAGGTCTCTTTTGCAACTGCTAATAGCAGTTGCAACAATAACTTTTGCAATAGCTCTTGACAGTTGTAATAAATTCATTTACAACTGTTATTGACAGTTGCAATAAATCTTTTTACAACTGCTACCAACAATTGCAATTCAACTTCCGATATATCACAACATTATAATTAAAACCGATATTTCACTAATAATAACTACAATCGTTAACATTACTTGAAACAACATGAACCATTCACATTTAATAAAAGCTAAAACAATTCAATTTTACACCATTTTTGAATTCATAATTTTATTACAAAATATAACTAAATCCATAACATACACTAATATAAATAGATACATTCACCGTACATCAAATACATACCTGACCAACTTGTCCATGACATACGTCAATATAAATACATCAAATGCTTTTCACTCCACCAGTTTCAAAACATCTCCAGCAACTTCACTATCTCAAGTGCATACATTCACCGTACATCAAATACATACCTAACCAACTTCATCACCACCCACAATTCCACTTCACCACATTGACTTGCTGCTCCTTAACATTCAACCTGCAACCACACCAAGCACAACATAAAACTCATAAAAATTCCCAAACCAGTCAGCTGCCACCAAACAAATCTAAACACACTACAACAAAAAGGACTTTTTATAACGTGTAAAAACCGCTATAAAAACTTTCTATAGCGATTCTATAATCGCCATAGATCATGCATATGGAGTTAACAAAAAAAGTTCAAAATGTAAGTAGTGAAAATATATAAACTTAAACAATGAGCCATGCACAAACTCTCTAGATAGTTTGCTTACAGATCACATACCTAAAACTATCCTATCCTATCCTATCTTTTAGTCTAACCTAACTCAAGAAACCTCACTGATACAATTCCAATATCCATAAGGAATCTCAAGAATCTATCCTATCCTAATAGTTTGCTTACAGGTCATATACCTAAAACTTTATACAAACTCTCTAGATCAAAAAGTCTATATCTTTCAAGTAATTTAATTTTATGGTGCATGTTCTATTTAAGTTACCAGCATTCTAACAGTCTCTTGTGTAAATGATATACAATGAGTGTGTCGAGAGATATAGGTTCACATTATGAAATTAATTGTACTAGAGAAAAATACGTAGAACTAAAATTTGATAAACTCCTCTAACACAAAGCAGAGGAAAAGGACTTACTAGAAGTTGAATCCATTATGTTGAAGTAAATATTATGAGTCTTCCGGAAAAATAACTATATCCAAAATATTAGCAAGATTTACAAGTACAAACTGGGCCATAGCACTGCATAAAAATAGAAACATATTAAAACTTAACAAGTACAAATATAGGTTAACTTTGAGAAAAAAAATATTAATGTCTGTTGGGTTTGCTCAGCATGTACAGCTACCTCTTTGCGGTGCTCCTTTACATCGAACAATGTCTATAAAACATGTAGAAAAATGATGTAAGAAGACAAATTTTTCCTCCAAACTGCACATATAAAAAATGTATATGCCAGTTAGAAGCTTTGTTAACACAAGAAAACTAGATCAAAAAACCTTTAATATAATAACATAAAAACATATGAATCAAATGTGCTTCCAGTGCTAACTTAGAATAAGCAGTATTTAATTTCACACCTGTCATATATTTGCTGTTGCAATTTTATCGTTTCACTTGCATACTTTGTTTTAGGATTTTCAAATATCAGAGAAAATAAAATCCATAGCAATCATATCTTAGATGCAAAAAATCAATGTAAATAAATATTGACGATTCTTTAAACCACTAGCTCAATTTCAAGAACTCACAATAATATGAAGCTCTTCAATTAAAAGTAGTATATTAATAAAGCTCTTCAATTTAATCCAAGTAAATTATAATGTGAAGTTCAAAGTAGTTTAAACACTAACGTTATTAGCTGTTGCTTGTAAAGTGATATGGTCATCCCATTCACCAGATCTGTAGGCCATGATTTATTATGAGAATTTTGGTAGAAATAATAATCCCTATGAATTTTATAACCAACTAACATAACCATTTTAGGTTTAAAAACTAACTATACTTGTGTGTTTTCTGTAATGATGCTTATACTTCATTGGAACATAACCTTCGCATAATGAACGAAGCTCCTTAAGATGAAAAATTCAAGCAATTGATGCTATCTAATGTTGGAAAAGGTAACTAACAGATGTTAGTTAATACTTGAAAAGTCATTATAATTACCCCCTATGCATAGGATAAACTGTAAAATTAAAAAATAAAAGGATAGAGGGTAGTGAACGAATCATAAATCTTAAGTAGGTAATAACATATGTTAAAATCATTGTAAAACCCAAAACTAGGAAAGTCCCTAAATCCATCAAAACCCTAAAAAAGAATGTTATGTTTTTGATGTACCATAAGCACTAATGTAATGTATCACGTCAACTAATTTAACCTCTATTGGTATTAGTAAACTGCACGTTTAGTTTAAAATGGTCACATATCTACTAAGTTAATTATTCACAAAAAGTTATCCAAACCATACATGAGCAGCTTTCTCATGTATACCTGTTTAACGACTTCTTTGCAAAGAAATTTATGATGCTCTGGTGATCTATATAGCTAATCTTAAATAGCACGGAAACTGAAACAACGATAGCTACGAAAATATTAATAGAAGTTATTAATACTATTTTTCTTCCTAATAAAAAAAAATTATACCATTACTTCATTATTATATATTCATAACTCCTACCTGGCAATTACATCACTTGAAACCTTAACATCAAATAATCCATAAGCATATAGACCGATCAAAATGAGAAGTTACAAAGATGTAAAGAATAATCAAATTAGAAAAAATAAAGGGATGACGAACAAATTATTTATTAACTATAACATGCTAATATGTAACGACGTTATAAATGCTACAACCAAAATATGGGTAAAATTGGAAATGCTTCAATGTCTTAGTCATTTGATAATAAATTATCTATAAAATTAGGTTATATGGTTTGTAGATTACGTAAACGTTTGTACCATACTTCTATTAATTACCAGAAAGTGTTGAATATAAAACTCATGTATGAATAAAATGAACAATAGGCAACTGGATTTTAAATGACTAGTGCCATAGCCTTTAATTTCTAGGAATAGTATGGCTATGAACAAAAGCAAATAGCAAGCTTACAAGCAAAACTATATCTTTAAAAGACATTGGTGATCTAAATTAGCATCACTGTAATTTGGGTGAAGGTGTTGATCTGGGAAATATGCTGCAATAAATTAAGCGTAACATAATTGGCATAAAATTGTGCCCACACTCTAAATAAAGACAACCTAACAAAGTTTTTAATGTATTTAACTTAAAAGGTTTTAAATAAATAAAAACACACATCTTTGATTTATTTTTAAGGTTTCTACACAATTTGAAATTGATTTTTATGTTTTAACTTCACAATTAAACTTAGAAATTATTCGTTTATTTCATTTTTATTTCATAGTTTGTTCTATATACCATAATGTGAGATTATAAATTGGACTCACCGTACAAACACTGAACTAAATCATGTACACCTTAATATCGGTGGTTATTATCCTCGTCGATTTCAAAATGTAACATTGAACTTTCAATAACAAAAAATTACTGACAGTTAGCTATTACTAGAACGATACATGATTTATGCAATATATTCTATATTATCCAAAGATAAATCTATCAAAACCATTTTCATTTTTTCAAAACCTGTACTTGTGCTTTTATAGATTGGCAGCTATGGTAAGTGTAGTTCATGTGCTTGTAACCACATGATTAATCTACATGTTTAGTTTGGATTTTTTAAAGGCAACTAAAAGTGAATACATGTATAAATGATTAAAATAAAAATTGAAAGACACCGTGTTAATCAATTTAAATGTTATACCCTGTGAATTGATAGGTCAATTTGGAATTACAGATGAAAACTGGAGTCAAATTTAGTAAAATAAAAAAATGAAAAGTAGTGCATTAATTAATTTAAATTTATAATTTGTGAATTAATTTACATGATTTAGCTTGGAATTATGGAAAATAAATGAAATAGAGTCATATACATCCTCAAACCGATCTGAAAATCCAAACAGGACAACTACCATTATTAGTCCATAGACTCACACTCTCATAGTTTTATCATTTACAAACAAATGCAATAATCTATTCTGAAACTCACCTGTCATAGCAACTTCGGCCAAATCATGACTAGCGGATGAGAGTAGTTCATCAGCACCATTGCACATCACTATCGAACATCTCTGTCAATAACAATTTAAACAACAAGAAGTCAACATCTCAAAAAGCAGGCAAAATCAAGCATGCAAGTACCTCAAATTTTAGACTAGGTAAAGCACATGGTAGCATCTCTTGGGTAAAGACAGTAGGCAATAGATCTAGAATAGCTCGGATCTTAAATCTCTAATTAGGATACTTCATCAGGTTGCAGCATCGGTGTTTAACTCCAACGTTGGATCCATGCGAGGCTGCATCAGTAAACAAATTAAGCGGAGATATGGGATTGATGCATAAGATTGCATGAAATTAATTGGAAATTAATTGCATCAAAGTACGATCTTATTAATTATTCAATTTCTTAAAGAATCAAGAGGAGGATAATTCCCAACCAAAACAATCGCAGACCAATCAGTATACGTTCAATTATTAAATCGCAATAAGGAAAAGGAATTTACCTACAGTTTGACGGAGACGCGAAGATTTTGAGAAGAAGCGAGTCCAGATGCGATGATTGGTTGTTAGATCAGCAGGAAAACACGAAAACTAGGGTTTCGTGGATGGCAAGGGCGGCGAGCGGTCTAGCTTCGTGGAGGGCAAGGGCGGCGAGCGGGTTTAGTTTCATGGACGGCAAGGGCGACGAGGTCAACGCGATGGGGTTAGGGTTTAGGCGTATGAAATTTTGACTGTGAATTTTAGTACTTAGTGAATAAATTGAGCGGCCAAGGAAATGAAGGGAGGGAAGGGGAAAATTTTGTTGAGGTGGAAAGCGGTAGTTATGTGTTCAGAAGACAACTAGCACAAACAGTTGTAATAATTAAGCATTTACAACTGGCACAAAAAAATCAGTTGTTATAGACGTATATTGCAACTGCTGCATAAATAAAGTTGTTAAAAGTACCTATGTTACAACTGCTGGAAATAAACAGTTGTTAAAAATAACCTATAACAACTGTCGGTTTATGTTAGTTGTAAAGTAAAAGTTGTAATATGACTGTTTTGTTGTAGTGAATCCATCGATTTATATTGTTTCATCGAATCGTTTATCGATTTGTTCGACACGAATACTTCAATTCGTCGTCATGTGTTATATCCGCTGCGTCACCAACCCTTCTCAATTGTCCTAAAACTATTTAAATAAATTTAATTAACTAATATTCATTAATCCATATGATAAATCCTAAAAAATACGAGAGTTTTAATATATACAATTTTCATATACATGAGGAAAAACGATAAAATAGTTATTTTATTCAGATATAAAGATCGATATATTTAAATCACAAAACATAAAATGTATACAATAATGTTCATTTATCTTAGAATGTTTATTGTAAATTACATATATAATTTCACTTATAAATAGATTCACATATGCTTGTACAATGCACGAAACGTGTCTACATATTCAATTCAATTACAAAATATGCAGCACTTGCAATAAAAAACTTACTTCAACGTTCACAAGTAAATTATAACAACCAAAAACACGACCCGTCCACAATCAAACTACATTCTGAAAAGCTCCAAGCAATGCTCCTGATCCAAATTCCTACTCCAAAACTTCTTATAATACTCATCATAAGTGTAACTCCTGTAAACGGCAGGTACCCCATTTTCAGTCAGTTTCTCCGCAGGGCAAATAAGCGAGCTGTTGCACGGGCAAAGGAACGAAGCAATCGACATCCTCTCGCTGCTCGAGTTCACCACCGCTCTGTGCCACACGCTCCTGTACCTTCCATTACTCAACGCCTACACCATATACATACAATACACTCGTTAAAACGAATAAACTAAAGGATGCCTTGTATAAATTTGTAAATAAACACCTGCAACTGGTCTCCAATGTTGATAACGAAGGCATTAGGAAGAGGGTTGACAGAGAACCATCGTCCTTGCTGAAGTATTTGCAATCCAGACACGGTCTGGTCCTGAAGAAGAATGGTGATCGCGTTCGGGTCCGTATGAGCTTGCAACCCGTACGTCAGTTCGGGTTCCGGGCATTTCGGGTAGTAGTTTACGGCCATGTGCTGCTCTTGCTCTCCCAGGACTCTTTCTATGTACTTCTCTTCCAGTCCTAAGCTTTGGGATATCAGCCCTAGTAGGCGGAAGCCGAGCAGCCGTACTTCTCTGCAGTATTCGCTTGCCACTTCCCTTGATCCATGCAATTTCAAATACACGCATTTAGATCTTTTTTATTTTATCACGTATGATAAGATATTATATGATATGATATGATAGTAAAAGTGAAGCTGTGATCACATTGATAGGATTAAGATAAGTACAGATATGTTAGAATCAAATGATGCTCCAAAACAAAGAGTGCGTAAAGCATGGATTGGCTATATAATGCAAGCATATGTAGACGGCTAATATTGATGGAAAAATGCTTTACATGTTTCGTGGAATTTGAGTGAATCTTTTGACGAGAACGAGTGGAGCAAGAGGAAACCAAAAATATATAACGTGAATGCGATTTCACGAGCTTGACTAATGACTAATGATTGTATACGTCCAATCACAAAGGATAGCCTCCCACTTGGGAGCGTGAATACACTAACAATGATATATTTAGGAGTTAGCACTGTAGTATAAAATAAAGAAGAGGGGACATGTTTTCTCCTACCCCCATTTACTCTACACCACAACTTTAAAGAATAGGGCGATAACCATAACTGTGTATCTGGTTTAGAAAACTTTAGTCTTTTTTACTAACAAGTTTTGAGTATTAAGTAAATTTATAAGCTTAAATAATTTATTTATCACGGACATTATATCCAGATAACTTATCGGAGCCATATGTTGTTTTAAAACCCCTTCGGCGTAGGTACACAACGTAACGTTGAACGTAGATTCCAGTCCTTCTTTGTTCTGATTACTTGTTGAACAAAAGTGTAGTTGACAATTAGGACCAGACCCATTCGGAATCAGTCCCGACTAAATAGATATTGAATCGGTTTTGTTAGAGTGTCTCGCATTGTGTGTAGGCAATAGATGCATATTAAAATGGAAGAATAGTCTCATATCGTGAAAAATAATAAAAGTGGTGTGATATATATACGAGTTTGGTCGTAAGTAACAACAAAGGATTTCTTTTATTAAAAGATGTTGACCAAACTTATATGTTATCTGGATGAGATAATTTCACCAATCAGGTCAAAGCCTAATCCAACCCTTATCTTCGATTGAGACGGGTCGGCTTTTACAAAGTTCAAACTTTACATTTTAAAATGTAGATTTTGGTAGACCGTAGGTTTAATTCGGGTCGATTCTGTTTGGGTAATAACACTAAAAAGAGTATATTACTATGGTTTCGAGTAGGGTCTAACAAATCGGACCAATGTTGGGTTCAAGTTTAGGTGGGTAAAAAGTACTCAAAATACGTATACATTTTTATGACTTTTTGAATCGGGTTCGGTCGAGTTTTTATTGTATTTTTTGCTATCTAAAATCTGCTAGATTTGGATTGGATTAGGATTTCCTTCAATCGATTAAGTTTGATTTTAAGGTTTTCGGTTCTAATTACCATCAACATCACAATCGACATTCTAAGGCAAAAAAACATAACACGTACATTCTAGTCCAATGGATTTAAAATTCACCTATAACTAACTAAATTGTCCTTTTATTATAAAAATTTTTATAACTCTTTTCAAACTTGTTTTTACTGTTAATTATATATTTAAACATGACTTCTATTGAGTCAGTTATACAAAACTTTCTAACTAAGAAACTGAGATCCGTAGGACTACGAGTCATTCGGTTCGATCCAAGGCTATAAGCGTTCAGTCAATGTCCATGCGATTCTCAATTATAATATGATTTAAAGCAAGAAAAAATGTATAAAAACACATTCATTTGAAAATTCAATGTTTTGAATTGTCCGTAAGTTATCCATCCGTTTCTTAGGTTGAATGAATAATATCCGAACTAAAACTTGTCCGGTCTGTTTACATCTGATTACCTTATAGAATAAAACATGAACACATCTGCAATCGGTAGGTCGGTAGGTCTGATCGGACCCACCAATCCATCTAGACTTAAATCTTAGAATAATTCAACTGAGTATTTATTACTTGTTTAGTTGAAGCGGGTAGATAATTATTGCCCATTCTAGAAGAAAGATAACGTTTTGTCAAAGTATGCTCAACATAAGCTTTAATATAACTAAGTTTTATTATGTGAAAATTAAACTTCCACTTACTAGTTAAATAAACTAACCATAATGTGAACATGAATAGAAAATTAGTTGAGGACCAGGTCTTAATGTCTTCATGGTTGGCATTAAAACAGCAGTAATTGTGTAACATGCTCTGTTTTATATCAAAAATGAATTAACACCACTCACATGGGATAATTTATGTGTGGATCAGAATTTTGTCTAGATTATCCTTTTTTGCGAAAAATTTCTAAAATTTTCATAAATACATAGTCAATGTTTTTTGGATCGAGGAAAGCGTTTTTATTTCATCACGGTTTTATTAGAATTTCATCCCTTAAAAAATATATGGATTTTAAACCTTTTATCCCTGTTACTAAAAGAAAGTACCCCAAAAATTCAATTTTTATTTTAAGAAAAATACTCAAACAAATCAAATAATAATGATAAATCATAATGTTTGAAAATAAAATAAATAATATTGGAAAAATATCAAGTATTTAAACTACTTCAAGAAATTAATAATAATATAAAACAAACTAGAAGATAACAAAATCAAAAGTAAATATTTACCAAAGGTTTCTGAAAATTAAAACTACTACTCTGGAAAGTGAATAGAATACGAAAAAGAAATAAAAAGGCAAGGTCAGTCAAATAAAATAGCTTCCATGCGTTAAATTTAACATGCTTTTAGTAACGTGTTCTTAAAATATCAGTAATTTCTAGGTTCTGTTTCAATTATTTTGGTTCTTCAATTTTGGAACGAAATCAATTTATCAATGATTAAACGCAATAAAGTTCCCATTATACAAACAAATACCAGCAGCGAGCGTTGAATATCATTTGCACAGATTACAATCTTCTTTTTCCTTCCTCTATATATATACATATACATATATATACATATATATATATATATATATATATATATACACACACACACACACATGTACACACATACACACATACATATACATGTATTTTTAATTTTGTTTCCGGTTTTTAACTGATTTCCAGCATTCTAATTCTAAAATGGTTCTGTCTTATCAAAACGAGTTGATTTATGTTCTAGACGAATCGTTTGTTTACATAACTGAAAAAATTTGTTAAAATTCTTAATATCTATGAGGTTGATTCTTTTTTATATTTTGTTTTACATTTGTAGATCTTTAATGTTTTCGTAGAAATTTGATTCCAAAATGATTTTTTTTCCTTTATTGCTTTTACTTTTAAATCATTAATATTTAATTGTTGATAAATATAAAAAAATGAATTCTTATTAGTCTAATCAAACCGATTCATTTTATCTATTTTCGAGCGGCAAATTTAGTCGCTTTAAAAGAATAATTTTATTCGTTATTATCGAATTGGAATTGGCCGAACTAATCAAAAAATTTAGTGATATTATCAAAAGTGTAAATTAAATTGAAGAGCTTCTTAGTACAGGGTAATAAGTTTTGAGGACAACAATTCTAAATAATTAGTTTTAAGAACAATTTATAGAAAAATAATAAATTCATTTATCTTTTTAAGTTATACAGCAAAAAAATAAATTAATTTACCATTATTTTTGTATATCTGAAAATGATAACTTCAATTATATTTTTCCTGTAATTTTTTCCTAAAACTAATTTTTCGAAATTGTTGTCCTTCAAACTTAATTATCCTGCAGAAAGACGTTATTCGAATGAAAATCCCCTAATCTCATATTGTTACTTACAATATTGTGTATCATCTGTTTAGTAATAAACTAGAGTTTATAGTTAAGAAATGGATTAGTTTTTAATACAAAGATTAAAAAATCTACAAAAACTCTACAACCATAATAAATATGTGTTTCTAATAATGAATAAATCTGCGTTTTTCGTTGAGTAAATTGAACGTTCTAATCATAATATATGATATTTTATTGGTTACCTCATTTAGTTGATGGTTCAAACTGCGAGAACGAAGATAATGACTTTAAATTTCAAAGTTAACTACTTGTTGACACTAATTAACCATGTTAAAAAAACATATATTGTTTATCCTTTTAATTCGGTTAAATTGGTTACCAATCGAGTTAATCAAAAGTTATTCAGTTAGGTTCATTTTAACCTGTTTTTTAAGTTCGATTTGACATTTTCTACGTCAAAATTACTAATTAAACAAACCTAACCTCATCCTTAGTTTCAAAAATGAAAATAAGAATTTCTCACATATATAAGTAAAATTTAAAATATTTTTGAAAACTTGACAATAGTATTTCCACAATTTATTGAGAACTTCTTAGTTGGTAAAAGTTGGGATAAACATTGGAAGAAAAATGACATCAAATGGGGTCAAGTCACTTTCAATACAAAACATAGCATGTTACAGAAGGACTGCTGTTCATTACAAGGAACCTATCTAAGAATTTGCTAGTATAGTCAACTAGTTAGGGACAAATTTGTAACTCTAACTCTATGTTTGAAATATATGTGCAAAAATATTTTTAGTGGAGACTAATCAAACAACGAATAAATAGATTTTGCTGTAGGTGGGGATTAAGATTGGATTCCTAAAGTTAGTTAAGAATTGGACTGAAGGACTTCAATGAAAATGTATTTAGCGGAAGTTCCTATTTTCTGTTGGAATTCCTAAAGAACAAAATGAATGAAACATACATAAAGTCCCACATCGCCAAAATTGCTAAGCCATACTAGTTTATATATGGCTTTGCAATGAATTTTTCTGTTTTCTTACTAAAACAGAGATGGCAACAGTAGAATTTTCAAAAACTACTACTCACAACAGACCTGAACCGTTCAAGGGAGATGGTGACGATTTTTTAACATGGCAGAATCAGATGTTATTCTACCTCACCACACTCGGTCTGCAACGGTATCTCGAGGAGGAGGAACCGGTTTCTTCACCAGGCAAGGAAGCAGATGTTGCTACATGGAAACATTCCGATTTTCTATGCAGAAACTATATTCTGAATTGTCTCGACAAGGTGCTATACAAAGTATATCAACCTCTAAAGACAGCAAAAGCACTCTGGAATGCACTTGCTACGAAGTATAAGACGCAGAATATCAGTCTTAAGAAATTCATTGTAGACAAATTCATGGACTACAAGATGATCGACTCCAAACCGGTGACTGCTCAACTGCATGAACTACAAATCATTATTCATGAACTCGAGGCGGAAGGTCATAAGGTTGGAGAATCGTTTTTGGTTGAAGCCATCACGGGAAAACTGCCACCGTCGTGGAGAGATTACCGCAATTATCTGAAGCATAAAAAGAAGGAAATCTCTTTACAGGATCTCATAGTCCGATTGAAAATTGAGGCAGATAACCGTGGAATTACAAAACAAAGCGAGGAGGCATTTGTGGCTGAAGATTCAAAGACCAAAAACAAAAAGAAGAATTTCCAGAAGAAAAGGAAAGCTCCAGACAACAAACCAAAAGACAACAAACGAACCAAAAAGTTTAATGGTGAATGTTGGGTTTGTGGAAAAGTTGGACATGCCGCTAGAGATTGCAGACTCAAAAAGGACCGCAACAAAGAGGCAAATTTAGTAGACAACATGGAAGTGGATGAGTCCAACTTCTCGGCAGTTGTATCTGAATGCAATATGGTTCAGAATCCTAACCAATGGTGGGTAGACACAGGCGCTACTCGTCATGTCTGCTCTGACAAATCCATGTTTTCTACATACAAGAAATTCGATCATGAAGAGAAACTCTATATGGGTAATTCTGCAGTATCTATGATCGAAGGCAGTGGCACAGTTATCCTCAAGTTTACTTCTGGAAAAACTGTCAAGTTGAATGACGTGCTCCACGTTCCAGACATACGCAAGAATCTCATCTCTGGTGCAGTATTATCAAAGAAAGGATTCAGAATGGTGTTCGAGTCAGACAAGATGGTTCTGTCCAAAGCTGGAATGTATATCGGAAGGGGATATTTATGTGATGGCCTATTTAAGGCAAATGTAGCCGTTATCGGCAATAAAACTATGTATTCTGATTGTGCTATTAATAAAATTGAAGTTTCTTACTTGCTTGAGCACGAAATTTTACTATGGCATGATAGATTAGGACACATAAATTTCCGAAAAATGAAAATATTATCAAACTTGGGATTAATTCCAAAATTCCAAGTAGATAAGAACTACAAATGTGAGACATGTGTAGAAGCAAAAATGGTTAAAAAACCATTTCAATCTGTTGATAGAAGCACCGAACCACTAGGTTTGGTTCATACAGATTTATGTGACTTTAAATCATTACCTACAAGAGGTGGGAAAAAGTACTTTATCACGTTTATTGATGATTATACGCGATATTGTTATGTATATCTTTTGAATAGTAAAGATGAAACAATTACATCATTTATAAAGTACAAAGCTGAGGTAGAAAATCAGTTAAATAAAAAGATCAAGATATTGAGATCTGATCGAGGTGGAGAATATGAATCACCATTTGAACAGTTCTGTGCCGAAAATGGTATAATTCATCAAACAACAGCTCCATATTCACCACAACAAAATGGTGTAGCCGAGAGGAAGAACAGAACGTTAAAAGACATGATTAATGCCATGCTTTTAACCTCTGGTCTACCGACAAACTTGTGGGGGGAAGCCTTAAATATGTCTAATCACATATTAAACAAAGTCCCTCATAATAAAACAGGAACAATTCCATATGAGATATGGAAAGGACACAAACCAAGTTTTAAATACCTCAAAGTGTGGGGGTGCTTGGCAAAAGTTCCAGTTCCGCCTCCCAAGAAAGTCAAACTTGGACCAAAAACAGTAGATTGTTACTATTTAGGGCCAGCCCAAAATAGTAGTGCCTATAGATTTTTGGTATTCAAGTCTGATATAGCTGATATTCATGTAAATACAATCATGGAATCTAGAGATGCCTCATTCTTTGAAGACGTGTTTCCGCACAAAAGGAATGAAGGGAATAATGTCCCTAAAAGGACAAGAGAAGAATCAAGCAATTCACATGAAGATGAACCCCATCATGAGATTGAGGAAGTTGAACCAAGAAGAAGCGTAAGGGCTAGAATTTCCAAGACATTTGGTTCGGATTTTTTCACATATGTGTTAGAACATGAACCTCAAACGTACAAGGAAGCAATGTCATCTTCTGAATCTTCATGTTGGAAAGAAGCAATCCAAAGTGAGATTGATTCAATTCTAAGTAATAAAACTTGGGAAATTGTTGATATTCCACCAGGAATAAAACCTATTGGCTGCAAATGGATTTTCAAGAAGAAAATGAAAGCAGATGGCTTTATCGACAAGTATAAAGCCAGATTAGTAGCCAAAGGATATCGTCAAAAAGAAGGAGTAGACTTCTTTGATACATATTCGCCAGTAACACGAATAACCTCTATAAGAATGCTAATAGCAATTGCATCAATTTATGGTCTAGAAATTCATCAAATGGATGTAAAGACAGCATTCTTAAATGGAGATCTCGATGAGGAGATCTACATGGAGCAACCTGAAGGTTTTATTTCCAAAGGAAATGAAAACAAAGTCTGTAGATTAGTAAAATCATTATACGGACTAAAACAAGCTCCAAAACAATGGCACGCAAAATTTGATAGTGTCATGATGAGAAATGGTTTTCGTATAAATGAATGCGATAAATGTGTTTATTATAAACAAATTGGACAATCATATGTGATGATTTGTTTATATGTAGACGATATGTTAATATTTGGTCCAAATACTCAGGTAATAGAGACCATAAAGAAGATGTTAACTAACAATTTCGATATGAAAGATTTAGGAGTTGCAGACGTTATTTTGGGAATCAAAATAATAAGAACTCCTAATGGAATTGAATTATCTCAGTCACACTATGTAGACAAAGTGATTGAAAAATTCCAAGACTATGGAATTAAAGGAGTGAGAACACCTTTTAATCCATCAGAAGTACTGCATAAAAACACTAATGAGAGTGTAATGCAACTGGAATACTCTCGTGTAATAGGATGTCTCATGTATCTCATGAATTGCACAAGACCAGATATAGCTTATGCAGTAAGTCGACTGTGCAGGTATACAAGCAATCCAGGAAAGGAACACTGGAAAGCACTAATGAGAGTGCTTGGATATTTAAAAAATACCGCTAACTATTCCTTACACTATGGAAAATATCCTGCCGTCTTAGAAGGATATAGTGATGCAAACTGGATTGCAGATTCAGAGGAATCAAAATCGACAAGTGGTTATGTCTTTACCTTAGCAGGGGCAGCAGTGTCATGGAAATCTACCAAACAAACATGCATAGCTCGATCCACTATGGAATCAGAGTTCATCGCTTTAGATAAAGCAGGCGAAGAAGTAGAATGGCTTCGTCACTTTTTGGAAGATATTCCATTCTGGCCTAAACCTGTACCGGCCATATGCATACACTGCGATAACCAAGCAGCGCTAAGCAGAGCGCACAACTTTGTGTATAATGGAAAGTCACGACATATTCGACGACGCCATAACACAGTTAGGCAGTTACTCTCTAATGGAACTATTTCCATAGATTATGTGAGAACAAATGATAACCTAGCGGATCCGTTTACTAAAGGTTTATCAAGAGAGAAAATTGACTGCGCATCGAGGGGAATGGGTTTAAAAGCCTAAACCACCAAGAGTTATCTTATACGGAAACCTATCCTAGCGACTGGAGATCCCACGGACTAGGATCAATAGGCAAACCAGTTCTGAATAACTCAAGACGTAATGCATTTGCGTGGACATAGTCCAACTCCATTCCTATGGTGCACAATATAAATGCATGCCTACAGAAGTATTTAAAGGTTAAAACTATGTTTTTTAATGATGACCATATCTTGGAAATAACAAGTGGGGTATATGTAGGATACTCTTAATGGTTGCGATCACCTATGTTAGTGTGAGCTGGGTCGGCTCTATGAGAATAATAAAAGGCTTTTATTCTCTAAAAACACTCGCAGAACCAAAAATTGTTCAGGACCAAAATGAACACAACCAAGAGATTGGATGAGAAGGGAATCAATGCTTCGTAAAGCTTATTGTCTGGATATACAATAAAGGCCGACGGTTCAAGATGAAATAATTCACCGATTAGCCAAGTAGATCCGATAAGTTTTAACTAGGGAAAGTTCAAAGTGAAATATCTACTTATCCACGATAAAGCATTATTCCATATGTACTCTGTGATATTTCGCTTTGTGTGGGGGATATGTATATTATCATTCATGTGGGGGATTGTTGGAATTCCTAAAGAACAAAATGAATGAAACATACATAAAGTCCCACATCGCCAAAATTGCTAAGCCATACTAGTTTATATATGGCTTTGCAATGAAGATGTTGGGGCCTAGGGGCACCCAAATGTATGCTTCGTTGTGAGGAGGGAGATCATGCATCTCCACCACACACGCGCGCGCGCCGCCGCCGTCCGTCCGACCGAACCGAACCGGGCCGGGCTCGGGTTTGGGTTTGGGTTTGGGTCTAATATGATCCTAATTTTGCTGCAAAACTGGGCCGGGTTTTTTAACAGTTGCAGGCTATGTGAACAGACACGACTGTTCATAAACGGACGCGGCGAGCGAGTGCAACCTGACTGAAGAAGCATGGGCGAACAGAAGCGGGTGCGACCCGTTAGAGGCGAACAGGTGCGGCCCGACTGAAGAGACGCGGCCGAACATAGGCAGTAGCGAACGGGTGCGGCCCGTTAAACGAACAGCAGCAATGAAAGGAAACGGGTGCAACCTTTCAGGCAGACGCGACTGTTCGAAGGGGTGCGGACGAAATTATAAATAGGAGAGAATACTGATCACATTCTCACCCCATTCCAATCTAATTTCTTCTGCTTCTTTGCTCTACTGCTCAACATTCCATATATATCACAGAGTAGACATACTCATTACAATCTCGTGCAGATTACGTCTGTTGTATCTTGGGAGAATTTTGAAATAAAATTCTTAAGGAAATCGTTACGACGAGCCTCAGACATATTCCGGTTAGAATTCTATATTCTATCCTTTATTTTGGTTGTACTATTTATTCAAAATAGTATAACGCTGTTGTTGTAATTTATTTACAACAATCATATTGTTATAATAATTAACACAGAATTCCAGTGTAGTGGAAATCTGAGTTATAAACTTGTGCGACGAGTTTATAATTGATTATTCTCTGTTTTGGTATACTAGACGTATAACATTTTCCAAATCCTATATGGATAACTTTGACATCTCCAACTAAACCCTAACCTGACCTCTAGATCTACTAACTTCTCCAAGACCTACCAAAATCTACGTTTAAAAGTCAAAAAAACTATACAAAACAACATAGAATCAAAATCCTTACATATCTGGTTTTCATAGATTTTTATGTACTTTTGTCAAATTGAAAGTGCGTATATTCTACATTATTGAAAAAGAAAAACGCAAATTATGTCAAAATAAGTATGTAAAAACCTCAAAAGAATGATAGATGCCACAATTTTTATACGAGAAAACATAAAAGGTAAGAAAAGTCATATTTTAGAAAAATGAAGTACACCTTCACTTTTCAAAATAATAATAATAATAATATACGAATGATAAAAAAAATTATACATTAAATTAGGGTGAACAGTGGATATCCAAATAAATGAAAATCTGTCTGCATTCGTATTTGAAAAATGAAAAAATATTGAACATACGAATAACGAATACGAGTACGAATTTAATAGGATTTGCATTCGAAAATTATTCTTCGGACTTTTATCAAGATATATAGTAGTTGTATTATGTATGTTATCATGTAAAATAATTAACATCTAGTGCAGTCCGCAGCTCTAGTGAATAATTATAATAAACATCTATTATTTTATCATGGTAACATTGGTATTATGGGGTATAAATGGATATTTATTGTTCAAGAGTAATTATTATGATCGTATTTTTATTTCTTATATTTATGTTAGCATCACTGCTAAAATTTTCCAAAAGAAATTAGTAGCTTTTTTTTTTCCTCCAGCCAAAAAAAGTTGTTTCTCCTTTTTTTTTTCCAAGCTTCTTCGTAACATTTGGAAAAAAAGTTAGAAAGATTTAAAGACTTTCAAGATATTTACGGTTTTCTGGATGAAATTAGTAAACCAAAAGTTATGCAAAAATTCTCAATTTTTGTTTCGGACATTTTTGTTGTATAAAAATGTGAGATTTATCGTAGCTCGTTATTTATTCGAAAGAAATAATTCAAAATTGTTACGGGAGTTCATAAGTTATATTATTTTATGTCTTTGATCCAATAAATTAAATAATAAGTCTTGTACGGTACCGGTAGTAAGAATAACATTGACCAAGTATGAACCAAATTCTAAATCTCTAAATAAATAAAAAAATCTGGCCATATTAAATGAGGCAGAAGTATTATGAACGACAACCGCAATAACTGAGGGACCCTCATTTATCACCCGCAGTAGCTAAAAGTGAAACCACCAGACAGTAAAGGGCATGATGTACCAGGGAACTGACCTGATACAAACCATATATATTATTGAAAATAAGTACCCTTATTCCTAGTCCACCAATATAAAAGAAAACATGCACATGTACATATGTTCTTGCGTTTCTCATTCACATATATAAAATATTAAAATGTGAAGGAGAATTCACGGCCGGTGCATGGACATGGTGACGTGCTACATAATGTTTTTATGGGAGTAATTTAAAGTTTTAGTCATTCACAAAAGGAGGGACAAAGGAAAAGAAAAGGAAAGAAAGAAACAATACTTGAATAGAGGGGGCTTAGAAGGCCAGTCAGGCACAAACTCTTCTAGTGGATAGCAATGAAGCCTCAGGTAATCTCTCCAATTCCTATATGTTTCTTTCTTCACATTAAAACTCGTAGATAGCCTCATTTTGTTAGTCGGGTCATCCGAATAAAGGCTCATCTTCTCCTCTTTTGACAGCTTAAAAAACTCCCCAGAAACCATCATCATCCTCGATATCAGTTCATCACTGACTCCATGGTTCACAACCTTGCATATTTTGCACCATACAAAGATCAAATGATTATGTAACATGTACTATGTCGTACATGCAGTGTTATATATATTTATTTATGCATATACCTGAAAAAAGCCAAAAGATTGACAGGCTTCAGCAACTTGAACACTTAGAGTGGACTTGTCAGGGCAGCCCAGGTCGATGACTGGAACGTTTTGGGCAGTTTGTACATCGTGAAGTCGAGGGCGGTCGGATTCGGGTCGGATGTAGCTAACGGGTAAGACGGTGTGGTCGTCGTTTATGGATAGGAGTTGGTCTGCCATTATTATGGAAGTGGGAACAGAAGGACTAGCTAGTGTGTTGTTTAAGCTTTAAATGAAATGGATACAGGGAAGGACACGAGTGTCTTATAGGTACAAAAGGATGATGTCACGTAGATGATGTCATGGAATGGGTTGGTTTTTCTTCACGATTGAATCATGATGCCACGATGGATGATGTTTTTTTGTTCTTTTTTTCCTTTTACGCGGTTCATAAGAGGATACGGAGTGTGATATAAGTTTGATTCGGTAAACCGGAGAACGAGTCAATTTTTTTATTATAAAATGGGTGCTGTTTCAGACTATGGTTTGGAACTTTGTATGGGATAATGATTTAGAAATGGGCACCCTTTGAAACGTTATGTTAGAGGTGATGCCAACACCACTGAATATGGGGATGACGTATGGTTTACCACCGAGCAGATGGAGTGAAAGATGATTTTGTTGTAAGCATAGAATCATAGAAGCTCATGCGAATACCACCTTCACTTTGGGTGGTTTGACTATGGCAATATTCTTTAATAAAGCATCCGGATGACTCCTTTTAAACCTTGTATTGGGGATTCAAACTTGATAATGAAGAGGATATCATACTCTGACTTTAATAATCTATCTAATAGATTCTTCCTGCCAATAATTCCACTCACCGAGTACAAACTTGTTATTGAATTACCGACTTTCAGAATGCAATAAAGCCTTCTGACGTTGTAGTCGAATTTAAAGTTTGCACAACTCTGATCCGATCAATAACACTTTAAAAATTTAAAAACGAATGAAGGAGTAAGTAGAAAACCGAAAATAAATAAGAAGCAGAAAAGCTGATGTTGTAGAATGAATTTGATCTTACCTTTATATAGGCAGCGAAAAGACACCTTCAACGGTCGTGCCCATTTGCTATAAGTCCATTGACCTTTAACTATCGCGTTCGTTCAATTTCATGCACTCAAAAATTCGCGTCTCCCGCCATCTAGATTCCCACCGTTCGAAGTTTGAATTTTTGCCCTTGTATACTGGCCGAAAAGCTGATCAAAAAACAGTCCGAAAATATAATCTGGACCCAAAATCAACACGGCTCGGTCGAACGGCGCACGACCTCCTTCTTCAATCAAAAATAAAATATTTAAATGTCCAAACGCCTCAACCTTCCCTTGAGAATCCACTGTATAAACGAAGTTATCTTTGATTATTTCAAAGGTGTGGGACTAAAGTCTCATCCCTCTTCTTCTTCCTTCTTCTAAAATAATGCCCAAATAAAAACCCATTTTAAAATTTTACAACATTTCCCTTCATTTTCAAAATAAAAATAAAGTAAAAAGTAATGGCTACATCACTTAGGTGACCACCTACATATCGAAGTGGGATCGATGCGACGTAGTTTAAAAATTAAGAATTTGCATCATTATGGAGACCAACACCTAAATAAGATGTATCTTTTGAATTTGAACCTTCACTCTGTGTACACCCTTCAAAATCGTATTGAGGTCATTGGTGAACTAGTCATGAACCAAGCACCCCCTACGACAAAACCAGAACAGTCACACACATTGATTTCCATAGATAGAGTATTTTGTATGCTTAGCACATCAATGGCCATGTGCTTTCAATCCTAAGTTCATGAGTCTACTTTAGAAAGTAGCCTTACTTTTGTAGGAAATGATGATTTCCACACTCATATAGATAAGTTTCCTAAGATGTTTCTACGATACAGCTTGTTAGATATCTAGAATTATTTAGGATCTCCATTCATCCTGATTTATGCAGAATCCAACACTAATTTAGAAAAATTGTTGATCCATAATCTTTCTCTTAATTACTTGTTGGTACCCATTGACCTTGTTTATCCTTTTCAAAACATAGGTCGGGTTTCTATTAAAGATGGTCAATCTTCATTCACGGACCTTAGTCTCATCTCTTTTGATTTGATAAAAACCATTGCCTTTGGAACACTTTTGGTCAGTGGGTCAATCAAGTTTTTCTTCATTCCTATATAATCAACTATGATTACTCCTCTTTTGAGTAACTGTCTTATTATTTGACGTTTGAGAATTAAATGTCTAGAGTTCTCATTATATATCTTGTTTGAAATGTAATAAATCATAGTCTAATTATCATAATTAGTCATGGCTACAGGAGATGGTCTTTTCCATAGAGGATTTTCTATTAGAAGATTCCTAAGTCATTCAGCCTCTTTACATGCATCTGCTAACGCAATTAATTCTGAAAACATTATTGAATCAGAAATTCAAGTCCACTTCTTGGAATTCCAAGACATAGCAATACCTTCTAATATGAATATCCATCCAGTCGTAGACTTGGATTTGGATTCTACATTGTTCTAGGTTGCATCATAATTTCTTTCTAATACAGCAGGATATCCTTTATAATATTAACCATAGTCTATGGTTCCCTTTCAAAAAGATAAAACTCTAGAAAGAGCTTTTCAATGTTCATAACCTGGATTACTCGTAAATTGATACAATATGCTTATAACATGTGCTTTGTCTAATATAGTACAATGCATAGCATACATAAGACTCCCAATAATACTGGAACATTTAAGTTGAGAACTAGTTCGTCCGGTATTTTACACTAATTTAATACTAGGATCTAAAGGAGTCGGAGTCAGTTTGTCATATTAATGATTATACTTCCTAAGGAACTTCTAGATGTAGTGCGATTGGGTTAGCACCAACTCTTCCTCTATATCTATGATTTTGATCCTAAGATCACTTCTGGCTCTCCTAGATCTTTCATATCAAAATTAGAGGACGGAATTTTTTTTTGTTTCTTTTAGACAAGATATATCATAACGAATTATTAGCATGTCATCAATATATAAACACATTATAACATAATCACTTTTATTTGATTTGCTATAAATGCATTTATGAACATCATTAATAATGAAGCCATTTAAAAGTGTCACTTTATCAAACTTCTCATACCATTGCATGGGTGCATGTTTCAAACCGTCAATAGATTTACCAATTTACAAACTTTTTTTCTTAGCTTGGATTTATGAAACCTTCTAGTTGTTCTATATATATTTCTTCTTAAATCGCCATTTAAACAATTAAAGCATTTTCACATCCATTTGGTGAATTACTAGTTTGTGAATGGATGTGAATGCTATCAAACAACGGATCGAAGAGATGAAAGAAACAAAAGCATAAGTATCAATGTAATCCATTCCATGTCTTTCATTATAACCCTTAATAACTAGTCTGGCTTTAAATGTATCAATGAGTCCATCTGTATTCATCTTTTTCTTAAATATCAATTTACATCCTATTGGTTTAGCACTAGGAGGTAAATCTGTCATTGTCCAAGTTTGGTTGCCAAATTTGAATTCATTTCATCATTGATACCTTCTTTAATTAGCATTTCTGGAACTCATTGCATCAGAATGAGTTTTAGGGTCAACATCAACTGTAATAACCCGCTCCTTTGGTCACACTGATTCAAAGCCCAAAATTGGCTTTTAAACCGTCGTCGTGTCAAGAAGTACGAATCGTTAGGTTTTAAAGGTAACTATAATGATGTAGAGATAAATATAACATTATACAGTTCTACACTTTCAGATTTCACAGCGAAAGGAAATAAAATATAAGCACTAAAAGTAATTCAAATAACACGGTTGCAAAATAATCGTAGTCCGTATAATAAACGACAATCAAGTCTCCAAATGCAAGTACATCATAAGTCCGATAAATAGCAATAGGTCCAAATGATAAATAAAAATCCCAAACAACACCAAATTAATAATATGTCTAATGGATAAAATAAGGTACATAGAGAGAGAGGCTGAAATAAATAAATCTCCATCGAAGTGTCACCTTCTCCACGCACCTATACCAAATTAACTCACTTACTGTCTTGTCCTCCTGTAATAGGTAATAAGGAGGAGAAATGGAGGGGGTCAAACAAAGTCTGGTAAATGAATCATATCACTAGTGGTATGGTGTAAACAAGTGATTGAAGTTCAGTTATATCCTACACATAGGGTGTTCCTTAGTATGTTATATATATAAGGATCAAGTTATCTTACATTTTAAGTTGACTATTTTAGATGACAATTATAATTTATAAACTTCACTCACAAATGGAACATATCAGCTGAATATCTCTTAGACATCACCTCTAGGATATAATTACCTATTTATATATTAAGTTATCATTCTCATTGATAATCTTTTGGATTATTCTATATCAAATATAGCTTCTTGACTAAGCCTACTTACTTGGGTTTACAATCATGAATTAATCTTTTGGGTTGACAATCCTAATTTAATCCTTTTGTGGATACATGTATCCTATGCTATCTACCATTACAAAAGTAGCATTCTAGAGTGGATTAACGATTACAACTCTCATAGGAGTAACTATTCCTACAATGATGGTTTCTCTCTGCCATAACTCTTTCCTGCTCCCACCAATTTAGATGGTTAGGACCGGCTTCGATAAGAGCTTCTAATTGCGATATAGTTTTTTGTCACGTTAAGTGTCACGTTCTAACTTCGTAAAGCGAGAGCCTAGGACTAGACCCAAGATGGTACGTTTCCAGCATGCTGTCCGACTCCATTCAGCTACCCGCACTCCCTAATAACTAAGAAGTGGGAACAAGTTTCCCCGACCCATTCTACTTGGCCTGCGCCAGATTTAGGTTTAATATAGCATGTTGCTTCAGCTCAGACGTCTAACTCTTATTATAATAAAAAAATAACTTTTCCGCATTCAGACGTCTAAGTATAGTAATTAGACATCTAAATTGAGCCTTTTTTATACTAGTTTCTTTCTGTTTTCAAACTCTAATCATTCAGCCCTTTGGACCTTCAGCTCATACATCTGACCTCTATCTCAGACGTCTGGTTGGGGTGTTCAGAAGTTTGAACCATGCTTTATTTGTATTGTTTTCTTTCTGGTTCGTATTTAATCACTTTTACTTCAACTTAGACATCTAACCAACTAATTCAGACATCTAACTTAGTTTTTTTCTAGATTTTTCAAGTTTTATTTTTTTGTTTATTGTACTTTTATTTTCGTTGAATTTCAAGGTTTATCTTCATATTGTTTCTGATATAGTTTCTACTATTTTATATCAATTTCAAGTGATTTATTCTAACAATTGTAAATGGATTGCAGTCAACTATGTATTTATATTCAAGGTATTTTATGTGTGTTCAAATCGATTATCTATTTCTACCTATCAAAAATCATTTCAAATTGTCATATGAACCAGATCCATAAAGTTATCTATTGCTTATCAAAATCAACCCAACATGTTTTACAATTTAGATCCATTAGGTTAGGGGTAGCTTTATAGATTCAATAATTAAATCTACTATTTTCAAGGGTTTTCCAATTTATTTCAATGCAAAGATTCTGAATAAAAGTGTAAGGACCCAGAATATCGGTCATTTGAATTTGGAATATTTAATTGAGTTTAAATATCGAAAAGTTAATTTTATAAATTTAAGAACTTGGATTTCAAAATATAGTCATTCAATTAATAATTAATTGTTGAATTTAATAATTGGAATTGTTTGAATAATTGAATCTTGAATTTATTGTGAGTGAAAATGATTTCAAAAGTTGGTTTAAACTTTATTTAAAATAAGAATGAAGATAGTAAACTTTTAATTCAAATTTAAAAGTTATTTATTTGGTTTTTAAAATAATTCGTTTTAATTAACGTATAAAAATAGCCTTCCGAGGCACAATCTCAGATTTCGACTAAACCAATTCCATTGAATTTGTAATAGTGAATTATTATATGCCATCGAATTCCATGGCGATCGGACGTATCGTTTGATCATGCGAGTTCGAAACGTGTAGAATTTAATTAAAGGAATTAAAATTAATATAATTTGATTTTGAAAAGCTATCTTTTGTATATGATGGAATTGGCTTCCTATATATATTACATTATATTAGGAGGGGTATAACATATAGAACGACAGGCGGCACGCTTCGTTTAGAGTTCGAAATTTTCACGGATGAATAGTACTTTGGAAATTTTTCTATAAATAGCCCTCAACTTTCTTCCATTTGCAAACCAAAACCCTAGCTTCTATTTCCAGCCGCCATTAAACTAAACAATTCAATGGCTAACATCTATCGGAGCCTCTAGGGGCAAATTTAGCCTTCGACTTCAACTAGCTAGGGAAACGTAGAGAGCGACGATATGAGCTTAACCAATGGTTGGATCGAGCTATCGTCGACTGAGACGAGGCTAGCTCACTGCGTTTGTAGCAGCTTAGGGGAGTTTCGCATGACGATCGCACGCGCAGGGTGCTGGTGGCGGCGGTGCAGTGGGAGAGCATGGCGCGTGGCGTGCGCATCGATGATGGTTGGGCGAGGTTCTAGCTCGAGCGATGATCGATTTAGCAAATAGAAAAAATATATACATAAAACGCATGCGAGCCTGGGCATGAACAGAGGGAAACGAGAAGAAGGTAATAAGTTTAAAACTTATTTTAATTTTGTTAATTAAAAATTAATTATATCATTAGATTAATAATTCGTAACTTATTCATATGAGGTCTATTTCGAACGCAACAAGTCGCGTTGCGATCGTATCAACGAAGGCTACCCTATGGAATTGGATTGGATGGATTCGAAACTAGTGAGAATTTTGGGTTAAAATTGGATGTTCGTTCAATTTTAATTCAAAACGAAACATTTTGGCGACTATAAAAATCAATGTGAGTTAATCTCACCTTTTTGGCTAATTGGAAAATTTATATAGTCAATAAATATTATTTATTGGATGTTTCGATATTTATTTTTGATCGTCATTGATTGTTGGATAATATACTAAATTATATTGTTAGTTTGGATATATTCCCGCCTATTGGAGCGGATGAGACCCTATTACGTTTCCGTGTAAGAGCGGATGACCATCTATATATGAATCCCGCCTCGAAGCGGTTGATTTATATTTTTATGATTATATATATACTGTATGTGATGCAGAGGTACAGGTTGGAGGGATCCAATGGGATTCCTCACACTGTTGATTTTATTTTCATACATACATACATACGTATATATATATATATGTATGTATGTATGTATGTATGTATATATTATGATGTATGACTTGTTGGATGCCATATTGATGACATGAATATGATTTTGTTTATTTAGGCCTTTAGTAGCACTTGGCCTTATTTTTGGTATTTTAAAATATTATAAACTAATGATTTAATTTAAAAAGGAATTTCAAGTGATTTTGGAAATTTTACATGTTTAAATAATTTTTCCAAAATAAAATGTATAATTTTGAGAAATTATAAATTTATAGTTTTATAAAAATATTTTTTAATAGAAATTTTGAATTGTGGATAAAGATTTTAAAACATTAAATTAAAATTTTTTTTTAAATAAAAAGGATATGGTTTTAAAAGAAATTAGAAAAAAATCGATATAAATATTGTTAATCATTTTGTATAAAGTGATGTTTTACAAATAAAGTAAAGATTTGCGAAAATCATGTTTTGTTAATAAAAGAGTGGATTTACAAATGGTGTTATAAATCAAAGGAAATTATTATGATTTAACAAATGGGTGAAATAAATCAAATGATGGATTTATTATAAGATATGGAAGTTTGTTTTAGAAAATAGTTGACTCTATTTTGGAAATTGAAAGTGATGGTGAATTGGGATTGTTAAATGATATTTTATATATTGAAAGAAATTTATAAAAGAAATTTATACTTATGGAAGTAAGGTAAAAAACGGTTGAAATTATGTTTTGAATGGAACTTTATAAATAAGTGAGATTTATAAAGGAAATGGAGTTATAAATGGGGTTCATAAATAAAGGAATTTTATGAAAAGAAGTTTCATAAAATAAAAGAGATTTATAAATATAGTTTTATAAAGGGGGAATTAATTTAAAGGACAAAAGTTTGTATATTTTTAGCCTCAAGGACACGACCTCAATATTTTACCCACAAGGACAAACATCCTCCTAAAAATTATTCATAAGGACAAACATTCTTTCAAAGTTATTCATAAGGACAAACATTTTTCCAAAACTGCTACCGAACTAAAACCTGATATCAAAAACTGCTATCGATAACTACAAACTGATACCTAAAAACTTAAAAACTGATACCTAAAGAAAGTTGTCCTTCAGGCTAAAATACTGAAGGTCTGTCCTTGAGCCTAAAATGCTGAGAAATTTTGTCCTTTACATTAATTTTCTGTTTTATAAATACGGAAACAATTATATGGAAAGTTAAGTATGGATTTTTATCAAGGGAATATAATTATGTTTTAAAATTTGTTTATTTATATTAATATAGTTTAAAAATGGTTTATCAATATTTTAATATTTTGAAAAGTTTATTATTTAAAGATTATTAATATGGTTGAAATTAATTTTAATTATTTATCAGTAAGACTTTGAAAATTAATTATTATTTATAAAAATGTTGAAGATAAATCATCATTGTTTATTTAAGAATGTTGGAATTTATTAATTATTATCTAAAGATTTTTTAACGTTAATATTTATTTATTTATATTGTTAGTACTATATAATAGTGTTTTAAGTAAAAGGGTAGAATTTTATTTTAACTACTTTCAAGATTTATAAATGGGATTTTATAAACGGATGTTGATTATAAGTGGAATCTTATAATATATTTGGAAAACGTAAAGGAAGATTAGTTAAAAGATAAAATGTTTTTATAAATGAATCTTAGATATTATAAAGGAATTTAGAAGCGGATTTATATATTTATAAAAGGAGTTTTATAAATGGTTATTGTGGATTTAAAATGGAGTAATGAATAATTTTTGAATTGAATGAAAAGGGGGATCTTACCAAATGTTGGTGAATATACTTATACCGTTGAGATAAGTATATGGATATTTTTCAAGTATTGAGAATATAAGTGTTTGTGAATGAATCTTTATAAAAGTATTTTGATACAAGTATTTACAAAGTGATTTGAGAAAACCAAAGAATTTGTTAAAAGAGGCTTAGTGTTGCTTGGTGCTTAACTAATGTTAGTTTTTCCTATGGAATTAAATCCCTGATTGAATGTTTGTTATTTGATAGTTAAATAACCGACTATCAAAAATGGACCCAAAATGTAACTTTGGAAATATCTAGGGGAAACATGTGAGTTATATGACACAGTCATCTCTGATGATGTTGTATTGTGCGTATAAATCTCATTTCATTCTCCTAGGACAATGAGAAGGAAATCAGTACACTAACGGTTAGTAGGTGATCCCCGATCTTATCTTTGACTGTTTATTTCCTAAAGAACCGGGGTTGAGTTTACTGGAATCAAAAAGTTGTTTCGAAAAGTCCGGGATCGGGTATGTTATCCGAAACCACTTCGATTCAACGAATGTGTTTCGAAGCGAAGACATCTTGAAGAAGATGGAATTGGAGACAGAGCTCTCAAGTGTTTTGTTCAGTCCCAAAACGAACTTGTATGGATGACTGCTGGTATTGCATTGTTGCCCGGAGAGCAGTATTAGCATTCCAAGTGGGAAGTGCTATATAAAAGGTAAAAAGTAGCCTCAGGTCTCATCAACCGGGAATGACTAAAACAGGGGAGATGCTGCAGGGCTAAGTGTGTCGCTTCCAAGTAGGGTATGGTCATCCCTATCTAGAGTCGCTATTATCTCTCATTGTATGCTCCGAGGCCCATTAACGGAGGGGTGATCATATTCGGTACCATCAAGTAAGGGGTAGGCCGGTTCTGTGTTGGTAGGGGATCCAAGCGAGGTCCTCGGTGTTATTTTATCTAGAATGCACCGTGACGGGCGGTACCCCAGTAGCCCAGTCATTGTATGGAATTCATTTTCCAATACAAGCCTTTACGGTCTTAGTTGTATACCTATTATGCTGGAATTTAATTAATGTAACAATTTCGGCTAAGATTAATAAGTATTTGTCTTTAGACACTATTATAATACATGAGAATTTCATATAAAAAATTTTGGTTATCGTAAGGTAAAAAATCATCTGTGTTTATGTGCGACATGGTCTTACGAGATACTTTTGATTTTCAAATGGTTTTCTAGAACTTTAAAAATCCAGTTGACTGTGTTTTCTCACGCTGGTTCTCCAGACTAACTCAGGTGTTATTTATTATAATGCTTGGGTCAGACCGAGCATATTTACAGATTGCTTTGGATGCATTGGAGCTTAGGAGACGAGTTGGAGTTCTTCAAATCGTATTCACGTATATGTTTATTTTCTGCTGTTTGTTGTTGAAATCATCAGAAATTGTGATAACAGGTTGTTATAACTGTCCAAGTTGATTATTATGTTTGTTGTTGTACTCTGATAGATGTATGTATATACCAGTTTCTCTTGTAAAAATCATTGATGTTATATTATATATTATTCCGCTGTGATTGTGAGATTCTGTGTTGTTTTAATTTCTTTTCTCTTCTTCTTCTCTTCTCTTCTTCTTTCTTCTTCTTTCCCATAACTATCAGTCTTTCCGTTCGATTTGGGTTGGACATGTGTGGTATATTGTCAGCTTGAATAGTATGGATTTGCGAGTTGTTATACTTGGTATCAGAGCTTAGGTTGAGGGAACACCTAGGCTTTGGTGGGAATTTACTCATTTGAGATAGGGTAAGAAAGACCCTAGGATGAGTTTGAGTGTATATATATGAGCGCGTATTTGTTAGTGATTATAATAATGTTTTATATTGTGTTAATTTATCTGTTGTATGGCTTATGAATTCTGTTCGATATGTGGGACGCCACGGTATCGATAGGGGTTTCTAAATGCTTAAACAAGGCAAACCGACACTGTATTGTTTTAAAAGTGGGTAAATGAACCTAAATTATATTTTATATATAAAGGAATAACTTTTCTGAAATTATTATAGTTATATATAGAGTGTTTGGTTGTTAGAGAATGGTAATATCTGATTATTATCATTTGTTTGTTTGTTGTTTTGTTATTCAAATAAAAGTTATTATTGTTATAATCTAACCAAAGATAAACATTTGCAAATTGAATTATATAAGGAAGTGAATTTATATGAGTGAATTGTAGAAAATCGATTATAATTAAAATAATCAACATTTGTGAATGAAATTGCATAAGTATATTTATAAATATGATTTTGTAAATGAAAATGGTTTTAAAATAAGGAATTTGAGAATTTAAATTCCAATGATTTGAAAATGGTTTTTCAAAGGTTTGGAAAATAATGATAGTATTATTAAAAAAAATTGGTTAGAAATATTTTGAAATAGGGATTTAAAAGAGAATAGAAAGCACTGAACTCACTTTAGTTGCTGAAAAATAATTCTGGTGATGACGGTCGCATCATCAATATTCATTTTTGAGTTTCTAAGTGATGGATTGGTACCGTTTAAATTTTGTTTTGGTAAAAAAAATTGTTTTAGATTCCAGAAGTGTAATTTGAAATATAAAGGAGTTATATATAATGATTTCAAAATGATTTGAAATAAAACCGGGTGTTTAAAAATCCTGGAAATTTCTATCTAAATGTTGAGAAAACATAAGGTAATAAGTTTTTGAACTTATAAATTGGAAATGACATAGATAAGAAAAGAAAAGTTGGAATTGAGATATGAAATTTAAAATTTAACTTATATAAATGTAAATAAAGTGAATTGTATGGGATGAAATTTAACTTAATAAAGGTTAAATGAAATTGAACTTAATTTGTAATAAATAAATGAAATGGACAAATAAATTAAATTAGTGAAATGAAATGTGAACTTGAGTTGTGGAGTAGAATGCAACTTAGGTTGTGGAATTAATATGAATTTGTGTTGTTAAATGAATTGATGAAATGAATATATACTTGAGTTATAAAATGAAATTTAACGTAAGTGTAAAATAAATTAAGTGAAGTTGAATTTGTTGTGTAATGAATTAGTGAATGAACTAATGGAATAAACTAGTGGAATGGATATGAGTTTGAGTTATAAATGAAACCTAACTTAAGTTAAAGAAAATAAATTTTGAAATGAAATTTAACTCAAGATAAGTAAAGTGGGATGAAACAAGTAAATAAATTAGAATTTGGCTTTCGAAATAAAGGTGAACTTAAATTGTAAAATAAAATGCAATTTGAGTTGTAAAATAAATTGAATATGTTTTGGAATGTTGTTTGCTAGAAATAAATATGAACTTAAGTTGTAAAGTGAATGCTAAAGAATTGAATGCAAACTTAAGAAATTATTTTATGGAAATGGTCCATAAACGAATTTGTATGCAAAGAATTGTTGTTAACCTTAGATTGAGTGTAATTAAAGTGAATGTTAATAATTGAATGCAAATCAATTGAATAGGAATAAATTAAAAATGAATCAATAGCGGTTAGTAAGAAATGGAAGTATATAATGTTGACATTTGGAAATGCAAATTGACATGATGATAAATAAATTGGATGGATGTTATTTGGTTGATGGATTCTCTTGTTACATTGTTATATTTGCATATAGTTGTTGTATAATATATGTTATATATTGATATTACTTTCTATATACTCATTGTTTGTTGAGTGATTAGTAGGTGCAGATGGCGTATGCTTCGCATTTGGAGCTCGCTTTCGCATTATAATGGTTGTATATGCTTGCTAATACTAAATAAGGTACACATCTCGAATTACATACCGTATTTTAATATTTTTTCCTATGGGATGCCTCATCCTCGAAGATTAGATGTATATTTGTGATTATGTGTGTGTGTGTGTATTGTAAATTTTTACGATCGAGCCGCGCAAAGGAGCCGCTGGCGAAATTTTCCGTAAATTTAATAGTTGGAAAATCTTTGAGAATTTTTGGAAAAGTTTTGGTAACTAAAATTTGGATTTTGGTTTTATAACTTGGAATGGTATTAGTTGGTTTTGGAGGTTTAATTACGAATTTAAAGATTTAGAGGAATTGATGACAAAGTTTCAAAATTATTGACTTCGGAAAGGTTAAAAGGTTTAAAAGAATTTGGTATCCATTCAACTAATTGGTTTTGGAAAGTTAATGGGTTTGGACATTTTCTTACCTTGGAAATTTCAGGGACATAATTCTTTTAAGCGGGGTGAATGTAACGACCCAAAATTTCAGTCATTTGAATTTGGAATATTTAATTGAGTTTAAATATTGAAAAGTTAATTTTATAAATTTAAGAACTTGGATTTCAAAATATAGCCATTTAATTGATAATTAATTGTTGAATTTAATAATTGGAATTGTTTGAATAATTGAATCCTGAATTTATTGTGAGTGAAAATGATTTCAAAAGTTCGATTAAACTCTATTTAAAATAAGAATGAAGATAGTAAACTTTTAATCCAAATTTAAAAGTTATTTATTTTTTTAAAAATAATTCGTTTTAATTAATGTATAAAAATAGCTTTTCGAGGTACTGTCTCGGATTTCGACGAAACTAGTTCCATTAGATCCGTAATAGTGAATTATTATATGCCATCGAATTTCATGGCGATCAGACGTATCGTTTGATCGTACGAGTTCGAAATGTGTAGAATTTAATTAAAGGAATTTAAATTAATATAATTTGATTTAAAAACGCTATCTTCTGTATATGATGGAACTGGCTCTCGATATATATTCCATTGTGTTTGCAATAGGAGTATAACATATAGAACGCCAGGTGGCACGTTTTGTTTGGAGTTTGAAATTTTCACGGATGGACAGTACTTCAAAATTTTTTCTATAAATTGCCCTCAACTTTCTTCCATTTGCAAACCAAAACCCTAGCTTCTATTTCCAGCCGCCATTAAACTAAACAATCCAATGGCTAACATCGAACGGAGCCTCTAGGGGCCGAATTAGCCTTCGATTTCAACTAGGGAAACGTAGAGAGCGACGATACGAGCTTAACCAACGGTTGGATCGAGCTATCATCGATCGAGGCGATGGCTAGCTCGCTGCGTTCGCAGTAGCTTGGAGAGGGTTTCGCATGGCGATCGCATGAGTAGGGCGCTGGCGGCGTAGTGGGGGAGCATAGCGCGTGGCGCACGCGTCGGCGGTGGTTGGGTGACGTTCTGACGCGAGCGGCGATCGATTCAGCAAATAGAAAAAAAAACACGTGCGAGCCTGGGCGTGAACAGAGGGAAACGAGAAGAAGGTAATAAGTTTAAAACTTATTTTAATTTTGTTAATTAAAAATTAATTATATCATTAGATTAATAATTCATAACTTGTTCATATGTGGTCTGTTTCGAACGCGACAAGTCACGTTGCGATCGTATCAATGAAGACTACGCTATGAAATTAGATTGGATGGATTCGGAGCGGGTGAAAATTTTGGGTTAAAATTGGACGTTCGTTCAATTTTAATTCAAAATGAAACGTTTTGGCGACTATAAAAATCAATGTGAGTTAATCTCACCTTTTTGGCTAATCAGAAATTTTATATAGTCAATAAATATTATTTATTGGATGTTTCGATATTTATTTTTGATCATCATTGATTGTTGGATAATATGCTAAATTATATTGTTGGTTTGGATATATTCCCCTCCTATTGGAGCGGATGAGACCCTATTACGTTTCCATGTAAGAGCGGATGACCATCTATATATGAATCCCGCCTCGAAGCGGTTGATTTATATTTCTATGATTATATATATACTGTATGTGATGCAGAGGTACAGGTTGGAGGGGGTCCAACGGGATTCCTCACACTGTTGATTTTCTTTTCATATATATATATTATGATATATGACTTGTTGGATGCCATATTGATGACATGAATCTGATTTTGTTTATTTAGGACTTTAGTATCACTTGGCCTTATTTTTGGTATTTTAAAATATTATAAACTAATGATTTAATTTAAAAGGTAATTTCAAGTGATTTTGGAAATTTTACATGATTAAATAATTTTTCCAAAATAAAATGTAAGATTTTGAGAAATTATAAATTCATAGTTTTATAAAAATATTTTTTAAATAGAAATTTTGAATTATGGATAAAGATTTTTAAATATTAAATTAAGTCCGTCTTTTAAATTAAAAGAATATGGTTCTAAAAAAATTAGAAATATTTGATATAAATTTTGTTAATCATTTTGTATAAAGTGATGTTTTACAAATGAAGTAAAGGTTTGCAAAAATCATGTTTTGTTAATAAAAGAGTGGATTTATAAACGGTGTTATAAATCAAAGGAAATTATTATGATTTAACAAATGGGTGAAATAAATCAAATGATGGATTTATTATAAGATATGGAAGTTTGTTTTAGAAAATAGTTGACTCTATTTTGGAAATTGAAAGTGAGGGTGAATTGGGATTGTTAAATGATATTTATAAATTGAAAGAAATTTATAAAAGAAATTTATACTTATGGAAGCAAAGTTAAAAACGGTTGAAATTATGTTTTGAATGGAACTTTATAAATAAGTGAGATTTATAAATGAAATGGAGTTATAAATGGGTTCACAAATAATGGAATTTTATAAAAGGAAGTTTCATAAAATAAAAGAGATTTATAAATATAGTTTATAAATACGGAAACAATTATGTCGAAAGTTAAGTATAGATTTTTATCAAGGGAATATAATTATGTTTTTTTTAAATTATTTACATTAATACCGTTTAAAAATGGTATGTCAATATTTTAATATTTTAAAAAGTTTATTAACTAAAGATTATTAATATGGTTGAATTTAATTTTAATTATTTATCAGTAAGACTTTGGAAATTAATTATTATTATTTATAAAAATGTTGAAGATAAATCATCATTGTTTATTTAAGAATGTTGGAAATTATTAATTATTATTCAAAGATGTTTTAAAGTTAATATCTATTTATTTATATTATTAGTATTATATAATAGTGTTTTAAGTAAAAGGGTAGAATTTTATTTTAAATGCTTTCAAGATTTATAAATCGGGTTTTATAAACGGATGTGGATTATAAGAGGAACCTTATAATATGTTTGGAAAACGTAAAGGATGATTAGTTAAAAGATAAAAAAGTTATTATAAATGGATTTTAGATATTATAAAAGAATTTAGAAGCCGATTTATATATATTTATAAAAGGAGTTTTATAAATGGTTTTTTTGGATTTAAAATGGAGTTATGAATAATTTTTAAATTGAATGAAAAGGGGGATCTTACCAAATGTTGGTGAATATACTTATACCATTGAGATAAGTATATGGATATTTTTCAAGTATTGAGAATATAAGTGTTTGTGATTGAATCTTTGTAAAAGTAGTTTGATACAAATATTTACAAAGTGATTTGAGAAAATCGATGAATTTCTTAAAAGAGGCTTAGTGTTGCTTGGTGCTTAACCAATGGTAGTTTTCCCTATGGAATTAAATCTCTGATTGAATGTTTGTCATTCGATAGTTAAATAACCGACTATCGAAAATGGACCCAAAACATGACTTTGAAAATATCTAGGGTCAACACGTGAGTTATATGGCACAGTCATCTCCAATGATGTTGTACTATGCGTATAAATCTCATTTCGTTCTCGGACAATGATAAGGAAATCCGTCCACTAACGGTTAGGAGATGATCTCCGATCTTATCTTTGAATGTTTATTTTCTAAAGAACCAGGGTTGAGTTTACTGGGAATTATCGAAAATTTGTTTCGAAGAGATCGGGATCGGGTATGTTATCAAAAAACCACTTCGATCCAATGAATGCATTACGAAATGAAGACATCTTGAAGATGATGGAATTGGAGACGGAGCTCTCAAATGTTTTGTTCAGTCCCAAAACGAACTTGTATGGATGAATGCTGGTATTGCATTGTCGCTTGGAGGGCAATATTAGCATTCCAAGTGGGAAGTGCTATCTAAAAGGTAAAAGTTAGCCTTAAGCCTCATCAACCGGGAATGACTAAAATAGGGGAGATGCAGCAGGGCTAAGTGAGTCGCTCCCAAGTAGGGTATGATCATCCCATCTAGAGTCGCTATTATCTCTCATTGTATGCTTTGGGGCCCAATAACGGAAAGGTGATCATATTTGATACTATCCAGTAAGGGGTAGGCCGGTTCTGTGTTGGCAGTGGATCCAGATGAGTTCCTCGATGTTATTTTATCTAGAGATGCACTATGACGGGCGGTACCCCAGTAGCCCCGTCATTGTATGGAATCCATTTTCCAATACGAGCATTTACGGTCTTAGTTGTATACCTATTATGCTGGAATTTAATTAATGTAACAATTTCGGCTAAGATTAATAAGTATTTGTATTTAGACACTATTATAATACTAGAGAATTTCATATAAAATGTTTTGGTTATCGTAAGGTAAAAACCCGTCCGTGTTTATGTGCGGCGTTGTCTTACGAGATACTTTTTATTTTCAAATGGTTTTCTAGAACTTTAAAAATTCAATTGGGTGTGTTATCTCACGCTGCTTTTCCAGACTGGCTCGGGTGTTATTTATTATAATGCTCGGGTCAGGCTGAGCATATTTACAGATTGCTTTGGATGCATTGGAGCTCAGGAGACAAGTTGGAGGTCTTCAAATCGTATTCACATATATGTTTATTTTCCGCTGTTTTTTGTTGAAATCATTAGAAATTGTGAGGACAGGTTGTTATAACTGTCCAAGCTGATGATTATGTTTGTTTTTGTACTTTGATGAATGTATGTATATAACAGTTTCTCTTGTAAAGATCATTGATATTATATTATATATTATTCCACTGCGATTGTGAGATTCTATGTTGTTTTAATTTCTTTTCTCTTCTTCTTTCTTCTTCTTTCCCATAACTATCAATCTTTCCATTCGATTTAGGCTGGACATGTGTGGTATATTGTCAGCTTGAATAGTATGGACTGGCGGGTCATTACAAAACGGGTGGATTTAAGAAGAGAAATCATATTCGTATTACTAAATGGTATATATTTGAAATTCAACTACTTATTCTCATCTTACCCTTTTCGTAGATAAAACACACTCACCTTTTAGCTTTCTGTCTTCTCTTTAGATTTGTATACACTACTCCTTTCCTTTGGCTTTTCTTGTGGAACCCTTCTTTCTCTAATTCATTTTATATTCATTTATGTGATTTACTTTTTATTATGTTTGAACTTTGAATTTATTTTTGAGGAAGAAGATGAGAAAGAAGAGATGTTTAAGAGGCGAAGGCTAGTGTTTCAGAATAAGGGGAGCGGAAGCTTAGACCTTTATTTATAGTTGAGAATTATGGTTTCTATTCTCATTTTCGAAATCCATAATTACGAAGTTGCCACTAGCTACATTTTCTATTGTTTCCGCTCCGTTTTATCAAATTTAGCAAGTTATATATGATTTCTTGTTTTAAGCGACGTTTCAGACGCAATGGAATATATCTCGAGGCCTAATTCCAACATCTATAGAAATTTATTATTTTCATCCTTTTATGTAAAACATTATTTTTGCCCTTATTCATATTTTAATTTATTATTAAAATTCCTGGGGTGTTACATTCTCCCCCCTAAAAGGATTTCATCCGCGAAATCTCCAATGATAGAAAATGTAATTTGCTTATGGAACCAATATCTACAACCATCTACTCAACCATCAACCACTTAGAACCGTTGTCCTTAGTTTCAAATTTCTATTGCAACATGAACAAATAGGTATGAAATGCATATGATCATGTAGGTAATGCAAGAAATGCAAGTGCTTATGCCATGTATCTAAAATATATGCAACGCCCTAAATACTTGCAATTCTATATGAATAAGCAACCATTCAATGCATATTCAAAAGTGCAACATCCATATGCATATAACCGATAAAATAAAGTGGGTAATATGGTGTGTGTCATATTCCAACATGAATAACAAAATATATGTGCAATACTAGCTAACAAAATACACCCAATAGCAACCATCATCCAAAACACATCCTAGTGACATATTCAGATCCATGCATAACATCCATATACCTACCTACCTATGGAATACACAAAGCTAAGTGTTGTGCATCTAAGTAATTTTATTAATTTAAATGGGAACTTACTAGAAAAGAGCTACGAATGGGTAGCTTGGATCTTCTCCTTTGGCTCCCAAATGCTTTCAGCTGGATCGTCTCCCCATTGTACTCTAACCAGTTTTATTACTTTATTATGGAGTTGCTTTGTTTCATGCTCAATAATATGGTAGGTCTACGGTGAACAAGTGACTCTCTCTACTTCAACTTCTTCCAACTGACTCGGCTCAACCACAATAGATGACTCATGTAAGCACTTCCGCGAGTGTGACACATGGATGGCATTGCGAACCCCGCCAACTTTTCAGGAAGCTCCACTCAGTAAGCTAATGTGACGACCGCCCTATACCACTGGCACATATAATAACTAAATAGTGAGTGCAGTCGTGCTCGATCGATATAGGACGATCATCTGGATGAGTAATAATAAACACTACATATAGATTGTCGTATCTTACAGCGCATGAATAAAATATAATATCATAGATATAACAAAAGAGACATTAAGAACTATGTAAATAAACCATGATCAGAGTAACAAATCCATAGAGTTATACATCAAACGTTGTAGAGTTTATACAATAGAAGTAAACTCAATAACTGTCTCAAATCCAAGTAATAAGCAGTCACTTCTATGGCTCCCTAGTGCTACACAACAGAATAAGCGTAGAATCCATATAAGTATATAATACGAGATAGCTCCATCCAGCTCGTCCTCCGAATAGCTACTACGTCACTAGACCTGTTATCTAGTCTACTCATTTAAGAGTACCAAAGATAATAATAAGCAAAGCATAAAACCTTGGGTCAGACAATATTCTGCTGCGAGTGGTAAATGAATCTTAAAATACTATACATGTAAATATGGAAAGGAACAAGAGTACAGGAACCATACCTGACATGTCCTTGCAACTAAAGACTTAGCACATAACACTATGATATACTACTCTACAATGTCATAAAGATACAATACAACATGCAATAGTGGATGTCTAAATATCCCTATCTCCAGTACCTACTCCCATGATATCCTCATGTGATAGCCCACTAAAGAAAACAACAAAAGCAATGATAACATCCATCAAACAATACCCACTATCACTCATCCCTGTGCCTTGAATATATGATAACTCGTATGGCCTCCTTACTGCTTGGGACTAATGGAAATCTTGATTCTCGTTGTACTCTCGTATCTAGCAGTCCAAAGCTGGATATATGTCACGCGGTCCAAAGTTGGACACTATACCCAAAGCCATAGGTCCAGGGTATTCGGATCCTCGCTACCAATCTATGGGTGCCCCCACTTATAATATCCCAGCTTTGAGTGCAACCGAAAACACTCCGAACATTAGTGATTCCTTAGCACATACATCTGATCCCTCCTTTACTCCATTTGGGTCGAGCCCTTCTCGCTCAATCCAATTTCCATTATTCTCGAGGAACCCTTTTACATTCCCCGATCCTTCGGCTCCCTCCTTTACGAACTGCCATCTTCGGAACCTACTCCCAATACGAGCCAACATCTGAAGACTATAGCTTTTATCATGTTGTTATATCGCCATCCATCCCTGATGCGAATGAGCTACCACCTCTAGCACAACCTATAGAACCTCTACATCAATCCTCAGAAGTTCCACCTTTCACCATTGCATCCTGATAACTCGGTGCCGAGTTATATACTTAGCCAACCAGAAGCTAAGTTTTCTTCCATGCCTCTAGTACCCTTCATCTAGTGCTTTAGACCCTAACTCATCTATCCTTGATAACTCGGCCCCCAATCCAAAGCTTCATCAGTAAGTTCTAGAGATAATTCAGTAGTACCCTTAATCTTTAGCCAAATCACTTGCATCCTTGCTATATAACATCTCATCTAGCCATGCTCCACCCAACTATGCAAACCACCGACTCATAGCCATCACCACCATAACTCGGTTCCGACTCATCAAGATAAGTCGATACCAAGTCTTGCCTTCAACTCCAAATGAGATGCAATTTATCATGTGGGCTTTTGGTTTGCTCCGGAGACTCTCTCCTCCAAGTTTCGTCCAATTTTGACTAACTTTGCCTTCGATTTGCCCAATTTTCCAACCTATCTTCCTATGCATCCAAAACACTAACAAACAACATTAAGCACAACATACATCCATCGAATAACAACAATTACATTCAAGAAAACATGCAATTCATAGAAATAAGATAAACGAGTCAATTTCTAACATAGATCTACATATCATATGAATATTTGAACATAAATGAAGTGAATTATACATTAATCTAACCATGTGCACAAGTTAACATGTAATTAGGGTTTAGAAAAGGTTTTACTATCAAAAATCATGTTAAATTATGCAATTCTACCATATAATCCTACATAGAATAGTGAGAAGGCATAAATCACTCACCAACTACCAAATTCAATCAATTTTTGTGTAGATCTAATCCGAAAAGCGAAGAAAAGCACTCCAAATCAAGTAAAAGGATGATCTCTATCTTCTAATTGACAATCTAATCACCAATCAACAATCTAGTTTGATTTAGAGAGAAATTTGGATGAATTAGGATGGATTTTGGGCTTATTAGGTTTAGACCTGATTTGAAATGAGATGGAAAAGTTCTAATTTGACTCGTACAACCCTTATCTAATTAAACTAATGGGATTAATTAATTACACACTAATTCTAGCCAGTAGTTATCTAAACTTAAAACTAGCATAACTTCCTAACTATAAGTCAAATTTTATATTACGACAACTCTACAAAATGGGAAACTATCATTGTGAAGCAATGGAACCGGTTTGAGACCCTAATTCAACTCCTTTCAAAAGTTGTAGGCTAAAAAAGGTTTTTAGGGTCAAAATGGTCACATAAAAATTCAGGAAAAATCATAATTGTGTAAAATGTCCCTAAGAGTCATATCCCAAAATTATAGAGTCATACGACCTTACACGAATAAAATAAAATTATTTTACGATTCTTTGATATGTAAAATACGGGTTGTTACATTCTCCCCTCTTTAGGAATTTCGCCCTCAAAATCGCCAAACAAGCCAAAATATAAGCATCCATAGTTATCATGTATGTCTACCAATCATAAGTGTTAACCCGCTTCTTAGCAAACCAGATTTCAACTGGACTTAGAAGATTCAAACGATGACGAAATGACTTGAAAATTGGCAGCGCACTTAGATGGAACAAAGAAATAGCTCAGAGAAGTTTCACCCCAAAATATGCTAAGGAGAGAAGTCGGTGCCAACATGATCGTGTCGGTGGTAACTTCTCCTGATTTTGTATTTCTCACTCAAACTTCACAAGAATCATTATCTACATATTCTAAGAGTGCTCAAGAAATTTGGGTTTAAAATACATTAAGGAGAGAAGTCAACCCCGACCTCTCATGTCAACCCCAACCTCTCATGTTAACTCTGTAGATGCCATGACTTCTTAAAACACCTCCATATGGAATTAGAAGAGGACTGTAAAAATTACAAGTCATTCTGAGCTAAGGAAAAAAGTCACTACCGACCTCTTAGGCAAAAAGCTGATATCGGGCTGTTTTGGAGAGAAATAGATTATTACTTGTTTTGGACGACCAACGATCGATGAAAACAACATAGGACACCTTAAAATCAAGTAGCATGAAGAGTGAAAAAGGGTTGGCACGGACATGAGAGGTCGGTACTGACTTCTCTATGTAAACCTTTGAATTTGAGATTCCATGTACTACTTCGGGCCATCATTTGGACTCTGCGCCAACTCTCCTCCTGGCCCAATACGACTAATATCTCTATAAATACAAGCCTAACTGCAATCAAAAAGGGATCTGGATTCTTTAACTATAAAGACTCTTCTACTTCTTCACCTCTAACCTCTCCTCTATTAGAGTCACCTAGGAAACAACTATTTGCTATTCTGAGACTTACATCAGCAAATTCTTAGTACTAGTGACTCTCAAACACTCTAAAAACATCATTATAAATCTAAAATCCACTAGATAGTGGTTAGATCTAACATAGCTAGTTGTAATCCAGAGAGAGAACAACTAATAAAAGATTAAAGTGGACGTAAGCTATAGATTACGTCGAACCACTATAAAAACTTGCGTGCGTTCTTATTTACTTTTTGTTTTTTCTATTTAGTTTTATCTGAACTGGCGCTTTCATCTTTATTCCTGGCGTTGATCCATTTTTTGGGTTAGCATTTTGGTACTTTCATTAAGAACCTTAGACAAGATCTGAAAACCTGAAGCTTGAATATGAGATTTGGAGAAGATGAAGAGGCATAATACTAGATCTAAAACTGGAGCAAGTTAACTAGAAAATGAGGGCAACCAAGAGGTGTCCCTAAATTTTAATCAATCCATCTACATGACTAGAGAGGAGATGGAGAAAATGATGAATGAGATGCAAGATGGAATTATGAAATAATAGCTTGGAAACAAGATGGATTTTTCAGAAGGATGGATCAAAAATGAATAGCCGAAGCAGTTGGGACCCAGAACAAAAAACCAGAAACCAATGTAGGGGCATCTAGAGATAGAGCACATCAAACTCAAACAATGCACCCATGACTCGGGGGAACGATCGATTTGGATCTAGGATGAGCTTTAATGCCTGGAATGGGCGATGTTGGAGCTAGAGAGGAAAATTAGAATACAAATTCATGACAGCAGGAGCAGGAACCGAAAGCCCATCATTGGAACAGGGGGTAGAATGAAGTTATGGATCAGAGACTTCCATTGGATGGCAACCCCGTGATTGGGATGGATTGGGGTCAGGTTCGATTCCTTTACCCTGACTTTAGATAAATGATGCAATATAACCTTGGTCCGCTCACACGTATACGGCGTCTCGAACGGTCCTTAGGCACAACACCTTTGAGTCGGATGCCTAAGATGAATATCTAGGACAACAATAACCCCAAACCACTTAGACATGCATAAAACCTAGATTGGTCCCTTGTCGCACACTAAGTCGGATACCGCTTACATATGTACATAACCTAGATTGGTCCCTAGGCATGAGTCGGATGTCTGGGATAGATAATTAGGATTTTTTCTTATTTGCTTTGATTTGGATATTAGAATTTTGAAAAATCCATGCGAACATCTTGACAGATATTTATCGCTTTATGTCTCGTCCGAAGAGACGAGATCGAAGTGCAAAGTGCAAGTCCCCTTGTTGGAGAACAGGCAGATGGACTTGTATGGATTTTGATCACCTTAGAGCTACCATCCAGAGTGGTGAGGCCGAAGTGCAAGGAGTGAGCCAGGTCACCGAAGAGTGAAAAGGATGGGCTTCTTTGGTCACCATAGAGCTACCGCCCGAAGAGGTGGTCCGGGGTGCAAGAAGTAAGTGCCCTCATCAGAGAGTGAGCGGGTGGGCTTGCTTGGTAGTTGAGTCCCTTTGTCGGAGAGCGAACAGACTCGGCAAGGATCCGGAGAGATTGAAACCCTAGATTAAACAATAAATGATTCGGAGAGATCGTCCCCTTAATTTAAACACTAAACGATCTGAAGAGATCGTCCCCTTAACTTAAACATTAAACAATCCGGACAGATCGCACATTAAACTAAATATAAAATGATCCGGAGAGATCGTGCATTAAACTAAACGTTAAACGATCCAAAGAGATCGAACCTAAGAATAAAAATAGATACAGATTTGATAAAAGGATTTGAACGCCTTGCGATTAGAATAAAACTGATAAATCCTGGATGAACACGGGACGATTTTGGATATGTGATGTAATAGCTTGTAATAACCCTAATTTTGACTAACATTATTTAGGACATTTAATTAGATAAAATAAATGAAATAATGTAGAAGGTTAAGAGACCGAGTGTTGTTAATTAAAATGGGTCGTGCCTTAATGAATGTATAAGCAAAAGAGAATTAAAAATAAATAGGTAGGAGGAATATGGTAAGGGAAAAATAGGAATAGTCTTTGTCCTTATACCCTAAACACCCTTCTATCCTTCATTTCTCATTCATTTCAACATTTACAAACAAAACCAAAACTCTAGTAAGCTCGACCGGCCACCATTAAGAAGAATCAAAAGAAGATAAGCTTGGAAACAAGTAGAAAGCTTGAAGAAATTAACCAAAGGGCAAATCTCAACTTCTTAAAACCAAGCCAAGGTGAATAAATATCTTACATCTCATTTTTCATAATGATTTCAGTTTCAAGGTTTGACCCGAATTAATTTGGCAAATAATATACCATGTTATGTTTGTTTGAATGGAGATATATATATATATATATATATATATATATATATATGCTTGTTGATGATTTATAGCATTTCATATAGATTTTATGATAAGTTTAGATTGGAAAACCTATAAAATGAAATCCAAATGATTTGCGTTTTTGATATATGGTCGAAAACATTATTTTAATAGTGGGTTTCAAGTCTCATAATTTTCCAAGTTATTGTGGATTTATTATAAATTTTCTATGAAAGAAAACAGTTAATATTAGGCTTAAATTATTTGAGGTAATTATATATTGATTTCGGGTCTGAGATTTATATATGTTAGAAAACATATTAAAAGTGAATTATGATAATTTTTGAGGGATTTTCCTAAGTATTTTATTATGGTTATAAAATTATTTAAGTTACGGGACTTAAATGTTTTATATGTTTAATCAAGGAGAAGGGCTTATTTGTTAAAATGTTTTTGTTGAGAATCTTGAATTCAAAAGCCTTTTAGAAAATGATTTTGATAAAGAAATGGCAAACAATTACATTTTGATAAATAAGGCAGGTTAGGTAAAAAGAAATTTCTTTGAAAGGCTAAAAATCAGTTTTTCTTGGAATTACCACTTCTCCACTTCCATCTGTTAGCTTTCAACAACATACCTTTTCTTATGAACCCATTCGAAACCAATGCACATGGAATCAAGCAATTGATACATAGTGCAGTGGAGAAAGGCGGAGGGGACAGTGTCAAAACCATGCTTTCGAAGGGGTAGAAGTTTTTCTTATAAGCTTTCGAATCCACTACCTATCTTTGCTTTTAATGATGCTTTTGAAGGGGTGCTTTCAACTTGTCTTTATTTTAAAGGATTGCCTTTGTTAAAAGAGCTTTTGAATGAGTTGCCGCTTAATTATATTATAAAAGAAGCTTTTGAAAGGATAACCGCTGTTGAACTTATTCGTAACCCATGATGCCGTATTCTTACCTTTTGAACTAATTAAGGCTGGTTTTCTTTATAGCCTTAAAGCAATGTATTCGAAAGAGTGCTTTTGCCTTTTACTTTGAAGCCGCCTTCTCAATGTTTTCAAAAGGATCGTATAGCCGCTTTCAAATGGATTTGGAGGCAATGGTTTCGAAAAATTGGGTTTCGAAACTATCTCTTACTTGGGATTAATGCTTTCGAAAGCAATGCTTTCATCCCAGTTTTCTATGACCCTATAGTTATATTATATCTTAAACCCAAAGGTTTCGAAAGGAGTAGTTTCAAATTGTTTCAAAGCTATGTTTCCACAAACTCATACTTGAGCCCAATACTTTCGATAGGAACATTTTAAGGGTTTCAAAGGGGAAGGATTCCAATGTTTTCGAAAGGTGTACTTTGAGTGTTTCGAAAAGTATAATTTAAGCGTTTCAAAAGGTTTGTTTCAAGTATTTTGAAAGAAAGATTTCCAATGCTTTCGAAAGACAAGTTTAAATGGTTTCAAAAGGGGATGTCTAAGGTTTTAAAGAAATGATTTTGAAAGGCATATGTTCAACACATTCAAAAGGTATGTTTTGGCCTTTCGGCCTAGTGTTTCAAGGTTAAAGTAGTTGACTTATTTTGAAAGGGGAACTTTCAATAAATTCGAAAGGGATTGTTTAAGGTTTTAAACAAAGGTTGCGAAGGTATTGTTTTGGCCTTTTAGCCTAAATCTTTCTAAGTTAAAAGGAGGTTTTAACTTATTATGAAGGGATAGATAATCCCATTGATAAGATTTCATCAACATTGTTTCGTGTAAAGCATATATCATGGCATAAGTACTTTGAGTAAAACAAAGAGTACGATTTCCTTGTTTTATAAAGTTATGATTTCAGGGGTAAATCATTTACAAAGATTTTTTACAAAGAAATGAAATTTGAATAGGGTAGTTAACCCTAAGTTTATGACTCAGATATTAGAAGACCAGATGGGACTGGTGTAAGATCGCGCCCTATACTGTTGCTAATATCCTCTAGGTCAAATAAGTCCAAAATTCCAGTGTGTAGGGCTTTGTCATAGATGGGACTTGTTTGTACCAAAATTGGTCACAACACTCTTCGGATGTGTTTGAAGAGATAAAATGAAGAAAATAAATGTAAAATGAGGCAGATCTAACAAACACACCAATTAACAGATAAGAAAAAATGCAGAAACATGCAAATTTAGAGTGGTTCGGCGTATAGCCTACGTCCACTATGGAATGAATGGTGTTTATTGATTATCACTCGCTGATTACAAGAGATTATAACAGTACAACAGAGGTTTAACAATGATCTCAGCAGAGTATCAGCGTAGAGAAGCCAAAAAGTCCATTTTCTATAGGTCTAGGGTCACTATTTATAGGTGTAGATAGCAAATATCTCGCCTTGATCTCGGAAGACTTCTTCTCTCACGTGAGTGGGCCCACGGGATCGAGTTCAGGTGATTCTGACTCGATCTGAGAGCGATACGAATTAAGTTCGTATCGATCCATAAATGGTCATTTCGGGCTGGAATTGATCAGGTACATTCTTGAGGTTGTAGGAAAGCTCCTGTGAAAATTTGGTGGCATTTGGACTTGTAGATATCGAGTTATGATCGATGCAAGTTTGGGTTTTTAGTGTGCTGTCGACTTCATATCGATACGATTCGTATCATTCTGGTTCGTAGCCATGTATCACGTGTCGATCAGATGACGTGGCGCTATATTTTAGGATCGATCCACTTTTTCACGCCAAGTGACCGAATCTTCCACTAGCACGTGTCTTGTTCGTATCGTTGCTCCTTATGCTAAGTCATATCGATACGTGTTCATGCTTCCAGTATCGACCATTGCATCGGTAATTCATATCGGTGCTTGGCTCTCTTACTCGTATCGATCGAGCAAGTGATCAGTATGAACCAGATCTCCTTTCTCTGATGGATACGGACCAGAGAAACTTGATGGGTGGATGGATACGACATCGTATGGACACGAGTGATGTTATCTGGATGGATTCGAATGAAGTGGATACGAAGGAGGTGGTTGTTGAACTGATGGATACGAACTTAATGCCTTCTCCATGGATATGAATGAGAGCATTGTTTGGCCATGGTTACGAGTTAGATGGGTACGAATGTACTGCCTTTTATCATGGATACGAACCACTGCTTGTTATGATGGATACGAATTGCCGCTGTCTTCCAATTGAATCTTGATAGATCTTTATCATGAGCATACAAACTCTGATTGACTCAAAACTTGAGACGTTGGCTTTCATAGCTTTGCTTGTCGTGTCATATCAATTATAGCTCGATCCGGATCTAGAAAAAATGTATCAGTATCCATAGTGAACTTTGTATGTAATCGATCTTTGGGACAGGTTGTCCTTGGTTTCCAATCGAGTTCTTGGTGTCACGGCCTTGCCAAAACGCGGGATAACATTTTCCCCCCAAAGTATGTCTTGTGTGAACATGACATGCTTTGAAAAGCTGTAACCTTCTGTTTGAAAAGTTCTGTCTGATCTGATGAATAGTTGCTGTCTTTTCATCAAAAGATGTAACCATTGGTTGTTTCTTAGTAGTACATATAAATTCTGGATTGATAATCGCCAAGGATTGTACTGTGCATTGTGGTAACTGAGTGTTGAGCGCCAGAAATCTATTGTTTATTATTGCGATTGTCACCAGGTGAGCATTCAATTCCTGTGAGTTTTGAAAGTTGAATGTTAATTCATCATACACGTAAATGCATGTTATCCTGACTCCCGTTAACGTTCGTACGTTCACGAGTCGTTGTCAGTTTTCTTATATCGAATCCCGTATCAATCCTCTCCTGAATTGATGTGAAATTCGAGTTATAACAAAGCTTGATGGTTGTTTTTAGTGTATCTCTTCTTATCGATCCTCTTCTGGACCAACCTGAAAAGTTGAAGAACTGCATTCGTACCGGTAGTGGTCGACACGAATTGGTTGAGAGTTTTTTTACACACTTCGTATCGATGGATATGAGTACTCACGGATCCCAGAGTGATGGATATGGATGACTTGAATTGCATTTGCTTCGCCTTGGTCGTTCGATGGATACAAAATAGCCTACTCGTATCGATCTCCTTGGCGACTGTTTTGACCAGTAGCGATGACTGGGAGACGAACGGTCATTACCTAGGTATATAAAGGTTTGGTACTTAGAAAATTTTCACTTTCTTGCTTCCAGCCTTCGTCCCTGTCTTCGTATTGCTCAACTATTTGAGAAAAGAAGAAACTTCGTTTTCAAACCAACCAACCCATAAATCCTTGAATCACTTGCTGAAATTAGGTAATTAACCCACAACAATCGACTTAGGATGAAAGGATTTGAACTCTTTTGCCATTCGACATGTATCTGTTACTGATTTTGGCGATGTGGTGGCCGTGGATGGCCGGAGTTTGATGAAGAGTGCTGATAGCCTTCATGTCAATTGGGGAAGAAGGCATAGGGGTACGAAGTGATTCGTGGAAGACAGATTGGCTTCAATTTCTCATCGATAAAGGGATGGTCAAAAGCTAACCTCGTATCTATTCCAAGTGAGGGAGTTCATATTGATTAGAAACACACTTGTGAAGATGAAGTTCGTATCGTTCTAGTGTGGAGGTATTTCGTATCGATTCGAAGTGATCGATACGAACTCAAGAAGCAAATGATCGATACGAACTTCATGTCACTGAGCAATACGAAACCCAGCGTCACCTGATCGATACGAAGTTGATTAATCTCGATCGATACGAAATGACGCCTTATGAGCGTTACGAACGACCTCTTATGATCGACACGAATTAACTTTCAGTGATCGATACGAATTATACTTCTGGGGATCGATCTGAGTTTAACTCATAATGGACACGAAAACCTTTGCACATCTAATCACTTGACTCTGACGAGCTTCTGCCTTACATAATTTGACTTAACATTTCACTGCATATTTGGCTGCCCTTCAAAGCTCGTCGATGGAACTGTAACTTGGATTGATCTCCAAAGTCTGGATGACATGGCTGTGACGGTCAGCGATGATGGTCACTTCGGTTGAATTCTGAACTCTCATTGTTCAAAAACTTACGCTAATCTTCGTAGAATTTTCTTAAGTAACTCACAGCACTGCACTACATAACATGTCCATGCATTTCACACTGGGGAACACACGGGATTATTGTCACCTAACGAGGGTTTTTGATGAGTTGATTAGCTATGGAACCCAGGTGATCACAGCAACAGAAGGCTCAAAGTCCACCTCTTCCGATAATAGAGATACCAGCCATCACGGCCGAAGTCATAAGTCCAGCTCTGGATGAGCTACCAGGAGCAACCTTCATAGGAATCCACAAGGTTCTATTCCATCCAATGTTTCCGAAGATATGTTGGGGAGAATTTGTTTGAGGCACGAGCTATCATTGAATGACGTCCTGCTACCAGGGCCGAGCGATATGCCGCATACTCCTCCATAAGGGTATACCGCTTTCAATAGATTTTCCTACACAGTCGGGACACTCCCACCATTCAATCGGTATATCCGAGAGGTGTTATCTTATTTGGGGATTGCCCCATCACAGTTGCATCCGAACAAGTACGCTTTGCTGTACAGCCTATTCATCATCTTCATGGAGCACCTTTTCCGGCCCGCGACTCCAAAGGAAGTCATTTTCTTGTTCAACGTAAAGAGTCGGGGAGATAATCCCTCTTTCACATTCTTAGAGGGAGCCAGAAACTGTCAAATTGTGATTGGGACTTGGACCAAACTTAGCTACTTCAAAACTGAGTGGTTCTATGTTCGGTGTCCGCCAGGATTCGCTAGATGGTGGTTAGTTAGACGTAAGTGCCGCAATTTCTCTACGACTAATGGGATAGTTGTAATCGATGTCAGGTCCAACATTTTCATTCTTTTACAGCTTCAATTCCATGACCTGAAGGTGCTCAATTTAAGGAAATGGTACGAATTCTTCAAAATGTGCCGGGCGAGATTAGAGTGATCGAAGCGGTGCTTACAGATGAAAATTTGAGGGTCGTCGGGCTAATTGACAGAGATCAAAGCGTAGGGCTTAAAGGATATCTTAGGGCAGCTCCGGCAAGACGAGCTAGGCGTAGAATGCCCAGAATTGTAATTGCTGAGCAGGGTGGCGAAGAGAATATGCCCACTGAAGATGAGCCCGTAGCCGGACCCTCAGATAGTCCTCGACATTCAGAGGGAAAAAGGAAAGGCAAGGCAATTGCTCATAAGCTTCACAAGTCTATGAGACAGAAATCCGTGGTTGTGTCTCTGCCAGCTGCTGGTGTTATGATTTCGAAGGCTCCTCCCTCACACATGGAGAACCTCTTCGAAGGGCTTGCAGACATTCCAATCTCGGACTATGTTTCGCTCCAACAAGATATCGGATTGGAAGGGCTCCAGAGCGCTTTAGATCTAGGCGAGTCAATTCCTTCGAGTATGTCCGATATAACCGGTTGGTCGAGGGGTTTGCACATGTATACACACACTTCACGGCACCATACAATTTCTAATCAAAAGCAATTAATTTTTGGGAAATACCAACTCTATTTCTTTTTTCATTTTACAGTTACGATGTCAAAGCGAGGATCTGTGCTCGATAGCCTCCGTTCTGCACGTCATTCATCTAGTTCATATTATGAGTCTCGTAGACGTGAGGCCGACAGAGACCGCGATCGTGGCTACTCCAGTCATGAAAGGGAGCGCTACGAGAGGGAAAGGGACAAGGAGAGGGAGTACAGGCGCCATTCCCGGTCATGCTCTCAGCCACCTAGAGGTCCAACACAACCTTCTGGTTCTGGCAAACAAACTCATGAATCTTCGCATCAAATACCACCTTCCCAAGCACCAAGGCCTAACTAACAGCATCGGAGGACCGAAATCGAAACTCCCATCGTTACTGAACAAGCCACCACAGAGCCCACCGGGGAAGGAGCGATTAGAATTGCTAAGTTGAAAAAAGATTTTCCAAATATCTTCTTTGACGGCTTCATCTTTCCCCCGCACTTAAAGCGAATTCCCATCGAGGCAGAACAGACGATGCACGACTATATACACGTTGTTTATGGCCATAATCGGGAATGGATGAAGACCGTAGATAAAGTATCAGCGGTGGCCTTTGAGTGGGAGAAGACAATCGAGAAACTAGGAACCTATCTCGCTCAGAAGGACCGCATGATTCAGGTGCTTAATGATGAAAACGAGTCTGCGAGAAATTCAGAAACGGAGGCCAATAAAAGAGCCGATGAGGCAACCCGGAGGATGGAGGAGATGAGGCGAATACACTTAGCCTTGGTTGAGAAAATAAGGCACCGGACCAACACAGTTATGGCCGAAAGAGAAGGGGCACTTAAAGAGCTTGAGAGGCTTAGAGCTAAACTTGCTGAAGTCGTCAAAGAGAAAGATGACGCAAATAAAGCCGCTCAGGAAGCATGCGAGCAGGCTGTGGCACTCAGGGATGAGAGGGATGCGGCAACGCTTAAGTTTCAGGAAGCCGAAGCCAGGGTTGAGGATGAAGTGAGAACGGCAGAGGCCAGGTTGGAGGGTGACATTGAAGGTCTCCTCATTACATTTAATACCAATGTTTTGAAGCATCGAAATCTAAGCTGCCTTGAAGATTATCCGTCACATCTATACAATGCTTGGTGCCGCTTACTTGAAGATGAAAAAGCAGAGCACCACAGTGAATCCATTGATGAGTTTGAATTAGAGAATCGGGTGCTGAATGAGGACGAGAGAAGAGTTCTCTACAACGTTACTATCAAATTCGAGAAAGAGAGACTCGGTACTCAACATCCGGAGGCTGGAGAGGGTTCTGGCGTTGACCATCATGATGCGGGTTCCAAAATTCCTATGCCAACCCAGCCCAAATCTACTCCTGCGGTTGATCCTCTATCTGTGCCTGCTTACAATCCTAATCAACCGCAATTGTCTCCAGCTCCCGAGCATGTCTCTGAAGCTGCTCCGCCACCCGTGAGCCAATCTGAGGAACGTATTCTGAGCATTTCTCACATTTATTCAAAGTCGACAGCGTTGTTCGAAGTAGTCACTAACAACTTTTCTCTTATCTTTATTCAGCGATAGGAGCCACACCGGCCATGCCTCCTGCAACTCAAGAGCCGCATCATGGGCAGGAGGCCCTTATGATGGAGGCGACCATAACAACGGCCACTGCACCAACTGACGGAGTGCAGGGGAGCACTTTTACCTTTGATGAGCAGATGATGGAGGAGCTCCTTGGTCATCAAAGTGACCCACTTACTGACCTGCCATTCGTCATGGGTGAAGGCGCATTCATGGCCAGCTCTTTGGGCCCAACTGGCAGCATCCCCACGGACGCTCAAACTATTCATGAAGAAGAGATAATAGCGGAAATTAATGCCGAGATGGAAGCAGCCGCACGGGCCAGTGGTATTAAAGGTGGTATGGCAGGTCCTAGTCTAGCTCCTCTACGAATGATTTCTCCCTGTGGCACAATTGTCGACACCGGTGTGCCTCCCTAGTCTTCCAATGTCGAGAGTGTTCCTATTCCTCCGGCTCCGCATTCAGAAAATGTTCCGATTTCCGTGAGTTTGGAGGAATAGATTACCATAATTCCCCCGGCTGGAGACCAACCACCAAAAGGAAAAGGCTCGAAGAGGCATCTGAGCGGTAGCTCCAGTGGGTCGACGCCGGTGAGGAAGAAGAAGAAACCGAGGGAATAGACATATCTTCTCGCTCCCTTTTTTGGTAGATAGATAGGAATTTCTTTTTGCTTCTTGTAGGCCGTGTATAGATACGGGTTCGGCCCCTGCTAGTAGGATTTCTTGGAACGATTTTTGTACTTATCCTTCTTTTTCAAAGAATTGTTGAAATAAAATTCCATTTTGTTTCCAACATAGTTTCATGTTTATTTGCTTAAGTGTATTAGCGCTTGAACTTCCATTCAATATACTTGTGAAACTTTAGTCTCTGAATCGGACCTGAGTTCGGTTGTTAAGTCTCGAAGTTTTGGCTTCGGGTCATAACCGAACATCAAGTCGAGTTCCAATACTGCACTATCTTGATCAGTAGCTGGTACTTAAGTTTTGATCCCAGTCCCAGGGATAAATTGAAATGGTCGGTCGGCAGTCACTTTTCGCCTTTAATACATCGAGCTTGACTTTATTGAAACGAAGCTGAAACGAGACGAGTTCGGGTTGTCGGATCACACTCGCTCATCTATTGGTAATTGCATCCACACTCTGGGGATTGCACTTATATGTCGGCGGTCAGTCACGCCCATTTAATGTTTAGAGATATGTCCACGCTCCGGGGACTTAAGCTATTTTATGGGCGGTCAGTCACACACGATTGATATTTAGAGTTTCGTTCGCACCCCGGGGACTTAGATTGATTCGTGGGTGGTCAGTCACACTCGATTTGCGTTTATACTCTAGTCCGTATTCCGGGGACTCGGAGTTGTCTCACGAGTGGTCGGTTCACACCCGGTTTGTGTTTATACTCCAGCCCACGCTCTGGGGAATTAGAGTTAGCCGATGGATGGTCAGTCATACCCATTTTAACCTTTATACTCTAGTTCATACTTTGGGAATTTGGAGATGGTTAACAAACAGTCGATCACATCTATTTTGAGTTTTAGGATTTCGTTTGCACTCTGGGAATGATAGGTTTATCAGGATCGTGGATGGTCGGGTCACATCTACCCTGAGTAAACAAGTGACGTCGTTAGATGGACGGATCCATCCTCCTCGGACTTGGTTTAAATATGGGCGAAGTCGTTAGGTGGACTGATCCACCCTCTTCGAGCCTGCTTTTGTAAGTTTATCTCCAGCTCGCACTCTGGGAGCCGGAGTTAGTTAGAGGATTGTCGTGTATCAATCCTTTTTTGGCTTCAGTGTGATGGCTTGCCCCCGAGCTCAGGCTTCACTTAGTGAGTGACCGATCGTATCACAGTCACTCCCTTTTTTTGAATAACTCCCACCGTAGGATGGAACTTAGCTCTTCGTGCATTGTAATGGTCGCATGACGCATTTCAAAAATCACTGCTCTGGCTCGAAGAGATTGCATTTTATTGCTGAAATAAGAAAGTACGGCAAAGTCAGTTGCCTTATTACAAATTCAAATTTTGAAATGCATAAACAAATTGCAAATGAAAAGCAGACTGAATGAACAAATAAAGCCTGTTATGTGTAGTGGCGATGAAGAATCTCGCTGTTCTAGGCTCCCGGCAAAGTGAGACCATCAATGGTTGATAATTTAAATGTGCCATCTCCGAGTCTTTGTTCAATAATATACGGTCCCTCCCACGTTGGTTTCATATGCGAAGGGACGGGGTAAATTCTCTTAAGGACGAGATCGCCAAGTTCGAAGGTCCGGGGTCGGACCTTGGCATTGAATAATCAGGCGACTCGACTTCGGTACGCGGCTGCCCTCAAATCAGCCTCTTCACGCTTTTCATCTAATAAGTCCAGAGATTCGGCAAGTAATGTAGCGTTTCTCTTCGGGTCATAATATGTCACATGATGAGAAGGCACTTCCAAATCGACTGGAATAACGACTTTTGAATCGCAGGAAAGTGAAAAAGGAGTGTGGCCGGTCGTGGACTTGTGGGTTGTTCGATAAGCCCATAGGGCCATAGGAAGTTCATCGACCCATTTGCCCCTGGCCTTTTCCAATCATTTCTTCAGAATGGACTTTATAACTTTATTAACAGCTTCGACCTGTCCGTTTGCTTGAGGGTGTGCAACTGCAGAGAACTTCTTCTGGATATGGAATCGCTGACAGAAATTCTTGAACTCAGCACTATCGAATTGGGCTCCGTTGTCAGTGATGATGGTATGTGGGAGACCAAATCGACAGATAATATTGCGTACAACAAAGTTGATCACTTTCTCCGTTGTGATAGTGGCAAGGGGCTCGGCTTCCACCCATTTGGTAAAGTAATCAACTACAACGATGGCATACTTCACGCCACCTTTGGCCAGAGGTAGGGACCTAATGATGTCGATGTCCCATATTGCGAATGGCCATGGACTGACCATCCGAGTTATTTCAGTAGGCGGAGCTCTTGGAATCCGAGCATATTTCTGACATCTACCACATTTTCTGGCATAATCTGATGCGTCGTGATTTATAGTCAGCCAATAATAATAATATCGGAGCACTTTCTTAGCAAGAGCTTGCCCCCGGTGTGATCGTCGCATTCTCCTTCGTGTACATCATGCAATACTTGTTTGATTTCATCGTGGGCGACACACCGAAGTAAAGAAACAGAGTACCCTCTTCTATACATGACTCCATTATGAATGGTAAACCGCGAAGCCTTTCGAAGAACTTGTCTTTTCTCGCTCCTACGCTCTGGCAAGGTCCCATGCTCGAGATAGTTTCTGAATGGAGTGATCCATGACTCCTTATCGGATACGACTTCAAGTGCCCAGTCGGTCTCCATTTGATCAATACTCGGGGAAGATAATGTCTTAACGGGAACGAGTTCCATTTGATGTGCCTCGCCCGTACTGGCTAACTTTTACAAGGAATCGGCCTTCTGATTGTGTTCTCGGGGTATGCAATAGATGGCATAATAATCGAACCGATTCAATATTTCCTGGACCCGAGCGAGATAAGCGACCAGTCTCCGGTCTTTGGCTTTGTATTCCCCCCGAACTTGGCACACGACCAATTGTGAATCACAGTAAATCTCCACAGCAATGATTCTTAAATCTCTGGCAAGCCTTAGTCTGACGAGCAGGGCTTCGTATTCGGCCTCATTGTTAGTCGCACGGAAATCGAACTTTAAAGCATAGCATATAGATCGGCCTTCAGGAGTTTCAAGTACAACCCCAGCGCCTGAGCAGCGGTCATTCGATGCACCATGAGTATGTAGCTTCCAAACATATTTAGGAGATTTACTGGTTTCGGGCAAGTTCTCTGAGATAGTGAATTCAGCGATGAAGTCTGCCAGGACTTGTCCTTGAATAGCTCGCCTTAGTGTGTAAGTGATGTCGAACTGACTCAACTCGATATTCCATTTGAGTAACCTACCAGACGTCTCAGGCCGCGTAAGGACCTGTCGTAACGGCTGGTCGGTGTAGACAGTGATAGGATGAGTCTGAAAATATGGATGGAGCTTTCTCGAGGCAATGATAAGATAGTAAGCTAACTTCTCCAACTTCGGATAATTTCTTTCTGCTCCTGTCAGCCGTTTGCTGATGTAATAGACTGGCCGTTGTATCTGGTCCTCCTCCCGAACTAAAGCAGCACTGATTGCATTTTCTGACACCGCCAAGTAGATGTACAGTCTCTCGTGATCAATAGGTTTTGATAGAATGGGTGGTGTGGATAGGTGTTGAACTAGCACTCGAAATGCGCCCTCACACTCTGTAGTCCATTCAAAGTTCCGTTTCCCTTTTCTAATTAGATCAAAGAAGGGAATGCACTTGTCGGTGGATTTTGAAATGAACCTACTCAGTGCTGCTACCTTCCCGTTGAGGCTCTAAACTTTCTTTATAGTCCGTGGAGTCTCAAGATTTCTAATTGCCCAGATTTTCTCGGGATTTGCTTCAATTCCCCGAGCATTAACGATGAATCCAAGGAATTTTCCGCACGCGACCCCAAAGTGACATTTCAATGGGTTGAGTTTCATTCTGTACTCTCGGAGGATGTTGAACATCATTTCCAGGTCTTTGATATGATTGGTGGAGAATCGCGACTTCATAAGCATGTCATTCACATATACCTCCATGGTCTCTCCGATCTGGTTAGCGAACTTTCGGTTGACGAGTCTCTAATAGGTTGCCTCGGCGTTCTTAAGTCCGAACGACATCACTTTATAACAATAGAGTCCCAAATCGGTGACAAAGCTGGTATGCTCCGGGTTAGGCAGGTGCATCGGTATCTGATTGTAGCCAGAATATGCGTCCATGAAGGATAAAAGCTCATGTCCGACCGTTAAGTCTATGAGCTGATCAATCCGGGGAAATGGAAAACTGTCTTTAGGGCAAGCTTTATTCAAGTTCGAGTAGTCAATGCATGTTCTCCATTTTCCATTAGGTTTTCTGACAAGTACAGTACTGGACACCCATTCTGGATATAATGCAACTCGGATAAACCCATTCTGGATATAATGCAACTCGGATAAACCCATTCGAACTGAGTTTATCCACCTCTTCCTTAAGGGCGGCAGATCTCTCTGGATCCATACCATGCCTTTTTTGCTTGATCGAGACATGCCGTGGGTCAATATTCAATGCGTGGCTCGCGATGTCTGACGAGATCCCACGCATGTCGGAGTGCGTCCAGGCAAACACGTCGAGGTTTTCCCGAAGAAATTCAACCAATTCCTCTTTCATCTGTCGGCTTAGCTGAGATCCAAACTTTACCATTTTAGGATTGTCATCATTATCGATCGGAACATCGATCGTCAGCTCTGCCGGAGAAACCTGACTGTCTTTGACTACGTCTTCACTTTTGGTATTACTCGGGTCAAGATCTCTTGGGAATTGGTAGTGGTGCCCGGGCCTTGGCCCAGGCGTTAACTGTCAATTATCCATAAAGCGGACGTGGAGAGATTCCTCTACGTCCTTTCCCTTCTCTTTTCGCTGCGCCTCCCACAGCTCAGCAACATAACAGGCTCGTCCAGCAGCCTAGTCTCCCTGAACGACTCTGACTCCATTACCGGTAGGGAATTTCAAAGTTAGACACCAAGGGGCGATGGCGGCCCTGAACTCAGCTAGGGCCGGTCGGTCCAAGAAAGCGTTGTATGGTGAGTTAATATCCAATATAATAAATTGCAATATCCAATACAATAAATTGCAATATCCGGATTCTCCGGTGCTCTCCAACTCCCAACTCCACTAGTAGCTCCACCATCCCAGTGGGTATAGTCGCACTTCAATCGAAGCCATGAACACGAGGCCGACAAGGCTTCAAATCTTTCACTTCCATCTTCATTTGATCATAGGCTCGCTTAAAGAGTATGTTCACCGAACTTCCACTGTCTACTAAGATCCTCTTCATCCAAGCAGGACCTATCTGAGCTGAAATGACTAGTGGATCAATGGTTGGGGCTTCGACTCTGTCGGAATTTTTGTCTCGAAATACGATGTCGTCTGTCATCGTTTTCTGTTGTTTGGCCAGAGCCCCGTCTTCCAAATTACTGCAACATTCAAAGCTCGCATGCCTAATAGAGCTAACGTACGACTCCATTTCCCTCCAGCTCCGATCCGTTGGATGAGGACCACCATTAACAGTGTTAATCACTAACCTCCAGCCGATACGAGTGGGTTCCTCCGGTCTAACCTGATTTGGCATTGGTTCTAATTCGATGGGCCCACACCTCCAGCCTGCGGCGCCAAACGAACTGTTCCAACTTTCTTTCTTGGATCAACTTTTCGATAATATCCTGTAGATGATGACATTCGTTCGTGTAGTGGCTATAACTATCGTTAAATCTACAATACTTCCCAGTTTGAATCTATTTCTCTAATGATTGCTTCGGAGCAGGTTTTTTTATATTGGATAGTATTACAAGTTTGCAAGTACATATTTTCCAGAAATGTATTTAAAGGAGTATATGTGTCAAACATGGGAGCTCTACGTCATGGTCCGCGATTCTGATCTCGCTTCCTACCCTGATTTCCATCGCCTTTCTGCTGATTCTGCTTATTCTGTATGTTTAACTGCACCTTTCCGGAACTCTCCCCAGTTTGCTTCGCAGTGACATTGCTTTTGATGCCTTCCACATTGGGCCCCGCATTATCCTTTTTCCTAGACTATTTCGCATCCTCCCTTATCAAGAACTGAGTTGCCTTGGAATAGAAACGGTCCAATGATGCCGGGGGTTTTCCGGCCAACTAGTTGCCAAATTCGGAATCGGCATCGATTCCCTTAGTCAGTGCCATCAGAATGGAATTGTCATTAGGGTTACTAATCTCAGCACATGCAGCGTGGAACCTCTCCAAGTAACGTCTGAGTGTCTCTCCGAGGGCTTGAGTGTCACTGGACAAGGTATTAACATCTTTGGGTCTTTTGACTTGCATGCGAAACTGTTCAACAAACTTCGTAGACAACTGGTCGAAACATGAAATAGATCGGGGTGGTAAGCAAGTAAACCACGTAGTCGTGATGCCCCCTAGGGAGATTAGGAAACTTTGGCATTTGACCGCATCATTAGCCCGTGCGGCGTTCATCAACCATTCATACTTTAAAATGTGCTGGTTAGGGTCAGAACTCCCTTCATAAATAGGTAGAGTTGGCATTCAGAATCGCCGAGGCGGTTCAGCGTAGAGGATGACGTCGGTGAAAGGGATATGACTTCGGGAGATTCCCCAGTTGTCGTTGGTGAGGCCTTGGCTTTCACGGATCATTTGACGGATCATTGTTGGGATGTCTGGCATCTGGACATTCTAAGCATGCTGACCTAAGGTGTGGTCGGGTTCCACAATGCGAGGATGGGCCAGGCGCGGTCGACAGTCCATACCTCGCCTCCTTGGACCTAGGTCTTCGGGAACATAAGGTTCAGGAGTATAATCACGTTGGCAAAGGTTCGGATCTGTTTGGTTCCGAGCGTCAGCTCCCAACTCAGTAGCAGCGGTGGAGCCCGGTTGTCAGTAGTATGATAAGGAGCCGTCCCCCCTCAAGATGAGGGTCTGGTTTGGTGGCTGGTTGACGGACCAACTCTCGGTTGCCCAATAGTCAAAGTGCACCGATGTCCGGTAGCCTGTGTATAGCTTCCATCCAGCCGTGGGCATGTGGATCTGTGATTGTAATTAGTTGAAGTTGAACTTTCCGTGGATGAGTAGGAAGCCTGATCTCTTCTGGATCTCCCTCGTCTTTCATGGTTCAGCCGATTGGTTAACTCCGCGTTGGCACGGAGTTGCTGGGTAAGCTGCTGGCGGCTTTGAGTTAGCTCTTGCATCAGTAGTTGGAACTCCTCCCTGGTGACAGGGCCTTGTGGATCCAAAATTCTGGCAGCATTCTAGACTGCAGGGGGAAGTTGTGCATGGTTCTGCCTATCCCATCCTTCTGGATCTTTAGTGGTTGAGGTGGTCCTGGTAGCGACCATAGTGAATAGTGAAGTTCTCTCCTAGACTTGGTGCAAATCTGAATAGGATGGAAGAACTTCTAGGTTTGAGATCTGGATCTTCTCCTTAGATTCTCGCAATCCAATATCGGCAGTAGATCTAATGAGCAGGAGAAAACCTAAGTTCAGTTCTCAGTGAAAGCACCAAAGTGTTTGTACCAAAATTGGTCACAACACTCTTCGGATATGTTTAAAGAGATAAAATGAAGAAAATAAATGTAAAATGAGGCAGATCTAACAAACACACCAATTAACGGATAAGAAAAAATGCAGAAACACGTAAATTTTGAGTGGTTCGGCGTATAGCCTACGTCCACTATGGAATGATTGGTGTTTATTGATTTTCACTCGCTGATTACAAGAGATTACAATAGTACAAAAGAGGTTTACCAATGATATCGGCATAGTATCAGTGTAGAGAAGCCAAAAAGTCCATTTCTTGTAGGTCCAGGGTCACTATTTATAGGTGTAGGTAGCAAATATCTTGCCCAAATATTGGAAGACTTCTTCACTCACGTGAGTGGGCCCACGGGATCGAGTTCAGGTGATTTTGACTTGATCTGGGAGCGATAAGAATTGAGTTCATATCGATCCATAAATGGTCCTTTCAGGCTGAAATTGATTAGGTACATACTTGAAATTGATCAGGTTTGTATCATTGCTCCTTATGCTAAGTCGTATCGATATGTATTCATGCTTCCCGTATTGACCATTGCATCGGTAATTCGTATCGGTGCTTGGCTCTCTTACTCGTATCGATCGAGCAAATGATCGGTACGAACCAGATCTCCTTTCTCTGATGTATACAGACCAAAGCAACTTGATGGGTGGATGGATACAACATCGTATGGACACAAGTGAGGTTGTCTGAATGGATTCGAATGAAGTGGATACGAACGAGGTGGTTACTGAACTAATGGATACGAACTTAATGCCTTCTCCATGGATGCGAATGAGAGCATTGTTTAGCCATGGTTACGAGTTAGATGGGTACGAATGTACTGCTTTTTATCATGGATACGAACCACTGCTTGTTATGATGGATACAAATTGCCGCTGTCTTCCAAGTGAATCTTGATAGATCCGTATCATGAGCATACGAACTCTGATTGAATCAAAAATTGAGACGTTGGCTCTCATAGCTTTACTTGTCATGTCATATCAATTATAGCTTGATCCGGATCTGGACAAAATTTATCAGTATCCATAGTGAACTTTGTATGTAATCGATCTTCGGGACAGACTGTCCTTGGTTTCCAATCGAGTTCTTGGTATCACGGCCTTGCCAAAAGGCGGGATAACAGGACTAAAATAATGTTACACACAGAAGGGAATATACAGAGAAAAGATAGGTTATTGGTAAGCCCGCAAAATCATTAGGATCAGTTGACCCTATAAGAAGCTAGTTGAGGGCTATTATGTATGGTAGGCCCGAGTCAGCAAATGGTTAATATTTAGCTAGAAAAAACTATAGTGTAAACAGACAGTCCATTGATTTTTTTATTATATTGCATATATGTATTTGATATTATTGTTATAATCAGTTTGATTGCAGTATTTTGGTTTGAAAAAGATATACTTTTAAAAGGATATTAGTGAGGGGAAACCCGTTCTGCTGAGCGGCATGGTCTTACTTATTATCAGTAAATCGAGATGTAATAGTATTATTCACACCAGGCTTTATGTCTGACTCGAAGTTTGTGTTTTCCCCTTAAACTCTCGGGTGCTGAAAATATGATTTGAGTAGATTGAGAGTTAAGGACTTTTCAAGTTTAGTAGGTTGGTCGAATAAGCTTCCGAAGACGTGCAGGAGGCAAAGCTAGCTATATAGGATCTATTTAGTATTATTTCCGTTGTGATGTAGTGATGACTGATATGTCTATCTAGTACTCTGATCATCCAAAGGGGCATCTTCATATGTCGCTCTTGACGTAATTTGTAATAATTATATTCGATCTAAACCTAGGAATCGTTTTAGGATTATGTAACTGAATATGAAATATGGATTGAAATGTAATTCGAAAAGTTGTTTTGAGATCTGTGTTGATTTTATTTCATATTCATGTGCTTCTGATACCCATTACCATGTTTTATCACTGAAATTTAATACTATAAATGACTGCAGCATTTGTTGCACTTAGCATCGGGCCTCATGATTGGGGATGTTACAACTTGGTATCAGAGCATATGTATATAAATTTAAAAGAAATTTAAAATTTAAAATAATTTTTAAAACATAATCTAAAGGAATTAGAGAAAAGATTGGAGTATGGGATAACGCTGTAGTAACGTACTTGTATTTGCTATATATAAGTATACGCTTTATCTCTATTCTTCCATCTCTCCTAGGCTATTCTTCTTCATCTTACAAAGACTAGAATGCAGATTTTATGGAAGTAAGATATGGATGCTAGGAGAGAAAGAGTTAACATTGGTGGAGGAAGCACTATAACCAATGGAAATGCCATACCAAACACCAGAAGGAATCCAGGTCAGGCATAAGCTGCTAATGTAGGTGCCGGAGCACCGCAAGTTGATACGTGAAATATGTATCAGTTCTTCGTCAACATGATGCAAGCTGGAACTGCTGCGGGATTAGTTGGAGGAAATCAAGAAGCTTCGGTGGTTAATAACTATGCAGTACTACACAAAGATTATGCTAGGCTTGGAGGGTAGTCGTTTATTGGAACTGAGGATGCAATTGAAGTGGAGCATTGGTTGCTTCAATGCGAAAGAATGTTTACTGATTTAGGACTTAATGATAAGCAGAAGAGGAGACTTGCTTCTAGGAAGTTGCAAGGAGCAGCACTGTACTTGTGGAACAGTGTTACCGTGGGAGTTAATGAAGAGACCATGACTTGAGCAGAATTCAGAAGGAGATTTGAGGAAAGGTTCATGTCGGAGATTGCTAAGTCAACTCTGCTCAGGAAATTTGCTGAGTTGGTGCAGGGAGACATGACAGTGTTGGAGTATGCTACCAGATTTGAGGAGCTATCGAGATACAGATATGTTGCGATTGATACGGTTATCAAACGGAATGAGAAGTTCATCCACTGACTGAAACCTGAGCTTGCTAAAGCAACTTTGCCAAATATTAGGGATCTGTATGATGTAATTGTTGAGACGGCTTTGAGGCAGGAAGAGATGTTTTCTTTTCTTTATGGTAACAAAGTAGGGGAAGCTCAAGGTGGGCAGAACCATAAAAGAAAGTTTTTCCACAAGAAAAGTACTCAGAAGAGTGGAGCTGCCAAGAAAGGGAAGGACGATGTAGTTTGTTATAAGTGCGATAAGAAGGGACACTATGCTCATGAGTGCCGGACATGCAAAAGGAAGAAAGCTGCTGACAAGAAAGGGGTAAAATGTTTCAACTGTGATCAGATTAGACATTATAAGAACCAATGCAAGGAACAAGCCAAGGATCGTTAGGGTAAAGTGTTTGCATTGGAACCAGTTACCTCAAGACCAACAGCGGAGGAGAAAGGAAAAGCTATGTTGGGTGGTACGCTTTTGATTCATGGTATGTCAGTTAGAGTTCTGTTTGATACTGGTGCATCGCAATAATTTATATCTCGTTGTTTGACAGATTAGCTTAACCAAGAACCCTTATACCTAGTTACTTCCTTAAGGGTTGCGAATCCGATAGCAGGGTATGCGACTATTGGGATGAGATGTGACCATTTAGAGTTTGAATTGTTAGGTCATTTATTTACTTGCAGTTTGCATGTGTTTGATTTCATAGGGTTCAAAATTATTTTGGGTATGGGTTGGTTAAGTAAATACGATGCTAGTATATATTACCATGATAGGAAAATATCACTTAGACACCTTAGTTGTAGTGATCGGATTATATACTCCGTAGAAAACCCTGGTTTTGAGGTTAAGGATTTGTTGGGTGTTATTGATGATGAAGACGAGTTGAACCAAGTTTTCATTGTTAGAGAACTCGTTGATGTCTTTGAGCCTATGATAGGATTACCGCCAAAATGAGCCATTGAGTTTCGGATAGATTTAGTATCAATAGCAGAACCGATGAGTAGACCACCAAGTAGAATGGCACCTACCAAGATGAAGGAGTTAAAGATGTTGTTGGTGGATTTAGAAGGTAAGAATTTTATTAGACAAAGCAGATCGCCTTGGAGAGCAACCGTAGTATTTATGAGAAAACCGAATGGATCATTAAGGTTATGTATTGATTATCATAAGTTGAATGAGAAGACAATAAAGAATTGATATTCATTACCTAGGATTGACTATTTGTTCTATCAGTTGAGTGGAGCTAATGTATTTTTCCCATTAGATTTGGTAATAGGGTTCCATCATCTTAGAGTAGCATAGGATGGTATTCCTTTGATGACTTTTAGAACCAGATATGGATCGTATGATTGGTTAGTGATGCCGTTCGGACTAACTAATGCGCCGACATTTTTGGCGGACCTGATGAATAGAATCTTTCGAGAATATCTGGACATATTTGTGTTTGTATTCATAGACGACATTTTAATATACTCTAAGGATGAAAGAGAGCATGAACTTAATCTTAGAGTGGTGCTTGAGACGTTGAGGTAGCATCAATTGAAAGCGAAATTTTCGAAGTGGCATTTCTGAAAGTAGGAAGTAAAATTTCATGGTCATGTAGTCTCAGAGAAATGTTTTTCAGTAGATCTGACTAAGATCGAGCTAGTGAATAGGTGGAAGAGACCTGAGACAGTGATTGAGATAAAGAGTTTTTTGGATTAGCTGGTTACTGCCGGAGATTCATTAAGGATTTTTCACGGATAGGGACACCGATAACTAAGCTAACTCTGAAAGATGTGAAGTTTGTCTAGACTAATAAGTCTGAGGAGGCATTCCAAAATCTGAAACCCTTATTGATTAGTGCACCTGTGTTAGTTGTTCCAGAGGGGAATTAGGACTTAGTGGTGTACACGGATGCATGTGGAACGGGGTTAGGAGTTGTATTGATGCAAAGAGGTAAAGTGATTGCCTATGCTTCTCGATGACTCAGACCGCACGAGGTTAGATATCCAACTCATGATTTGGAATTAGCTGCAGTAATTTTTACATTGAAGGTGTGGAGAAATTACCTATTGGGAGAGAGATTCGAGTTGTATACGGATCATAAGTCACTGAGATATCTATTCTTTCAGAAGGAGTTGAATATGAGAGAGCAGAGGTGGTTAGAGTTTTTAGCCGCTTATGATTTTGGAATTGAGTACACACTGGGAAAAGGCAATAAGGTGATAGATGCACTTAGAAGGAAACATCGAAACGTAGTATTAGCAATGATAGCCGAGTGGAAAGATTTAGAAGCATTGACTACATGTAGAATGTAATGGAGGTCCGAGGCTAGTTCTAGTAAAGAAACTGCTATGTTGTCTTGTTAGGAGTTCGACCGGTGACGATCGAAAGAATTGCTTCTAAGCAAAGGGAGGATCAATTATTAGATGAATAAATCAGGAATTTGAGGAATGGAACAGAGAGCGATGACTTGAAAGATTTCAGTCTTGACCAAAATAGATGGTTAAGGAAGAAAGGAAGACCATGTGTTCCAAATGTGGGAAACATTAGGGTGGAAGTTCTTGGAGAATGCCATCGTTCGAAGTTCACTATTCATCCGGGAGGAACTAAGATGTATCAGGATATGAAAAGGAGTTTCTTATGAGAAGGTATGAAGAGAGATCTAGGCTTATGGGTGAGGCAGTGTTTAAACTATCAACAGGTAAAAGCTGAACATCAGAAACCGAGTGGGTTACTTTATCCTTTAGATGTTCCAGTCTGGAAATGGGATTCTATCTGAATGGATTTTACAGATGGGTTGCCCAAGTTGAATCGAGGAAATGAAAGTATATGGGTCATAGTGGACATGTTGACCAAGAGTAACCATTTCATTCTAGTTAAGTCAACCAGAACGGCACCTGTTTTAGCTAAATTGTTTATGAAGAACATAATTAGACTGCATGGAATTCCTAGTAGTATAGTAATTGTTAGAGATTCCTTATTCACTAGCGAGTTTTGGAAGAGTCTACAGAAAACTTTAGGTACCAAGCTCAAGATGAGTACCGCTTACCATCTGCAGACAGATTGCAAATGGAGGGAGCTAACAAAGTCTTAGAAGATTTGTTAAGAGCTTGTGTGCTAGATTTTGGGGGATCATGGGAAGACCATCTACTCTTAGTCGAATTTTCATATAATAACAGTCATCGGACTAGTAAAGGGATGGCACCGTTTGAAGCTTTGAATAGAAGGCCATGCAAATCTCCTGTTTGTTGGTTAGAGACCGAGGATAGGTTAGTTCTTGGTCCAAATTTGGTTAAAGAAGCTGCATAAAAGATTGGTTAATGAGCTAGAATGAAGGAAGCTCGGTCTAGGTAGAAGAGTTATGTTGATAAGAGATGGAAAAACTTAGAGTTCTCAGTTGGAGATCATGTCTTCGTCAAGGTATCACCGATGAAAGGTGTAATCAGATTTGGAAAATTAGGAAAATTGGCACCAAGATTCGTTGGACCATTTCCTATTATATAAAGGATCAGGAAACTCGCGCAGAAAGTAGAGTTACCGAATAGTTGGGCAGGAGTCCACAATATTTTTCATATTTCTCATCTAAGGAAATGTATTCGAGATCCAGATACTACTATTACACCGACTATGTTAGATGATCTAGTAGTGGAACAGGATATGCCTATAGTTAGAAAACCAATTCAAATAGTTGCGAGAGATGAGAAGAGACTAAGAAACAAGACAGTCAGATTAGTCAAAGTCCAATGGAGTGATGACGATGGAGACTGTACTTAGGAAACTGAGAGCAGGATTAGAGATACTTATTCTGACTTGTTTCATGGTATGTTTTACCTTTATGTTTGATTGTCATGGGTAACTTATCATAATTTCGAGGATGAAATTCTTAAAGGAGGGGAGTCTATAATGACCCTAATTTTGACTAACATTATTTAGGAAATTTAATTAGATAAATTAAATGAAATAATATAGAAGGTTAAGGGTTTAAGATTTGTTAATTAAAAGGGGTCGTGGCTTAATGAATGTATAAGAAAAAGAGAATTAAAAATAAATAGGTAGGAGGAATATGGTAAGGGAAAAATAGGAATAGTCTTTGTTCTTATACTCTAAACCCTTCTATCCTTCATTTCTCATTCATTTCAACATTTACAAACAAAACCAAAACTCTACTAAGCTCGGTAGGCCACCATTAAGAAGAATCAGAAGAAGATAAGCTAGGAAACAAGTAGAAAGCTTGAAGAAATTAATCAAAGGGAAAATCTCAACCTTCCTAAAACCAAGCCAAGGTGAATAATTATCTTACATCTCATTTATCATAACGATTTCGGTTTCAGGGTTTGACCCGAATTAATTTTGCAAACAATATTCCATGTTATGTTTGTTTAAATGGATATATATATATATATATGCTTGTTGATGATTTATAGTGGTTCATATAGATTTATGATAAGTTTAGATTGTAAAACCTATAAAAGGACATCCAAATGATTTGTGTTTTTGATACATGATCGAAAACATTATTTTAGAAGTGGGTTTCAAGTCTCATAATTTTTCAAGTTATTATTGATTAATTATGAATTTTCTATGGAAGAAAACAGTTAATATTGGGTTTAAATTATTTGAGGTAATTATATATTGATTTCAGGTCTGAGATTTATATATGTTAGAAAATATATTAAAAGTGAATTATAGTAATTTTTGGGGAATTTTCCAAAGTAGTTTATTATGGTTATAAAATTATTTAAGTTAAGGGACTTAAATGTTTTACATGTTTTATCAAGGTGAAGGGCTTATTTGTTAAAACATTTAAATTGATAATCTTTAATTCGCAGCCTTTTAGAAAAAGATTTGGTAAAGAAATGGCAACCAATTACATTTTGACAAATAAGGCAGGTTAGGTAAAACGAAATTTCTTTGAAAGGCTAAAAATCAGTTTTGCTTGAAATTACCACTTTGCCACTTCTATCTGTTAGCTTTCGACACCATACCTTCGCTTATAAACCCATTTGAAACCAATGCACATGGTATCAAGCAATTGATACGTAGTGCATTGGAGAAAGGCGGAGGGGACCATGTTGAAACCATGCTTTCGAAGGGGTAGAAGTTTTTCTTATAAGCTTTCGAATCCATTACCTGTCTTTGCTTTTAAAGGTACTTTCAAAGGGGTGCTCTCAACTTGTCTTTGTTTTAAAAGGATTGCCTTTGTTTAGAAAAGAGCTTTCGAATGAGTTGTGGCTTATTTATATTCTAAATGAAGCTTTCAAAAGGATAGCCGCTGTTGAACTTATTCATAACCCATGCTGCCGCATTCTTACCTTTCGAACTAGTTAAGGCCGCTTTTTTTATAGCCTTAAAGCAATGTATTCGAAAGGGTGATTTCGCCTTTTACTTTGAAGCCGCCTTCTCAATGTTTTCGAAAGGGTTGTATTGCTGCTTTCAAATGGTTTTGGAGGCAATGGTTTTGAAAAAGTGGGTTTCGAAACTATCCTCTTTCTCTTACTTAAGATTAATGCTTTCACCCCAGTTTTCTATGACCCTATAGTTATATTATTATTATATGTTAAACCCAAAGGTTTCGAAAGGAATAGTTTTAAATGGTTTCGAAGCAATGTTTCCACAAACTCATACTTGATCCCAATACTTTCGAAAGGAACGTTTTAAGGGTTTCAAAGGGGAAGGATTCCAATGTTTTCGAAAGGTATACTTTGAGTGTTTCGAAAGGTATATTTTAAGTGTTCCGAAAGGTTTGTTTTAAGTATTTTGAAAGGAAGGTTTCCAATGCTTTCGAAAGACAAGTTTAAATGGTTTCAAAAGGGGATGTCAAAGGTTTTGAAGAAATGATTTCAAAAGGCATATTTTCAATACATTCGAAGGGTATGTTTTGGCCTTTCGGCCTAGTGTTTCAAGGTTAAAGTAGTTAACTTATTTTGATAGGGGTACTTTCAATAAATTCGAAAGGGATTGTTTAAGGTTTAAAACAAAGGTTGCAAAGTATTGTTTTGCCTTGTAGCCTAAAGCTTTCTAAGTTAAAAAGAGGTTTTAACTTGTTATAAGGGGATAGATAATCTCACTGATAAGATTTCATCAACATTGTTTCGTGTAAAGCATATATCATGGCATAAGTACTTTGAGTAAAGCAAAGAGTATGATTTTCTTGTTTTATAAAGTTATGATTTCAGAGGTAAATCATTTACAAAGATTATTTACAAGGAAATGAAATTTAAATAAGGTAGTTAACCCTATGTTTAGGACTCAGATATTAGAAGACCGGATGGGACTAGTGTAGGGTAGCGCTTTATACTTTAGCTAATAGCCCTTAGCTAAAATATGTCCAAAAATTCCACTTTCTAGGGCTTTGTCGTAGATGGGACTAAAATAATGTTACACATAGAAGGAAATATATAGAGAAAAGATAGCATATTGGTGAGCCCATAAAACCATTAGGATCAGTTGACCCTAGAAGAAGATAGTTGAGGGCAGATAGTCTAGTAGTGTGTCTAACTGAAGTTAGATTATTGATTATGTTTTGTTGGCCCGAGTCAGCCAATGGTTAATAGTTAGCCAGATAAAACTATAGTGTAGACAGATAATCCGTTGATTTCCTAATTATTATACATATATGTATTTGCTATTATTATTATAAACAGTTTGATTATAGGATTTTGATTTGCAAAAGATATGCTTTTAAGAGGATATAAGTAAGGGGAACCCCATTCCGCTAAGTAGCGTGGTCTCACTTATTATCAGTAAATCGAGATGTAATAGTATTATTCACACCGGGCTTTATGTCTGACTCGAAGTTTGTGTTTTCCCCTTAAATTCTCAGGTGCTCAAAATTTGATTTGAGTAGATTGAGAGTTAAGGACTTTTCAAGTTTAGTAGGTTGGACGAATAAGCTTTCGAAGACGTGCATGAGGCAAAGCTAGCTATATAGGAGCTATTTAGTATTATTTCTGCTGTGACGTAATTATGATAGATATGTCTATCTAGTAATCTGATCATCCAAGGGGGCATCTTCATATGTTGCTCTTGGTGTAATTTGTAATAATTATATTTGATCAAAACCTAGGAATCATTTTGGGATTATGTAACTAAATATGAAATATGGATTGAAATGTAATCCAAAACGTTGTTTTGAGAACTGTGTTGATTTTATTTCATATTCATGTGCTTCTGATATTGTGGGTACCATTAACATTACCGTATTTTGTCACCGGAAGTTAGTACTATAGATGACTACATCATCTATAGCGCTTAGCTTCGGGCTTCAAGATAGAGGATGTTACATAGCTTCGAATGAAATCAGTTGTGTGGTGTAATAAGAGATATGTGATGTAATAACTCTAAACGAAATCAGAATGATTGTGATGTATAAATTACACTTATGTAGAGTCTAGAGTCTATGGCTTTAATAGGTTTAGAACGACTCGTGATTGATAAGAGAATCCAAAGAAACGGCCCGATCCACCAAGATGGAAGTAGCCGGAGAGCTCAACTATCGAAGTCTAATTACTGGAACTTGTTCTTGAGCAAAGCACACCTTACATTTGAAATGCATACTTTGAGGGGCAAGTGTTAATTCGTTTTTTAGCAAAGTAAATTTCAACTAGACTTAGAAGATTCAAACGATAACAAAACGACTTGAAAATTGGCAAGCACTCTTAGATGGAACAAAGAAATAGCTCAGAGAAGTTTCACCCCAAAATATGCTAAGGAGAGAAGTCGGTGTCGAACTGATCATGTTGTTGTTGACTTCTCCTGGTTTTGTATTTCTCACTCAAAATTCACAGGAATCATTGTCTACCCATTCTAAGAGTGCTCAAGAAATCTGGGCTCAAAATACATTAAGGAGAGCAAATCAACCCCGACCGCTTATGTTAACTCTGTAAATGTCGTGACTTCTTAGAACATCTCCATTTGTGATTAGAAGATGGCTATAAAAATTACAAGTCATTTTGAGCTAAGGAAAAAAGTCACTACCGACCTCTTAGGCAAAAAAGCCGATACCAGGCTATTTTGGAATGAAGTAGATGACGACTTTTTTTAAACGACTAACGATCGATGAAAACAACATAGGACACCTTAAAATCAAGTAGCATGAGGAGTGCAAAAGGGTTTGAATCAGTTGGAGCTAACCATAGAGGTCGGCACCGACATGAGAGGTTGATACCGACTTCTCTATGTAAATCCTATGAACTTGAGATTTCACGTACTACTTCGGGCCATCATTTGGACTCTGTGCCAACTCTCCTCCTAGCCCAATACGACTGATACCTCTATAAATACAAGCCTACTTGCAACCAAAAAGGGATCTGGATTCTCTAACTACAAAGACACTTCTACTTCTTCACCTCTAACCTCTCTTCCATTAGAGTTGCCTAGGAAACAACTATTTGTTATTCTAAGACTCAAGTCAGAAAATTCTTAGTACTAGTGATTCTCAAACACTCTAAAAACATCATTGTAAATCGGAGATCAACTAAATAGTGACTAGATCTAAGATAGCTAGTTGTAATCCAGGGAGAAAACAACTAATAAAAGATTAAAGTGGGCGTAGGCCGGCGATTATGCCGAATTCACTATAAATACTTCTGTGTGTTCAGGTTTTCTTCTTGCTTTTTCCATTTACTTTTATCTGAACTAGTGCTTTCATTTTGATTTTGGGTGTTGATCTATTTTTTGTGTTAACAATAAGCAACCATTACGCATAATAAACAAGTAGCCATGCGACTAATAGTGTATGTGAACATACCCCGGCATGCGAAATACTAATCTATCAGACACAATATATAATGGTGAAAGTAGATACAATAAACAATTGATCTTACCATTGGAGGAGCTCCGAACACATAGTCCTCATGCTCTCCTCAGTCTCCCATGTGCAATCGTCATCACTTCTACTCCATTGTACCTTCACTATCCTCATTGTCTTTCTCCTAAGCTGTTTCGTATCATACCCAACTATACGAAGCGGCCTATGAGATATAGAAACTTCTGCTTCTACCTCAACATCTTCTAGCCGATCCACTGTAATCAGCACGCCTGAGTCATGCACAAACTTTCATAGATAAGAGACATGAAAAACGTTGTGCACGCCCGCCATCTTCTGGGGTAAGCTGACCATATATGCTAGTTTCCCAATCCTCTCTATTATCGAAAAAGGACCAATGAATCTCGGTGCCAACTTTCCCTTTCTACCGAATCAAACTACATTCTTTAGAGGAGAAACCTTACAGATACCATATCTCCGATAGAAAACCCCAAATCTCTTCGTCATTTATCCACATAGCTTTTCTGTCGTTCCTGAGCAACTTCTATTCATTGTTGAATGATCTCAATCTTCTCTTATGTCTCTTCAATCATAACTGGTCCAAGTATCGATTTCTCGCTTGCTTCCTACCAACATGAAGGATTGTTACATAGTCTTTCATACAATGCTTTGTATGGAGCCATTCCAATACTCGACTGATAAATGTTGTTGTATGCTAACTCCAGTAAATGCAAATGATCATCCTATGATCCACCAAAGTCTATAATGCATGCTTGCAAGAGATTTTTCAATATACGATTTACTCTTTTGATCTATCCATCTATTTGCGGGTGATAAGCTGTACTAAGATAGGCTCGATTCCTAACACTTCTTGTAAGCTCTTCTAAAACCCACTAGTGAACATAGGGTCTCGGTCGTTCACAATGCTCTTTGGCACGTCGTGAAATCATACTATCCATTTCATACAACTCTGCCAGCTTGGTCAACGGGTCTTGTAACACCCCTAATTTTTAATAACATTATTCAGGAAGATTCAATTAGATAAATTAAATGGAATAATGTAAATGTTAAGTGATAAGGGGATTGAGGTTTGAATAAATACTAAGTGGTCGTGCTTAATTAATTAATTTAAATGGGCTTAAGAATCGCTTATAGGCTAATTAGTTTACACAATGGTATATTGGGTATTAGCCACACCTTAATTCCATAACCTTATATATATCCACGGCTTGCCATCTATTTACGTATATTCTCATTTCCATAAAAACGTAAAACGCAAATATAAAGAGGAGCCGGCCATAGCTAGGAAGAAAAGAGAAGAGAATTAAAATCAAAGTAAAGCTAAGGATTAAAGCAAGGGGAATAAATCTCACTCACAATACAATCTCATTATCTTAATCAAGGTGAATAATAATTTATACCATCTCTATTTTGTTTTATGAACATAAGTTTTTAGATTTAACATTAAATTCGTTTATATGATGTTTTGGATGATGATATGCTTGAATTATAATTTGTATAATTTAAACAAGATTGTTTAAATGAGGATTTATGTGGTTTTAAGGCAAAAATTGATTTTAAATGATCTTTGAATGCAACGGAAAAATTTTATGTTATGTAAAACATGATTTTGGAGTTGAGTTTTAATTTCGATAATTTTCCAAGCTATGGAAAGATTATTATGAACTTTTAAAGGAAAATATAGTTAATTGGGTTTATAAATTTATTTCAGAAATTATATTGAGAATTTGGGTCTGAAATTTTGGTATGTTAGATAACACGATCAAAGTGAATTTCTGTAATATTTGGGGATTTTTTTTAGTGATTTGCTGTGGAAATTAATTTATTTCAGAAGGACTTATTTGCAATATTGGTTTTTCTTAATGGAAGGGCTTATTAGCTAAATTAACCTTGGTTTAGATATGAAATTAAGTGGAAGTTATTTTGGTAAAGAATTTGAAAAGTTAAGGCAACCAATCATATGTTTACACGTGGCATGTTAGTTAGAAAGTGTTTGCTTTAATTAGTATTAAATCAGGTTTACCCAGAAAAGTGGGTTCCGCCCCTATTTAAAAGCACCTTTCAACTCCAATGCTTCCGCTTCATCTTAGTCCAAAACCAACCCAGGACGAAACCAATACACAAGGTATCACTTAGATGATACGTAGTGGATTGGAAAGAGGCGGAAGGCATGGTGTCAAAAGCATTGCTTCCGATGGGGTTGATACCTTTGGTTGTTTTAAAAAGTGAAGCGCCTGCCTTTCTGTTATTAAAGCTTTCGAATGAGTCGAAGCATATGTTTTCGAAAGAGGTTTCTAAAGGCTTTCGAAGGGGATGTCATCTCATGTTTTAAAGAATAAGCTTCCGAATGGGTTTCTTTACTTATAAAAATAATGCTTTCGAAAGTAGGGGTTTTGACCTAGTCAAACCCCTGCTGTCGTTCTTTTACCTTTCGAGTGTGTTGAAGTCATCAATGCTTTCGAAGGGTTGTTTTTTTTAAACTTATACTAAGCCACTTTCTAAATGCTTTCGAAAGGGTCCAAGGGTTTCGAAGGCAATGGCTTCGAAAGGGGGTTTCGATGCTATCCGTCAGTGTTTGCTTAAATGTTTTAAAGCTTTCGAAAGGGATGGTGCTGATGCCATCAAGTTTCCCCCAATACATTTATATGATAAAGGATGGTTTTGAAAGAGATACTTTCGTTTATATTCACTTTGACCCAAATGATATTTTTAATATAAACCCAAAGTTTTCGAAAGGCAGGGGCCTAATGTTTTGAAAAGAGATATGCTTTCAAAGGAGATTATCCAGTGAGGTCGAAGGCAAGGTTTTGAAGGTTTCGAAAGCCTTAGTTTTTCAAAACAAATAACCCAATCTCATCTTAAAGGAAAACCATGGCATAAATAAATAAAGTGTTTTTAAAAGGAGTTTTTGAACAAATTTTCTTTGATTAAAAGGTTAAAAGGATTAACCAAGTTATTGTGTTAGCTTCTTCATATATGTATATAATCACATTGTAATGGACCCATAACTATATTTTAGGAAAGGGCAGAATAACTAGTTAGGTTGACCCAGTGGTGAATATAAAATATGTTAACTCCTGAATGAGTAGAATTGCATCCAGGAGGTCAGGAAGACCAGAATATAGGATGCTAAAATATTAAAAAAAGATATTGGCAGGGGCCAATAGGTTCATAGTAAGCCCATGAAAATTATGTATAAATGAAGATGTTAGAAAGACAGGTTCATAGTTAGCCCATGAAAACTATGATTTGATATTGGCAGGGGCCAATAGGTTTGTAGTTAGCCCATGAAAACTATATCCAGATTAAGATATTGACAGATGTTGATAGGTTCCTAGCCAGCCCATGAAAACTAGGATAAGGGTAATGTTTGTACCAAAATTGGGCACAACACTCTTCGGAAGTCTTTGAAGAGATAAAGTGAAGAAATTAAATGAAAAAAGAGGAATTATCTAACAAAAACTTCAAATTTCAGAAATAAGAATAATCAAAGTGCAAGGAGACACCAGAATTTAGAGTGGTTCGGCGTATAGCCTACGTCCACTATGAAATAGTTTTCTTTATTGATCTTTCTTTTGTGTTTACAAGTGAATTCAATGATTTACAGCAGGCAATTATGATTTGCAGCAGTGGATTTTGTTGGTAGCAGCAGCAGTTGAGTTCAGATCTGGATCTAGCGGAGTCCGGGCGTTGGAGATCTCAAAGAGGAAGAAGAACCCCTTTTCTGTTGGCTTTGGGGGTCTATTTATAGGTGTTGGAGGCTGATATTTTGCTCAGATCTCGGGAGACCCTCTCTGGCACGTGACCAGGCCCGTACGCCCAAGCCCGTGAAGTTTCGGTCTGATCCGTGATCGACACGAACAGATTTCGACTCGATTAAGATTTCATCCAATGGAGTCGAAATTTGGCGTGGACATTCTTTAGCATGCACGTAGTCTTCTGTGAAAATTTCATAGCACTTGGACTTGTGGATTGGGTGATATGATTGATACGAAATGGAGTGTTTGGTAGGCTGTTTCCTTCGACTCGCTCCTGTTTCGACTCGCTTTCGTTCGACTCGGTGATGTGGCACTTGATTCTCACTCTGTCCTGGATGTTGCTTCGAGCGAGTCGAACTGTTCACTGATTGAGCGAGTCGAAGTGTGTCCAGATCGAGCGAGTCGAAGTAAGCACTAGTCGAGCGAGTCGAAATGGGGCGTCCTGGGAGGTTTGAGCAGTGGAGTCGAAGTTGATGGAGTCGAACAGTTGTTTGAGCGGAGCGAGTCGAAGTGTGCCCTTTTGATGGTTTCAAACTGGAGCGAGTCGAAGAGAGAAGCTCTGAGGGATGTGGAGCGAGTCGAACCTGGTCGACTGGAAGTTGGCCTCTGAGCGAAGCGAGTCGAAGTTGTTACTCATGGGCGTTGCGAAGCGAGTCGAAGTTGGCTTCTTCTGAGTGTTGTGAAGCGAGTCGAAGGAGGTACTTCAGAAGGCTGTGAAGCAAGTCGAACAGGAACGAGTCGAAGTTGGCATCTGAGGGATATGGAGCGAGTCGAAGTTGGCATCTGAGGGATATGGAGCGAGTCGAAGGGAGCGAATCGAAGGAGCGAGTCGAACGGTAATTGATTTTCGTCCAATTTTGTATCCTTCATAACTTGAGCATTCGAACTCGGATTGACTTGAGATTTGGAACGTTGGTTCCCATGGCTTAGCTTGTCATGTCCTACCAATTTTGGCTCGATCCGGACCCGGACAAAATTCGTCGATATCCATAGTGAGCCTATGTATAACTGATTTCTAGGATGGTCCGTCATCGGTTACTGATCAATTCCTTGGTGTCACGGTCTTGCCAAAAGGTGGGATAACATTTGCCCCCCAAAGTACGTCTTGTGGAAACATGATGTGCTTTGAAATACTGCCATCTCTACTCTGAATAGTTATTGTCTTGTCGATGAAAGCTGTAATCTTTGACCGTTCTTCTTGATAATGTAAACTGTTGACTGCCGACTGCTGTACCATGCATTGTTGCAACTGATTGTTGTATGCTAGTGGTTACCCGTTTGCTATTGTAATCGTTATTAGATGAATTTCTGATTCCTGAAAATCTGGAATATTGAATATTAGTCTGACATTCATGAATATATGTTAATCTGACTCTCGTGGACGTTTGTATGTTCTCGAGTAGTTGTCAGTTTATTGTTTTTGAATTCCGTATCGATGCTCTCCTGAATCGATGTGAAATTCATTGCAACAACGCTTGATGGTTGTTTTTGAATGTTCCTTCGTAACGATCCTCTCCTGCATCGATGTGAAGGGTTGAAACATCGAAGATGATTTTCATTGGATTTATGGATGCGAAGTAAGTATGTCGAGTTGATGGAGTTGGCCCCTAGAAGTCATGATTTAATGGATTCGAACTGACTGTTCGTATCGATGCTCTAGGGAAGGAGTTGGAAATTATGAATATGAACAAGAATTTTGCATCGGTAGACGCAGGGTCTGATGGATACGAAGTGCTTGTTCGACTCGACGATGGACGTGAACTGAGCGATTCGAAATGGAGCGAGTCGAAATGCGATTCCCTGACGGCTGTGAACTAAGCAAGTCGAAATGGAGCGAGTCGAAATGCGCTTCCCTGATGGATTTGAACTGCTTGTTTTGCTGCACCAGAGAGGGAGTCGAGGAAAAACAATACGAAAGGGAGTTCCACATCAACGCACTGAAGAGGGAGTCGAAGCACGTGTTCGACTCCACTGGGATTCGAATCGTTTATTCCCCTTGCTTTCGAGTCCATATAAATACTTCGTACTTAGCCATTTTTTCGCTTTTTACCTTTCATCTTTATCTGCCTTGCCTTCGTATCGTTCCAGAGCCTTTCAAGAGAAGAACCTTTGCCTTCGAATCGATTCCTACCTTCAACCATTTGAACTAACTGTCAGATCTAGGTAATCAATAAACGAATCCACGCGTAAACGATGAAGCTCGGGTTTTCTTATCAAATCAAAGTCGTGGTCGATCGAAAGCTCTCTAGCCTCGGCTTCATGTCGATGGAGTATGGGTTTCGAGATGATGAGGCGAAGGTCTTCGTATCAATCAATGGTGGAGCTTCGCTTTGAATCGAGCGCTCTGAATTCATGGATCGATACGAAGGGGTCGCGCCTGATGGACTCGAAATGATGGCCTCGAGTTGAGTCGAAAAGTACGTCTTGAAACGATTCGAAGTGGACTGCCTTGGGATCGAGTCGAACTGCGTAGTTTTTTGTCGAGTCGAAACTGGGGTTTTGGATCGAGTCAAAGCAGGGGCTTCAAAGCGAGTCGAAGCGCGTGGCTTTGGACCGAGTTGAAGCGGAGGCTTCGAAGCAAGTCGAAATGCGGGGCTTTGAACCGAGTCAAAGTAGAGGCTTCGAAGCGAGTCGAAACGCGGGGCTTTGAACCGAGTCGAACTGCGCACCCTGAACAATCGACTCGAACTCGCGCCTTAGCGAATGTTTTGAACTTAAACCGGAGCGATTGTCTTGAACTTGAACTTTTGATGATTGACCACTGATTTAATTTTGACGATATCGAAAATTCTAGTGCCTTTGACTACTTAACTCCGACGAGCTTCAGATTTGCTTAACTGGACTTAATTGTTTCACCGCACACCTGATTGCCTATTGAAGTTCGTCGATGAAACTGGAACTTATTAAAATAATAACACATTTTAACTTGGACTGATAGCTAATAACTGGATGGCACGGTTGTGATGGTCAGCGATGACGGTCCTTCCGACTGAATCCCGAAGTCTCGTCGTTTACATGCTTTCCTTAATCTGGTTGATCTTCTCAAATAATATACAGTACTGCACTGCACAACACGCTCACACACTTTACACTGGGGGATGCACGAGTGTTATTTGTCAGTTTAACAATGATTTTTTTATAAGCTAGCTAGTCATGGATCCTTCAAGTTCTCAGCAGCCGGAACTACCTAGTTCTATTCCTCCAACCATAGAGATACCGGTTATCGAAGCCGAGGTTATAGAGCCAGCTCCGGATGAGCGTTTGGGTGCTCGGTTTATTTGTAGTCCGCCAGATTCAGTGCCGTCGGGTATCTCCGAAGATATGCTTGGACGGATTTGCTTAAGGCATGGTTTGTCGCTTGACGACGTGCTACTTCCTAGGCCAACTGACAGGCCACACAATCCCCCGGAGGGGTTTACTACTTTCAACCATCACGCTTGCACAGCGGGGACACTTCCTCCCTTCAATGAATATATAAGGGAGATGTTATCGTTTCTTGGCATAGCTCCATCTCAGCTACATCCCAACGGGTATGCCTTGTTGAACAGCACGTTTGTCTTGTTTATGGAGATCCTCTTTCGACCGCCGAAGCCGATCGAAATCCGATATTTATTCAATGTCAAGAGCCATGGAGACAGCCCTTCTTTTACCTTCCTGGAGGTGGTCAGAAGCTGCCACATTGTACTGGGCTCCTGGGGAAGGCTAAGTTGCTATAAAACTGAATGGTTCTACGTTCGGTGCCCCCCTGATTTGCCGGGGGCTGGTTGGATAGACGTAAGTGTTGCCATTAATTTCTCGAATCATTGAGATACTAGTAACTGACTTCAAAACTGACATACTTTTTCTTTCCTATAGCTGTGATCTCTCGTCCCGATGGCGCATATTTTAGAGAGCTTGTTCGGATTCTTCAAGCGTTTACGGGCGACGAGAGGCACATAGACTTAGTCCTGACCGATAGGAATTTGAGGGCTGTCGGGCTGATAGAGCGGAGACAGAGCATACATCTGGAAGGGATACATAGAGTGGTCCCAAAGAAATGGGTGAAGCGCAAAGCGCTCGCAGTCGTGATTGCCGAAGAAGTTGATCCGGAAAGAACGCCTACCGACACCGAGCTCCCAGCTGGGCCTTCTGCCGATGTTCTTGATTCGGGAGGAAGAAGACAAGGCAAGGCCGCTGCTCACAAACGCCCTAAATCTAAGAGATTTAAATCCGTGGTCGTGTCCTTACCTTTCCAGGGGATCAGAATTTCGGAAGCTCCTCCCCCGCGAGTGGAGAGTCCTTTTGCAGGGCTTGCTGACATTCCGATCCCGGATTTCATGTTGTCTCCTCACGACGCCGGGATGGAGGGGCTTGACTGCGCTTTTGAACTGAGCAGGTCGTTTGATACGAGTGCGACTGACATTTCCGGTTGGTCGGGGGATTGCACATGCATACACTTCACTACACTACATGATTCACAACTGTACCTCATCCAGCTTAGGAAGCTACTAACTCTTTCTTCGTTTACCGTTTTTAGGTACTATGTCTGGAAGGGGATCTATGCTCGGGAATCTTTGCTCAGCCCGAAAATCTTCTGGTTACTATGATTCCCGTAGGAGGGATTTGGATAGAGATCGCGATTGCGAATACTCTAACCAAGACAGGTATGGGCGTGACAGAGAGTATGGACATCGATCCAGATCACGCTCTCCTCCTCCTAGACTTCCGTCTCCTCCCCCTGTTCAAACTTCAAATCCACCAGAGTCTCCTCATCACAGGCTGTCTTCTCACGCTTCTAGGTCCGAAACTCATCTTCAGAGAGTCGAGACCACGGACTCTATGATTACTGATCAGGTCCCTACTGAACCCACAAGGGAAGGAGCTCTTAAGTTGTCTCAGATGAGGAAGGACTTTCCGAACATCTGTTTCGACGGTTACGTCTTCCCACCACACTTAAAGAGAATCCCATCAGGGGTGGAAAACACGGTGCATGACTTCGTTCATGACATATACACCCAGTACCGGGTGTGGGCAAAGGCTGCCGAGAAAGCTTTCAAAGTGGCCTTTGAACGGGCCAAAGCGCTCGAGAAGATGGAGACCGAGCTCGCAAAAAGGGATCGGATTATTCAGGTACTCTCCACTGAGTCCGAGTCTTCTCGGAAATCTGAGATTGAGGCCGTCAAAAGGGCTGACGAGGCGAAGGCGGAGATGGAGAGATTGGGGCAGACACATGTTGCCCTGGTGGAGGAGATGGGCCACCGGAACACTAAAGTCATTGCTGAGCGGGACGCGGCGGTCAAGGAGCTTAATGAACTCAAGGCCAAATTTGCTGATATGGCCAAGGAGAAAGACGACGCGAACAACGCAGCCTAGGAGGCGTGCGAACAAGCTGTTCTGCTCAGGGATGAACGGGATGCGGTGGTGGCTAAAGTCTAGAAGGTGGATACTGAGGTCGAGGAGAGGGTGAAGCTGGCCGAGTCCAGACTAGAGGCCGACATCGAAGATCTCCTTGTTTTTTATAATGCTAATGTGTTGAGGCACAGAGGCCTAGCCTGGCTCGACGACTTTTCGACGCATCTCCACAATGCTTGGAGCCCACTAGTTGAGGAAGAGAAAGAGGCGCATCAGGCCGAGTCCGTAGATGAATTCGAACTCGAGAATCGCATTCTGACTGATGATGAAAGGAAGGTTCTCCATGAGTCGATGATTCTACGTGAGAAGGAAACACTTGGCGCCCAGCATTTTGAAGTGGGAGAGGGTTCTGGAGTTGACCATCATGAAGCAAGTCTCGAAGTTCCCGTGTCAACCAAGCCCGAATCCTCGTCTGCGGTCGAACCCTAGGCTATTCCTGCTTACAATCTGGATCAGCCGCAGATGTCTCCGGCTGCTGCGCAAGTTACTGATGCCGCCCTGCCGCCTACAAGTCGAACCGAGGAAGGTATTCTGAACATTCCACTTCTCTTAAATCGAAATCTTCGATCGAGTTAAGTCCTAATAGTTCTTTTATTCTTTGTCCAGTGATTGATGCTGCACCGACCATGCCTCCTACCACTCAAGAGCCATATCAAATGCAGGAGGCTATCGTGACCGAGGCAACCACCATGAGTACAGCTGCCCCGCTTGACAATCTGTAGGGAGGTACGATCGCGTTCGACAAGTAGCTGATGGATGAACTCTTTCGCCGCCACGGCGATCCTCGTGCTGACTTGTCATCTGTCATGAGCGGAACTGATCCTGCTACAAGCTCTTCAATGTCGACTGCTGATGCCCCCAGCGGGGCTCGAGCAGTAACCGAAGAGGAGATGTTTGCTCAGATTGACGCTGAACTGGCAGCAGCGGCTAATGGCGGCAGCTTTGGAGGTGGGATGGCAGCATCGGGACCTGCCCTGCTCGGGATGATGTCTCCTGGTGGTACTATCTTTCTTACCAGCCTGCCCATTCCACCTTCTGCAATTGATCTCGTTCCTCCGACTCCGCCCATAGGGAGCATTCTTATTCACACGAGTTCGGAGGAGGACGTCGACATAATGCCCCCGCCTGAAGACCAACCGCCGAAAAGCAAAGGCTCGAAGAGGAAGACTGGCGATGGCTCCAGCGGGTCCACACCGAGGAGGAAGCTAAGGAAAAAGAAAGATTAGGCATGCTCTCCCGGTGTATTTTCATTTGCATTTTGTTAGCCATGTATAGATGCGGGTTCGGCCCATGCTAGTAGGAATTTTTTGGAAACTTGTACACGAACTTCTTCTATAATCAATAGAAATGAAACTTTTCTTTTTTGACTTCTTTTTTGTCATTGTGTATTTGTCAAAGTGTTTCAGTGTCTGGCTGCACTTGTGAAGTTTCAATTTCCGAACGAAGTTGGTTTCCGTTCGCCAAGTTCGGGTATTGTGGACATGGTTTGTGACCGGGAAACGAGTCGAATTTTGACGTCGCATTGCTTAGTTGATGGTTGACGCATAGGTCTTGCCCCCCAGTCTTGGTGGCATGTTGTAAAACATCAGTCAGGGATTGCCCTCTTCTTATAGCATGCCGAGTCTAGTGCCGTTGGATTGGCGTTTGAATCATATGTCTGCTATCTGGGGACTTGGCATTTGTACTCTGACCCGCGCTTCGGGAACCTGAAGTTGGTGTTTACGCTTCGTTTCACATTTTGGGAATCCGGAGTCGATGCCTATGCTCCGACTTGCGCTCTGGAAGTACAGAGTTGATGTTTATACTCCGCTTCGCACTCTGGGAATACGGAGTTGATGTTTATACTCCAGTTCACGCTCTGGGAATTCGGAGTTGGATGTTTATACTCCACTTCGCACTCTGGGAATATGGAGTTGATGTTTATACTCCTCTTGGAATATGGAGTTGATGTTTATACTCCGCTTCGCACTCTGGGAATTCGGAGTTGGATGTTTATACTCCACTTCGCACTCTGGGAATTCGGAGTTGAATGTTTATACTCCACTTCGCACTCTGGGAATATGGAGTTGATGTTTATACTCCGGTTCGCGCTTTGGGAATTCGGAGTTGGATGTTTATACTCCGCTTCGCACTCTGGGAATACGGAGTTGAATGTTTATACTCAACTTCGCACTCTGGGAATATGGAGTTGATGTTTATACTCCGACTCGCGCTCTGGGAGTTCGGAGTTGAATTTTTATACTCTGCTTCGCACTCTGGGAATACGGAGTTAAATGTTTATACTCCGACTCGCGCTCTGGGAGTTCGGAGTTGAATGTTTATACTCTGCTTCGCACTCTGGGAATACGAAGTTGAATGTTTATACTCTGACTCGCGCTCTGGGAGTTCATAGTTGAATGTTTATACTCCGCTTCGCACTCTGGGAATACGGAGTTGGATGTTTATACTCCGACTCGCGCTCTGGGAGTTTGGAGTTGAATGTTTATACTCTGCTTCGCACTCTGGGAATATGGAGTTGAATGTTTATACTCCGACTCACGCTCTAAGAGTTCGGAGTTGAATGTTTATACTCCGCTTCGCACTCTGGGAATACGAGTAGATGAAGGATTATCGTGTATCAATTTTTTTGACTTTGATGTGATGGCTTGCCCCCGAGCTCGGGTTTCACTTAGTGAGTGATTGGTTGCACCGCAGTCACTCTCTATTTGAATAAATCCCACCGTATGATGAGACTTAGCTCTCTGTGCATAGTGATGGTCATATGAAGTATTTCAAGTAAATCACAGCTCTGGCTCGAAGAGGTTGCATTTTATTGCTGAAATAAGAAAGTACGGCAAAGTCAGTTGCCTTATTACAAGTTCTAATTTTGAAATGCAGAAACAAATTGCGGAAAAGGAAAGTAAACTAAATGGATAAAGATAGCATGTCAGGTGTAATAGCGGCGAAGGCTCTCGCTATTCCAAGCTCTTGGCAGGGTAAGACCGTCGACGGTCGATAGCTTGAATGTGCCATCTCCGAGCCTTCGTTCAATAACATATGGTCCTTCCCATGTCGGCTTCATATGCGATGGAACCGGATAAATTATTTTTAAGAAGAGATCACCTAGTTCGAAGGTTCGCGAACGGACCTTGGCGTTGTACAATCGGGCGACTCGACTTCGATGCGCAGCTGCCCTCAAATCAGCTTCTTCACGCTTCTCATCTAGTAGATCGAGAGATTCAGCAAGTAATATAGCATTGTCTTTGGATCATAGTATGTCACACGATGAGAAGGTACTTCTAGCTTGACTGGAATAGCGGCCTCTGAACCATAAGAAAGAGAGAACGGGGTGTGGTCAGTCGCGGTCTTGTGGGTTGTTCGGTAAGCCCATAGAGCCATAGGAAGTTCATCGACCCACTTGCCCCCGACCTTTTCCAGTCGTTTCTTCAGGATGGACTTTATAACTTTATTAACTGCTTCGACCTGCCCGTTTGCTTGAGGATGTGCAATTGCGGAGAATTTCTTTTGGATGTGAAATCGTTTGCAGAAATCTTTGAATTTAGCACTGTCGAATTGGGTTCCGTTGTCCGTAATTATGGTGTGTGGGAGACCGAATCGACAGATGATGTTACGAACCACAAAGTTGATTACTTTCTTCGTGGTAATGGTAGCGAGAGCTTTGGCTTCAGCCCATTTTGTAAAGTAATCAACTGCGACGATGGCGTACTTCGCACCACCTTTTTCCAGAGGTAGATCACCGATGATGTCGATGCCCCACATTGCGAATGGCCATGGGCTGACCATTTGCGTTATCTCAGTAGGAGGAGCTCTAGGAATTCGGGCATATTTATGGCACCTATCACATTTCTACGCATAGTCCAACGCATCATGATTCACGGTAGGCCAGTAATATCCGTAACGAAGTATTTTCTTGGCAAGTGCTTGCCACCCGGTGTGATCGCCACATTCTCCCTCATGCACATCGCGCAATACTTGTTTAATTTCATTGTGAGCGATACACTGGAGTAGGGGAACTGAGTACCCCCTTCTGTACATGAGTCCATCCTAGATGATAAATCTTGAGGCCTTTCGAAGGACTTGTCTCTTTTCACTCCTGCGCTCCGGCAGGGTTCCGTGCTCAATGTAATTTCTGAGTGGGGTCATCCATGAATCCTTTTCGGGAACGATTTTGCATACCCAGTTTATTTCTGTCCGGTCGATACTTGGGGAAGATAGCGTTTCTATGGGAATGAGTCATATCTGTTGAGCTTCACCTGTGTTGGCTAGCTTTGCCAATGAATTGGCCTTTTGGTTGCGCTCCCGAGGTATACAATAAATGGCGTAGTAATCGAACTGACTCAGTACTTCCTGAACTCGAGCTAAATAAGCAGCCAACCTTCGATCTCTTGCCTGATACTCTCCCCGAACTTTACATACAACCAATCGTGAATCACAATAAACTTCCACGGCGATGATTTTCAGATCTCTAGCGAGTTTCAAGCCAGCTAAGAGGGCTTCGTATTCAGCTTCATTATTGGTTGCATGAAAGTCAAATTTCAAAGCGTAGCATATAGTTCGACCTTCAGGGGTTTCGAGTACAACACCAGTGCCCGAACACCGGTCGTTTGATGCCCCATCGGTATACAGCTTCCAGACACATTCGGGGGATTTACTGGTTTCGGGCAAGTCCTCTGGAACGGTGAATTCAGCTATGAAATCAGCGAGGACTTATCCTTGTATTGCTCGTCTTGGAGTGTAAGTAATATCAAACTGACTTAGTTCGATGTTCCACTTAAGTAGCCTACTAGACGTCTCAGGCCACGAAAGGACCTGTCGTAACGGCTGGTCGGTGTAGACAACTATAGGATGTGCTTGAAAATACGGTCGGAGTTTTCTTGATGCGATTACAAGGCAGTAATCCAACTTCTCCAACTTTGGATAGTTCCTTTCAGCCCCAGTCAATCGTTTGCTGACGTAGTATACTGGCTTCTGTATCTCGTCTTCTTCTCGAACCAAGGCAGCGCTGATAGCGTTTTCTGATATCGCCAAGTATGCATACAACTTCTCATGATCAATAGACTTTGACAGTATCGGCGGTGTGGACAGATGTTGGACTAGTGCTTGGAAAGCACCCTCGCACTCTGTGGTCCATTCAAAGTTTTGTTTCCCTTTTCGAATCAGATCGAAGAAGGGAATGCATTTGTCAATGGACTTTGAAATGAACCTGCTCGATGCTGCTACCTTTCCATTGAGGCTCTGGACTTGCTTTATAGTCTTGGGAGTTTCAAGATTTCTGATTGCCCAAATCTTTTCAGGATTAGCTTCGATTCCCCTGGCGTTAACGATGAACCCAAGGAACTTTCCAGATGCAACTCCGAAGTGACATTTCAGGGGATTGAGCTTCATTTTGTATTCTCGAAGTATGTTGAACATAGTTTCCAGGTCTTTAACATGGTCGGTGGAGAGTCGTGACTTTACAAGCATGCCGTCGACATATACTTCCATTGTTTTCCCAATTTGATCGGCAAACATCAGATTGACCAATCGTTGATAAGTAGCTCCGGCGTTCTTGAGTCCGAATGGCATAACCTTGTAGCAGTAAAGTCCCAGGTTGGTCACGAAGTTGGTATGCTCCTGATCGGGTAAATGCATCGGTGTCTGATTGTAGCCGGATTACGCGTCCATGAAGGACAAGAGTTCATGCCCAGCTGTCGAATCTACTAGCTGATCGATTCTGGGAAGTGGGAAACTGTCTTTGGGACATGCTTTATTCAGGTCGGAATAATCGACACATGTTCTCCACTTTCCATTCGGATTTCGGACGAGCACGGGATTCGACACCCATTCAGGATATAGCGCATCTCGAATGAATCCGTTCGCTTCAAGCTTTTCTATTTCCTCTTTAAGGGCGGTAGATCTCTCTGGATCCATACCGCGCCTTTTTTGTTTGACCGGGACATGCCGCGGGTCAATGTTCAGAGTGTGGCTCGCGATGTACGGCGAGATCCCACACACATCAGAATGTGTCCAGGCAAATACGTCAAGACTTGCCTGCAGAAAATCAACCAATTCCTCTTGAGTTTGCTGGCTTAGCTGAGATCCAATCTTTATTATTTTCGAATCATCATTATTGTCAATTGGGACGTCAATCGTCAGTTCAGCCGGGGATGCTTGACTTTCTTTAGATTCTCCTTCGTCTTCAGTTTCTCTCGGGTCAAGATCCTTGAGGAATTGGCTGGGGTGCCCGGGCCTGGGCCCGGGCGTTAATTGTCAATTATCGGCGAAACAGACACAGAGAGATTCCTCTACGCCCTTTCCCTTCTCCTTTCGCTGCGCCTCCCGCAGCTCAGCAACATAACAGGCTCTAGCAGTAGCCTGATCTCCCTGAACGATTCCTATTCCATGATCAGTGGGAAATTTTAAGGTCAAACACCATGGGGAAATGGCTACCCTGAATTCAGCGAGGGCCGGTCGGCCCAAGAAAGCATTGTAAGGGGAGTGTACGTCCAAAACAATGAACTGCAACATCCGTACTCTCCGACGTTCTCCGACTCCCAACTCTACCGGCAGTTCCACCATCCCAGTGGGTATTGTGGCACTTCCGTTGAAACCATGGACTCGAGATTGACAAGGCTTCAAGTCTGCGGCTTCCATCTTCATTTGATCATAAGCTCGCTTGAACAAAATATTCACAGAGCTTCCACTGTCAACTAAGATCCTTTTTATTCAAGCGGGACCTACTTGTGCTGAGATGACCAATGGATCGATAGTGGGAGCTTCAATTTTATCTGCGTCTCTGCTCCTGAACATGATGTCATCCGTCATCGTTTTCTGTTGCTTGGCCGGAGCCCCCTCATCAAAACTACTGCAACACTCGAAGTCCGCATGCCTGATAGAACTGGCATACGACTCCATTTCCTTCCAGCTTCGATCTGCTGGGTGAGGACCACCACTTATTGTATTGATGACCAACCTCCCGTCCGCACGAGCAGGTTCTTCCTGTCTTTCCTGGTTCGGTGCACGATTCTGATTTGATGGGCCCACACCACCGGATTGCGGCGCCTGTACATACCGATCCAACTTCCGCTCACGTATCAGTTTTTCAATGAGGTCTTGTAAGTGACGACACTCATTGGTATTGTGGCCATAACTCTCATGGAATCTACAAAACTTTCCTGTTTGGATTTGTCTTTCAGTTGGTGGTTTCGGGGCAGGCTTCTTATACTGCATGGTATTGCAGGTTTGCAAATACACATTTTCCAACGACGTGTTCAATGGAGTGTAGTTTTCGTACATGGAAGCTCTACGCCGTGGTCCACGATCCTGATCGCGTTTTTTGTTCTGATTTCTATTGTCCCTCTGCTGACTCTGTTTATTTTGGACGTTCAACTGAATTTTTCCAGAACTATCTCCGGGCTGTTTAACTGCGACATTACTCTGGATACTTTGATGTGGGGCCCTGCGTCATCCTGCTTCCTAGACTGTTTCACATCCTCCCTTCTTAGGAAGTGGGCTGCCTTGGAGTAGAAATGGTCCAATGACGCAGGTGGTTTCCCAGCTAACCAATTTCCGAACTCGGAATCAGCATCAATCCCCTTAGTCAGAGCCATCAGGATAGAGTTATCGTTGGGATTGCTTATTTCTGCACACGCAGCATGGAATCGCTCCAAGTAATGTCTAAGTGTTTCTCCAGGAGCTTGCATAACACTAGACAGAGTGTTAACGTCCTTTGGTCTCGCCACGTGCATACGGAATTGTTCGACAAACTTGGTGGCCATTTGGTCAAAGTTAGAGATGGATCGCGGTGGCAAACGAGTGAACCACATGGTAGCGATGCCCCCTAAGGAAATGGGGAAACTACGGAACTTTACTATGTCATCAGCTCTAGCAGCATTCATCAGCCATTCGTATTTCAGGACATGTTGATTGGGATCAGAACTTCCTTCATAAACTGGCAAAGCTGGCATCCTGAAGTGCCGAGGTGGTTCAGCATATAAAACATCATCGGTGAAAGGGGTATGACTTTGGGAGATTCCCCAGTCGTCATTAGAGAGACCCTGACTTTCACGGATCATTTGGTGGATCATCGCTGGTATATCTGGTGTTCGGACACTTGGAGCATGTTGTGCCAAGGTGTGGTTGGGTTCCACAGCGCGAGTCTGGACCGGACGCGGTCGACAGTCCGTGCCTCGCCTCCTTGGTCAACATCCTCAGGGACATAAGGCTCAGGAGTCTGCTCTCGTCGGCTACGTTGTGGATCAGCTTGGTTTCTAGCATCACCTCCCCGTCCGACAGTGGTGGTAGTAGCAATGTTGTCGGTAACATGATAAGGAGCAGCTCCTCCTCGAGTTGAAGGTTCTGTGCGGAGACTAGCGGATGGTCCAGCTTTAGGTTGCCCAAGGTTCGAAGCAGGTTGGAGTCCTGTGGCTTGGGTGTAGCTTACACCTAGCCGTGGACGTGTGGATCTAGTTTGGCCATCGGAGGAGGCTGAACTTTCTATGGAAGAGTAAGAACCTTGGTCTCTTCTGGATCTTCTTCGCCATTGGCGATTTAGCTGGTTAGTCAACTTCGTGTTGGCGTGTAGTTGTTCCGCTAGCTGCTGTCGACTTTGGGTCAACTCTTGAAGCAATGTCTGGAATTCTTGTCTAGTGATTAGACCTGATGGATCTGGAGGTCCCGTAGCATTTTGGTTGGATGGAGGCGATTGCATGGGATTTTGTCGGTCCCGTGCTCCTTGATCATCAGCTGTAGAAGTGGTATGTGTGCTCACCATGGTGAGGAGATGAAAGTCCTTTCCTAGATCTGATGCAAATCTGAATAGAATGGAAGGGCTTCAAAGTTCTAGATCTGGATCTTCTTCTTAGATTTATGCAATCCAATATATATAGGAGATCCAAAGAGCAGGAGAAAAATTGGTTTTCTCAGTGAAAGCACCAAAGTGTTTGTACCAAAATTGGGCACAACACCCTTCGGAAGTCTTTGAAGAGATAAAGTGAAGAAATTAAATGAAAAAAGAGGAATTATCTAACAAAAACTACAAATTTCAGAAATAAGAATAATCAAAGTGCAAGGAGACACCAGAATTTAGAGTGGTTCGGCGTATAGCCTACGTCCACTATGAAATAGTTTGCTTTATTGATCTTTCTTTTGTGTTTACAAGTGAATTCAATGATTAACAAAAGGCAATTATGATTTGCAGCAGTGGATTTTGTTGGTAGCAGCAGCAGTTGAGTTCAGATCTGGATCTGGCGGTGTCCGGGCGTTGGAGATCTCAAAGAGGAAGAAGAACCCCTTTTCTGTTGGCTTTGGTGGTCTATTTATAGGTGTTGGAGGCTGATATTTCGCTCAGATCTCGGGAGACCCTCTCTGGCATGTGACCAGGCCCGTACGCCCAAGCCCGTGAAGTTTCGGTCTGATCCATGATCGACACGAACAGATTTCGACTCGATCAAGATTTCATTCAGTGGAGTCGAAATTTTGCGTGGACATTCTTTAGCATGCACGTAGTCTTCTGTGAAAATTTCATAGCATTTGGACTTGTAGATTGGGAGATATGATCGATGCGAAATGGAGTTTTCGGTAGGATGTTTCCTTCGACTCGCTCCTGTTTCAACTCGCTTCCGTTCGACTCGGTGACGGGGCACTTGATTCTCACTCTGTCCTGGATGTTGCTTCGAGCGAGTCGAACTATTCACTGATTGAGCGAGTCGAAGTGTGTCCAGATCGAGCGAGTCGAAGTGAGCACTGGTCGAGCGAGTCGAAATGGGGCGTCCTGGGAGGTTTGAGCAGTGGAGTCGAAGTTGATGGAGTCGAACAGTTGTTTGAGCGGAGCGAGTCAAAGCGTGCCCTTTTGATGGTTTCAAACTGGAGCGAGTCGAAGAGAGCAGCTCTGAGGGATGTGGAGCGAGTCGAACCTGGTTGACTCGAAGTTGGTTTTTGAGCGAAGCGAGTCGAAGTTGTTACTCCTGGGCGTTGCGAAGCGAGTCGAAGTTGGCTTCTTCTGAGTGTTGTGAAGCGAGTCGAAGGAGGTATTCAGAAGGCTATGAAGCGAGTCGAATAGGAACGAGTCGAAGTTGGCATCTGAGGGATATGGAGCGAGTCGAAGGGAGCGAGTCGAAGGAGCGAGTCGAATGGTAATTGATTTTCGTCCAATTGTGTATCCTTCATAACTTGAGCATTTGAACTCGGATTGACTTGAGATTTGGAACGTTGGCTCCCATGGCTTAGCTTGTCATGTCCTACCAATTTTGGCTTGATCCGGACCTGGAAAAAATTCGTCGATATCCATAGTGAGCCTTTGTATAACTGATTTCTAGGATGGGCCATCATCGGTTAATGATCAATTCCTTGGTGTCACGGTCTTGCCAAAAGGAGGGATAACAGGTAAAGATATTGGAATTACCAATAGGTTCTTAATGATCCCATGAAAACTATGTTACTAGACAGGGAGTCCATAATCATTTTACCGGTTATTAGTCAACCCATGAAAACTATTAGGTTAATAGTAATCCTAGAAACTATAACTGAGACAGATAGTCAAAATGAATTGGGATGGGGAATCCAGAATTGATTCACTTGTTTTGCATATCATCATATCATATTATTTTGAATTGTTTTAACCATTGTGGATGCAGGAGCATAGTATATGGTTTTATAAAGGTTTTAAGATACTAGTGAGGGGGAAAACCATTCAGCTAAGCGGCGTGGTCTTATTAGATGTCTAAATGGTTTGAGTTGGTAGATTATTATTCATACCAGGCTTTATGCCTGACTCAAAGTTTATGTTTTCCCCTTAATCTCTCGGGTACTCAATAGATTTTGAGTAGTTTGAGAGTAGAGGTTTTCAGGTACCTCTTTAGACGAATAAGCTTCCGGAGACATGCAAGAGGAATGATAGCTATCTAGTGTTCTCTTTTATTTTGATTCCGCTGTGTAGTTATTGTAATCGCAAAGTTGTTTAATTGCCTATATATACTCTGATCATCCCGGGGGGGCATCTTCATATGTCCCTCTTGGCATATGTTGTAATAGATATATTTTCTCTGATCATTGTTAACGATTGTGGGATTATGTAATGAATTTGAAATGTTTTAAAATGGAATGTGGATCTTGTTTGATGTTTTAATTTTTTTTCCATATTAATGTGTTTCTGTGTATCAATGTATCTAACATTACCGTATTTGATTGCCGAGGATTAATAACTATGGATGACTGTAGCATCTGTAGCCGTTAGTTTTGGGCCTCCAAATAAGGGGATGTTACAAGTTGGTATCAAAGCATAGGTTTATCAAATTTAAAAGAAACTTAAACCTAAAAGATTTTTCAAAACATAATCCAATGAATCAGACAGCAAGACTGGGGTTTGGGTTAACGTTGTAGTAACGTACTTGTATTTGATATATAGTTATATATACTAGTATAAACCGTACATACGTGCATCTAATATGTAGAGATATTTACATTATATTTGATTAAAAAATTATTGGACGGATATGTGTGGAAATGTAAATGTTTTGATAGATACAACACTTTTATTTCATGTTGTTTTGCTAGTGGTGCCGATGACAAATTGGTAGTAAAATTCCATTGATAGTAGTTTGAAAGAAGATGTGGTGCAGGTTGCAAACCGGTGATGAGATTTCATTGATGGATTGAGAGAATTTTCAGAATTTCAAAAGGACATCGTGGAAATCCTATTCATTGAATTCTTTTTATTAGTAGTGTGTGTGGGAGCGACCATTGGAACACAAAGTTTGACGCAACTAATTCCTACCATTTGATCCTTTTGTTTTTACATAAGAAGTGAAAACCAAGGAGATCTCTTATGTCAAATTTTGTGCCACCAATTTGTGTCCAAATAGATCCCACCACACACAACTAATGAAACAATTAATTTTCCATAATGTTATGGCTATATTTCTTATACTTTAAAGAGTTATGTGGTTGTTAACATGATCAATATTATATTATCCAAATTTTGCAAATATTTTTTATCTGTAGTTGAATGACTTTTTACCAATATCGATAATGATATTAATGACATAAATCTTTCTATTAAATAGTTTAGGAACACAACATAATAATGAGATGTATGTTATGCACACTTCACAATTTTAGGCCCACTCCAGCTTTATAATGAACACTTACGAATGAAACTCTTAATCATAGTTTTAACCCCATCTCTACCTTGCTCCATAATCTAGCCCTTCCGCTCTTCTTTTCTTAACCATCCGCATTGATCAAATTTCAAGTTTCAACAGATGATTTAACTTATATTGGTACCTAAACCCTACCCGACTAATGCCACGTATTTTGATCGTCGGCCAAAATTTGGTTTTAATTGTTTCTTACGCCATTTTTCATGTGTTGTTGAGTGTGCTATCCCTAAATATATCTGTTGGCTTCTAAATCATTATATTTGTGTAGCTTCTTACTCTATGAAGAAAATTATTGAGATATATCCATACATGATTGGTACCATGGCTGGAGGCACTGTAGATTCCCATTTTGGCACAAAAACCTTCGCATCAAAGTAAGTCATTGTCTTTGCTCGTTAGCGTGTTTGATACATCTACAAACAACCCTTTTAATTTATATCACATCAATTTTTTCCCAAGGGTATTTTTGGTAAACCAAAACGACATGGTTGAAATTTATTCAAGGAATTTTCATTATTAGTAGTAAAGATAAGTACGTATTCCCCGCTCTCTTAGACCGTTCTTCTGTATCTTACTAAGGCTCGTATGCAGACTTACGAGAAAGGAGATATGGAAGCAGGAAACGGAAGAGGAAATCTCAGTGGAGGAAGCACCACAACAAATGGAAATGCTCGACGCACCACCAGGAGGAACCCGGGTCGACCAACTAATGTTAATAACCAAAATGGTGATGCCAATGTGGGTGCTGGAAATCCACTAGTAGATATGGGGGCGATGTATCATTTCTTCGTCAATATGATGCAAGTAGGAACTGCTGCTGGTGTTGTTGGAAGTGTAGGAGGAGCTAATCCTGTTGTTCCAGTTGGGAATAATTATGCTAAGATAAGTAGAGACTACACCAGTCTTGGTGCGAAGCCATTCATGGGGATGGAGAATGCTATTGAGGTAGAGAATTGGCTGTTGTGTTGCGAGCGTATCTTCACTGATTTGGGTTTTGATGATGGGCAAAAGAGAAGGTTGGCCTCTAGGCAGTTGCAAGGGTCAGCGCTTCACTAGTGGAACAATATTACTACCGGAGTTCCGAAAGAACAGTTGACTAGGGCTGAGTTTAGAAGGAGTTTTGAGCAAAATTTTGTGTCTGAGTTTGCTAAGTCAGAGCTAATGAGGAAGTTTATGGATATGGAGCAAGGAGAGATGTCAGTTTTTTAGTATGCCACTAAGTTTGAGGAGTTGTCCTGTTATGGACATAATAATATAGACACCATCATCAGAAGGAACGAGAAGTTCATTAGGGGACTATGGCCCGAGATTGCTAGGGCGACCCTGCCACATCTTCGCGATCCTAGTAATTTGGTTGTGGAGATGGTCATTCGCCATGAGGAGATGCTTGCTAATTGTGCTAGAGAGAAGCCAATGGAAATTTAGGGTTCTCAGGGGAAGAAGAGAAAGTCCTTTAAGAAGAATGGAGCCCAGAAGGGAGATACTACCAAGAAGGCAAAGGCGGAGTTAGTTTGCTATAAGTGTGGCAAGAAGGGTCATTATGCGAATGAGTGCCAGTCAGGAAATGGGAAGAAGGTTGCAAATAAGAAGAATGTGAAGTGCTTCAACAATAATCAAGTTGGGCATTACAAGAATCAGTGTCCAGAGCCAGTCAGGGCAGACAAAGGAAATTTTTTTGCTATTGGACCAGCTAGGCCTACTGCAGCTGATAAAGGGAAGACTATGATGGAAGGTAGGCTTTTGATTCAGAATATACCAGTTAGGATGCTTTTTGATACCGGTGCATCACATTCATTTATATCTCAATGTTTGGTTGATAGATTATGCTTAAAACCCACCTACCTTATTACTTCCTTAACGGTTGTGAATCCAATAGGAGGGTATGCAACTCCAGGGTTGAGATATGACCAGTTAGAACTTGATCTGTTAGGTAAAAAGTTTGCATGCAGTTTGTATGTTATTGATTTCGTAGATTTCGGAATCATTTTGGGTATGGATTGGTTGGGTAGGTATGAGGCTAGAATATTTTGCCAGGATAGGGAGATATCACTGAGACACCCTGATAGCCATAATCGAGTGATATTCTCAATGGAGAATTCTGACCAGAGTGTTGCCATGGAAGTGGGACAAGAGCTAAGTCAGGTTTGAGTAGCAAGAGAATTTGCAGATTTCTTTTAGCCTGTTATAGGACTACCACCGAAATGAACAGTTGAGTTTCGGATAGATCTTGTGCCCGGAGCAGAACCTGTGAGTAGACCACCTAGTAGGATGACACCGACTAAGATGAAGGAATTGAAGGTGCAGCTAGTGGATCTTGAGGGAAGGAATTTTATTAGGCTAAGTAGTTCACCTTGAGGAGCGGTCGCAGTGTTTGTAAAGAAACCAGATGGGTCGTTGGGGATGTGTATCGATTGTCATAAGTTTAACAAGAGGACAATCAAGAATAAGTATCCTTTGCCAAGAATAGATGATCTGTTCGATCAGCTGAGTGGATCCAGAGTGTTTTCCCAGTTGGATTTGGCGACAGGTTTCCATCAATTAAGAGTGGTAGAGGACAGTATCCCTTTGATAGCATTTCGGACAAGGTATCGTTCGTATGAGTGGTTAGTGATGCCATTTGGATTTACAAATGCACCTACTTTCTTCGTGGATTAGATGAACCAAATTTTCCAAAAGTACTTGGATAGGTTTGTGCTGGTGTTTATAGATGACATTTTAGTATACTCTAAGAATGAGAGAGAGAGCATGAAGATCATCTTAGAGTGGTGCTGGAGACGCTGAGGCAGAATCAGCTAAAGGCAAATTTACCAAGTGTCATTTTTGGAAGAGAGAGGTTAAGTTTCTTGGTTACGTGGTATCAGAAAAAGGCTTGTCAGTCGATCCAAATAAGATCAAAGCTGTGAACAATTGGAAGAGACCAGAGACGGTGACTGAGATTAGAAGTTTTCTTGGACTTGCTGACTCCGGAGATTCATCAAGAATTTCTCGGGGATAGTGGCACCTTTCACTAAGTTAACCAGTAAGGAGGTGAAGTTTGTCTGGTCAGACAAATGTGAGGAAGCGTTCCTTAAGTTAAAGCATTTGTTGACCAATGCGCCAGTGTTAGTAGTTCCAGACGGAAACCAGGGTTTGGTGGTGTATACTGATGCATGCAGAACTAGATTGGGAGCAGTGTTGATGCAGAAGGGTAAAGTTATTGCTTATGCTTCACGACAGCTTATACCGCATGAAGTGAGATATCCTACTCATGATTTGGAGTGAGCTGCAGTGATCTTCGCATTGAAGGTTTGGAGACATTATCTCTTAGGGGAAAGATTTGAGCTTTACACAGATCATAAGTCTTTGAAATATTTATTCTCTCAGAAGGAGTTGAATATGAGACAACAGATGTGGCTGGAGTTTTTTGTTGCTTATGATTTTGGAATAGAGTATACACCAGGGAATGGAAATAAGGTAGCGGATGATCTTGGCAGAAGACATCAGAATGTGGTGTTAGCTATGTTGGCAGAGTGGAAGAATTTAGAAGCTTTGGCCAGTTGTGGTGTGCAGTTAAGATCGACTGCTAGTTCTAGTCAGAGTACCACCATGTTGTCTTGTTTAGAATTTCGACCAGTGTTGATCGAAAGGATTGCTTCTAAGCAGAAGGAGGATCCAGTATTGGCCAAGAGGATTAGAAGGCTTGAGGTTGGAACAGAGATCGATGATCAAAATGATTTTAGTCTCGACCAAAGAGGATGGTTGAGAAAGAAGGGATGGTTGTGTGTTTCGAATATTTAGGACTTGAGGAAGGAAGTTCTTGCGGAATGTCATCGATCCAAGTTTACAATTCATCCTGGAGGGACCAAGATGTATCAAGATATGAAGAGGAGCTTCTATTGGGAAGGTAGGGATGTTGGCTTGTGGGTTAGGCAGTATGCAAACTGTCAATAAGTGAAAGCCGAACATCAGAAGCCGAGTGGGTTGTTTTAGCCTTTAGAGATTCCAGTTTGGAAGTGGGATTCGATATCCATGGATTTTATAGATGGGTTGCTAAGGTCAATTAGAGGAAATAAAAGTATATGGGTCATAGTGGACAGGTTGACCAAGAGTGCCTATTTCATTTCAATTAAGTCAACCAGGACAACACCTGTTTTAGCTAAGTTGTTCATAAAGAACATAGTTAGACTATTTGGAGTTCCTAGTAGTATAGTTGGTGATAGAGATGCCTTGTTCACTAGTGAATTCTGGAAGAGTCTACAGAAAATGTTGGGTACTAAGCTTAATATGAGTATTGCATATCACCCTTAGACAGATGGGCAGACAGAGAGAGTCAACAAGGTACTCGAGGATTTGTTAGTAGCTTTTGTATTAGACTTTGGTGGATCTTGGGAAGATCACCTACATTTGGTTGAGTTTTCCTATAATAATAGTTATCAGACTAGTATAGGAATGGCGCCTTTTGAAGCTTTGTATGGAATGCCATGCAAATCACCAGCATGTTGGTTGGAGACTGGAGACAGATTAGTCTTAGGTCCAGATTTGGTTAGGAAGGCATCAGAGAAGATTGAGTTGTTCCGAGAAAGGATGAAGGAAACTTAATCCAGATAGAAGAGTTACGTAGATAAGAGGCGTAAAGACCTAGAGTTCTCAGTTAAAGATAAGGTTTTCATTAAGTATCACCTGTAAAGGGTGTGGTACAGTTCGGGAAGTCAAGGAAGCTGGCACCGAGATATGTTGGTCCATTCCAGATTATAGAGAGGATTGGAAAGCTCGCATATAGTGTAGAGTTGCCGAGTAGTATGGCAGGTATCCATAATGTATTTCATGTGTATCATCTTTGGAAGTATGTGCATGATCCAGAGGCTACTATTCCTCTGATAGGGTTGGAAGATTTGGTAGTAGAATTTGACTTTTGTTAGACAACCAGTTCGGATTGTAGCGGAAGATGAGAAAAGATTAAGGAATAAGACCGTCAAGTTGGTGAAAATTCAGTGGAACAACAACGAGAAGGACTGTACTTGGAAGACAAAGGACAGGATTCGAGATACTTATCCTAATCTGCTTTGAGGGTATGTCTATATTAGATTTATATAGATAATTGCTAGTCAGGTAGGCTAGTATGGTTGTTAGGAGTTGTTACATCTGATTGCTATGTTTAGTATTTAGTCCTTACTGAATATCGATGATGAAATTCTTTAAGGGGGAGGCCTGTAACACCCCTAATTTTAGATAACATTATTCAGGAAGATTTAATTAGATAAATTAAATAGAATAATGTAAATGTTATATGATAAGGGGATTGAGGTTTGAAAAAATACTAAGGGGCCGTGCTTAATTAATTACTTTAAATGGGCTTAAGAATGGCTTATAGGCTAAATATTTTACACAAGGGAATATTGGGTATTAGCCGCACCTTAATTCCATAACCCTTATATATATATATATATATCCATGGCTTGCCATCTATTTACGTATATTCTCATTTCCACAAAAACGTAAAACGCAAATATAAAGAGGAGCCGGCCATATCTAGGAAGAAAAGAGAATTCAAATCAAAGTAAAGCTAAGGATTAAAGCTAAGAAAATGAATCTCAATCTCAATTCAATCTCCTTATCTTAATCAAGATGAATAATGATTTATACCATCTTTATTTTGTTTTATGAACATATGTTTTCGTATTTAAGATTAAATTTGTTTCTATGACATTTTGGATGATGATATGCTTGAATTATAATTTGTATAATTTATAAAAGATTGTTTTAATAAGGATTTATGCGATTTTAGGGAAAAAACCGATTGTAAATGATCTTTGAATGCCATGGAAAAATTTATGTTATGTAAAACATGATTTTGGAATTGGGCTTTAATTTTGATAATTTTTCAAGCTATGGAAAGATTGTTATGAATTTTTAAAGGAAAATATGATTAATTAGGTTTATAAATTTATTTCGGAAATTATATTGAGAATTAGGGTCTGAAATTTTGATATGTTGGATAACACGATGAAAGTGAATTTATGCAATTTTTGGGGATTTTTCTTAAGTGATTTGCTATGGAAATTAATTTATTTTAGAAGGACTTATTTGAAATATTGGTTTTGCTTAATGGAAGGGTTTATTCGCTAAATTAATCTTATTTTAGATCTGAAATTAAGCGGCAGTTATTTTGGTAAAGAATTTGAAAATTTAAGGCAAACAATCATATGTTTACACATGGTAGTTAGTTAGAAAGTGTTTGCTTTAATTGGTATTAAATCAAGCTTACCCTGAAAAGTGGGTTCCGCCTCTATTTAGAATCAACTTTCGACTCCAATGCTTCCGCTCCATCTCAGTCGAAACTAACCCAGGCCGAAACCAATACACAAGGTATCACTTAGATGGTACACTTGGATTGGAAAGAGGTGGAAGGCATGGCGTCGAAAGCATTGTTTCCGATGGGGTTGATACCTTTGGTTGTTTTAAAAAGTGAAGCACCTGCCTTTGTTTTATTAAAGCTTTCAAACGAGTCGAAGCATATGTTTTCGAAAGAGGTTTCCTAAAGGCTTTCAAAGGGGTTGTCATCTCATGTTTTAAAGAATAAGCTTTCGAATGGGTTTCTTCACTTATAAAAATAATGCTTTCGAAAGTAGGGGTTCCAACCTAGTCGATGCCCTACTGCCGTTCTTTTACCTTTAAAGTGTGTTGAAGTCATCAATGCTTTGTTTTATACTTATACTAAGCCACTTCCTAAATGCTTTCGAAAGGGTCCAAGGGTTTCGAAGGCAATGGCTTCGAAAGGGGGTTTCGATGCTATCCTTCAGTGTTTTGCTTAAATGTTTTGAAGCTTTCGAAAGGGATGGTGCCGACGCCATCAAGTTTTCCCCAATACACTTGTATGATAAAGGATGGTTTCGAAAGAGATACTTTCGTTTATATTCACTTTGACCCAAATGATATTTTTAATATAAACCCAAAGGTTTCGAAAGGGGTACTTTCAAATGGTTTCGAAATGGATACTTCCAAAGGTTTCGAAAAGGGTACTTTCACTGGTTACGAAGCTATGCTTCTAAGCGTTAATAAGTAATAATTTATTACATTCGAAAGGTTTCGAAAGAGAGGTTTTAAAGTGTTTCGAAATGCAGGGGCCTAAGGTTTTGAAAAGGGATTTTTATGATTTCGAAGGAGGTTACCCAGTGAGGTCGAAGGAAAGGTTTTGAAAGTTTCGAAAGCCTTAGTTTTTAAAAACAAATAACCCAATCTCATTTTAAACGAAAACCATGACATAAATAAATTAAGTGTTTTTAAAAAGAGTTTTTGAAGAAGTTTTCTTTGATTAAAAGGTTAAAGGGATTAACCAAGCCATTGTGTTAGCTTCTTCATATATGTATATATTCACATTGTAATGGACCCATAACTGTATTTTGAGGAAGGGCAGAATAACCAGCTAGGTTGACCCAGTAGTGAATATAAATTAAGTTAACTCCTGAATGAGTAGAATTGCATCCAGGAGGTCAAGAAGACCAGAATATAGGATGCTATAATATTAAAGAAAGATATTGGTAGGGTCCAATAGGTTCATAGTAAGCCTATGAAAACTATGTATAAATGAAGATGTCAGAAAGACAGGTTCATAGTCAGCCCATGAAAACTATGTTTTGATATTGACAGGGGCCAATAGGTTTGTAGTTAGCTCATGAAAAATATATCTGGATTAAGATATTGAAAGATGTCAAAAGGTTCCTAGTCAGCCCATGAAAACTAGGATAACTGTAAAGATATTGGAGTCATATCATATTGTTTTGAATTGTTTTAACCATTTTGGATGCAGGAGCATAGTATATGGTTTTATAAAGGTTTTAAGATACTATTGAGGGGAAAACCCATTCCGCTAAGCGACGTGGTCTCACTAGATGTCTAAATGGTTTGAGATGGTAGATTATTATTCATACCAGGCTTTATGTCTGACTCGAAGTTTATGTTTTCCCCTTAAACTCTCGGGTACTCAATTAATTTCGAGTAGTTTGGGAGTTGAGGTTTTCAGGTACCTCTTTAGACGAATAAGCTTTCGGAGACGTGCAGGAGGCATGATAACCATCTAGAATTCTCTTTTATTTTGATTCCGCTGTGTAGTTATTGTAATCGAAAGGTTGTTAAATTGCCTATACATACTCTGATCATCCAAGGGGGCATCTTTATATGTCGCTCTTGGCGTATGTTGTAATAAATATGTTTTCTATGAATGTGGCTAACGATTGTGGGATTATGTAATGAATTTGAAATGTTTTGAAATGGAACGTGGATCTTGTTTGATGCTTTAAATATTTTTTTCCATATTCATGTGTTCCTATGTATCAATGTATCTAACATTGTCTTATTTGGTCGTTGAGGATTAATAACTATGGATGACTGCAGCATCCGTAGCCGTTAGTTTTGGGCCTCCAAGTAGGGGGATATTACTATATGGAGCCATTCCAATACTCGACTGATAAATGTTGTTGTATGCAAATTCCTCTAAATGCAAATGATTATCCTATGATCCTCCAAAGTCTATAATGCATGCTTGCAAGAGATCTTTCAAATACAATTTACTCTTTTGGTCTATCCATCTATTTGTGGGTGATAAGTTGTACTAAGATACAACTCGATTCCTAACGCCTCTTGTAGGTTCTTCCAAAACCCACTAGTGAACGGCGGGTCTTAGTCGTTCACAATGCTCTTTGGAACATCGTGAAATCATACTATCAATTTTATACAACTCTGCCAGCTTAGTCAACGGGTCTACATGAGTTGACGGGTATAAATCTCAAACTCTTGGTCAACTGATCTACTACGACCCAAATTCCATCGTACCCTGCTCGAGTCCTCGGCAGTCCATCTATAAAATCCATTGATACTTGCTCCCATTTTCACTCAGAAATATCTAGCGGTTGCAACAATCCACTGGGTTTCTTCTGCTCTGCCTTCACCAACTGATAGTTTATACCTTTCGATATGAATGCCCCTACATCCCTCTTCATACCTTCCCAATAATAAGTTCACTTCATATCTCGGTAAGTCTTATTACCGCCAGGATGAATGGTTAACTTGGAGTGGTGACATTCTCTTAGCACTTCGTCTCGCAATCCATCAACATTGGGAACAAACAACCTCCATTTTTACGAAGCCAACCTTCTTGGTCGAGTTCCTATTGCTTCATATCTTCATATTCTACTCCTTCCTCTATCTTCGTTATGATCTCTACTAGCCTAGCATCTTGCTTCTGACTAGTACATCCTTTCACTCAGAATAGTTCTAATTGATAAGCTTGCCAACATTTCGGGTTCTAGCTCGCAATGAGGCCTGAAATCAAATCCAGCAGTATACTCTATCAGCTTCCATTCCAAGAACATTGCTCCTAACCCAGCATATCTTCTACTCAATGCATCTGCGACTGCATTCCCTTTTCTTGGAGTATAGGAAATACTAAAATCATAAGAGGCCAAGAACTCTAACCACCGTTGTTGACAAAGGTTGAGATCCTTCTGAGAGAAAATGTACTTCAAAGGTTGTGGTCCATGAATAGCTCAAACCGTTCTCCCAACAAATAGTGCCTCCACATCTTCAAAAAAAAACAATTGCCGCCAATTCCAAATCATGAGTTGGGTAATTCCATTTGTGCGGCTTTAGTTGTCGACTGGCATAAGCGGCAACCCTTCCCTTCTACATTTACATGGTGCCCAATCTAGTATCACGGGCATTAGTGTATACTGTTAACTCTTCATTCCCACTTGGAATAGTCAACACTAGTGCACTCGTCAACCTCTCTTTCAGACTCACAAACGCATGCTCGCACTTTGCGTCTGATTCTTCTTCGTCAAATTGGTCAACAGTGCTGCTATCTTTGAGAAGTCCTTGATGAAGCGTCTATAGTATCCCGCATATCCTAGGAAACTCCTCACATTCATAGCATTTTTGGGTTAATTCCAATCATGAACCGTTGCCACCTTCACATGATCCACTGCTATACCTTGTCCCGAAATGACATGACCCAAGAGTCTCACTTCTTCCCTTTAGAAGTGACACTTAGACAACTTCGCCCTCAACCTGTGCTTCCTCGATATCTCTAGCACAATCCTCAAGTGTGTCTTGTGTTCCTCTTCAGTTATGGAGTAGATTAGAATATCATCCACATACACAAGCACGAACTTATTCAGCTGGTCCCTGAAAACCCGATTCATGAGATCCACAAAGTATGCCAGAGCATTGGTCAATTTGAATGGCATCATCAACCACTCATAAAAACCCAACGACGTACGAAATGCAATAATAGGCTCACTCTCCTTCGCTACTCTAAGCTGGTAAAATCCCATCGCCAAATCCATTTGAGAAAACACCTTCGCACCGTGCAGCTGATCGAACAAGTCATCAATACGTAGGAGTGGATACTTATTCTTCTTTGGCACTTTATTCAGCTCATGATAATCCACGCACAACCTCAAAGAGCCATCCGCCTTAGTTGAAATACTACCGGTGCACCCCACTTAGATATGCTTCTTCGAATGAACCACATCCTTAACAGGTCATTCACTTGCACCTCTAATTCCCTCTGCTCTCTAGGTGCCATACGCCTTAAAGGCATAACTATCGGTCTGGAATCCTTCACCAAGTCTATTCGAAACTCGATCTCTCTATGCAGGGGCAATCCGGTCACTTCCTCAAACACATCCGGATACTCTCTAGCAATAAGCATTGATGACAATCCCTTTTGATGAACCTCAAGCGAATATGAAAAGCTAACCATCACCCCATCCTCTGGTAGGCATCTAATCACTACCGTTCACCCAACCACATCTCTGATTGTCACCAACAGCTTCTCATAATCCACTATAACTGCATAACCCTTTAACCAGTCCATTCCAAAGGTAATCCCAAACCCAACAAAATTCAGAACAAAGCAATCACAAACAAAAGAACATCCATGACTTGACAAAACTAAACATGGCAAACCATGCCAAGGCTGGTGGAGCCTCTAACATGGTTTGTCACAATCAAAGGTCGGTCAACTATCTCAAGTTCCAATTCCAATCTATCCATTAGGTCGCTACAAATGAACGAATGAGAAGCATCGGTATCATACAAAACCCAAATAGGAACAACAATAAGGGAAAGCTGCCTTGCACCATGACTCCCTTCCTTTTATCCTTTGTCGAGGGAGCACTCGACGAAGTCGAGATTGCGTCCAAAGCATATGCCTTCACCATCTGCTTATCCTTTATCGGCTCTGGACAATTCTTCTTCAAACGCCCGGGCTTATCACAATCATATCATTTCTTCTTCTCACTCGTCTTGCGGTTTTTAATTAGACGACATTTCTCATTGCATCCATGGCAAGTAGGTTCCCATTTACCCTTCTTTTTACCACCCTTTCCCTGGGCTGCTTTCTCTTTCCATTCCACTACTTCTTTCCTTCACCACCTTGTTATGGCTTTGGCTCCTCTTCTCGGTAGAAACAATAGTAGAAGTCCTAGGTTTAGGGTACAGATTCTCATGGCGAAGCACCTTCTCTACTAGCTTTTCAAAAGGCTCATCAATACGGTACACTAGCTCTCACCTAGATGATCATCCAATCCTATGATGAACTTCTCATTCCTCCTTAAGGGAGTTTCGATGAATGACATCCCATACTCAGACAAAGCATCAAATTCTGCCACATATTCAGAAAATGTCATCTCTCCCCGTTTGAGATCAAAAAAATTTCCAAACAACACCAACTTCTGAGCAGCCGTAATGAACTTCTCCTCAAACCGCATCTTAAATTGATCCTAAGAAAACTGGTCTTATGGAGTAGCAATAGTGACAGCATTCCACCAATTCATAGCTCGACCCTTAAGCTGTCTCAAAGCCAACTTTCTCTTCATAGCATCTTCCACCTCTATATCACCAAAGATGCACTCATAAGTATCCAACCAACCTTGCACTTTTATGGCTAACTCCGTTCCATGGAATGGCTTTCCTTCAAGAGTAGAGTAATCCTTGCTCAACTTAACAAAATCAGCCCTAGACGCTTGCACTTGAGCACCTCCACTAACAGCCATACCATGAGAATTTCTCACTATTATCGCCATCATAGCATTAAACATAACTTGGAAATTAGGCGTATTAGCTCCTGATCCTGCTCCCTCTTCTACTACTGAAGCAGATCTCACAGTATTCCTTGTATGCCGACTCATTCTTATCTACAAAAAGAATGATCGATCTCTCATGTGCATGTGACTTATACTATACATTATACTACTATATAGTTTTGCAAACAAAACTTATTACAAATATGCACTCTCGTATATGTACACCCGAGATCTAGTCTAAGGCGATACTCCTTCCTTATCTTTACTAGATTTGCGGTACCAACTCAGGTTAATCACATAACCAAAGCTCTAATAACAAATGTGATAACCGTCCTGTACTACCGGCATAGATAATAACTGAATAGTGCGATGCAGTCGTGCCCGACCGATATAGGATGATCATCTAGATGAGTAATAACAAACATAGCATATAACCTGTCATATCTTACAATGCATGGATAAAATATAATATCACAGATATAACAGAAGAGACAGTAAGAACTATGTGAACAAATCATCATCAGAGTAACAGATCCATAGAGTAATACATCAAATGTAGTAGAGTTTATACAACAGAAGTAAACTCAATAACTGTCTCAAATACAAGTAATAAGCAGATACTGCTAAGGCTCCATAGTGTTGCACAATGGAATAAGCATAGAATCCATATAAGTATATAATATGAGATAGCACCATCCAGCTTGTCCTTCAAATAGCTACTGCATCACCTAGACCTATTATCTAGTCTACTCATTTAAGAGTACTCCAGATAATAAGAAGCAAAGCATACAACCTTAGGTTAGACAACAGTCTGGTGTGAGTGGTAAATGATCTCGGAATACTATACATGTAAATATGGTAAGGAACAAGAGTACATGAACCATTCCTGACCTGTCCCTACTACTAAAGAGTTAGCACATAACACTATGATATGCTACTCTGCAATATCATAAAGGTACAATACAACATGCAATAGTGGATGTCCAAATATCCCTATCTCCTATACCTACTCCCATAATACCCTTGAGTGATAGCCGACTAAATAAAGCAACTGTAACAACATCCATCAAACAACACCCACTATCACCCATCCCTATTCCTTGAATATATGATAACTCTTATGGCCTCCTTACAGCCAGGGACTAATGGAAATCCCGATTCTCGTTATACTCTCCTATCTCGCATCCTAAAGATGGATATGTGTCATGCAACCTAAAGCTGGACACAAGACCGAAAGTCATAGGTCAGGGTATTCGGATCCTTGCTACCAATCCATGGGCGTCCTCACTTATAATACCCCTACTTCGAGTACAACCGAAAACACTCCGAGCATCAGCGATTCCTTAGCACATACACCCGAGCCCTCCTTTGCTCCATTTGGATTCCGAGCCCTTCTTGCTCAATCCAGTTTCCATTATTCCCGAGGAACCCTTTAACATTCCTCGATCCAACGGCTCCCTCCTTTACAAACCGCCATCTTCGGAACCTACTCCCAACATGAGCCAACATCCAAAGACCATAGCTTTTATCATGCTTTTATATCGCCATCCATCCTTGATGCGAACAAGCCACCACCTCCAATACGATCTATAGAACCCCAACATTAGTCCCTAGAAGTTCCACCTTCCACCCTTTCATCCGGATAACTCAATATCGAGTTATAGGCATAACTCAATGTCGAGTTATATACTTAGCTAACTAGTAGCTAAATTTTCTTCCATGCTTCCAGTACCCTTCTTCCGGTGCTTTTGACCTCGACTCATCCATCCTTGATAACTCGGCCCCTAATCCAAGTCTTCATCACTAAGTTCTTGAGATAACTCGGTAGTACCCTCAATTTTTAGCCAAATCTCTTGCATCCTTGCTATAAAACATCTCATCTAGCCATGCTCTACCCAACCTTGCAAACCACCGACTCATAGCCATCACTACCATAACTCGATGCCGACTCATTAAGATAACTCGATACCGAGTCTTGTCTTTAACTCTATGCGGGCTCCTGGTTTGCTCCAAAGACTCTCTCCTCCAAGTTTCGTCCAATTTCGACCAACTTTGCCTTCGATTTGCCCAATTTACCAACCTATCTTCCTATGCATCCAAAAAACTAACAGACAACAACAAACATCCATCGAATAACAACAACTACATCTAATCAAAAATGTAATTTATAGAAATAAGATAAACAAGTCAATTTATAACATAGATCTACACATCATATGAATATATGAACATAAATGAAGTGAATTATGCATTATCTAACCATATGCACAAGTTAACATGTAATTAGGTATAACATCCCCTATCTTGAGACCCGAAGCTAAGCGCTACAAATGCTGCAGTCATCTATAGTATCAACTTCCGATGATAAGATACGGTAATGTTAATGGTATCCATAATATCAAAAGCACATGAATATGAAACAAAATCATAGATTCCAAAAACAACGACTTTACTGATTACGTTTCAAAAACATGTTTCATATTCCATTACATGATCCCAAATGTTTCCCAAGTTTAGATCAAATATAATTATTACAAAATACGCCAAGAGCGACATATGAAGATGCCCCCTTGGATGATCAGAGTACTAAATAGAAATAACTATCTTAATACATCATAGCGGAAATAAATATAACAACTCCTAAATAGCTATCCATGCCTCCTGCACAACTTCGAAAGCTTTATTCATCCACCTACTAAACCAGTAAGTCCTCAACTCTCAACCTACTCAAATCATATTTTGAGCACCCGAGAGTTTAAGGGGAAAAACATAAACTTCGAGTCAGACATAAATCCTGGTATGAATAATACTATACATCTCGGTTTACTGATATTAAGTGAGACCATGCCGCTTAGCGGAATGAGTTTTCCCTCACTAATATCCCTTTTTAAAATATAACTTTTGCAAATCAAAATCCTGCTACCAAACTGGTTAAAGCAATAATAACGATATCATGTATGCATAAAATCAGGTAATAAATGGACCATCTGTCCGAACAATATAGTTTTGTTTGGCTAACAACTAACCTTTGGCTGACTCAGGCCTACCAGACAAATTAAACAAATAATCTAACTTCTGCTAGACACACTCCTAGATGGTCTGTCCCTAACCTACTTCTCCCAGGGTCAACTGATCCTAATGGTTTTGCGGTCTCACCACTAACCTATCTATACTTTGTATATTCCTTTCTGTGTGTAACATCATTTTAGTCTTACCTGTGATAAAGCCTACACACTTGAATTTTGGATCTGTATTAGCCAGGGGCTACTAGCTAAAGTATAGGGCGCGACCCCATACCAGTCCCATATGGTATTCTAATATCTGAGTCATTTACTTAGGGTCAACTACCCCATCAAATTTTCCTTGAAAACATTTCTTTCAAATTGATTTAACCCTTTAAATCATACTTAAGCAAGGAAAATATACTCTAATCTTTACTCAAATCACTTTGTAATGTTATATATACTTTACACAAAACATTATTGATGTACACATTCAAAACCCTTGTTTAAAAGATTTAAACAACCCCTTTTGAAACCATTGAAAGCACCCCTTTCGATGCTAGCAAACTACTTTACTTTACAACCTTAGGCTGAAAGGCCAAGACATATCCTTCGAAGCTATTTACAATAGACCTTTCGAAAACCTTGAAAATATCTCTTTCGAAAGCTTTATATAGCCTTAGACATTCTCTTTTAAAATACTTTAAACACGCCTTTCGAAAACATTGGAAATCCTCCATTTAAACACTAAGGTAAACCTTTCGAAAACATTGGGGAACCACCCCTTCGAATCCTTTAACATAAACCTTTAGAAAGCATTAAGTCCCTTACATAAATCAAACCTTTCGAAAGCAGTGGGTTCAATTAAAAACATGTGGAACAACCTTTCAAAACCATTTAAAACCTTCCCTTCGAAACCTTTGGGTTTAACCTTCAAAATATCAAAAAGGGTCTTAAAAGAACTAAGTCGAAAGCAACACTTTCGAAAGCAATTTCCTAAGTAAAGAAGTGGATGGAGTCGAAACCTACCCCTTCTAAACCTTTGGGGAAGCGGCTCGAATTTTAAAACAAACGAACCCTTTCGAAGGCATTGGTCCGAAAGGTTAGATGCGGCAGCAAGGGGTTTCGACCCCTTTGATCTTTATAAAATAAGGGCACAACCTCTTTCAAAATCTTCCTTTAAACATTTGACTAAATCGAAAGCTATCTTATTCGAAAGTGTTCTTTTCGAAAGCAAAGCAGGCGCATTTCCCTTTAAAAGCAAAACAAGGTTATGACCCCCTGCGAAACCCCTATTTCGACTAGATACATTTCGCCTATCTCCAATCCACTACATACCAAGGCTTTTGATCCCATGTGTATTGGTTTTGACTAGGATGGAGGCGGAAGTATGAAGTCGAAAGGTAGCTGCCGAAAGTAGTGAAACAACAAAACCTTTGTAAAACTGATTTTTAACTTTAAAAAGTAATTTCTTTCCAACTAACATGCTTTGTTTGTCAATATATGATTGGTTGCTAGTTTCTTTTCCAAAATCTTTTCTAAAAGTGCTGCTGAATTTCAAAAGAAAATAATTTAAAACATTTACAAATTGCCCCTTCAATTTATAAACATATAAAACATTTAAGTCTCATATCTTAAATAATTTTATATACTTATTAACACTTAGAAAAATTCTACAAAAATTCCCATAAATCACATTTAATATGTTTTCTAATATATATAAATTTCTGACCCAAAGCTAACATATAATAGCCATAATTAATTTTAAACCCAATTAATCATTTTCTTCACTAGAAAATTCATAATAAATTCATATTAATTTAGAAAATTATGAAATTTTAAACCCATCTCTAAAATATTATTTCTGGTCTTATACCAAAATCGCAAGGCATTTGGATGTCATTTAATTGGTTTTTCTAGTTAAACCTTATCATTAAACCTATATGAAATAGCATAAATCATCAACAAGCATATATATCCATTTAAACAATCAAAGCATGGCAAATCATTTGCAAAATAATTTTAGATCTCAAATATAACCTAAAACCATAAAAGTATGAGATGTAACCTATTATTCACCCTTAGCTTGTGATTAAGAAGTTGAGATTTGATCTTGAATGGATTTAATTAATCTTCCTCTTGATCTTTAGCTTTTCTTCTTCTAGCTTTTTCTAATGGTGGCTGACCTCTTAGTTTAATATTTTGATTGTGAACGTGTGAAATGAATATGCATGAGGGTTTAGGTTATTAGAATACAACTTATTCCTATCTTGCCCCTATCCTATTACCCTTTCTTATTTCATTTGCCCCTATCCTATTACCCTTTCTTATTTCATTTTAAATTCCCTTAGTTCATTAGTTATTTGGCACGGCTACCCTTTAAAATATAAAAATCTCAATCCCTTGACCCATTACATTATTTTATTTTATTTTATTTTATTTAACTAATTAAATGTCCTAAATGATGTTACTCAAAATTAGGGTCGTTACATTAGAGCTTAGAAAAGGTTTTGCTATCAAAAATCATGTTAAATTATGCAATTCTACCATATAATCCTACATAGAATGGTGAGAAAGCATAAACCATTCACTAACTACCAAATTCAATAAATTTTTCTGTAGATCTAATTCGAACAGCGAAGAAAAGCACTCCAAATCAAGTAAATCAATGATCACTATCTTCTAATTTACGATCTAATCACTAATCAATAATCTAGTTTGATTTAGAGAGAAACCTGGATGAATTAGGATGGATTTAGGACTAATTTGGGTTTAGACCTGATTTGGAATGAGAGGAAAACGTTCTAATTTGACTCATACAGTCCTTATTTATAGTATTCTCTAATTAACTAGTGGGCTTAATTAATTGCACACTAATTCTTGCCATTAGTTATCTAAACTTAAAATGGGCATAACTTTCTAACCGTAAGTCCGTGTTTCTATTATGACTACTCTACGAAATGGGAAACCATTGTCCTAAAGCAATGGAGTTGGTTTGAGACCCTATTTCAACATCTACCAAAAGTTATAGGCGAAACAAGCATTTTAGGATCAAAATGGTCACATAGAAATTCGGGGTAAAATTGTAGGTGTGTAAAATGTCCTTGAGGGTCATATCCCAAAATTATAGAATCATACGACCTCACATAAACAAATTAAAAATATTTTATAAACCTCCGATATTTAAAATATTAGTCGTTACATCTAACTTTTCTACTCTCTCCGAGATCAAAAAAGGCCCTACAAATCTCGGTGTAACCTTTCCCGAACTTCCAAACCACATAACGTGTCTAAGTGGCGAGATCTTCACAAAGACCATGTCGCCCACCGCGAATTCCAACTCTGTATGTCTCTTCTCAGAATAAGATTTCTACCTATCTTGTGTAGTCTTCATTCTTCTACGGATCAAATCTAATTTCTCGTAGGTCTTCCTAATCATGTCTGGTCCAAGAATGATCCTATCAGTAGTGTCCCACCAACAAGATGGGGATTTACACGACCTCCCGTACAGTGCCTTGAAAAGTGTCATTCCAATACTCACCTGATAGTTTTTATTATATGCAAATTCCACTAATGGCAAGTGATCCTACCAAGAAACTCCAAAATTCAAAATACACATCCTCAGCAAATCCACCAATACCTGATTCACCCTCTCTGTCCGTTCTTCTATGGATGATAGGTTGTACTTAGATTAAGTTCTGTGCCTAAGGCCTCTTGAAGACTCCACGAAACTCACTAATGAAAAGTGGATCTTGATCACTGACTATGTTAGAAGTGATTCCATGTAGTCGAACCACCTCTCTTATGTATATATTCACCAAAGATGCAGTTATTCTCGTACTTCTAACTAGAATAAAATAAGTGCATTCGTTCAATCGATCGGCAATGACCCAAATACTCTCATTCCCCTTTCTGCTCCTAGGTAACCCATCGATAAAATCTATAAAGATACTCTCTAGTTTCCACCGTGGGACATCCAAAGGCTGTAACAATCCACAGGGCTTCTTCTACTCCACTTTTACTCTCTGATAAGTCATGCACTGGGAAACAAACTCCTCTACACATCTCTTCATTCTTGGCCAGTAAAATACTCTCTTCATATTGTGATACATTTTGTCACCATTGGGATGAATGGTTACCTAGAATGATGGGACCCTGCTAGCACCATGTCAATCATTTCCTTAATGAATGGAACGCACAACCTACCATCCCGCCTCGATCATCCACTCGAATCATTAGGATAATGATCCAAATGACTCAAATGCTCTTCTTTGTTTAGCTTCTCAGAAATATCCAATAACTCCATATCATGCATCTGACTTGATCCAACATGGTCTATAAGCGAAGGTTAAACATTTAAAGCTGCTAATAATCCTGGTGTGATGTCCAATGTAGGTCAAAAATCGAATGCAGGAATAAACTCCATATGCTTCCATTCCAAGAACATATGGCTTAGCATCGCATGCTTCCTACTCAAGGTATTAACTACAACATTGCCCTTGCCTAGAGTGTATGAGATACTGAATTCATATGAAGCAAAGAATTCCATTCAACTTCGATACCTTAAATTCAAATCCTTTTGGGAGAATAAATACTTCAGATATCCATGATCCATAAATAGTTCAAATCACTTCACCAAAATATAATGCATTATGACTTAGGTTCGAAAACAATGGCTGCCAACTCAAGGTCAAGGGTTGGATAGTTTCTCTCGTGAACTTCCAATTGTCGACTAGTATAGGAAACAACTCTACCTTCATGCATCAACATGGCGCCCGATCATTTTACTATAAATGCCTTCGTACCATCAGGGAGTACCAAAACAGGTGCCCTAGTCAACAACTCCTTCAGCTTTATAAAAGGGTCCTCACATTCTGAGTTCCAAGTGAAAACTGGATTCTTCTTGGTAAGGTGGGTCAACGGTTCAGAAATCTTAGCGAAGTCCTTAATGAACTTCCTATAGTAGCCAACCAAACCAAGAAAGCTTCTCATATATGTGGCATTCTTCGGTATGTGCCAAACCTGTATTGCAACAACTTTATTAGGATCGACCGTAGTTCATGCTCGGAGACAACATGTCCTAGAAAGCGAACCTCCTCATGCCAGAAGTGAAACTCGGAAAATTTTGCCTTTAGCTTATGCATACGGAGAGTGTTAAGCACTTCTTATAAATGCAACTCGTGCCCTTCCTCACTTTTCGAATAGACAAGTATTTCATCAATAAACATCACCACAAACTTATTCGACAACCCTCTAAAGACTCAACTTATTAAGTCAACAAAATATGTGAATGCATTGATCAGTCCGAGTGGCATGACTAACCACTCATAGAGTCCGTCGGGTGTGCAAAAAACAGTTTTCTGAATACTTTCCTCAACTACACATAACTAATGGAACTCAGTAGCCAAATCAAGATGAGAGAATACCTTTCCCCAACTAGCGATTAAAGAGGTCGTCTATATGATGTAGTAGGTAATGGTTCTTCTTTGTTAGCTTATTTAGCTCTCGATAATCGATACAAAGCCTTAAAGAGTCATCTACTTTAGTAGCAAAGACAATTATGCTCTCCACTCTGAAATACTCCTTCAAATGAAGCCCTTCTCCAACAATTCATTTACTTGCTTATTTATCTCATGTCTTTCTTTAGGAGCCATATGCCTAAGGGATAAGGCAATGAGACTAGCATTCTCCTCAAGATAGATTCAAAATTCGATCTCCTTATGGGGTGGAAGACCTGAAACTTCAGAAAAGACATTTGGGTAATCTCGGACTATATGTACTGAAGCCAACTCATCATGTGACAAATCAAGGGAATATAGGTAACTCAACAAAACAGAACTCTTGGGATCGCTGTAAACCTCTAGGCTACGTCCTCTGCAATAATTGAAATGAACACTTAACTATCCATACATAGTCATCCAGTCCATTCCCAAAATTAACCTAAACCCAAAAAATCCTAAAACATAAGTATTGCAATCGAATTCGACACCCAAAATATATAGTTTCAAATCCCTACAAATCATAGACAAATGAATCGATCCTCCCACGGGGTTCAATACTACAATGGGGTCTGCTACTATACTAATCTCTAAATATAAGTCATCTATTAGTCTACTTGAAATAAATAAGTGTGATGCTCCAGTGTCAAATCGAGTGAAAATAGATAAATTAGATAGAGTTAACACGCCTTCGATAGTGACCTTCTTTACCTTATCCACAACTGGAACTGTACTCGAGCTAGGAACAACATCCAGTGCATATGTTGGAACTACTTAGGTAAAAGTCTTGGATAAGATTGGACACTCCCTCTTCATGTGACAAGGCCGATTGCAGTTGTAACAATTTATCTTTGGAAGATTCGTCTTGAAGTTTCCTAGCAATATGTCCTTTGAAACCGCACTTCCTACATCTGAGCTCTTCCTTCTTTATCTTGCCCTAAATCTCCATTCGGCCCTTGTGTTGACCCAACTGAAATGGCTTCCCTCCTACCTTCTTGGGCTCATCCTTAGCTTCGTATTTGGTAACGGTATTCAACAAAGTCATTTCCACCAAACCCTCATAAGTAGCTCCTAGCGGAATGTGGCTAATAGCCAAATCTTAAAGAGGTTCCTTTAGCCCCTTTGTGAACTTCAAGGCCTTTTTATGTGGGGTATTTATCAAATAGAATCCAATCCTAGCCAGCTCATGGAATTGATTCACATATTCTTTCACCGTCATATCTCCTTTCTGCAGATGTATGAATTTCTCCAACTGCACTCCTTGCTCTACTATATAAAGAAACTTTACCTCGAAACATCTTCTAAAGCTACCCTAATTACTTCATCTTCATTGATCTCTGCCGCCATGACATCCCACCAATTTAGAGCTTCCCCTTGTAAGTGCCAAGAAGCCAACTGCCTTCTAGTAGCATTATCCAGCCCCAACAACCGAAAAATCCTTTCACATGTACGCAACCATACCTTTGAGTCTGCAAAATATTATGTTCCCACATAAGGCTTTTCTCCTAAGCTCGAAAAGTCCTTACATAGCTTGGCGAAATTCACAATCGGTGGTGTTATCCCGCCTTTTGGCAAGGCCGTGACACCAAGAACTCGACTAGAAACTAGGGACAGTTCATCTTGAAAACCGATTACACATAGGTCTGCTATGGATGCCGATGAATTTTGCTCGAGTCCGGATCGGGCTGCAATTGATAAGACACGTCGAGCAAGGCCGAGAAAGTCAGCATTCCAAATTTCGAGACAATCCGAGGTCGTACGCTGAAGATATCATCGACGAAAGTGGAGGACATAGCCTCGGGTTCGCATCCATAAGGGTCGAATCGACTAAGCTCGAATCCATCAAGTTCAACTTCATCAGGTTCGGTTCCATCACGTTCGACTCCATTTACCTTGTATCCATCGATGGGTACTCTGTTCGAATCCATCGATTCGGCTCCACACGGTTCGCCTCCATCAAATAGACATTTACTCAGATAGGACCAGGCGAAACACTTCGAAACAATGAAGCTACAGGTCGGAGTCCTCCGGCTCCATCGCAACAAAATTCCCTTGATTGCTCCGAATCCATGAGAAGTGCTCTAGCCTTCTACTCTATCAAACATGCCTTCACTTCAAATCGTACGAAGTAGAAGACCTTCGAATCCATAGAGAGAAAGTGCTTCGAATCCACGAAGCATAGCCCTACTTCGAATCCATTAGGCAAACCATGGTTCGAATCCACCAGGTCATTCTCTACTTCGGATCCATGAAGGTGAAAGAGCTTCGACTCCATCCCACGACTACCTTTGAATCCGTTCAACCGAGAAGCTTTCGTATCAATCAACTGTAACCTACCTTGATCGATTCGAAGGGAACATTCATTCGATCGATTCGAAGGAAGCATACCTTCGAATCCAACATCTTGAGTCCACCAGGTAGACGCGGCTAAAAACAAGGATTCGACCCGGTCAGCTCGGAGAAAAAGTCGAATCGATGCAAAGAAGGTGCACCACGTCATCACAAAGACACGTTGAACCATCGACTCAACCCGATCGATTCGAACGAACCGAGTCGAAGCGATCGATTCGAAGGAACCGAGTCGAAGGGGATTGATTTGAAGATGCATTTCAGCCGAGTACCTGACCTTGAGTGGATCATAACTCGAGGTCCACAAGTCCAAATGCTATGAAATTTTCACAGAAGCCTAAACACATGATGAAGAATGTCCACACCAAATTTCAGCTTGATTGGACTCTTTCTTGATCGATTCGAACCAAGGGTCGAATCGATCCCAAAGTGGGCCCGGATCTCCAGATTTCGGCCATGTGGGCCCCCTCACGTTCCAGAACTGGTCTCCCCTCAATTTAGGCGAAATATCAGCCTCCTACACCTATAAATAGAGCCCCTGGTCATTCAGCAAAGGGGTCGGAGAATTCTAAGAGCTAAAGAGCGCCCAGACTCTGCCAGATTTACTCAGAATCACCACTGCTTCCTTAGATTCAGACTTAGCACACAAAACCAGTTGTACTGCGTTATAAGAAATTGTAATCTTCGAGCGTCGAGCAATAAAAATCACCAAACTTCATAGTGGACGTAGGCTACAAAGCCGAACCACTCTAAATCGCTTGTCTTTGCAATTTACTTTCTGTCATTTTGGAGTTTTTGTTAGATAACCCACAGCGTTAAATTTCATTATTCGCGTTTATCTCTTCAAAGACTTCCGAAGAGTGTTGTGCCCATTTTTGGTACAAACACTTTGGTGCTTTCACTGAGAAAAACCAGCTTTTTCTCCTGCTCGTCGGATCTACCATTGATACCGGATTGCATAAATCCAAGAGGAAGATCCATATCTCTACTCCGGAATCCTTCCATTCTATTCAGATTTGTATAAAATCTAGGAAAGGAATCCACAACTCGAAATGGTTAGTACAAGAACCACTTCTACAGCTGCTGACCAAGAAGGTCGAGATCGACAGAATCCAGCACAGTTGCCTCCATCCAACCAAGGCAACACTACTCACTCAGATCCGTCCGGGCCGGTAACCAGACAAGAGTTCCAGGTATTACTCCAGGAACTGACCCAAAGCCCACAACAGTTGGCTGAACAGTTGCATGTTAACATTGAACTAACCAACCAACTAAACCGCCAAAGCCACAGAAAGTCCAGGAGGGGTGATGTTTCCCATGCATCTACTGGAAGTTCCGCTTCGTCTGATTATCACCACAGGTCTACCCGTCCTCGGTTAGAAGGGAGTCACGCACAGACTACTGGATATCAACCCGCTCTGACCGTTGGACAATTAAGGACGGGGTCATCGACCAGCTTCCAAATAGGACCGTCGACACGAGAAGGCACTGCTCCACAATATACCACGGACAACCGCGCTGCAACCGCCGCGGCAGAAGTAAGGACTGATACCCGGAATCTGTCAGAGCCGAACAATCAACAGCGCGGACATACTCCTGAGCCGTATGTCCCAGAGAATGCCGAGCCAAGGAGGCGAAATACGGACCATCGACAGTGCCCGGTCCAAACTCGCGCTGTAGAACCCAACCACACCTTAGCTCAGCATGCCCAGAATGTGCCAGTGTCAGATATCTCGACCATAATACGTCAGATGATACGCGAGAGTCAAGGGCTCACTAATGATGATTGGGGAATCTCCCATGGACATACCCCTTTTACAGACGAAATATTACGCACTGAACCCCCTCGACGATTCAGGATGCCAACTCTCCCAATGTACGAAGGGAATAGTGACCCGAATCAACATATTTTGAAATATGAATGGTCGATGAGTGCTGCGAGAGCTGACGATGCAGTGAAGTGTCGGAGTTTCCCCATCTCTCTAGGGGGAATTGCGACAATGTGGTTCACAAGGTTGCCACCAAGATCTATCTCATCGTTCGATCAACTGGCCAAGAAATTTGTCGAACAATTTCACATGCATGTCGCCAGACCGAAAGACGTTAACACCCTGTCTAGTGTTACCCAAGCACGTGGAGAAACGCTCAGGCGTTATTTGGAAAGGTTCCACACATCATGTGTTGAGATTAGTAATCCCAACGATAACTCAATCTTGATGGCATTAACAAAAGGAATCGATCCCGATTCCGAATTTGGAAATTGGTTAGCTGGGAAACCACCCGCGTCATTGGATCGCTTCTACTCCAAAGCCGCTCAATTCTTGCGACAAGAGGACGCAAAACAGTCTAGGAAACAGGACGATGCGGTACCCAGAACTGGAGGAATAGAAAGTAATGTGGCAGTTAAGCAATCCGGTGAGAGTTCCGAAAAGGTTCAGTTGAACATACAGAACAAACAAACTCAACCGAGGGGCAACAATGTTCAAGACAGTAGAAGAGATCAGAATCGAGGCCCACAGCGTAGGACCCCAATGTTTGATAATTATAAGCCACTGAATACATCGCTGGAAAATGTGTATCTGCAAACTTGCAACACTGTGCGATATGATAAACCTACTCCGAAACAATCGTCGGAGAGACAAATTCAAACAGGAAAGTTCTGTAGATTTCACGAGAGTTATGGCCACAACACCAATGAGTGTCGACATCTGCAGGACCTCATTGAAAAGATGATCAGGGAGAGAAAGCTAGACCAGTTTGTGCGGGCACCGCAGTCTGGTGGAGCGGGCCCTTCGAATCAGGATCGGGCACAAAATCAAGAAGGACAGAAGGAACCCGCTCGCATGGGCGGGAGGCTAGTTATAAACACGATAAGTGGTGGTCCCTACCCAGCAGACAGAAGCTGGGGGGAAATGGAGTCGTACGCTAGTTCGATTAGGCATACGGACTTCGAATGTTGCAGTAATTGTGAGGATGGAGCTCCGGCTAAGCAACAAAAGACAATGTCTGATGATATCATATTTAGAAGCAAAGATGCTGACAAAATCGAAGCCCCAACAATCGACCCACTGGTCATATCTGCCTAGGTTGGTCCCGCTTGGATGAAGAGAATCCTGGTTGACAGTGGGAGTTCTGTAAACATTTTATTCAAACGAGCTTATGATTTAATGAAGATGGAAGCAAAGGACTTGAAACCTTGCCAATCTCGAGTTCACGGCTTCAACGGAAGTGCTACGATACCCACTGGAATAGTGGAACTGCCAGTGGAACTGGGGGTTGGAGAACGCAGGAGAGTCCGGCTGCTGCAATTTGTTGTTTTAGACATCGCTTCACCGTACAACGCATTCTTGGGCCGACCGGCCCTCGCTGAATTTAGGGCAGCCATTGCCCCGTGGTGTTTGACTTCAAAATTCCCGACTGATCATGGGATTGGAGTCATTCAAGGAGATCAGGCAGCAGGAAGAGCCTGTTATGTTGCTGAACTGCGTGAGGCGAAGAAAAAGGAGAAAGGAAAGGGCATGAAGGAATCTCCTGCGTCCGTTTTACTGATAATTGACAACTAGCGCCTGGGCCCCGGCCCGGGCACCACTACCAATTCCTTAAAGATCTGGACCCTAGAAACAACGAGGATAAAGACGAAGTTAAAGAGAATCAGGCTTCCCCAGCCGAACTGACTGTGGACGTCCCGGTCAGCAAGGATGATGACTCGAAGGTACTAAAAGTCGGATCTCAACTGGGAAAACAGATACAACATGAATTGGTTGAATTTCTCCGGGAAAATCTCGATCTTTTCACCTGGACACATTCTGATATGTGCGGGATCTCGCTGGACATCGCAAGTCATTCCTTGAACATTGATCCGCGACACGTTCCGGTCAAACAAAAAAGGCGTGGTATGGATCCAGAGAGATCTGCCGCCCTTAAAGAGGAAGTTGACAAGTTACAATCGAATGGTTTCATCCGAGATGCTTTATACCCAGAGTGGGTATCAAACCCAGTGTTGGTTCGAAAACCGAATGGGAAATGGAGAACTTGCGTCGATTATTCTGACTTAAACAAAGCTTGTCCAAAAGATAGTTTTCCACTTCCTCGAATTGACCAGCTTGTGGATTCAACGGCTGGCCATGAATTGTTATCTTTTATGGATGCTTACTCTGGCTATAATCAAATACCTATGCATTTACCCGATCAAGAACATACCAGTTTCGTGACCGATTTGGGACTCTACTGCTACAGAGTCATGCCTTTTGGTTTAAAGAATGCCGGAGCGACATACCAACGCTTGGTCAACCGGATGTTCGCCGATCAGATTGGGAAGACCATGGAGGTTTACGTGGATGATATTCTAGTGAAGTCTCGATTCTCCACAGATCATGTCAGAGATTTAAATTCAATGTTCAGCATTCTCCGAAAATATGGAATGAAGCTCAACCCATTAAAGTGTCATTTCGGTGTCGCCTCTGGAAAATTCCTCGGATTTATCGTTAATGCTCGAGGGATAGAAGCAAATCCCGAAAAGATCTGGGCAATAAGGGACTTACAAACTCCAAGAACCATAAAACAAGTCCAGAGCCTCAATGGAAAGGTAGCAGCACTAAGCAGGTTCATTTCGAAGTCAACTGATAAATGCATCCCTTTCTTTGATCTAATCCGGAAGGGAAAGCAAAACTTTGAATGGACCACGGAATGTGAAGGCGCATTCCGATCACTGGTTCAACATCTTTCCACACCACCGATTTTGTCAAAACCTGTTGACCACGAGCAATTGTACCTCTACCTGGCAGTATCAGAGCATGCGATCAGTGCTGCTTTAGTTCGGGAGGAAGACAAAGTGCAGAAACCGGTCTACTATGTTAGTAAACGGTTAACAGGGGCTGAAAGAAATTACCCCCGATTGGAGAAGCTAGCCTACTGTTTGGTCATTACCTCAAGAAAGCTTCGACCTTATTTCCAAGCTCACCCTCTTATTGTGTATACCGATCAGCCGTTACGACAGGTCCTCACGCGGCCTGAGACGTCTGGTAGGTTACTCAAATGGAACATTGAATTAAGCCAATTCGATATCACTTATACTCCACGGAGAGCCATTCAAGGACAAGTCCTGGCGGATTTCATAGCTGAATTTACCATTTTAGAGGACTTACCTGAAACCAGTAAATCCCCCGAATACATCTGGAAGCTACATACTGACGGTGCATCGAACGACCGATGTTCGGGTGCTGGAATTGTACTTGAGACGCCTGAAGGCCGATCTATATGTTACGCTTTGAAGTTCAATTTTCATGCAACTAATAACGAAGCTGAATATGAAGCCCTCTTAACCGGCCTAAAGCTTGCCAGAGATTTGAGGGTTATCGCTGTGGAAATTTATTGTGATTCACAGTTAGTGGTATGTCAAGTACGGGGAGAATATCAAGCGAGAGATCGAAGACTGGCTGCTTACTTGGCTCAAGTTCAGAAAGTACTGGAACAGTTTGATTATTACGCCATTTATTATATACCCCGAGAACGCAATCAAAAAGCCGATTCATTGGCAAAGTTAGCTAGCACAGGTGAAACACAGCAAGAGGGATTGGTCCCCGTCGAAACTTTATCCTTCCCGGGCATCGATCAAATGGAGACGAGTTTTTTATTTGAAACCGCTCCCGAAAGAGAATCGTGGATGACTCCATATCGAAACTACATCGAGAATGGGGCATTGCCTGTGCACAAAAATGAGAAGAGACAAATTCTACGAAAAGCTTCACGATTCGTCATTCAAAACAGAGTAATGTATAGAAGGGGTTATTCTGTTCCTCTCCTCCGGTGTATCACGCACAATGAAATTAAACGAGTGTTACATGACGTACACGAAGGAGAGTGTGGCGATCACACCGGTAGGCAAGCTCTCGCCAAGAAAATACTCCGGTATGGATATTACTGGCCGACAGTAAACCGAGATGCATCAAACTATGAAAGAAAGTGCGATAGGTGCCAGAAGCACGCCCGAATTCCGAGAGCCCCACCTACCGAGATAACTCAAATGGTCAGTCCCTGGCCATTCGCGATGTGGGGCATCGATATTATCGGCGCTTTACCTCTGGCGAGAGGTGGTGCGAAGTATGCCATCGTCGTCGTCGACTACTTTACAAAATGGGCTGAAGCCGAAGCCCTCGCAACGATTACGACAAAGAAAGTAATAAATTTCGTAGTTCGCAATATCATCTGTCGATTTGGACTCCCGCATACCATCATCACCGATAATGGAACCCAATTCGAAAGTGCAGAGTTCAAAAGTTTCTGTCAACGGTTCCATATTCATAAAAAGTTCTCGGCAGTTGCACATCCTCAGGCAAACGGACAGGTTGAAGCTGTCCATAAAGTTATAAAATCCATTCTGAAAAAGCGATTGGAAAAGGCCGGGGGCAAATGGGTTGATGAACTCCCTATGGCATTATGGGCTTATCGAACGACTCACAAGACCGCAACCGGACACACCCCGTTTTCTTTATCTTATGGCTCAGAAGCCGTTATTCCAGTCGAGACAGAAGTTTTTTCCCATCGCGTGACTTATTATGATCCGAAAACAAACGCTATATTGCTTGCTGAATCTTTGAATCTACTAGATGAGAAGCGGGAAGAGGCCGATTTGAGAGCGGCCGCACATCGGGGTCGAGTCGCCCGACTGTACAATGCCAAAGTTCGACCTCGAACTTTTGAACTCGGCGATCTCATTCTCAAAAGAATCTATCCGGTTCCTTCACACATGAGACCAAGTTGGGAAGGACCATACGCGATTGCCCGAAGACTCGGAGATGGCACATTCAAACTATCGACCGTTGATGGTCTTGATTTGCCAAGAGCCTGGAACAGCGAGAGTCTCCGTCGCTATTATACATAACAGGCTCTATTTATTTCATTATATTTTTTCCATTTAGCAGTTTGCTTTTGCATTTCGAAATTAGAATTTGTAATAAGGCAACTGACTTTGCCGTATTTTCTTATTCCAGCAATGAATGCCATCTCTTCGAGCCAGAGCGGTGATTCATTAAATACAATGTACAACATCACGATGCACGAAGAGCTAAATTCCATCACGCAATGGGATTTATTCAAGAAAGGAGTGGCTGTGATACGACCGGCCACTCGCTAAGTGAAACCCGAGCTCGGGGGCAAGCCATCACATCAGGCCGGAAAAGGGTTGATACACGACAACCCTCCACCTAACTCCGTACTCCCAGAGCGCGAGGCGGAGTATAAACATTCCTTAACTCCGTACTCCCAGAGTGCGAGGCGGAGTATAAACATTCCTTAAACTCCGTACTCCCCGAGTGCAAGGCAGAGTATAAACATTCCTTAACTCCGTACTCCCAGAGTGCGAGGCGGAGTATAAACATTCCTTAAACTCCGTACTCCCAGAGTGCGAGACGGAGTATAAACATTCATCAACTCTGTACTCCTAGAGTGCGAGACGGAGTATAAACATTCCTCAACTCCGTACTCCCAGAGTGCGAGACGCAGTATAAACATTCATCAACTCCGTACTCCCAGAGTGCGAGACGGAGTATAAACATTCCTTAAACTCTGTACTCCCAGAGTGCGAGGCAGAGTATAAACATTCATCAACTCCGTACTCTCAGAGTGCGAGACGGAGTATAAACATTCCTCAACTCCGTACTCCCAGAGTGCGAGACGGAGTATAAACATTCCTTAACTCCGCACTCCCAGAGTGCGAGACGGAGTATAAACATTCCTTAACTCCGTACTCCCAGAGTGCGAGACGGAGTACAAACATTCCTTAACTCCGTACTCCCAGAGTGCGAGACGGAGTATAAACATACATCAACTCCGCATTTGTCCCCAAGACTGGGGGGCAGGATCAAAGTAAGGCACGCCAGTTGGATGTTCATCTAAGGGAAGATTGCAAAAAAGACGACTGTCAAGCAATCAACTAAACGAGTATATTCAGCATGAAAGACTGCAGTTATTCAAAGCACGTCATGATTACGCAAGACGTACTTTGGGGGGCAAATGTTATCCCGCCTTTTGGAAAGGCCGTGACACCAAGAACTCGACTAGAAACCAGGGACAGTTCATCTTGAAAACCGATTACACATAGGTCTGCTATGGATGCCGATGAATTTTGCTCGAGTCCGGATCGGGCTGCAATTGATAAGACACGTCGAGCAAGGCCAAGAAAGTCAGCATTCCAAATTTTGAGACAATCTGAGGTCGTACGCTCAAGATATCATCGACGAAAGTGGAGGACATAGCCTCGGGTTCGCATCCATAAGGGTCGAATCGACTAAGCTCGAATCCATCAGGTTCAACTTCATCAGGTTCGGTTCCATCACGTTCGACTCCATTTATCTCGTATCCATCGATGGGTACTCTGTTTGAATCCATCGATTCGGCTCCACACGGTTCGCCTCCATCAAATAGACATTCACTCAGATAGGACCAGGCGAAACACTTCAAAACAATGAAGCTACAGGTCGGAGTCCTCCGGCTCCATCGCAACAAAATTCCCTTGATTGCTCCGAATCCATGAGAAGTGCTCTAGCCTTCGACTCTATCAAACATGCCTTCACTTCAAATCGTACGAAGTAGAAGACCTTCGAATCCATAGAGAGAAAGTGCTTCGAATCCACGAAGCATAGCCCTACTTCGAATCCATTAGGCAAACCATGGTTTGAATCCACCAGGTCATTCTCTACTTCGGATCCATGAAGGTGAAAGAGCTTCGACTCCATCCCACGACTACCTTCGAATCCGTTCAACCGAGAAACTTTCGTATCAATCAACTGTAACCTACCTTGATCGATTCGAAGGGAACATTCATTCGATCGATTCGAAGGAAGCATACCTTCAAATCCAACATCTTGAGTCCACCAGGTAGACGCGGCTAAAAACAAGGATTCAACCCGGTCAGCTCGGAGCAAAAGTCGAATCGATGCAAAGAAGGCGCACCACGTCATCACAAAGACACGTTGAACCATCGACTCAACCCGATCGATTCGAACGAACCGAGTCGAAGCGATCGATTCGAAGGAACCGAGTCGAAGGGGATTGATTCGAAGATGCATTTCAGCCGAGTACCTGACCTTGAGTGGATCATAACTCGAGGTCCACAAGTCTAAATGCTATGAAATTTTCACAAAAGCTTAAACACATGATGAAGAATGTCCACACCAAATTTCAGCTTGATTGGACTCTTTCTTGATCGATTCGAACCAAGGGTCGAATCGATCCCAAAGTGGGCCCGGATCTCCAGATTTCGGCCATGTGGGCCCCCTCACGTTCCAGAACTGGTCTCCCCTCAATTTAGGCGAAATATCAGCCTCCTACACCTATAAATAGAGCCCCTGGTCATTCAGCAAAGGGGTCGGAGAATTCTAAGAGCTAAAGAGCGCCCAGACTCTGCCAGATTTACTCAGAATCACCACCGCTTCCTTAGATTCAGACTTAGCTCACAAAACCAGTTGTACTGCATTATAAGAAATTGTAATCTTCGAGCGTCGAGCAATAAAAATCACCAAACTTCATAGTGGACGTAGGCTACAAAGCCGAACCACTCTAAATCGCTTGTCTTTGCAATTTACTTTCTGTCATTTTGGAGTTTTTATTAGATAACCCACAGCGTTAAATTTCATTATTCGCGTTTATCTCTTCAAAGACTTCCGAAGAGTGTTGTGCCCATTTTTGGTACAAACAGGTGGGTTGACTGGCCCTGCACTATGTGCTTGTACTACGGGTCCTCAAATGGGGTAAAGTTCGACTTGGCCTCTTGCTTGTAGATGCCAATGGAACCACATTGGAACGTTTACATCTGGAATCTTAGCTGCTTTGATCGTACCATTTCCAGCTTGATTGCTCATTCTCACTATCTGTGATTAGGAATTGTTAGCAATTTTCTTAGATAGTATTAAGCCCTACTGGAATTTAGTTGGTGTACTAGTATTATACTTATGTCGGTATATATAATAACTTTGAATTTTTTAAAATATACAAGTATGTTCTCTTAGTATGCACCTAATCCTTAAGGAATTCTAAACCTAAGCGCTGATACTAATTGCAACAACCTGCACCTTCGGATACACCGATTCAAAGCCTAAAATTGGCTTTTGAACAGTCGTGCCAAGAAATACGAATCGTTAGGTTTTAAAGGTAATTACAATGATACAGAGATAGATATAACATTACACAATTTTACACTTTCATATCTCACAGTGGAAGGAACTAAAATATATGTACTGAAAGTAATTCAAATAACATAGTCGTAGAATAATCATAGTCCATACAATAAACGACATATCAAGTCTCCACATGTAAGCACAACATAAGTCTGAAAAATAGCAATAGGTCCAAATGATAGATAAAACTCCCAAACAACACTATAGTAAAAATATGTCTAATAGATAAAATAAGATACATAGAGAGAGGCTGAAATAAATAAATCTCCATCGACGTGTCACCTTCTCCATGCACGTGTACCAAATTAACTCACTTACTGCCCTGTCTGCCTGTAATAGGTAATAAAGGGAATAAATGGAGGGGCTTGGATAAAGTCTGGTGAATGAATTATATCACTAGTGGTTTGGTGTAAACAAGTGATTGAAGTTCAGTTATATCCTACACCTAGGGTATTCCTTAGTATGCTATATATATATATATATAAAGATCTTGTTATCTTACATTTTAAGTTGACTATTCTAGATGTACAATTATAGTTTATTAAAGTTCCACTAACAGATAGAACATATCAACTGAATATCTCTTAGACAAAATCTTTAGGATATAGTGTGTGTGTGTGTCTATATATATAAAGATCTAATTATCTTACTTTTTAAGTTGACTATTCTAGATGTACAATTATAGTTTATTAAAGTTCCACTCACAGATAGAACATATCAACTGAATATCTATTAGACAACATCTCTAGGATATAACTACCTATTTATATATTGAGTTAGCATTTCCTTCGATGATCTTTTGGATTATTCTAAATCAAATATAGCCTCTAGACTAAGTCTACATACTCGGGCTAAAAATTCTTAATAAATCTTTTGGGTTAACAATCCTAATTTAATCCTTTCATGGATACACGTGTCCTATGCTCTCTACTATTACACAAGTAGCATTCAAGAGCGGATTAATAATTCCAACTCTCATAGGATTAACTATTCCTATAATGATGGTCTCTCCCTACCATAACTCTTTCTAGCTCCCACCAATTTAGGTGGTTAGGACCGGCTACGAATGATAAGAGCTTCTAGTTGCGACATAATCGCAAGTCACATTAAGTGTTGCATTCCAACTTTGTGAAGTGAGAGCTTAGGACTTGACCCAAAATGGTATGTTTCCAGCTTGCTGCTCGACTCGATTCAGCTACGCGCACTTCCGAATAACTAAGAAGTGAGAACAAGTTTCCTCAAACCATTATACTTGTCCTGCACAAGGTCTAGGTTCAATCTGGCTTGCTATTTCAGCTCGACGTCTGACTTTTATTATAAAAAAATAATTTTTCTGCATTTAGACGTCTGAGTATAGCAATCAAATGTTTGAATCGAGCCTATTTTATACCTTTATCTTTCTATTTTCACACTCCAATCATTTAGCCGCTTGGACCTTCAGCTCAGACATCTAACCTCTATCTTAGATGTTTGGTTGGGGTGTTCAGACATCTGAACCAGCTAACTCAGACATCTGATTGGTTTTTTTTCCAGATTTTCAAGTTTTATTTTATTTATTTATTTCACTTTTCTTTTCTTCAATTCGAGTAAGGGTTTCAAGGTTTATCTTCACAGTTTTTTCGATATATTTTCTATTTTCTATCAATTTCAAGTGATTTATTTTAACAATTATGCATGGATTTCCAGTCAATTATGTATATATATTCAAGGTATTTCATGTGCGTTCAAAACGATTAACTATTTCTACCTATCAAAATCATTTCTAATTGTCATATGAACCAAATCTATAGAACTATTGCTTATCAAAACCAACCCATGTTTTATAATTTAGATCCATTGGGTTAGGGGTAGTTTTATAGATTCAATAATTAGATCTACTATTTCCCAGGGTTTTCCAATTTATTTCAATTCAAAGATTTAGAATAAAAGCGTATATTCAAGAAAAGAAATCATATTTGTATTACTAAAAGGCATATAATTGAAATTCAACTACTTACTCGCATCATACTCATTTCGTAGATATAACCCACTCACCTTTTAGCTTTCCATCTTCTCTTTAGATTTGTATCCGCTGCTCCTTTCCTCTAGCTTTGTTTGTGGAACCCTTCTTTCTCTAATTCTTTTTCTATTCTTTTATTTGATATACTTTTTATTTTGTTTGAAATTTTGAATATTTTTTTACGAAGAAGATGAGAAAGAAGAGATGTTAGGAGGTGTATGCTAGGGTTTCTGAACGAGGAGAGTCTAAGCTTAGACCTTTATTTATAGTTGAGAATAGGAGTTTCTATTCTAATTTTTGAAATCCATAATTATGAATTTTCCTCCACCATTTCCACTCTGTTTTATCAAATTTAGCTAGTTATATATGATTTTTGACTGTAAACGACGTTCTAGATGTAGTGGAATAGGTCCCGAAGCCTAATTTCAACATCTGTAGAAATTTTTTATTTTTGTCCTTTTATGTAAAATTTCATTTTTGCCCTTATTCGTATTTTAATTTATGATTAAAATTTATGGGGTGTTACATCAACATTCATTATGTATCTAGTTATATTTAGGATTTCATTGTTACTTCCTTCTACTAGATATGTAAAAGTCGGGACCATAGTCCTTTTCTATTCTCACACTTTTACTTTTCCTACGTTCATTATTTTATTCAGGTACTGAGGTTTCATTTTTGTTTTGAGGAGAGATACAATATTCATCATTGTTATCATCGGTCCCTATGTGTCTTGGACTATATGATATTAATGGATCTTCAATAGTTTGAGTTTGAGTTACATATTTGTTTTCAAAAAATTCAACATATATAGATTCTATTGCTTCAAAAGTGACAAGTATAATGAATTGATAGGTTCTATTATGAGGTGAGTAACCAATAAAAGAACATTTAAATGCTCTAATTCCTAATTTTGGTCTTTTAGGTTCTAGTTTTCTAACATAAACCAAACAACACCAAACTTTTAGTCTTGATAAATTATGTTTCTTTTAAACGATAATTCATTAGGGGATATATCCTTCTTTTTAAAAGGGATTCTATTCAAAATGTAACATGTGGATAAAATAGCATAGGCACATAAAGTATTTGATAAGTTGGAACTAATTAGCATCGCATTTTCATTTCTATCATTGTCTTAATTTTTTTTTCAGCGACTCCATTTTGTTGAGGTGTATAGGGAGTAGTACATTGATGGGTTGGACCATATTGTTTATAAAATAATGTGAAATCATTTGAAAAATATTCACTACCATGATCGAAATGCAACACTTTAATTTTAAGTCCTAACTGCATTTCCACTTCGTCCATACAAATTTTAAACTTATCAAAAACTTCATTTTTGGTTTCATTAGATAAACATATGCATATCTAGAATAATCATTACTAAATGTGGCATTATATTTATTACCAGTGTATGTTGTATGACCTTTTAAATCACTAACATCACTACATACTAATTCAAGCAAATTAGTTTTCCTTTCTATAGATTTAAAAGATTTACTCCTATGTATTTTTGCTTGAACACAAACTTCATATTTAGAGATATAATCAAAATTGCAATTAGAAATTAATCCTTACATGTTCATGTTTTTAATAGAACCATATTTAACATGTTCTAGTCTAGCATACCATAGATCAATAGAATCAACAATATAAGCAGAATTATTCTTTATTAAATGCAACTTTATCATACTGTTACAGGAGTGTCCCTATCTAATGACCCTATCATTCTTGGATAACATAAATTGTCAAACAATTACACTTTCTTGAACTCTCCTTTATTATAAATGTATCCAAAGACCAAATTCTTACAAATACCTGGTACATGAAATACATTGACCAAAGTAAGAACCTTTCCCAAAGTGAAGAGGAGGTCCATAGTGCCTTTCCCAGTTACTTTGCTTCTGATATTATTTGCTTATGTAACTTCGTATCCTTCTCCACCAATTTCTTCGTAGTACTTTTAAAGACCACATTCTTTTCATATGTGAATGGTTACTCCAGTATCAAGCCATCAATCATTTTCTATGCTACCAATGGAGTTTTCTTCTTGCACTATGCCACAAGTGTTCATTCAACCACATTCGCCTTTAGTTGTTTCTTTCATAGATGACAGTCACAAGCATGATGGTCAGGCTTGTTGCAAAAATAACAAGCACCCTTCCTTTTCTCTTTCTTGGAAATGACCATTTTTCTTAAACTGTGTCCCATTTTTAGGCTTCAATGAATTTGAAATTTCAATATTATTTTCCTTAGAATGAAAATCAGCCTACGGACTATGATTTAGAGTCCTCTTTTATTCGAAGGTGGAGCTATAAACTCCCTAAATAATTGTATATTTCTATGCTTCAATTTTTTCTTATAATCATTCCAAAAATGGGAGAGCCTATAAATTATCACTCCCACTAGAAATGATTCAGGGAGATTAATTTGGCATCTTTATGTTGTTTTATTACTGTATAATAATATATCACTAACTTATCCAACAATGGACTTGTTATCATTCATTTTGCAATACATAAAATTGCATACCGCAAATTCTCGTTGCTTGCCTTTAATATACGATGTTTGTTTTCCAATGCAGTCCGAAGTGCTTTTGCTATTTCCAGGCTTCGATGTGCATGTAGACAAACATAGAAATTGCATTTAGGATGTGTCCTTTACACAGAGAGTCATCCTCTTTACGCTTTACATGTTTAATATTTAGTGCTTCATTATTAGTAGGATTTTTTTGTATATTACCACTATGTCATCTTCTAGAATTTAGAACAATTAATGGTGATTTGAAAGAATTTCATAGTCTCTTGCCACTGAGTGAAATTATCTTTATCAAGTCGCTCCAATTGTGTAAGGTGCTAATTCATGACTTACAAGGCATTGATATTGCTCGAACCTTCCATAGTTGAATATATTATCTGAAAATTGTTGGATAGAGCATGATAATGAAGCGGTTACTGTACTTCTAACTTCATGGATTTGTACAATATATTCTTTCAGACGATTATTCAACCCACCACGTACAAATGGGTTATCAAATTATTGACTTTCAGGATAGAATGAAGCCTTATAATAATGTAGTCGGATTTAAAGTGTGTATGACTTTGATCCGACCAAGATCACTATAAGAATTCGGAGACAGATGATGCAATTATTGTGAGTTTGGCCTTGCCTTTATACTTCACCTTCTACGGTCATGCCCATTTGTTATAACGACCATGTCCTTTGGCCTATAATAGTCGCATTCATTGGCTATAACGGTCATGTTCATTCAATTCCCTACATTCAAAAATTCACGTCTCCCGCCTTCTAAATTCCTGCCATTTGCAACTATTTAAAAATTGAATATTGAGCTTGTATACAGGCTGAAATGCCCATCAAAAAAATGGCTAAAAATTTAATATAAACTCAAACCCAATCCCAGCCCAGCCCGGCTCGGTAGATGGACGGCTAGCGGCGGTTTGCGTGTGGGTTAACATGCATGTCCTCCCTCTTTAACCCAAGAGAAAACATTTGGGTGTCGAAAGGGTCTAACCTTCTCTTAAGAATCCACTATATAAATAAAGTTATCTTTGTTTATTATAAGATATGGGACTAAAGTTCCATCCCTCTTCTAAAACAATGCTTAAATAAAACCCTATTTTGAAAATTTACAACATGAATTATAGACCTTATCGATCATCGATCATCGTCGTGTAGACTTAAGGTGGGTATAAATTTGTTTTGATTATTATAGAGGGTTGATTTTATTCGAGATCGATATAAGATTGCTCGAAATCGACAAGATAAAGTTATATGGATCGACAACACTCAAAATCGTACTTTGTTTCAAATTGGTAAGTTGATGTTCTTGAAGTGTCATCAATACATCATATGATCAGGTTTAACGAATTCAATAAATTAGAGCCTTATTTTATTGGACCATGGTCGTTTGAAGTGACAAAGTGAATAGAAACTTTAGTGTAACATTATAAATGAAGCTAGCATTGTTGCATAAAGTAGTTTCACATATATCAACTATGAAGATATATGCATAACCCAACCACAACAATGGGTAGGTCATGATTGTGATGGAAGAACACTTAACCTACATCCCTAACAAAAGAATGTAGTGATTGTTATTATACTAAGTAAGATTTTGTTAATGTTTGGTTGGAGATTTTATTTGGTAGTAATTATGATATGCTTTATAGATTATTTGATCTAGTGCCGGTTAGAAAATTAGCTAGAGGATGACCAAAATAGTTGATTGGTATCGAAGAGTTAGTGTTATAACATTGGTTAGTGGTTGTAGGGGCATCGAAACAATAACCGAAGATGGAAAGTAATAATGGTAGGGTAAATAAGTCTACGAGCAGCTATGTCAGAGCTTAAGTGTTGTAGTAAGGTTACAGTAGTGTTGGCATCAAAATATCAAATATAAGGACTTGAATATTTAGATAAATAGTCTAAGCATTGGAGTCAAAGGCGATTTCAAGAGCAAAGTTAAATGGCGTGGACTTAAGAGTGCAAGCATCATATGTTTAGAGGAGCATGCTTCCTTCAACCTATGAATATAAATCTGAGGTCAAGTGCCAAGCTAAATATGAGTTATCGAGAATCACAAAGAGGTGTTAGAGAGATTGACGGACATGTGTTCTGTATTGGTATGAAGGTGTATAATGGTAGTACTTGAGTACTTAAATGTAATATTGGTCAGGATGTAAGTAAGCATTGTTGGATCAGTTGCATTGGCAGTGTGGGGGTAAAATGATAGATTTCAAAAACAAATTCCTTTAATTAATTTGTACAAGATTTTATTTTGTGTGTATGTGAATAATGTTTATTTATACTAAATCAAATTTAGTATTTATTAACAAAAGTGTTTATAAAATACTTTAATTTATTCAATTTTATTTAAAATATTTGTTTGTTTGTTATTTTTTAATAAAATATTTTGTTATTAATTTATAGTTTAATTTATATTTTAGTTTTACTTTAATCGAATGTTTTAATATTTTGAGATGTTAGTATTCAAAATACAAATATCGCAATTACATTAAAAGGTATAATCCAACTTGGGGTAATATGGGAATAGTGTATAATTAACTATTATGACCTATAGTTAATTATTGTACAGGTAATAACCTATGTCAATGATAGTGTCAAAGGTTATATATATATGCATCAAATAATCAGGTTTATATTTACACTAATATAATTGAATTATTAGTATTTTTGGCCATTCATATTTTAGTTAATATATATTATTATATAATATATGTATATATTAATACCTAACATGTATATGGAATAAAGTTATTTTAAAATATAGTTTATTTTTATAAATAAATAATAAATCTACACGTGTATAAAATTTTATATTTAAATAATCTATTACACATAATACTCGTATTTAATATAAAATATGTTTGATAATTCTAAAATTAAAATTAAAATAAATTTGACCATTTCAAAAATAAATATCTAATAATATTTGTATACATGAAATGTTTTTATTTATTTATTTAACATGATTTGGCTACCACCAAACAAAAAATATATTTATAAATTTAAAATCCATTCATATTTTCTAGATTTGAAAATTTCAAATAATTAAATTTAAAAATACATTTAACTTATTGAAAAATTAAATTTTGTTTTTGTTTTATTTTATCAACCGAACATTCAACAAAAATAAAATTATTACTTTTTTATAAAAAAATTCCATATAAAGATCCGTATGTGTGTATATGTAAGTATGTATGTATAAAAATAGAAATGAAATAGTAAAAATAATTTTTTTTAAACATTAAAATAAAACTATATATAATAATTTTGAATTATAAAATGGTTTTTAATATATGTATATGTATATATATATATATATGTAAATATAATACTAGATCTAAAAATACCATTTTACTAAGCCAAAAAGAATTTTTTTGTATAACACACACACATATATATATACATACATATGTACACGTGCACACACACACACACACATATATATATATATATATTTATATTTATTTATTTAAAATAATTTGTATATTAAAATATTTAAAAACATATTTTTGAATACACATGCACATTTAAAAGTGGTTGAATTATATATAACTGCAAGCATGGAGATGACCGTGTATATGTGAGGAATATATTTTAAGTAGAATTTGTACCTTTCTCCTTTACATCTTGTTGATAGTCGAATACCTTTTTTGGTTGTTTCCTCCTCAAACACTTTGTTCTTTTCCTTAGTTACAGGTTATGAAGTTGTCGCCTTGACTTCACCAATGTCCAATAAGGGTAAGAGTTGTATGGGTTTAATCTGGTGAGAAATGGAATGGAGGCTATCTATTTATAGCCAAAGAGATATCAAATTATCTCATCCTTTCTCTCAAACCCTAGAAGACTAGATCCAAAGCCACCTTTCATGCATGGTTAGCCATGGCATTGACCTAGCATGCTCAAGATGCCAATTAACTTCTTTTTGAATCAATAATTTAATTATATTATTTAAGCTCCATTTTCATTCACACTTATTTACAACTTTTATACATCATTCTGATCGATTTGAAGCCTTAAAAAATAAGTAAAAATGCCATACAATTTTAATATGGCTTTTGTATTAATTTATTACTAATTTATAACATTTATAAATTAATTCTAACACTGGTATAATTCAAGAATAACTGACAACGCAGTTGTGTTGAATCTTTGTTATGAACTTGGTCCTTGGTCGGTATTTAAACAATTTAAATACCGAAGCTTGTATGGACTTTGCTAAAGTACAATATCAGGGACAAGTTCAACCTTACAAATTATTTAGACGAAATCCAATTTCTAATCTATAACAAGCTCGCTTAATAACGAGATTTTGTACACGTATTCTTTTCATTATCACTGTATCACTTACATATCTAAAGTTTGGTCTAGGCTAAAAAATAGTCTATTAATATATGTATTTAATTTCATAGACCAATTTAAAGTCAATGGCTCAATCCGATAATATTTATCGATTAACCGATTCACTCTAGCAAGAGATTTTGACTTTAAGTTGACTACCAATTACGATGATACTGACCTTCTGCACTAAAGGAGATGAATCCTTTCTTGGGTAGTGTTTAAATATAAGTACTTCAACATAAACCAAACTATGCTCGTAACAAGGTCGTAATACTAACTACTTAATCATAATCAAATTATAGTCTAGCTACTTAAGATCGTCAGTATCTTCAGGTCCAAAGACCGCTATACATCGTTACCATTAGATCTTCTATTTTGATTTAGTTGCATTAACCTACAAAAGACTTTCTTTGAGTTGTTTTGTGATTGTTCCAAACAATCACAAGTATGTAACCCTTGGTGCCCCAATAGTCATGCGTAAATAACCATACATCGTATGAAAATCGTTACATATACTAGTCTCATTGGATGTATTGTTATCCTTTTCTCAATATATCTTAACTAGGAACATTTGAGGGGTAAGTATTTATATGTATACGTTGATTCAATACCCATTGTTACAAACACATTCGTAACTACAATCAATGAAATACTTCTCTTAAGGATTTTCTACTTATATATGTTTGATGTGTTAATTAGCATTCCTTATATCTCTATATAAAAATATAGATAAAATCAAATCAAATCAAAAGCATACTTCATTTTAAACAGGATTCTTTTATAAGAGTAAAGTTGCATAATAAATTACATAATTTCCCCTAGGCTATGCCCTTGACACTATCAACATCCCTCATGCCCATACGTTCGACCAGTCTACCTAAATTAGACCAAGAAGGAACCTTAGTGAATGAATCTACAGTATTATTATTGTGGATACTTTTCGATTATGCTTCCCTATTACTGATAAACTTTTTTATCGCTTGTTCATCACAGAGAACATTTCTCAATTTCTTTTTCAAGTTATCTGTTCCCGTTGGAATCTTTATTGCATTATTGTAACATGATATGTTATAGGGATGTAAACCACCCCTAGATTTATTATGAATTTGTGCATCTATACTGCTTTCACTGTGGCACTATTTAAGGGGATGTAATTAGCCTTTATAGCTGAATACACAACTACCTCTAGTTTGGAACACTTCCAAATTAAAGCTCCTTTATTAAGGTTGAATTAGAATTAAGATTGACTTACTATATTCGATATCACTTATGAAGTTCGGGTTTGTACACTCCTTTATATAGAGTTCATTGTTTTCAAAAATAATTCTCTCTAACATTTCACAAATATTCGAGAATACTCTTAACTACCATTTTCTGATTTTACCTCAGATATGACATTCGCTTAGTACACCAAGTGTATAAGTGACATCTAGTATACCACATATCACAGCATATGTGATGAACCCTATTGCTAATGCATAAGGGATCTTCATCAAAAATTCCACTTTAAACATTTTAATATGTTGTTTGTGTATATAGATTGGGAAAATCCCAACATCCTCTTATACCGAGTATAAGAGGTGTCTTTTGTAATGACCCATAAATTAATAATTAATTAATTAAGAAATCAATTATAAAAATGAACGTTAATTGATTTAATTAAGGAATTAAACAAGAGAACGAATGTAGATATTTGGGGATATTTATTTATCAATTATGTATATGGGATTAATAATAGGAAATTATCAGAAGAAGATTTAGGGAATTTATTTAAATAAAATATAACTAGATTCACCTATAAATATGTAAGGAGAAGATTTAATATTTGAACAATGGAGATCTTATATTAAAGGTAACTAAATTTGGCCGTATGTATAAAGGAAGAATATGAGGGATATTTTCATCAAGGAAAACAGATTAATATAAGGAGGAACTGAAGGGTTCTCCAAATTAAAAATCCTTGATATATACATGCCACTAAACATATCTTTTTCCTCACATATATATTCTCCCTTCAAATTAAAGCAAAACAAAATACCTTGCTGGCTACCACTGCGAAGAATAAAAGAGGAAAAAAAGAAGAAAAAGAGAACATTTTTAAAGAATCCTAAGAAGAGTATAGTAAACCCAATGCCTGTGTTATTTATATATGAGACTTGTTGTATGTAACATCCTCTATCTCGAGGCCCAAAGCTACGTGCTACAGATGCTGCAGTCATCTATAGTGTTTAACTTTCGGTGATGAAATACGGTAATGTTAATAGTATCCATGATATCAGAAGCAGATGAATATGAAATAAAATCATCACATATTCAAAATAGCTTTTCTGATTACATTTAAATTAGGGCTGTCAATGGGTAGGGTCGGATCGGGTTTGGGTCAGGTCAAGTCGGGTTCGGGTTGATTTTAAATGGGTCCGGTCAACCCGTTTATTAAATAGGTCAAAAATAGCTCAACCCGAACCCGACCCGATTATAAAAGGGTTGATCCGACCCGACCCGTGTAAACCGATTATAAAAGGGTCGGGTAGGGTTTGGTTGGGTCGTAAACGGGTCGGGTCAACCCGTATAAGGTATAAATGGGTCGTAAACGGGACGTAACAGGTCAAATTCGAGTTTATGGGCCGGGTTGGGTTATAATCTGGTCGGGTCAACCCATAAAAGTATAAACGGGTTATAAATGGGACAAATTTGGGTTCACGGGTCAATCCGAAACCCACCCATTTATAAATGGGTCAAATTCGGGTTGACCCGAAAATGACCCGCCAACTTAACCGAGTCACGCTAACCTGCTTATTTCCATGTAATCTTCGGGTCGTGTTGGAAATTGATAGCCCTAATTTCAATCAGTATTTCATATTCAATTACATAATCCCAAAACGATTCCTAGGTTTTGATCAAATATAATTATTACAAATTACATCAAGAGCGACATATGAAGTAGCACCCTAGGATGATCAGAGTACTAGATAGATAGACATATCAGTCGTAAATATATCACAATGGAAATAATAAAAAAATAACTCCTACAGCTAGCTTTGCCTCCTGCACGTCTTCGGAAGCTTATTCGTCCAACCTACTAAACCTGAAAAGTCCTTAGCTCTCAATCTACTCAAATCAAATTTTGAGCACCCGAGAGTTTAAGGGGAAAACATAAACATCGAGTCAGACATAAAGCCAGGTATGAATAATTCTATTACATCTCGATTGATTGATATTAAGTGAGACCATGCCACTTAGCGGAACGGGTTTCCCCTAACTAATATCGTTTTAAAAGCATATCTTTTGCAAATCAAAATCCTGCAATCAAACTGATTATAACAGTAGTAGCAAATACATATATACATAATAATTCGGTAATCAATGGACCATCTGTCCATACTGTAGTTTTATCTGTTTAACCATTAATCGTTGTTGATTCGAGCCTACCAGACATAATCAATAATCTAACTTCTATTAGACATAATGCTAGACTATCTGGCCTTAACTATCTTTTTCTAGGGTCAACTGATCCTAATGGTTTTGCCGGCTCACTAATAACCTATCTTTGCTCTATATATTCCCTTTTCTGTGTACATCGTTTTAGTCTCATCTGTGATAAAGCCCTACACACTGGAATTTTGAACTTATATTAGCTATGGGCTACTAGCTAAAGTATAGGGCGCGACCCTACACCAGTCCCATCTGGTCTTCAAATATTTGAGTCATAAACTTAGGGTTAACTACCCCATTAAATTTTCCTTGAAAACATTTCATCAATCGACTATCTATCCAACCTTTCATTTAAACCGATTCACCCTTTTAAATCATATTTAAACAAGGAAAATGTGCTCTTTGCTTTACTTATAATATATATGCCATGGTATATGTTTTACACAAAACAATGTTGATGAAATCTAAATCAATGGGATTATCTATCCCTTCAAAATAAGCTAAAGCTAAGCCCTTTTTAACTTAGAGAACTTTAGGCTATAAAGCCAAAACAACACCTTCGAAACCATTGTTTATAACCTTAAACAATCCCTTTCGAAATCATTGAAAGTATCCCATTCGAAACCATTGAAAGTATCCTTTTTGAAATTATTTCTTAAAACCTTAGACATCCACATTCGAAACCATTTAAACATATCTTTTGAAACTCTTATAAATATTCCTTTCGAAACACTCAAAGTATACCTTTCGAAAGCATTGGAAACTTTCCCTTTGCAATACTTAAAACATACCTTTCGAAAGCACTGGGTTCAAGTAAGAGTTTATGGAAACATAGCTTCGAAACCATTTAAAAGTATTACTTTTGAAACCATTGGGTTTAATATTTAATATAACTATAGGGTCAAAGAGAACAAGCGAAAGCATTACTTTCGAAAGCATTAACCCCAAGTAAAAGAATTGGAGAAGAGGATAGCTTTGAAACCATCCTTTCGAAACCATTGCCTCCGAAACCATTATTAAAAGCGGCTAAAACAACTCTTTTGAAAGCATTGGGAAGGCGGCTTCAATGTTAAAAAAATGAAAGCCTTCCTTTCGAACACATTGTTATAAGGCTATAAAGAAAAGCGGCCTTTAACTAATTCGAAAGGTATAAATGTGGTAGCTTGGTATCGAATGAGTTCAAAAGTGGCAACTCTTTCGAAAGCTTCTATAAAAACAAAGGCAAGTAATGGATTCGAAAGCTTATAAAAATGACTTCAACCCCTTCTAAGACATGCCTTTGACACAGTCCCTTCCACCTTTCTCCAATACACTACGTATCAATTGCTTGATACCATGTACATTGGTTTCGAATGGGTGCGAAAGGCCTACTGGGCATAGTGACGGAAGCAAGCAATGGAAGTGGTGAAGTTGTAATTCAAAACAAAACTAAATTTTTGCCTTCCAAAGTAATTCCTTTTTTACCTAACTTGCTTAATTTGTGAAATTATGATTGGTTGCCAATTCTTTATCAAAATTCTTTTCTAAAAAAGCTGTCGAATCCAATAATTAATAATTGAAATCATTTTAACAAATAAGCCCTTCCTCTAAACAAAACATTTAAGTCCTCTTACTTAAATAATTTAATAACCTTAGTAAAATACTTAGGAAAAATCCCTAAAAATCATTGTAATTCAATTTAAATATGCTTTCTAACATATATAAATTTCAGACCCAAAAACAATGTTTAATTGCCTTAAATAATTTAAACCCAACATTAACTATTTTCTCGTATGGAAAATTCATAATAAATCCACAATAACTTTGAAAATGATGAAACTTGAAACCCAATTTTAAAATAATGTTCTTGACCATATATCTAAAACGCAACTCATTTGGATGTCATATAATACGTTTTCTAATCTAAACAAATTATAAAATCCATATGAAACCATATAAATCATCAACTACAACATATAATCATTAAATCACTACAACATGGCATATGCTTGCAAAAGAAAACAGGTTTACTCTTTAAACTGAAACCATTCATAAAAAATAGAGATGTAAACTAATTATTTACCTTCGCTTTGTGTAACATCCCTTATCTGTAGGCCAAAAGCTAAGCACTACAGATGCTGCAGTCATCCATAGTATTAATTTCTTGTGACAAAATACGGTAATGCTAATGGTATTCATAATATCAGAAGCACTTGAATATGAACAAAATCACATATTTCAAAAAAAATAACATTTTATTGATTACAATTCAAACAAATTCATATCCAAATTACATAATCCCATATCTGTTTCCCAGGTAAAGGTCAATTATAGTCATTACAAAATACGCCAAGAGCGACATGTGACGATGCCTCCTTGGTTGATCAGAGAAATATAGTCATATTTGACTTAATATACACAGCAGAATCAAAACAATATGAAACTGCAAATCCTAATCAGCTATCCGTCAGCCACGTGCTCGCGTTCGGAAGCTTTATTCACCAAAATGACTAGAACCTGAAAACCTTAACCCTCAGCCTACTGAAATCAATTTTGAGCACCCGAGAGTTTAAGGAGAAACAAAAACTTCGAGTCAGACATTAAGCCTGGTGTGAATAATTCCGTTACATCTCGGTTTACTGATATTAAGTGCGACCACGTCGCTTAGCGGAACGGGTTTCCCCTCACTAATATCCTCTTTAAAACATATATTTTGCAAATCCTTTCCTCCAACCAAACTGGTTAATCAAACTGATTATATCAAAATAGCAATATCCTTTATGCAAATAAATGGACTATCTGTCCATAAAACAGGTAATAAGTAGACTATCTGTCCACAACATAATAGCAAGGTCCATTATGATAACAAATGGACTATTTGTCCATAAAATTGGGCCGACTGCCCACAAACTGGACTAATTGTCCGAATCGTTTTCTTAGGGTTAACTACCCTTTATCTTTTTCCTTGAAAACCTTTTCAAAATTGTTTAACCTTTTAAATCATACTTATACAAGGAAAATAAATTCTTAGCTTTACTCTAAGCTATTTTGCCATGTTATATATACTTTACTCAAAATAATGTTGATGAATTTTAATGAGGATTGACTATCCTTCCAAAACAAGTTAAAACCCTTTTTAACTTGAAAATACTTAGGCTATATTGCCTATTTAATACTTTTGAAACCTTTGTTTAAAAACTTTAAACAACCCTTTCGAAACCCTTGAAGGTAACCCCTTCGAAACCATTGAAAGTGACCCTTTCGAAACCATTAAAAGCCTTTCCTTCGAAAGCTTCAAAACATTAGACATCCCCCTTTAAAACCTTTAAATAATTCCTTTCTAAAACATAGGAAAAACCTTTTCTTTCAATCCTTTCGAAACCCTGGGGAACCACCTCTTTCGAAACCATTGATTAAAACCTTTCGAAGTAGTTAAAACTCAATCCTTTCGAAAGCACTTTGGGTTCAATTTAAAACATGTGGAAAACTTTCGAAACCATTCAAAATTTCACCCCTTTAGAACCTTTGAAAATCGTTTCGGTCGAAACCATTTGGATTATGCCTTCAAGTAGAGCAAAAGGATCAGAAACCCATTAAAGTCGAAAGCATCTGTTTCAAACCATTTAAAACTATCTCTTTCGAAACCATTTTGGGTTTTACTTCAATCATAGAAAAAGGGTCTTAAAAACATTTAAGTCGAAAGCATTTGTTTCGAAACCATTTCCTAAGTAATGAAGTGATGGTGTCGAAACCATCCCTTCGAAAGCATTGGAGAGGTGGCCAGATTATTTAGAAAACTAAACAACCCTTTCGAAACCATCTGGATCGAAAGGTAGGAAGCGACAGCTAAAGGCTTCGACTTAGTCGAAAGCAATCATTTAAAACAAAAGTGCAACCCAATCAAAACCGTTCCTTTTAAAACTATTCGACCCAGTCAAAAGCTAACCAAGTCGAAAGCATCTTAGTCGAAAGCAAGTAGGCGCATTTTCCTTTAAAAAACAAAGTAATGCCTCAACCCCTTCGAAACCCCCTAGTTTCGACTCTATACCTTCTGCCTACATCCAATTCACTACGTACCGGTAAACTGATTCTATGTGCATTGGTTTCGACAGTGTCGAAGGTGAAGGTAGGGAGGCGGAACCTGGTGCCAAAGGTGTCGAAACAGTGAAAAACATGTAGCAAATAATTCTTTTCACCTAACCTGCTTTACGTATCAAATCTTGATTGGTTGCCTCTTTCTTTACCAATAAAAAGTACTGAAATTTTCAAAAGTGCTGCCGACTTTCCAAAATTAACAAATTTTAATTAATTTAAAAAAAGCCCCTTCTTCTTCCTTAATTATATAAAACATTTAAGTCACATACCTTAAATAATTTTATATAACTATTAAAACACTTGGGAAAAATCTACGAAAATTCCAAAAAATCTATGTTTTCCAATATATAAAAATTTCAGACCCAAATCTTTTATTATTTAACTGTAAATAATTTATTAACCCAAATTAACATTTTCTTTACTAGAAAGTTCATATAAATTCCACAAATATTCAAAAAATTCTGAAAATTGAAACTCACCTCTAAAATATTATTTATGATCTTCATAAAAATTCGTAAGGCATTTGGATGTCATTTTATAGGATTTTCACCTTAAAACATATCATAAATTCAATATGAATAACCATAATTCATCAACAAGTATATATAATCGTTCCATCATTCAAAAACATTGCAAATCAATGCAAAATATTTGGACTTCATCTTAAAATCGAAACAAAACAAAAATGAGATGTAAACATTTTTCACTTTAGCTTTAGAGATTAAAGAGATTGAGATGTGAAGGGATTTGATTTGAATTAGCTTCTTCCTTAGCTTTCTTCCTTTTACTCTTATTAATGGTGGTCCACCTTAGTTTTGATTTTTTTTTCAAATGAAATGAACGTGTATGGGGGACGCATGGCCAAGTTTAAGGGATATAGGTATGGCCCTTTCCTATTTTACCCCTCCTCTATTTCATTTTAAATCTTCCTTAATTCATTGTTAAATGGCACGGCTACAACTTAATTAAATATCAAATCTCAATCCCCTAATCAACAAATTATTTTATTTAATTTAGCTAATTAAATATTCTAAATAATGTTACCAAAAATCTGGGGTGATACACTTTGTGTTAAGAAGGTTGAGATTTGCCCTTAGATTGATTTACTTAAGCTTTCTACTTGAATCCTAACTTTTCTTTTCCTCTAATCCCCTTAATGGTGGCCGGCCGAGTTTGGTTAGGGTTTTAGTTTTATTTTTTAAAAGTTAAAATGAATAAGGAATGGAGGATGGAAGGGTTTAGGCACTACAACAAAAATACTCTTTTACAACGGGCAATACCTGTTGCAATAGGGGTTTCGCAACGGGCATAAACCGTTGTTGTGGACCATTGTAAATATTAGTCAATTTGTTTGAAAAACATGATATTGCAACCATCATGGACCGTTGTAGTAGAGTATAATACAATGGACCCCACCCGTTGTAATAGGTCTTAACTACAACATCAACTGCACGTTGTTATTAGTTTTTGACTAAACAAAAAATAATTAGCTGCACCGTCCATACAATACGCATATAGCAATATTTAATAATTAATAAATATTATCATAAAACAACCAAAATCACACGTACTACAAAACTATATATCTACATTCACAAAGTTCCAACACATTCATAAAAGAGTAAATAAGTTTTTACATTCACAATAGTCTAACACATAACAACTAGTTACAAAATACATATCAAGTTCTAAGTACTAACGTACATAATCCACAAAACCAAAATGCACATACATACTAAGCCAAGGAGATGAAATCTTTGGGCCACGCGACGGTTGATCCAACAGACTCTTTAATATAGAACATCCTTGAATTTGGTTTGAATAAAAAAGCTTCTGGTTATAAAGAAAATGTAACGACCCCGAATTTTAATTAAATTTAAATTGATAATTAATTGAGTTTTTTGAATTAAAATTGTAAAATTAATGGTAGATTGATTTGAGTCTCCCCCCTTAAAACAAATAAAAATATATTAAAATCATTTTAAATTTAGAAATTGTATATATATGTGAATTTATATGTATATGTGCATATATGAGTAGATTTGAATTTATATATATATATATTGGATTTGACTTTAAATTTTAAGTAAATGGTTTAAAGATAATTTGAATTTATAATATAAGTAGGAAAATAAATAAATAATAATAATAGATATGTAAATAAAATGTTAGATAGTTAAACTTTAAAAGAAAATAAAATTTGTGTATGTTTATATAAACAAAAGTGTAAAAAATAAATCATAAATAAGAAATTAAAGGTGATAGTTAACAACCTGTAAAAGAAATTAAATGAGTATTTACATTAGCAACAAATAATATTTGAAATAAAATCTATTGTTATGTAAACTATAACATAAACACTTAAGATAATACTAAAAATATAATAACTTTATAAAGCACATGAGATACTATGAAAGCATACCAGATAAGTAGAGATGTAATAAGACAAGTATATATATATGAATGTATTTATTTTAGAATGAATATAAGTATACACAATATAAAATCAAGAGAGGATATATATTAACTTATAGGACAAGCCAAGTAATAAATGCAATATCATATTAGCACACAAAGCATATTATCTAAGCACCAAAACAAAGAAATATCTTCACATATATTGTACAGCCGAAAGAAAAATTATATGAATGTGGTACAACTAATTAATGCAAGCCAAAAATTTATCACTTCAGCCACCAAAGCTAAGAAGAATATCTGTCCTATGTTGTACAAATAAAAGAAATATCACCTGTAAACTCATATCAGCTTGTATAAAAAATGTATACCCTGTAACTTCATTTCTATATATCCATTATCTTCATCAGTTCGTTCATTTCAAGCTGAGAAAATATAAAGTAAGCATCATCAAAAATTTAAACCACATTCAACTAAAACAAACAACAAATCAACTTAACAAATCAGAGATCAGGGAAGCTTCAGCTTGCAAATTTTAAAAAGCCTGTTTCATCAAGCAAACTCTCTTCTTTCTGGAAAATAAGGTGAGTAACATCACTTTTAATAAGTTTAAGTATTGAATCTATTGCATGTTAAGTTCTGTGTTAAGTATATACCATGTTTATACATATTAGTAGATCTTCTGTATGTATATATATATATATATATAAATGAATATATGTGTTGTCCCTGTATTTTACTGTCCTTAGTTTCTAGACTCAAGAATTGATCAAAAATCCATTTTCTCTTGATCTAGTTTCTGTTAGGATTTAAAATATAAATAAAAGTTGTTTGTCTAATCATAGATTAATGATAAAAATTATAACTAAGTTAAAATTTAAATTGAGTGTCTCTGGAAACCAAAAGAACAGAGCAAAATTTTGATAAGTGAAATTTTCAAACATATTAATTCGATGTTTCAAGTTTATAATCTGATATCGTACTCAAAATCATGATTTTTGGAAGCAAAATTATAATTTTTAATTTGGGTTTGTATATGCATTTCTGAGTTGAACAGAAGTGGTGTTTTGGGTTGCCTCTGGTGATCTGGGCGATCTGGGAGATTGTAGTTTTCAATAGTGGTAGTGGTATGATCGGAGAGTAAGGGAAAAATAGCAGGGAGGCGATCAAGGGATGGTGGCGATGGTGGTTGACCATCGAAGTCTGTAGCCCTAGTTTTTAGGTCGATCGAGAATGTTGTCGTCACGAACTCTCTGGTGGATCGAGTGCAGCGAAATTTAGGGAAGTAGTAGAGGTTGAGGCGACGAAGTGATGACCGAGTTTTCGCGTGTTCAGATGGTCGGAGCTGCGATCACGAGATGGTTTCAGGTTGGGGTTGTGGTGGTCTACCTGTTCCAGGTTTTGAATTCGAACTCGATTTCGAATTCATGCTGGAAACAAAGTTCTGGGTGGTCGTGAGGCTTGAGGGGATCATCGGCGACTTGCCGAAGATCGTGGTGATGGTCGGAAGCCACTGGAACGCCGGTGCACGTGCACGGGGTCGATTCCGTGCATCTGAGTTGTTTGGTGGAGAAGAAGAGTCTGGGCACGAGACTTTTCTCGCGTGTGGCTCGAGTAACTCGAGTCATATACTCGAAGCATGAATAGGGTATTCTCGGGTCAAAAGTTTTGTTACAGGCTTACAACCTGAACTGTTTTTTCTGTTTTGAAATTTTTAAATTTAAATTTTAATCAAGGTTTAAAACTGGGTTTTAAAAAAAGATGTAAATAAAGATTCCAGTTTGAAATAGAATTCAGTTTTGAAGATAAATAAAGTTTTAAATTCAATTTCTTATTTAAAATATAAGAAATTAAAGGTATGGAGAATTTGAATTTAAAATAGAAATGAATTTGAAAATAAAATTTAAACAAATTAAATTTTAAACCTAGAACTAATTCCAAATCAGATTTTATGATTTGGAAATTAATTTTAGTTTTATCACTTAAGTGTAGCAATGAGTTAAAATGTTAAAGAAATTTGCTTTAAACTTTATTAAAAGTAAATAAGGATTTATTTTAGATTTTAAATCAAAATTGGAAATAAAAATGAAATTTGAAACAATGTTTTCAATATATTGTGAAAATCATTAAATCATATAAAAATAAGTGTGTTACTTTAAGTAATGAAGATTAATGATTTCTAATTCATTAACGAATGAATTTTTAACAGTGAATTGATTTATAATCAAAAATGATTAATATAAGAGATTTTCTTTAAAAAGGTGATTAAAGAAATTTAATAGTTAATAAAATCATTAACTAAGATTATTTGAACAATTAATTAATGTGATAAATTTTAACAATAAATTTAGATTGATTAATTTAATAAAAATCAATTGTGGAACTATTAAGTATAATTACTTAATGACAGTAATTATGGAATTAATTATTCAATGTAATTAATTGAGTTAATCGGATTAGTTCAAGTTAAAATTTCTTAAGTTAATTAATTCAGAATAATCAATTGATAATTTGGAAATATAATTACTTAGAGAAGTAATTAATAGATAATTACTGAATGTAATTAATTGAATGATGATTTAAAATTTGAGTTAATTATTTGTTAATAAATTAAAGGATTAATTAATAATGGCAATTAATTAAGATTAATTTAATAATTAAAAATTAATTGGTTCATTAATTTAAAATGATTAGTTAATAATTAGAGGTTAACTAATAAATTTTGAAAGAAAGATTTTCAAATAATTCGTAGTTAAATCATGATAATTAACCCGGATTAACAATTAATCAGTTGATCAATAAATTCACTTGTGAATGTTGGATTCGACTGAATGATTGAATTGTTTGATATTCTGATCTGTAATGCTTTATGATATATTCTGATTTGTGTGTGATCTGTACTGTAGTTATTTATCTGGGATGAATGTAAATTATTATCTGTGATTTATATATCTGTGATCTGTAAATGAAAGATAAGCGTTATAGTATACCGCTTATCAACTATATTCTGTATTCTGATCTGTGATGATTGAATGATATTGCACTACTGTGTGACACTCCTGGACTACACCATACACACACAAATATGGATTTCACGTGGAAATCAGTTAAGTCGTAGATTTTTGATAAATTTAAAGATTGGATTCTTGAATCCAAATGGTTTTAGAAATTGGAATTGAAAGCTTTTGGAAATGAGTTTTCAAAAATAAAAGTTATTTTGAATAACTTAATAAACTTGAAATTTAAATAATTTGATTTAAATTTGAATTCAATATTTGAAATTGAATTCAATGATTTGGAAATTATGGTCAAAAAGATTATACAAGTTATAAATGTGTTTATATGGGTTTTTAACTATTTAAAAAGTATGGTTTTTTGAAATTTAAATTTAAATCCAAGTTTTATACGTGGATGGCTTTTAACTTGTATAAATGAACCAGATTTTCCGAGACGAAAACTAATTGTTTCAAATGATAAAAGCTTTCATATAAGAAATGAAATTCCAATTTAAGTTAAAGGAATTTCAAGTTTGAATTGAAAAATGGTTTTCCAAGTTATGAGTGAATTCTTTTTGAAAGCTATGAATTGAATATGTTTATTTTTAATAGATTTAAAATGGTGATTTGTTTAAACCATTCGAAATGAAATTGTTTTGAAAGCTATAAGTTAAATCTTTAATTTAAAGATTTAACGAGTTAATCCAATTGAAATGGAAATTGATTTGGAAAACCTATGAATAAATCTTTATGAGACTGGGTGAACTTTGTGAAATGAATCTTTTCGTGTAAAAGATTAAAATGGTAATGTGTTTAAACCATTTAAAAGAAAGATTTTGGGTAATAAGTTGTGACTTAATTGAAATCCCAATATCCATATGTTTTGGAATATTGCGCTTCGGTTTAGTCGGGAAAGGACCTTTGTGTCATTTAACCCATTTCGAATAATGATACGACGTATATGGATAGCATTTAAAGACTGGTGGTGAAGGCCAGATACTTTCGAAAATGAAAGGATTACCATCGATTGTCTCTGCATCGGCTGATCCCTAGTATAGAGATTTTAGCACCCTTTGTGATGGGAAGTCCTGACGTAATTAGAGATTATCCAGATTTGCAAGGGCTTCTTCAGAAGTGCCTTCGGTTCTGTTTCAAAACCGAAACAGACTTGTATGGTTGTATGTCTGACACTACACTTTGAGATATAAAGCTGATTTCGTTCAAATACACTTCTGTTTGGTGGCGGAGAATTTATTCTCTTAGCTTAACACCCTTCTCTGAGACGTACGAGCTCAGAGGTTATGTAGTTGAAGGTTATCAGTGATATACTCCCAAATTTGGTAGTGTGGCAAGCTGAGTGCTGCTGTGTGTTGCTGATCATTTGTTGATCAAAGCATGGCTTTGTGAAAAAGCGTAGCTTTGTGGACGAGACCTCATCGAACCTCACAGACCGAAAATGGTCGAAACAGGAAAGATGCGGCAAGGTTATCAGGGTCGTGCCCTTTAGGGTATGTCATTTCCTTCTGGAAAAGGGTGGTATCATGGAATGGAGCCCAGATACTTACTCATTTGGACACACTTTATTTATTATGTGTGATGTTGGTTACCGAGGCCTCGGATAAAGGTCCCAAAGGACCGGGGAATGGCATATTCGCGAGTTACCTAGTTACAGGGGTAACCCGGCCTTGTGTTGGCAGAGAGCAGTTGTCTCTCGGGACGTCCAGCTAGAGGCATACCCATGTGGCAGTAGGAAGTTCCTTAGCCTGGCCATTTGTTGGAAAATCCAAAGAAGCAATACGAGCCTTGTACAGTTTTAGTTGTATTACCTGCTATGGAATGTGGCGGTAACCTGCGATTGAACATAGTAGTTATAGTAGGCATACAATAATGGTTGTATGTTGGCTAAGATTAATATTATATTTTCGAAATGTTTCCTACACTATGCACTAGTAATAATATCAAAAGAGTTTTCTTTTGCGTAGTAAGCATGTTTGACTATCATAAGAAGAAATCTCCTCCAATTCTGCGTTTGCATTATGTGTATGGCGGGAGGTCTTATGGTAGTTTCATTTTCCAAAAACATTGTGGATTTCAATGTTTAAAAGTCTTTTGTTGTTTGTTTTAAAGATAAACTGTTTTTGTTACTCACACCAGTCCTATGACTGACGTGGAGTTTATTGTTCCCTTCCTAAACTCTGGGTGCCCATAATTTTCCACACGGGCAGTCTAGAGTTGGGTTTTTCAGATAGTCAGGTTCAGTAGATTATCTGGAGCTAGTTCAGTGTTGGAGTTCATTCATGACTGCACTTGCTTCTCTTGGTGCAATGTGACGGTGGTTCGAGCTGGATGTTGGAGTTGTTGGAGTCATTCTCTTTTGTAGATCATTTGGAGTGATCTCTTCCATTATTGTTATTTCCATTGTAGCATTGTATCATATCTCTGATATTGCAGTGTATTATTGATATCATTGTTGTATATCATTTTGGATATTGTATTCACTGGAGTTGTATATGATATCATTGATTTCTTTATTCTGCTGTGTTGTTATACTTACTGTGTTATAAGCTCCGGCGAGCCAGATTTGGCATTTGAATCTACGGCATTTCGAGTACAAGTGAAGTACGGGTGCCGATTTTCGAAGGCCGAGTCAGGATCGTTATAGAAAATGTGTGCAGTAACCTTTAGTTATTCAATTATGCCAAGTGATGATAGAAAGTTTCTTGTGGTCTGGCTATATATTGGTAAAGTGATGATGATTTCCATAACATATTGATAAATATTTATGCAAATTAGGTATGCAATGTCACGCTACATATATCAAATATTGAAGTACTTCATGTATTTAGATAATAACCAAATACTTCATGTATTATAGAAAGTATATAAGTTTGTTTTATATTCATGAATGATTGTTATGATCAATATGTTATGTAAACCAAATAAGTATATAACTCACTAACTGATTTAGTATGAATCAATTAATGAATAGTATCTTTTCCAAATTAAAAAGAGGCTAAAAATATATGACGATCACATTTTGAATTAGAATCCAAACAAAAGCTGAAAAATTAGAACAAATTTAGTCATTTGTAAAAATCATAGCTATGAAGACTGTACCTTTTCCTTTTCTTGTATTCTAAATGAGCAATCTAATTTTTCACCCTTTTTTACTTTACCACTGTCTTCGCTATATCTAAAATGTTAGAATTAAAAGTGAAAACGTAAAAGAATATGTTTTTTAATTTTACAGGAGAAAATGATAGCAACATCTCAATAGGAGAAAATTCTTGTGTTTGAATCATACTGAATAATCAATGTTTATTTACACTGATGTTCAGTAAGGAACCTAACCATCTCGGCTTACCAAAAAGAACAAGCTTATCTTTCAACCATTAAATTCAGTTTCATCAAAGTTTTTACTGTAAGAAAATATAGTAATTTATCAGCTCATATTTTATAGCTACAGAAAATTATAGGAAGTTCAACCATAATAGCTGAATCAGTTGAATCTAATTGTATAAATGCAATTAATCATCAAAACTAAAGCAGGGGATAACCTAGTACAATCAAATCCATGATACATAGAAAAAATCTAAAATAAGACAAATTAATAGAAATCAACATTACCTGGTTGGCTTTGTAGCCAAGACGAGGTGCTTTATCAGGGGTAGGCCTAGTAACCTGGACGATCGTTGGATGTTTCTTGTACTCCCGGCATCTAACCCGCTGCAAAAAAACCCATCGTTAAGGTTGTTAGTGGATACGTATGAGAGGATAAAGAAAGTCATTCAACCAACAAATCACATGGTTTCTAAGACAAATACCAGGAGGTATAAAGCTACAAACCAGAAAGGAAAATGCGACAAATTCTCGAGCTATAACTTATTAAACAAACAGTTTTAGAATCATAAGCACTGTAAAATTAAAATTACCATAGGATGCATCTACCAATTAGCCCCTACAGACTCAAAGTTTAAAGCTATACCGCTACCACTCATCAACCAATATCGTACTCCATCAACCACGGCCTACAAATCAAAACAACCGGCAACTGTAACCTTTCTCTCCCTCCAACCTATATTACTCACTGCATCTCACCAACTAATTATGATTCCTCCCTGAATCACCTACCTCCTTCAAACTGTAAATTTTCCTAGACCACCTACAACCAACCACAACCCAAACTAGAAACCATCAATTGCCTCACCACTTCACTTCAATTTCCTGAAGAAATTCATAACCACCCAATCAACAATATACAAATTGCATCCCCTTGCACCACTTCCTTCCCAGACTCCTTCAGCAAACAACCTTCAATCGAACCCAAGTCAACTACATCCGCAGAAAAATTCACCAACACAAAACACCAAACCCGTAAATTAATCACTTCATCTGCAATCACCAATAACCTCACCTCACCCCTCAGCAACCATCTCGGTAACCCACAATAATCGCCTGAACAATCCCATTCGTATATCTAACCTAAACCCTCAGTGAATCTACAACCCGCTCTTCCTCCTCCTTACAAAGCCACAAGCAGCAACTTCTCTACCGACACCCCAGTCACAATCCAACGTCACTTGAGCAAGGAGAGATAAAATTCGAAAGCTTGCCTTCTATGTGACAACCTAACGACGAAGCTTCTAAGAGTCATCTCCGTTCAAAGTTTGCGATCAGTTCTACTATGCATGAATCTGGCACCACCAGCTCAGCTAAAGTAATGAGGCAAAACAGAGGCGAGATAGCTATAAGATGGAGGTAAGGTGAAGCGGCGAAACAAAGAAGGCGAAGCAGCAACTGCAGGATGAAGGCAAGACGACGGGCAGGACGATGGGAGCTAGGGTTTCTTATTTTTTTAGTTGGGTATTGTGAGTTGATTTGGGGATTAGTGGATTTATATTTGTTCAATTCGAAAAGCATATAGAGGGAAGGTGAAATTTCAGAAATACTTTCGTGCCAAAAAATTTAGTTTGGAGGAAAAATAACAAAAAAAATTGGCTTGTGACGGTAAAAATTTTGCCCAGCGAAGCCAAATTTTTTGATAGGAATAAAAAAAACTTGTATTTAAATATGCCAAAGAATATATTTACAAAAATAAACATTCAAATGCACATGAAATTAATAGATTGCAACATAATATTTATATTGTTCAAATAAATAATAGATTGCAACATAAATAATATTTATATCGTTTCAAAAATTCACATCATGTAAAACAAGCAAATGAAATGTACCGTTTTCGAATGGGGCGCTACCCCTTGGACCCCCGCGACCTGACCGGCCAGGTCGACCGCCGTCAGCGGATGCGTTACCCTCGCACCCCCACCTAGGGGGGTTACCACCCTCCTGGACCCCTCCCCCTTCATAGTGGCAATCAATTTAAATGATTTTATGAAAATCTTCCAACAAGTCTTGGTTGTTAATTATTAATTATTTAATAATTATTATTAATTACTAATTGTTAATTCTTACTTATTACTTCATAATTATAATTGAATATTAATTATTAAGTGTTACATATTATGTATATTTTATTAATTATTAAATATTAATAGAATTATCAATGGCTAACTATTATATATTTAATATTAATTATTAAATGTTAATTATTATTTATTAATTATTAATTATTAAAAATTAATTTTGATTTGTTAATTATTAATTATTTTGTGAATACCAAGGCATCTGTTACAACTGGCAAAATAAAAGAGCCGTTGAAAATAAGTTTATTACAACTTCCAGAAGAAGAAAAAACGTTGTAAAGGACATTTATTAAAATTGGCATTTTGTAACCGTTGTAAAATTACTGTTTTAATATAGACTTTGTGTTGTTGTGAAACGTACTAAATATTAAATACTAGATAATAAATATGACTTATTAATAATTAAAGATTACTTATTAATTATTAGTTATTAAATATTAATTACTAATTATTTAATAGAAATAATTAATTATTAAATATTACTTCTTATTTATTAGTTATTAATTATTACTTCTTAATTATAATTGAATATTAATTATTCAATAGTTTAATTATTTAATATTAATTATAATTGAAAATTAATTAGTAATTATTAAATATTAAATATTACTTCTTTTTTATTAGTTATTAATTATTAATTATTAATTATTACTTCTTAATTATAACCGAATATTAGTTATTTAATATTAATTATTAATTATTTAACATTAATATTTAGTTTTAATTATTTAATATTAATTATTTATAAATTTTATGGATCTTTTTAAATTTTAGAAAAAATTTATTTCTAGATTATTAGACTATAGTAAAAATTAAATATTAAATATTAAAATTGTAAATTAGTTAAATATTAATTATTAAACATTAATTACAAAATATAACTATTAAAATTTAATTATTAATTATTTAATATAAATTATTAATTATTTAATATAAATTATTAATTATTTAATATAAATTATTTTACTAAGTATTAATAATATTTATTAATTATTTAATATTAATTATTTAATATTAATTATTTAATATTAATTATTTTACTAATTATTAATAATATTTATTAATTATAAGTCATAAATATTAGCTATAATTTACTAATTATTAATAATTAATTATAATAAATTATTAATATAAAAAATAAATATTTATTATTGATAATAATTAGTAATTATAAATTATTTATTAGTAATCATTAATTATGATAAATTATAAATAATGACCTATGTATGTTATCATTTATAATTATAAATTATAAATTACCATTTATAAATTATTAAGTATGTATAAATAATCGAAGATAATGATGATTAATATTAAGTGAATATTAGGCTCAGGTCCCTAATAAGTTTCAAAATAAATAAAAACCCCAGTAAAAAAAGTATGTAAATTAGGTCCCTAGAATTAAGTTACTAAGTAATTGCACATAGTTATGCAATTATTAACTGAATAATTGTAGACATTTATGCAATTATATCCAAAAGTTGCATAAATTTATGCAATTTTTTCGGTGAATAATTGCGGAAATTTCCGCAATTTTTTTGGTGAATAATTGTGGAATTTTCCGCAAATTTTTGAAAAAATTATGGAAATTTCCGCAATTATTTAGTGAATAATTGTGGAATTTTCCGTAATTTTTTGAAAAAATTGCGGAAATTTCCGTAATTTTTCAGTGAATAATTGTGGAAATGTCTGCAATTTTTTGATATAATTGCATAAATGTCTGCAATTATTCACTGAATAATTGCATAAGTGTATGCCATTGTTGAGTAACTTAATTCTAAGGACCTAATTTACAAACTTTTTTTTACTAGGGTTTTTGTGTATTTTGAAACTTATTAGGGACCTGTTCCAAACTGTCTTTAATATTAATATTATTAATAATTAATTATTAAATATTAATAATTAATAATAATTAATATTTGTGAAGAAAGCAGTGTAATTATTAATTATCAAAAATCAGCAACGGACATTTATTACAACAGGCATTCTGTGGCTGTTGTAAAATCGGCATTTATTACCACCGGCAAAAGAAAATAGTTGTAATAGGCATCTATTACAATGGGCAAACAGGGATGAAAACCGGTATTTATTACAACGGGCAAAAAACCATTGTAAAAGGCATATATTACAACGGTCAAATTAAAAATGTTGTGATAGGTGTCTATTACAATGTACAAAGTAAAAAAGTTGTTGAAAAGTGGTATCTATTACAACAGGCATGAAAAAACCGTTGTAATAGGCTTCTATTACAACGGGCATTTAAAGACCATTGTAAAAATGACGTTGTAATATGGTATTTTTGTTGTAGTGAGGGTATTCGAATAAAGGATATTCCCATTTTACCCTTACCATATTCCTCCTTCTTACTTATTTTTAATTCTCTTTTGCCAATACATTAATTAAGGCAGGGCTCCTTCTTAATTAACAAATCTCAATCTCTTAACTATCTACATTATTTTATTTTATTTATCCAATTTAATATTTTATATAATGTTAGTCAAAATTACGGTCATTACAGACTCCCCTCCTTAATGAATTTCGTCCTCGAAATTACGATAAGGTTCACAACATTCAAACATAAAGGTAAAACATACCTTCAAACAAGTCAGGATAAGTATCTCTAATCCTGCTCTCGGTTTCTCAAGTACAGTCTCTCTTGTCGTCACTCCACTGGACTTTGACTAATCTAACTGTCTTGTTCCTTAGTGTCTTCTCATCTTTCGCAACTATACAAACAGGTTTTCTAACTATAGTCATATTCGGTTCCACTACTAAATCCTCTAACACAGCTGGTGTAATAGTAGTTTCTAGATCTCGAATACACTTCCTTAGATGAGAAATATGAAAAATATTGTGGATTCCTGCCAAACTATTCGGTAACTCTACTCTATACGCGAGTTTCCCGATCCTTTCTATAACAGGAAATGGTCCAACTAATCTTAATGCCAATTTTCCTGATTTTCCAAATTTGATTACACATTTCATCGGTGACACCTTGACGAAAACATGATCTCCAACTGAGAAATCTAAGTCTTTCCATCTTTTATCAGCATAACTCTTCTACCTAGACTGACCTTCCTTCATCCTAGCTCGAATTTAACTCAATCTTTTATGCAGCTTTTTTAACCAAATCTGGTCCAAGAATTAGTCTATCCCCAGTCTTTTACCAACAAACGGGAGATTTGCATGGTCTTCCTTACAAAGCTTCAAATGGTGCCATCCCTATACTAGTTTGATAATTGTTATTATACGAAAATTCGACTAAGTGTAGATGGTATTCCCATGATCCTCCGAAATCTAGCATACAAGCTCTTAACAAATCCTCTAAGACTTTGTTAACTCTCTCTATTTGCCCATCTGTCTGCGGATGGTAAGCGGTACTCATCTTGAGCTTGGTACCTAAAGTCTTCTGTAGACTCTTCCAGAACTCACTAATGAATAAGGAATCTCTATCACTTACTATACTACTAGGAATTGCATGCAAACTAACTATATTCCTCATGAATAACTTAGCTAAATCTGATGTTGTCCTGGTCGACTTAACGAGTATAAAGTGTGCACTCTTAGTCAATCTGTCCATTATAACCCAATTACTCTCATTTCCTCTATTCGACCTTGGCAACCCATCTATGAAATCCATTGAGATAGAATCCATTTCCAGACTGGAACATCTAAAGGCTGAAGTAACCCACTCGGTTTCTAATGTTCAGCTTTTACCTATTGACAGTTTAAACGCTACCTCACCCATAAGCCTACGTCTCTCTTCATACCTCCCCAGAAGAAACTCCTTTTCATATCCTGATACATCTTAGTACCTCATGGATGAATACCGAACTTTGAACAATGGCATTCTCTAAGAACTTCCTTCCTAATGTTTCTCACACTCGGAACATATAGTCGTCCTTTCTTCCTCAACCACCCATTCTGGTCAAGACTGAAATCTTTCAAGTCATCGCTCTCTGTTGCATTCCCTAACTTTCTGATCCGTTCAGCTAATAAAGAATCCTCTCCTTGTTTAGAAGCAATCCTTTCGTTCATCACCGGTCGAACTTCTAAACATGACAACATAGTAGTTTCTTGACTAGAACTACTCTTAGATCTCTATCGTACTCCGCATGTAGTCAATGCTTCTAAATATTTCCACTCAGCTACCATTGTTAATACTACATTATAGTATTTTCTGCTAAGTGCATTTGCAACCTTATTTCCTTTTCCCGGCGTGTATTCAATACCAAAGTCATGAGCGGCTAAAAACTCTAACCACCTCTGTTGTCTCATATTCAACTCCTTATGAGAGAATAAATATCTCAGTGACTTATGATCCGCATAACCTGAAAGGTAATGTCTACACACTTTCAAGGTGAAAATTACCGCAACTAATTTCAAATCATGAGTCGAATATCTAACTTCATGCAGTCTGAACTATCGAGAAGCATAGGCAATCACTTTACCTCTTTGCATTAACACAGCTCCTAACCCTGTTCCACATGCATCTGTGTACACCACCAAGTCATGATTCTCTTTTAGAACGACTAACATAGGTGCATTAGTCAACAAATGTTTCATTTTCTGGAATGCCTCCTCACACTTATCAGTCCAAACAAACTTCACATCATTCCGAGTTAGCTTAGTCAACGGTGCCGCTATCCGTGACAAATCTTTAATGAATATTCGATAATGCCCAGCTAATCCAAGAAAACTCTTTATCTCAATCACTGTCTCGGGTCTTTTCCAACTATTCACTGCTTCGATCTAGCCAGATCCACTGACAACCCTTTCTTTGAGACTACATGACCAAGAAACTTTACTTCCTTCTTCCAGAAATGACACTTTGAAAATTTCATTTTTAGTGGATGCTGCCTCAGCGTCTCTAGCACCACTATAAGATGAACTTCATGCTCTCTTTCATCCTTAGTATATTAAAATGTCGTCCTTGAATACTAACACGAATTTGTCTAGATGTTCTCGGAAGATTTTGTTATCAAGTCCACGAAGAATGATGGCGCATTAGTTAGTCTGAACGGCATCACTAATCATTCGTACGATCCATATCTGGTCCTAAATGCTGTTAAAGGAATACCATCCTCTGCTACTCTAAGCTGATGGAACCTTATTGCCAAATCTAACTGGGAAAATACTTTGGCTCCACTTAATTAGTTGAACAAATCGCCAATCCTAGGTAACAGATATCAGTTCTTTATCGTCATCTCATTCAGGTTACGATAATCAATACACAACCTTAATGATCCATCTGGTTTCCTTGTAAACACTACGGCTGCTCCCCAAGGCGAACTACTTGGTCCGATAAAATTGTTACCTTCTAAATCCACCAATGGTACCTTTAACTCCTTCATCTTCGTATGTGTCATTCTACTTGGCAGTCTACTCACAAGTTCTGCTCCTGGTACTAAATCCAACCGAAACTCAATGGCTCGTTTCGGCGGTAGTCCTATCACAGCTCAAAGACATCTATGAATTCTCTAACAACGAAAACTTGATTTAACTCGTCTCCTGCCTCCATAATACCCAACAAAGCATTAACCTCAAAACTAGGGTTTTCTACGGAGTATATAATCCGATCACTACAACTAAAGTGTCTAAGTGATATTTTCCTATCATGGCAAATTATCCTAGCATCGTACTTACTTAACCAATCCATATCCAAAATAATTCTGAACCCTACGAAATCAAATACATGCAAATTGCAGGTAAATATATGACCTAACAACTCAAACTCTAAGTGGTCACATCTCATCCCAAGTGTCGCATACCCTCCTATTGGATTCGCAACCCTTAAGGATGTAACTTGGTATAAGGGTTCTAGGTTAAGCTTATCTACCAAACAATGAGATATAAAAGAATGCGATGTACCAGTATCAAATAGAACCCTAACTGATACACCATGAATAAAAAGCGTACCTCCCAACACAGCTTTTCCTTTCTCCTCTGTTGTTGATCTTGAGGCAGCTGGTTTTGCAAACACTTTGCCCTTTCTATCCTTGGATGGTTCCTTACACTGGTTCTTATAATGTCCAATCTGATCACAGTTGAAGCATTTTACTCCTTTCTTATCAGCAGCTTTCTTTGCTTTGCTTGTTTGACACTCGTGAGTAAAATGACCCTTCTTATCGCACTTGTAACAAACTACATCGGCCTTCCCTTTCTTGGCCACTCTTCCTTTCTAAGCACCTTTCTTATGGAAAAACATTCTCTTCTGGTTCTACTCACCTTGAGCTTCCACTACTTTGTTATCATTAATGAAAATGAGCATCTCCTCATTCCTAAAAGCCATCTCAATAACTACATCGCATGGATCCCTAATATATGGCAGAGTTGCTTGAGCAAGCTCGGGTCTCAAGCCGCAGATGAATTTCTCATTGCTTTTGATAACTGTATCAACCGTAGCATATTCGTATCTCGATAGCTCCTCAAATCTGATATCATATTCCAGCACTATCATGTCTCCCTGCACCAACTTAGCAAACTTCCTAAGCAGAGTTGACTTGGTGATCTCCGTCATGAATCTTTCATCAAACCTCCTTCTAAATTCTGCCCAAGTCATGGTCTCTTCATCTACTCCCATAGTAACACTGTTCCAACAGTACAATGCTGCTCCTTGCAACTGTCTAGATGCTAATCTTCTTTTCTGCTCATTGTTAAGTCCTAAATTAGCAAAAATCCTTTCGCAATGAAGCAACCAATTCTCCACTTCAATTGCGTCCTTAGTCCGATAAACGGCTTCCCCCCTCCATAGCCTAGCATAGTCTCCGCTCAATACTGCAAAGTTATTGGCCACCGGAGCTCCCTAATTTCTTCCTCCAACATTTCCTCCAAATAGTCCCGTAGCCGCTCCAGTTTGCATCATGTTAACGAAGAACTGATACATAGCTCCTACATCAACTAGCGGTGCTCCAACGCCCACATTAGTAGCTTGTGCCCGACCTGGATTCCTTCTAGTGTTTGGTTTGGTGTTTCCATTAGTTATGGTACTTCCTCCACCAAGGTTAACTCTTCCATTCCTAGCATCCATATCTTACTTCCTTAAAATCTGCATTCGAGCCTTTGTAAGTTATAGAGGAATATCCTAAGGGAGATGGAAGAATAGAGATAAAGCGTATACTTATATGTAGCAAATACAAGTACGTTAATATTGCGTTATCCCATATCCCAATATTGTAACGACCCAAAAATTTTAACGATTTTATAACGTAATTAACTGAATTTTTCTTGAAATTAAACAATAACTAAATTTGTCAATGAAAATTTGATATTTGGAATGCGTCTATTTAAACAAAGCAAATGACAGATTTTCATCAGAAAATATGAAAGTTAGTTCTGTTGTATAATTTTCAACTTCAATTTTAAATTAGTTAAATTATTGAAAATTAAATATTTTTGAAATCTGAATATTTTTATATAATAAAAATGTAAATCATTTTCTAAGTGAGACGTCGTATTTCGTTTCGCCAAATTTGGATAGTTATAGCCCCGTTTATCTTATTTTCGGCGTTTTAGCAGTATTTTGGCAGCGAATATCGACTTTTGATAGGATGGTCAAATCATTGATATATGTGTACCATGTTGTTCGTCTCGTCGTGTTGATCTCTATCGTATATTCGTTTGTGTGTTTTGGTGTCCGGTACGCGGCGAAACCAACAAAACGATTAGTCGTTACAGTACCTATTTTGAGCCTTTTGATTTCCATTTGTCCTTTCATTTTCCATCGATTGGATATAAATGACCAGTAGCCTTTAGTATTTCCCAGAATTCAGTTTTGACTATTACTATTCCCATCATAATTTATTATATCGGTTTCGTTCACTCATATTCTTTGGTTCTGCTATTTTCTTATGTCATTCCATTTCATTTAAAAAAGAGAGGGCATAATATTACACAAGGCTATTATATTATACTCTAAAGCCACGTATTAGTTTGCTTGCATTCTGGACTGAGATAGAAGCTCGCCCTTCATGTTGCCGAGACCCCAAGCCTTCACATCGAAACCACTCCCCACCGTGACAACAGATCCACTACTCCAAGCCTTCCATTTGCCGACCGCTGCCCTCCTAGTCCTGCACAATGCCCCTTGCTGTTCAACCTAACCCTGACCATTGCTTGACCCATCACCATCACACGACCTCTCATCCATCATGAGTGACCGCATCCATCCCTTCCCATTTCCGAGTCCACCAACCTACTACTCCCTGGCCACCAAACCTAGCAGCCGGCCCCTGATGCAACACAGCCCTCCAGATCCACCACCCGAACCCAAGCACAGATCCGACCACACCCAAAAAGACAACCATCCTCCAAACCCTCTACGTGCCAATCACCACCAACCATTCATCATCGTCCTCCGCCTGTGCTTTGTCATCATCCCGCGACCTCTTCCACCAAGCAAACGCCGCCAAAGCTCCCATCGCAGACCGAGCCATCTTTCCTCCGCAAGCCACCGAACAGCCGCCTCCACCTTCCACGCAACGACCCTGCCTCCATCAGCTGCAGCGTCCCCTTGCAGCAAGCCTACCAAGCATCGGCCTTCCACTGTCTTTGCTCCACCAGCCAACAACCCTTCCAAACGCACTCAACCACTTAACCCATGCTTCGCCGACATCGCAGCCCCTCCGAGCCTTCCTCTTGCCACCAAACCTGCCTGAAGCTTGCGTCCCCTTCCTCCTCACGTCAACGCCTCCAACATCCATCCCTATAGCCGAGAATGACCATTCCTTGAGCTGATGCAGCTCCACCATCTTTTAAACAAGTGTTTTAATATATATAATATATATTGATATCTTGATTTTTAAGATAAACATAGAGTTTAAAAAAAATATACATAGATATTTTGATTTTTAAATATATATAGATTTTTAAATTATAATATATAGATATTTTGATTTTATATGTGTTTTAATAACTATTGATTTTAAAATATAATATGGAGATTACATTTTAAATATGTGTTTTAAATTTAATATTGATTTTCAAATATATATATATATATATATTGTAAAGATTTTATTTTTAAATACATGTTTAAATTTTGATTTTAAAATATATAGCTATATATATATTTGTTTCATAGAATCCATCGAGTTCAAGATCGTGCCTACCTCGCTTTGTTTTGCTTTGGATTTGTCATAGAGTCCGTGATTCAAAATTCGTAGCTTGTCGTGTTGTCTATTTTCTCTAGCCTCGAAAGGTGAGCAATCACTCACGATTAACATACTTATATTTAGTAAATTTAATTCACATGAAATGATGATTGAAATATGTTGTTAACTTTTAATTGTTAGTTATTTAATTGTTAAATATGATATGCCATTATCTGCAATTGTTTACTTAGGACATATGACACCATAACATGTTGTATATATTATATTTAAGTTGTTAATGATGATATATGTCTGCTATTGATATGTATGTCATTTTGTAATATTATTCTGTTATTCTCACTCTACAAGTTCCCTTAGTTTTAAGAAAATCCCTATGGGTCGAAATGATACATACCCGAACGATATTATAGATTAGGGGAAAATCGTTATGGATTGAAATGATGGACCCAAGCGATTTTATTGAATTGAATTTTGGGATTACGGGTTGAAATGATATAAACCCGTAAATTTAAAATACTTACGGATTGAAATGATAAATATCCGTATCACTTGACCATATGATAGAAAACTATATACAAACACCGTTGGTCTATTTTTAAAAATGATTTCCATGGTTTTGAAAGGAAATATATAGATTTTAATAAATATTGATTTTTAAAATATAATATATAAATTTTATTTTTATATATGTGTAAAATTTAGATTTTTAAAAATTATATATTTGAAAATTCTAAATTTATAAGTTAGTTTTGAAAATATAAATTTTAAGATTTTACTTATAATTTTATTATTTTTAAATGTATAAAATAAGATTTAATATAAAATAAAATTTAATAATAAGATTTAATTTAATAAAATTTAATTTAATTAGTATATATATAGTATGTTTAAGTATTTATATAAAATTATATTAATATTTTAAAAATAGATTTTGTAATAAATTTAATAAAGTGTGATCGGAAAGATAAATTGAAAATGATTTGAAATATTATTTGTTTAAGAATTGGATATAAATAAGAGTTGATTTGAAACTTATTGATTTTGAGATTTTAAAGATATGTTTTATAACTTGATAACTTGATTTTGATTAAAGGTGTTTAAATGAATATTTTCAAATTTAAATAATATTGAATATTTAATTTTCATTTAAATTTGTAATTTGAAATTTTATTTAAATATTATAAAAGGTGATTAAGTAAATAATTTTAAATTAAATACAATTAAAGTTAGATATTTAAATCTGTAATTTGAGATTTTATTTAAATGTTATTAAAACTGATTAAGTGAATATTTAAAATTTAAATAAAATTAAAGGTTGAATTTTGAAAATAATAAATGAAATTTATCAAATTGAGTTATTGCAAATGTTTGAATATTTAACCTTTGAAACCTATTGAATTGGAAGTGGTTTAAATTTGTAGTTCAAACCTAGATTTGAAATTGATATAAATTAAAAATGGTTTAATGAGAATTTGAATTGAACCTGTAACCTTCTTAATTGAAATTGTTGAACTGAGATTGATTTAAATTGAATTTTGGAACTAAAGTGATGTGAATTGATTTTTGAAATTGGAAGAAACAATTCTAACTTGAAACTATTTTCGGTATATATATTTTAATATATAAACTATTTTAATATATAACTATTTTAATCTATAACCTATTTTTAAATATATAAACTATTTTAAATTTATAGCTATTTCAATATATAAAAACTATTTTCGATATTTAAACTATTTAAGTTGGAACTGTTATGATTTAGATTTAATGGATTTAAATGTGAATATATTGATATGATGGTTTGAACTATTTTGTGGTTATGATTTTGAAAGTGAATATGATTTCGAAAGTGATATGATTATGAAATGAATATGATATTTTGATATGAAGTATGAACTGTTTGAAATTTTATAAAGTGATTTTATAAATGACCACGGTGTGAAATAAGCGTTTGGTTGTTAAAGAGACCGGGATCGGATATTGTCATACTCTCTGCCAATACCGAAAACCACTTTAACAACTGTGCACATGGTGGAGATTCTAGAACGAAGTAGGATGGTTTGGCGACGATTCTATATGAGGTATTAACGCAACCCTGACTCCTACGAGTCAGCTTGATGTGACTAAAACAAGAGCCACGTCGGTCCAATTGAGGTCGCACCTCCGATTGTGCACACTTCTTCGGTACCATTCTATTACTTTGTGATTTGATTTGGTGCACCGTTGATTATAGGAGTGTGTCTCGAGGTGGGCGGTAGTAGCTGCCATGCATTACCACCAGTCCAAATCCACAAAACGGAAGTATCCTACCCTGGGCATTGCCCAGCGTGCCTTGTCACATGCCTTATCGCATCGTGTTTGGTTTGTACCGTACCTATGGAGTGCTCACTTAGTAAACCATCGGTTTGGTGGAGCTTACAGTATCTGTATAGACTAAGGCAATATATAAAAATGTGTTAAGAGCTTACAGTAAACCATCGGTTTGGTGGAGCTTTCAGTTATTACAGTTATTTCCAGTTGTCTGTTCAGACTTGTCATTTTATTTTCTATTGACACTTATATGTATTGGATATCTGTTGTATTTTGTTTAAGACTGTTGTTTATTGTAGTAGCTTCATGAACTACTATTTTTCTATTCCGCTGCTTATTGTTATATTAATCTATGTTTGTGATTCTGTGATTGATTTTATTTACTGTATATGCTAAGCTTTGCCAATTATAAATTAACAATCTGTTGTTTTGAGAAATTCAAGTTCGACATGAGTGGATGATTGTCGATTTGAATGATTTGAAATGCCAGGTCGTTACAAATCTTTTCTCTAATTCCTTAGGATTATGTTTTCAAAAATCATTTTAAGTTTACCATTTCTTTTAAGTTTTGATAAACCTATGCTTTAATACCAAGTTGTAACTTCTCCTATCTCGAGGCCCAAAGCTAAGTGCTATAGATGCTATAGTCGTCTATAGTGTTTAACTTTCAGTGAAGAAATATGGTAATGTTAATAGTATCCATAATATCAGAAGCACATGAATATGAAATAAAATCATCACAGATTTGAAAATAGCTTTTCTGATTACATTTCAAATGAATATTTCATATTCAATTACATAATCGCAAAACGATTCCCATGTTTTGATCAAATATAATTATTAAAAATTATGCCAAGAGCGACATATGAAGATGCCCCCTTGGATGATCAGAGTACTAGATAGATAAACAAATCAATCATAAATACATCACAACGGAAATAATATTAAATAATTCCTATATAGCTAGCTTTGCCTCCTACACATCTTCAGAAGCTTATTCGTCCAACCTACTAAACCTGAAAAGTCCTTAACTCTCAATCTAATCAAATCAAATTTTGAGCACCCGAGAGTTTAAGGGGAAAACAGAAACATCGAGTCAGACATAAAGCTGGTGTGAATAATTCTATTACATCTTGGTTTATTGATATTAAGTGAGACCATGCAGCTTAGTAGAACGGGTTTTCCCTCACTAATATCCTTTTAAAAGCATATCTTTTGCAAATCAAAATCCTGCAATCAAACTGATTATAACAACAATAGCAAAATACATATATGCATAATAATCAGGTAATCATTGAACTATCTATCCATACTATAGTTTTATCTGGCAAACTATGAACCATTGGCTGACTCGGGCCTACTAGATATAATCAATAATCTAACTTCTATTAGACACAATGCTGGGTTGTCTGCCCTTAACTATCTTCTTCTAGGGTCAACTGATCCTAATGGTTTTGCGGGCTCACCAATAACCTATCTTTACTCTGTATATTTCCTTCTGTGTGTATATCATTTTAGTCCCATCTGTGATAAACTCTTACACATTGGAATTTTGGACTTATATTAGCTATGGGCTACTAGCTAAAGTATAGGGCGTGACCCTACACTAGTCCCATCTGGTCTTCTAATACCTGAGTCATAAACTTAGGGTTAACTACCCCATTAAATTTTCCTTGTAAACATTTCATCAATCGACTATCTATCCAACCTTTCACTTAAACTGATTTACCTCTTTTAAATCATACATAAACAAGGAAAATACGCTCTTTGTTTTACTCATAATATCTATGTCATGGTATATGCTTTACACAAAACAATGTTGATGAAATCTAAATCAATGGGATTATCTATCCCTTCAAAATAAGCTAAAGCCCTTTTTAACTTAAAAAACTTTAGGCTATAAAGCTAAAACAACACCTTCGGAACCATGTTTATAACCTTAAACAATCCCTTTCGAAATCATTGAAAGTATCCCTTTCGTAGCCATTGAAAGTATCCTTTTCGAAATTATTGCTTAAAATGTTAAACATCCTCTTTCGAAACCATTAAAAATATCTTTTGAAACTCTTAGAAATATTCCTTTCAAAACACTTAAAGTATACCTTTCGAAAGCATTGGAAACTTTCCATTTGCAACACTTAAAACATACATTTTGAAAGCATTGGGTTCAAGTAAGAGTTTGTGGAAACATAGCTTCGAAACCATTTAAAAGTATTCCTTTCGAAACCATTGGGTTTAATATTTAGTATAATTATAGGGTCAAAGAGAACAAGCAAAAACATTACTTTCAAAAGCATTAACCCCAAGTAAAAGAATTGGAGAAGAGGATAGCTCCCTAACCACCCTTTCGAAACCATTGCCCCCGAAACCATTATTAAAAGCAGCTAAAACAACTCCTTCGAAAGCATTGGGAATGCGACTTCAATGTTAAGAAAACAAAAGCCTTCCTTTCAAACCCATTGTTATAAGGCTATAAAGAAAAATAGCCCTTAACTAATTCGAAAGATATGAATGCGGCAGCTAGGTATCGAATGAGTTCTAAAGCGGCAACTCTTTCGAAATCTTCTTTATAAACAAAGGCAAGTAATGGATTCGAAGGCTTATAAAAATGGCTTCAACCCCTTCTAAAGCATGCCTTCGACACAGTCCCTTTCGCCTTTCTCCAATACACTATGTATCAATTGCTTGATACCATGTGCATTGGTTTCGAATGGGTGCAAAAGGCCTACTGGGCATAGTGACGGAAGCAAGCAATAGAAGTGGCGAAGTTGTAATTCGAAACAAAACTGAATTTTTGCCTTCTAAAGTAATTCCTTTTTACCTAACTTGCCTAATTTGTCAATATATGATTGGTTGCCAATTCTTTATCAAAATTCTTTTCCAAAAAAGCTGCCGAATTCTATAATTAATAATTGAAATCATTTTAACAAATAAGCCCTTCCCCTTAACAAAACATTTAAAACATTTAAGCCCTCTAACTTGAATAATTTAAAAACCATAGTAAAATACCTAGGAAAAATCCTCAAAAATCACTGTAATTCAATTTAAATATGTTTTCTAACATATATAAATTTCAGACCCAAAAACAATGTTTAATTGCCTTAAATAATTTAAACCCAACATTAACTATTTTCTCTCATAGAAAATTCATAATAAATCACAATCACTTAGAAAATTATGAAACTTGAAAATCACTTCTAAAATAATGTTCTTGACCATATATAAAAAACGCAACTTATTTGGATGTTATTTAATAGGTTTTCTAATCTAAACATATCATAAAATCCATATGAAACCATATAAATCATCAACTACAACATATAATCATTAAATCACTACAACGTGGCATATACTTGCAAAAGAAAATAGGTTTACTCTTTAAACTGAAACCATTCATAAAAAATAGAGATGTAAACTAATTATTCACCTTGGCTTTATGTTAAGAAGATTGAGATTTGCCCTTAGATTGATTTGTTTAAGCTTTCTACTTGAATCCTAGCTTTTTTTCTCCTTGAATCCTCTTAATGGTGGCCGACCGAGTTTGCTTAGGGTTTTAGTTTTATTTTTGAAAGTTAAAATGAATAAGGAATGGAGAATGGTAGGGTTTAGGGTATTGGAATAAAGGTTGTTCCCATTTTACACTTACCATATTCCTTTTTCTTACTTATTTTTAATTCTCTTTTGCTAATACATTCATTAAGGCACGAATCCTTCTTAATTAACAAATCTCAATCTCTTAACTATCCACATTATTTTATTTTATTTTATTTATCCAATTAAATATTCTAAATAATGTTATTCAAAATTAGGGTCATTATATTATATCAGATATTATATTCAGAACTCCTTATGTATGGAGTTGATGCATTCTGACTTGTTGTATTGATATTTATTCATTAGTTGTTTTTGCTGGTGCAGTCTCCTATGTATTGTTTATTATATTCTATTCACGTATATTCAGTATATTATATGCTATCATTTTGACATGATAATGTATCGATATGCCTTGTTAGAGCGTTTAGTTTTAATTTTTTTACCTTTACGGACTATCTTTTGTGGTATTCAAGTGTTAGTCATTATCATTTGATGTTGATTTAGGGTTTACAAAGGGCAGGTCATCACATACTTTTTGGTAGTATAAGTACTAGACTAGGGTGTCATTGCTTGGTATTAGAGCCCAAATTGGAATAATACAGTGATAAAGATATATTTTGGCCTTAGAGAATTAAGACTAAGGATGTTTACCTAATTTTATACACCTCTCATATGTGATGTGCGAGTTGCTAGATGATCAAGGGGGTTGATCAACGGGATACGATATATATGAATGTATGTATGTATATAAATATACATATTTTTATTAATGACTTATGAAGTAAAAGTTATTTTAACAAAATTTTAAGAATTTTTTTTTATTATTTAAAGAAATGTAATATTCACACGTATGGTGTGAGTATTTATCCCTGTTTGTGTGTATAATATGATAACATAAATTTAAATCGAATGTAATGGATGCTTTCTCATGCCCCCTCGGCAACCAAAGGCAAAATGCTTTTTCTTATTTCAAAAGTTATTTTACATTTAAGAAGTCAAAAAGTCAAAAGATTCAAATGGCAAACCTTTGATTATAAGTCAAAAAAGAAAAAGTTCAAACTGAAATTTAAAATCTAAAAATTATTATAGTGAAAATCTAAATTTAAAAATTCATAAAAGTTTAAGCAATCCAGATTTTGAAAGTTGAAATCTTGAAAATTCAAATTTTAATATTGCAGTTTCTAAATTTGAAAATTATAAGTTAAAATCTTGATACACAAATTTTAATATTCAAATTTTGAATTTGAAAAATGATAATTTAAAATTTAGAATTTCACTTTTAAAATTTTGAGATTCAAATAATAGTTTAAACTTTAGAATATGAAATTTTATATTTAAAATTCAAATTTTGAATTTGAAAATACTAAATTAAAAATTTTACTGTTTAAAAATTCAAAATTTTAAACTACAAGTTTTGCAGATATCGAATTTGGAAATTTTAAATTTCGAAATTCAAGTTTTGTAATTAAAAATTATGAATTTAAAATTTGTAAAATGGAAAATATGAAGTTTTAAAATTTAAAATTTTATAGAACCTCTAGCTTAAGTGATTAGAGGTATGACACTGTAGACAATGGTTCTAGAAGTCTTGAGGTTGTGTCCTTGAGACATCATATTGAGTGCTTTAGATGAATAAAGTATCACTCTTATTATAAAAAAAAATTAAATTTTGAATTAAAAATTTCAAGTAGTAAAATTTTTGAGTTTTCAAAAATCAAGATTCTACTTTCAAAATTCAAATTTTAGTTTCAAAAATTCCATTTTATAAAATTTAAACTTGAAAATTCAAATTTTGAAAATTTGACATTTGAATTTTTAAAAACTAAAATGAAAAATTTTGCAATATGATTTGAAATTGTAAGTTTTGAAATATTAGAACTTTGAAATTTCAGCTTGAATACTTGAAAATTTGAGTTTTGAAAATTTGGACTTCAAACTTTTGAATCGCAAAGTTATAGCTGAAAATTTTGGAATTTTATTATTTTTTTAACTTATTCGGGTTTTGTTGAATTTTTTTTAATTGTTCGATTTACTTTTATAAGTTAGTAAGAAAAAAAAATTGCTTTTCAATTAAGCTAAATGCGACCTTTTTTATTTTTTATCCATTCTTATAGACTTTCTTACTTTTGCTTTTAAAAAACAAAAAGTTACTAATTTTAAGCTATCCAAAGAGCCTCTTAATGTTATCTTTGGTTTATTGGATGTTTGAGTGATAAAGTTGTAAATGATTTTGTATGTATATTTAAAAATAAGTATATGAGGTCATGTTTTCTATAAGGACAAGCTTATGTATTCAAAAAATAGCAAGGAGGCATGCTTATATATAAATATTTTGAAGAGACGTATATTTTGGGGATAAAACATTTATGGAAAGCGATGCTTAAATTTTTTCCAGGCAAGCAGGGTTGGATGAGCCTCTACCATTTTTATATAAATTGAAGAACAAGTGCGAGGCCGGAATGCCCCAATAACTAAAATTCACACACACATAACTATAGGATAAAACAACTTACTCAAGTACCACATAGGGTGCATGCATTCATAACTAAGCTGCATAGGCAATAACAAACACAACACAAGCACCACACAAGGTGCAAACAAATTTAAGTTGTATAAGGAAGGCACAAACATCACTCATACCTAGTTGCACAAGGCAATCACTCATACAATCGCTAGCTAGAGACTTAGAACACCTAAAGAAACACGGTTACAAGAAACACGGTTACAAGAAACATCAAAAATAACCAAAGGCAAAAAGGCAAACATTACAAAGACTAGCAAGCCAAGAAAGGAAAACTAGCCATAGAATCAATCCAAAATAAGGACAAAACACTCCAGATTGCCTAGAGACAACACTAAACAACAACCAACATAGCTAATGAAGAACCATTGAACACCAACAAAGCCATACTACTACAATGCAGTCCCTTAGGGACAAGTTGGACCGAATCAAATGCATAAAATGGAAAAGGCATAGGAAGCGACAATTGAAAGGCAACCAAAATGAAAATACACAAACCACAACTCCCATATACATGAATAACCACCATTGGAAACATCAAAACAACTTCCTACAACAGCTTATAACGACAGCTCTCTAATAAAATCATAGTTCGGCACAAACCAAACCACAAACATTCCAATATAATGGAAGTTTTTAACACGAGGTGGGATGCTCGGTGCCATCGCGAACCCAGCGCGTTCGAGCACACAATGGAAATTCTAAGTTGGGGGAAAGAAGACACAAGGAGAGTGAAGCCAGACGCGAGTCAAGCAAAGGGAAGTGCAAGCCAAACACGAAGGAGGAAACTGGACAAGAGAGAATCAACGTCAAATCTAGATAAATAAATTTTAACACAAAGAGGAGGGAAATTAAAAAGAGAGATAGAGTGGATAAAGGCTAGGAAGTGATAAGAAAAGGAAATGGGGTGATAAAATCAGGAGGGGAGACAAAGAAATTAAAAGACCGTGGTAGCTAGAACCCTAGCTCCCCATTGTTACATTTTGAAGCTTTTATGGCTACACACACACTCACAGAGACACATATATATAATTTGGAGATGTTTACAAGTATGATCTGTTGAGATATGTTTATAAAGAAGAGCAATATTTAAGTATATTTGCGAGTAAGATAAGACTTGAGAATTTGTTTAGTTGACCTATCCGTCGAGTGTTTTAAGAGTTTTGATCAATATAAGTAGCTAACGTATTGATAAGGATTTCTAAACACTAAAACGAGATATTTTGACATAACAATAATTTGAAAAGTATAAAAACGGTATTTGATATGTAAAAAGGAGTAAACTGTTTTGAGGAAAGAAGATTTTATTTATTTTGGGAAATAAATATTAAATCGAAAAGTAATTCCTATGATTTTATAATAATAATATTTATTTTGAGCAAGAGGTTTATAAATAAAGTTCTAAGAGTGGTATATATTTAAGCTTAAGTGTGTACATGTATTAAATGTTTTATTAGTTGAATTAAGAAGCATGAGTTAATTACTTTATTTATTAAGTTTAATTGATTTTCATACGACAGCTGCAGCCATTTAAAGTTACAGAAATGTCAAGGTTGATGGCGAGGCAGTTTTGATATATTTTCTTTTGATATCAACACTGCAGCCATCCGGTAAATCAATTAGACTCACGACGAGGCAACGTTGTTGTATTAAATACATATTAACTAGTTTATTTTTTATACGTGTAATAATGTTTGTTGATATTTGTGCTTGACTTATTAGTTATATTTTGTGCGTTGTATACTTTATAACTATGTAATGTTATTAATTGATAGCTTGTTTGCACTTATATAAAAACATGTTGGTATATAGATACATATATGAGTTTTAACTTTTAAAAGTGGTTTTAATTAAATGCATATGTCATTTAACCTTTTGGTGTAAAATATGACCATCCTCGTTTTGAGGTAATTAAGAAATAATGAAACAGGTTGAAGTCTAGTTTATGTGTTTTGAAAAATGAAGTGTGCTTTTGAAAATTTTTATTTGTATAAATAAAGAGTGTTTGAAAAATGCAAATTTAAAGAAAAGAAGTGAAAATATGATTAAGTATATATACAAAGGTGATTTAAAAGGTTTTGAAATTTGAAGTGCTTATTATTTTGGAGACATATATATGATTTACGGATGGTAGAGCGACGATAAAGTTTTAAAGTTTATTTTTGAATGATTTATAAAATAATGAAATGTGTAAGTTTTAAAAGTAAAACATTTCAAATAATTGGAATTTGCCGCTTCAACGGGATGAAAAGCTTGATTTTTCCACCTATTGTGAGATACAACAAATGAAACCCCGATTGTTCTAGTATTATGCTAAAAAACTAAAATGTATAATTTTGACTATTATGAAGTCTAAAGGAAAAAAACAAAAAAAGATATCTTGAATAATGATAGTAATGTTTTTGTTAATGAAAATGAAAGCGCAAGAAAAAAGTTGGAAAATGCTTGATATAGTGCATTACAAAAAACGACGAGACAGAATAGACAAAAACAACTAGCATACAAGACGGGTATGACACTCTATAGTAAGTCAAGCAATAGTCCTCTTCTTCCACGTGATCATCCGATCTCTCCTTTTCCAAACAAATCATCCCAAGCTTGAATGGCAACCCAAAATTGGAGATCCAAACCTTCACCGCCCAAGCTCATTCAGAAAGCCACAGAAGATGAATCTTTTCGCGTTGATTCCAGTTAGCATAGTAGATCCAGTCGAATCTCTTCCAAACGGGCAGAAGCAACTTACGCTGTAGCAGCTTGAATTCAAAATTCAGTAAAGATGCGTATATTCCTTCAATATTCATCCTCCTTAAGTTTTATTATGCTGAATAATTTTTTGATGTCTTGAATAACAAGGATAAGGCGAATTGAGCTTGGCATGTTAACCCCAGTACGTACCCTAGCATTCGTTTTTCCCAAATGTGCCAAATCATGGTTGCAATTGTGATGTCGAATAGATTGTTTATTACTTTACTTCTCTGTTGATTGTCTTGAAATATCTGGTCGAATAGAGTATCCAGGTCATAAGAATTACTTTGAACCGGAAGTTTTTGTTTAAAGTTGTCTCAAATGTACTTTGAGTATGCACATTGCAGAAATAGATGATCTTTATTTTCACATTGTTCTAGACAGAGTGCACAGACCAAATTGACATTATCACACCACTGAGCAACCTTATCCTAGCGTTGAGTTTATTAAGTCTTGCCATGAGCGAGCAAATCGACTTTTGATGGGCACAATGTGAATTCCAGATATGAGAACACCAAGACTGAATATTTAGGTCATAAAGTTATTCCAAGCAGTTTTGAAGGAAAATGTACCATCCGCACTTGGAAGCCAATACCACTTGTCACATTCTATAGATTAACCTTGGAATTTTTTTGAAATAAGTTTGGTGGCAAACAAAAAGTGGGCACACTCCAATCACCATGAGATATGAGAGTGGAAACCTTTTTGTTGTGGCCCCCCAACCGTATGCATATAGTCTTCTCTAAGTATTTCAACCAGAGACCATCCATCCACCTAAGGATCTAGCCACATATTTGGGTCAATTCCATCATGTATTCTTCTAGATATTAAACCATGAGAACTATTTCTAGCTTTGAGCAGTAGTTTCCATGTGTATGAAGCATTATTGTCCATGTTCAAAGCCCATAATTTTTTTTCCTTTACAGTATCTTGCCTCAGTGTACGTTTTCACCATTCAAGAATCTCCAGAGAAGTTTTAAAGCTGTGGCATGCATATATCAAGAAGATCTCTAATGCCTTACCCCCTTCTTCTTTAGTTCTACAGACATACTGTCAGGCCATTTTGTGGTTACCTCGTCCCCATGAAATACCAGCACATAAGGAGTTGATTTTTTGAATAATTGCTTCAAAGAGATGACAAAACCACATCCAAAACATAATGATATAGAATAAAACAGTTTTTATCAACTCTGCTCTGCCACTTATGTTTAACAATATATTTTTCCAGCAGTTAATAGTATTATTAATTTGTCAAGAAGAGGCCCGGAATCTCTTGTCTTAAGTTTATTATTTGATAAGGGAATCTTGAATCCCAAGTAAGTTATAGGGGATTGTCCTATTTGCACATTTATGATTTCAGCAGTTTGTTCTTTAAGCCTAACTCCCCTACCAAAAAATAATAATAATAATAATAGTGTTTTTGCTCACTCATGGCAAGTCCTACATTTTTTGTAATATATCCATCACCCATTTGATAGTCTGTGCACTTTGAATAGTTGCTTTCCACACCACCAACGTATCATCTGCATATAAAAGGTGAGTAATCACTGGTTGAACATTATGTATTGGCTGCAATTTTCCTTTCACATATTCAGTGTCCGACAAGATTTAAAAAAACTCCATTGCAATAGAGAATAAGTAGGGGCATAGAGGATCCCTTTGCCTGTGAATGAAGTCAGTTGGAGAACCATCAATAAGAATAGAGAAAATAAGGGTAGTGATGCATAATTTTATTAGTTGAATAAATTTATCTGAAAACCACACGTACACATCATGTGGATAATAAAATCTCTGTTCACTCTCATAAGCTTTATTCAAGTCAATTTTCAAACACATACTTTGAGAAGTTTTTTCTGTTAAATCCCCAGGCCATCTCATAAGCTAATAAAGAGTTTTCAGATATAATCTTCCTCGAATAAAAGCACTTTGATTGCATAATATTAAATCATTTTAAATCTTTTCATTCTGTTGCATAAGATATTGACAAGTATTTTATAGATATGGGAATAAGACATATAAATGTATGATTAATTTCAGTTATGAACTTCCCTGAACTCATAATTCCTTGCATAGCCTGTAGAAAAAATTTGTTCATGTCCTCTCAATGTATCTTGGAAACTTTAGAATTAAAACCATCTGGCACAGGACAACTTTCACCATCAATTTGAAAGATAGCTTGTCTCAATTCATCTATCTCCAGTGGTTTATCCAGCTGCTGCCTTGCCTGAGATGTAGGAACCTTTTTACAGATCACCTGTTCAAAAATTTGATTAGATACGTTACTGTTGAACAAGTCAAAATAGTAAGAAATTGCTTGTGCTACAATGTCTTCATGATTAGTTATAATGTGCCATCTTCATTTATGATTTGTTTGAGATGTTGCTCTAATTTGTGTATTGACTTTGGTGAAGGAATTTAGAGCATTTGTTTCCATCAACAAGCCATTTAAACTTTGTTCTCTATGAAGTATTTCTTGCTTGTAGCTGCATTAGATTGTAAAGAGGAGAAGTTCCCTCCTTATAAGCATTGGTCAATTCCTTCCATGTCGTCTGGATTATTTATTAGCTGCTTATATAAATCATCATTTTGTTGCCTTAGTTTATGACATTCCTCAGTTTTGTTTATACAGTTTTTATGCCATTCCTTTTTGATAATGTTTCACTGACTTCATTTTTTGTAAGAGAACGGAGAGAGGATTTCCAAAAACTTCAACTCTCCATTCCCTTTGCAACAACCTCCTTGTATCTATTCTGATAAAACCAGGAATTGCAGAATCGGAGTGGTATTTTGTTTTTCTTCCTGCCCAGATGACAAAAAGTAAGTAGAATAGGAGTATGATCACTAATTGAATGATTATCAAAATTGATTTTAAGAAATGGCATGATCTTTTGACATTTATAATTAACAAAAAGTCTATCAATTTTGCTATGAATACTTAAATCCTTTCTTCCTCTCTAGTGGAATAGTGATCAGTAAATGGGGGTTCTATTAATCCAAAGGTAATAATACATTGTTGAAAATTAGTATCCGTTGAACCTTTTTTTGAGAAAAAAAAATTATCCTCCGAGAAAGTAGAACGCTCATGTAATTATATTCAACATTTAAGCCAATAGGCCTGCTAGCAAAAGACCTTCCCTTTCCAAAAAGAAAAAAAAAAGAAAAAAACTCAACAGACTCAGCAGCATGTCAAAACTCAGCTCGTCCAAGGAAAGGGAATGCCCAACCCAAACTGCCCACATAACTAGAACTTAAACAACATTAGCGAGTTCGCTAACATTTCCAAAGCAAACATGAGTGTGTAAAGGACCAAGAGCGAGTCAAGAGCCATGTAGTACCCACACCGACTCAAACAAGCACATGAGCGCATATATTTATAAGTAAGGTATAAAATTTCTTAACAAGAGCTAGTTTTCTAATAAAAGCAGTGAATTGGAATGGTCGTGTGCAGTCCCCTCTACTAGGATAATGCTTAAGGCATTATTATTTCTGTTATTAATAACAATTCTCTCCCTTAAGACATCGATATAAGATTTTACTTTTTCAAGAAACTCGTTAAAGCTGTTGTTTTTTGCTAATTTATAGTTAGGGTTCAAAATCCAGTTGAAACAAAATAAAGCGGCCATCTAGGTCAAATTTTCTGTTATAGTAGCAATATTATGATTGAAAAATCTTTGATTTCGATCGAACCAAATATACCAAGTTGCGATAGTGAAAATAGTGTCTAATAAAAATCGTTTAGCAGAATTAATGTAAAATCTTAAACTACACCAATAAGCTTCAGAACTAATATTGTTATTAGTTATATTAACAAAAGTTCTAAGAATGTGAAGAAGAGTAGTTATAGTATAAGTGCATAATTGTTTATAGGTTGTTATTGCACCAAATACATGTTTTATCAACATGCACATTTTTCTTTTTTAAATGTTCAATATTATTAAGTTTTCTATGCAAGACTAACCACATATGTAACATAGATTTAAGGGGTGCAATAGCTTCCAAAAAAAAAAAGATTTAGTTCTTAAGAAAATTTAAAAATTTATAAAGGAATTAGATGTAAAGCTGTCAGTCTTATCCCAACATCTATTTTAATATCGTTATTGTTATCTATATTATATAATCCTAATTTAGCACAAAGAAGAGCAAACGGGTGGAAAATAATTTCTTCTAGTGAGCGATTGAAGCTGAACTCCCAAGGAAAGTTCAAGTTAGATCTATAGACTTCTGAGATGAAGACATTTTTAAAATTACAAATGTCGTAAAGTTTGTAAATTCTACTTTGAAAGGAATAACAGAGATTCAACGGTCATGCCAATAAGATGTGTTATTCACCAAATGGACAATGTTACCAATAACTAATTAAAAAATATCTAAACTTTTTACTGAAAGTGTGACAAATTATTATTGGTAGACGTTAAGTGATGTAAGTTACAATAGCCTCCATAAAATTGGTTAGATATTAGTTCTTTCCAAATTAAGTTATCGTTATTAGCATTAAATTTTCACAATCATTTGCCTATTGAAGAAACGTTGAAATTATGAAGGTTAATTATCCATAACCCACTCTCCTTTGATTTACAAACCGAATTCCAACCAACGAGACACTTTCTGCTACAAGGGTTATCGTCAGACCAAAAAAAGTCTATTCTAATCTTTTCTATTTTATCAATTATCTGTTCTGAAAAGAGGTAGAATTACATTCAATAAGTGGGTAGTGTCAATAAAACATAGTTGATTAGAACTACCGTACCCGCTCTTGATAAAAACTTACCGTTCCAGCTAGGTAATCTTTTTACTAATTTCATCAATGATGATTAATCAGTTATTATGCTTAAGTCTGATTGGTCTTGTCAAAAATCCGAAGTAATCTATTGGAAAATTTACAGTGCTACAATTTAACGTATTGGTCACTTGACTCTCTACGTTATCTACGGCATTTAACACTAAAACTTAGCTTTTATTAGAATTTGTTGAAGCTGTGTAAGTGCCACTGTTTATTCTCTTATTAATATACAGATTTGAGTTAAAATCCCCAACAATAATCCATGCGTTGTTGAGTTGAGTGCATTGATAATGAATATGATTCTACAAGTCAATCTTTGCTCAACAGAACCGTGACATAAACCACTTTAGGGTTTTATTACTAACATGGCTGTAATGAATTGGTCACTCTTAATCAATCACATGAATAGACCAAAATAAGAGGATTACAAAGCAGCGAAATTCTCTCCCTTTCTAACCCAACATTATTATGCACGTATACCAAGTTATTATTAAGGGAATAAGCAAATTTCTTGATATTTTTAACGTGTGGTTTATTCTCATGTAAGGCCACAAGAGATTGCTTTTTATTTTTAATTACTTTGAATGGTGTCTAATCGTTTGGTAAGGGAGTTTATACCCCTTACATTCCAAACTAGATAATCTATCATGATGAAGATGACTGAACACTCTTCATTTCAAGGATAGAAGGGCTAGAAGTAGAACCATTAATTTTAGATCTTTTGGACTTTATTGACTTTGATTTAATGCTGTTTATCATATTTGCCCAGGCAGGGTTGTCGGTAACTTCAGCCGAGGCTGTTGCTTTGAATTGAAAGCATTCTTCTTTCTCTTTCATGTCCATCTCATCCGGAAAAGTACGTGTCATGTAAATTCTGAGCAACATCTGAGTTGCCAGTAGAATCCGACTGAAGATGTAAGTTTGTGGTTTGGTTGTGTACTTCAACAGTTGTATCCAAATTGCTTGTAAATTGAGCACCAGACATAAAACTTGCATGGTTTTGAGAACTTTTTTTCCCCTTTCTGAATTACCATTCTCTAATTTAGCATATAAAAGGCAAATTCTTTTGTGTTTCTGATGCATCATTGTTTGCCCGAACCGACTAAGTAAAGCTTCAGAATTAGTAACAGAAGTGGCTGCAGCTTAAACATTAGCATTCCCATTTTTATCAACGTCCTTGCAATTTCCCATATGATCAGTAGAAGTATTAGATTGCAATTTCCGAATCCAAACTTCTCACAACGGAATATAGAAAGAAATGGGTAGAAAAGAGAATAGATAGAAAGAAAAGAACTAAACAAATCACAACATCTCATAGCGGAATGTATAATATATATTACAACATATATCACAGTCATTAATACAATTTAACATAGTCATAATTATACATACATCATATTCATACAGTCATAACGACCTGTCCATTCATTACAAGCCAAAATACAGTCATAGATACCAATACAGCGGAATATATATAGCTAGATACGTTGAAGCCATCTGCTCCAACTCCTTCAAAATACGTCGAGGGCAAACCGGGAATCACTTGGCTACTCATAAAAAATTTGAGTACCCAAGAGTTTAGGAAAATAGAAAAATAAACTCTGGATCATACATGGGTCTGGTGTGAGTAAAACTGTTAATTTACTTTAAATTGAAAACCATTTGAAACAAGGGTATCTTGTAAGACTCGTCGCATATAAACACGGACGGGTTTTTCTCCTACAATAACCAAAACACTTTCATAGGAAATCCAGTGATATTATAATAATGTCTAGAGTTTTTCAAATAAATAGAAGATAGCTGGAATGCTTGCATCTCACATTCCAACATATTTGGGCACAATCAAAACGTACGATACTTATTGGAGATTGAGTTCCATACAATGACGGACCATTGGGGTACCGTCCGTCACGGTGCATCTCTAGAAAAAGAACACCGATGACCACGTCGGGATCCCCTGCTACACAAGACCGGATTACCCCTAACCTGGACAGTCCGAATAAGATTACCCCACGGTTGGGATCAGCAACCGCACCAAACATACCGAGTAAAAATGGACTCTAGATAGGGGTAACCTTACCCTACTTGGGTGCGACCCACTTAGCCTTGCTTCATCTCCCCTGTTTTAGTCATTCCGGGCCGATGAGGCTTGAGGCTACGATTACCTTTTCAAGAACACATTCACTTGGAATGCTCATCGTCCTCCAATGACGATGATCTGATAGCATTCGTCTATACAAGTCCGTTCGGGTTTAACGGAACCGAAGGCACCATTTCCACTACACTCATATTGGAATCACTCTCAGAGTTGGCGACAAATAGCCCTTGTACTCTGAGATCTTCATTCCGGATCTCCCTTGGAACCTTCCCGACCTAATCGTTTATTTTGGGTCGATGTGGTTTTCAGATAATACTGATATCCGATCCCGGTCTCATCGAATCCAAACGACAGATTTTTACAAGGCCAAGTTGTTTTTAGCAGACAATTCAAATTCGGAATGCCACAACTACAAATGGAAATTTGATTACATATGTCTATTTCCAATAAAACGTGTCAACGTTTATATTTTTAACTGTTCAATTTATCAAGGTACTTTATGTCACAGACACAGAACAACTCAAATGAATACACAAGAGAAATCAAGACAAATCACATATTATGAACAATTTTAACGATTTATAGCCAATATTAACCAATCACAAATCGCCATCTAGTTAATTTAAATAACCCAAAATTAATTATATCTCTAACCCTACTTACTTATAATTAAAATTAATTACAAAACTTTTTATTCTTAATTTAATTAAATTTTAGAAATCCATTATAATCACCTTATATAAATTAATTTAGGATTTATCAATTTAAAGTTTAAATTGTTTATTAACTTTAATTATTAAAATTTATTTAATTCCATATTACCAAAACTTAACAAAGTAATTTAGGCATGAATGTTTTTGGTGATAGGATAAATACAAGTTCCCATATTGTTTTTGAATTTAGATGAAAGAAAATAATTGTTTAAAAGGGTTAATAGGTTTTAAAAAGAAATCACTTGATAATGCTTTTATTTTTATTTTTATTTAAACAAAGGCCCGGCCTGTTCGGCCCAAACAACAAGAAACAAACTCCTCCCCTTCCTTCTTCTCTTATTCTACTGCTTCCTTACTTCTTCATCTTTCTATTTTTAACCTGCACGCATACATCGTCGTGCACATGCACACATCGACGATCCTCCACCATTCACCGTCGACCATCCCTCCAGACTCCTCTCGTCCTCCTCATCCCAACACGAACTAACAACAACCCCGACACACTGCTAAACACAAAACGACCCAATTTCCAAAACCTCGAACCCAAATGACCACCTTCCTTCACCTCGTCCAGTCACCACACACAACCGGCCTTCACCAAATTCCACCAGTAGCCTCGCCACCTTCTCCTTTTCCTTTTCCCCCCATACCGCACGTTCCATTCGCCCTCACGACGCCCCCATTTTCCCAAAACCGAACACGAACAAAACCTACCCTCTAACCCTACATCGCCCTCGACCGACCACCACACCGATTAAAAAAATGCCTCACCATTTTTCGCTCGCTTCCCATCCTTCGAGCTTCCTTCTGACCCAAACTCGACCCTTGAAATCGAGCAGTTCACCGGTGATCGACCAAAAACCCAAAATCGTTCATTCCCAAGTTCCTCACCAAATACCTCACTAAAAATTACCCAATCACCTTCAAAAATCATCATTTTCGAGGACGAACACAAACATATAAACAAAGTATTAAATTATGGTATTTGGGATTTTGCCATTTTAAGTTGTTTACTGTAAAATGTCCCTTACTTCCTCCGTGCTTTATAATATCAAACAAAACAATTTTTAAAATAAACTACATTCATAAACACACGACTTTGCTTTTGGAATCATCTTCCAAAATTTACTGGATTGTGAGAAAATGAAATTTTAAGTTGCAAAGTCAACAACTTTTAAAAAAAAAACAGAGACTGTTCAGGACTTTTGAGCTTTACAGGTATTCTTCCATAATTAACACATATATAAAAGCATAGGAAGTAAATTTTAAACATAAATACTTGACAAATAAGAATCCATCCAAGTTTTACAGACATATAATTGTATATAAGATTTCCAGTAAAAGTTTTAAAAGAGTTTTACTCACTGTTTTCCTTTAACAATGAAAGCCTGTTTTTTTTATCCTTCCTGTAGTTTGAGCTCCCAGTTCCTCTATGTTTCTAATGGCAGCTTTGTATTATATATATATATATATATATATATATATATATATATATTTCGAATGCAAGAATGCTCAAGTGACTACCCATGTAGTGGCTATTTATAGACAGAGGAGGATAAGCTGAAGTTCAATCTTTTATGTACAGTAAGTTTTTATCTTATCCTATATATCATTTATTTTTCTTTGATTTTGGAAATTGACCTGATTGAAAACTTAGTGATTTGATAAATGAGAGGAGGATTTGATTTATTGTATGCTTGAATTGATATGAATTTATTGCTATGTTCCCTTATGTATAAACATATACATACATCATAGAATATACATATATACTTCATATATATATAAACATAGTTTTGTCTCATTTTACTTTTATAAATTTTGTACATATACCCTATAACTAATGTACAAATAAAATTTTGCCACTTAAATGTATTTATCTTTATATACATATATATTTATATATACATATATATTATCTTAAATTTTATATCAAAGTTACACACACACACATATATAACCATACCCTAGAATAGAAAGGTAGAATTTTTATTAAATGTTTTTTTGAGAGCTTAAAATTTTAGATTTTTTAATCATAGCTTCCCGAATACACACACACACACAGATATCTATAAAAATCAGAATTTATTGTTTGACTGATAAAATTTATATTATCAATAATTAAATCAGTAAATAATTCAAATAACAAGTGTCAAAAACCCCGGGTCGTTACATTCCTCCCCCTTAAAAGAATTTCGTCCCTGAAATTTAAACGCAAGAAATAATTCAACTTGTAACAAAAGTTTTATATTCATATAGCAAAGCACATACATCAGTCATATCCTAACAACCATAACAAATAGTTATTCACAGAACAAAACAACCCTAACTACCCTGACAATAATTCCGGATAGGCTTCATTCACACTATCCAGAGTTTTCCAGGTACAATCTCTGGGATCCTCGCTCCATTGGATCTTAACCAACTTCACCACCTTATTTCGGAGCTTCTTCTCATCCTGATCAATAATCTTAACTGGATGCCTGACTACAGTCAAGTTTGGTTCAACCTCCAAATCTTCCTGGACTGATGGTTCTACAACCAATGATGGATCATGCACGTATTTCCTTAGATGAGATACGTGAAGTACATTATGAATCCCTGCCATCCTTTCTGGTGATTCAGTTCTATATGCCAGAGTACCGATCCTTTCGAGTATACGAAAAGGTCCGATATATCTTGGAGCCAATATTCCAGTTCTGCCAAATCTAATTGCTCCTCTTATCGGAGAAATCTTAACGAATACTAGGTCTCCAACTGCAAATTCCAAATCTCTCCGTATTTTATTGGTGTAGCTATTTTGATGATCCATGGCTGCTTTCATTCTCTTCTTGATTAGCTCGACTTTCTCAGATGCTTCCCGTATCATATCCGGACCAAGGATTAAACAATCTCCCGACTCCACCCAACAAGCTGGTGATCTGCATGGCCTTCCGTAGAGAGCTTCGTAGGGTGCCATTTCTATGCTTGCTTGAAAACTGTTATTGTAAGAAAATTATACCAGATGTAGATGATCTTCCCAAGACCCACCGAAGTCCAAAATGAAGGCCCTCAACATATCTTCCAGAATACGGTTCAGCCTCTCAGTTTGCCCGTCCGTTTGAGGATGATAAGTAGTGCTTAAACTTAACTTCGTACCAAGGGCTGTTTGCAAAGCTTCCCAAAATTTATTGGTAAAAATCGGGTCATGATCACTTACTATGCTTATGGGAACCCCGTGCAATCTTATGATTTCCCTCATGAAAATCTCTGCCAAGGAAGCTGCAGTTCTAGTTGATTTAACCGGGATAAAGTGAGCGCTCTTGGTTAGCCTGTCTATAATAACCCACAATCCCTCATTCTCCTTCCTAGTTCTGGGCAACCCATTTATGAAATCCATCGATATCATCTCCCACTTCCATTTCGAAATCTCCAGAGGTTGTAACAGTCCTGCTGTCTTCTGCTGATCGCCTTTTATCTGTTGACAGCTTGCACACTTACTAATAAAGGTAGAGATATCTTTTTTCATCCCCGGCCACCAGAAAACCCTTTTCATATCTTTGTACATCTTATTCACTCCTGGATGGATACTTAACCTAGATTTGTGTCCCTCTAACAAAACTTCTTGCCTCAGTCCATTCATTTCTGGAACGCACAACCGCCTATTAATCCTTAAAGCACCTCGACTATCTATCTCAAAATCCGAATACCGACCCTCCTCAACTCCTTGAATTAATTCTTCTAGAGTTTCATCCTTTCTTTGATTGCTCACAATTCTTTCCTGAAGAGTTGGGGTAACCTCCAGAAGAGCCAAGACTGCATTCCTACTCAAAGCGTCCGCCACCACATTCACCTTTTCCGGTGTATAAAGAATATCCAAATCATAGGATGCTAGAAATTCAAACCACCTTTGTTGTCTTAGGTTCAGATCCTTCTGGTGAAAAGATACTTCAAGGGTTTATGATCCTTGAAGAGCTCGAACTTTTCACCTAAGATAAGAAAGAAGTTCACTCCTAAATCTCTAAGGGATAACAAGAAACTAGTCAAGAAATAGAAGGATCCTTACCCAACAGGTAGTGCCTCCACATTTTTAGTACAAAGACAACAGCCAGCAACTCCAGGTCATGCGTAGCATAGTTTTTCTCATGAGGCTTCAACTGCCTACTCGCATACGCAATCACTCTACCGCGCTGCATCAAAACAGCTCCTAGCCCCACTCCACAAGCATCTGTGTACACTGCGAATTCACTGTTCCCATCTGGAATAGCCAAAAAGGGTGCACTGGTTAATCTCACCTTCAATTCTTGAAACGCTTCTTCATACTTTGGAGTCCAGTCAAATTTCTCTCCCTTCTTAGTCAGCTTTGTCAAATGGGAGGAAATCTGAGAATAATCCCGAATAAATCTCCTGTAGTATCCTACCAAACCAAGGAAACTGCGAATCTCTATAGGAGTCCGTGGTTGCTTCCACTCCTGAACAGCCGTCACTTTCTTTGGGTCCACTGAAATACCATCTCTCGATACAATGTGCCCTAAAAACTTTACTTCCGAGTGCCAAAAATGGCACTTTGAAAACTTCGCCTTTAGGACATGCCTTCTCAAGGTTTCCAATACCACCTCTAGATGATGTATATGCTCCTCCTATGATTTAGAGTAGATAAGAATGTCGTCGATGAACACTAGCACGAACTTGTTCAGAACATCACGGAAGTCACGGTTCATTAGGTCCACAAAATACCCCGGTGAGTTGGTTAGCCCAAAAGGCATAACCAGTCATTCAAAGAAACAGTCAGGCCCTCTAAATGCAGTTAAGGGTATACTGTCTTCAACAACCCTTAGTTGGTGAAATCCTGTAGCTAAATCCATTTGCGAGAATATGGTAGCCCCATGAAGCTGATTAAAAAGATCGTCGATGCGAGGTAAGGGATACTTATTCCTAATGGTCAGCTTATTTAATTCCCTATAGTCTACACATAATCTTAACGATCCATCCGACTTGGCCACAAACACTACAGCAGACCCCCAGCTCGAACGACTGGGTCTAATCAATCCTCTCCTCAACAAATCCTATGTTAGACTCACCAACTCTTCCCTCTCCTTCGGATCCATTCTCCTTTTTGGTTGGACTACAGGTCTTGCCCCGAGAATTAAATCGATATGAAATTTGATCTCTCGATACGGGGGTAAACCCTTAACTTCTTCAAAAACGTCAGGGAAGTTTTTAACAAATTCAATGGATCCTAATCCTTCTTGGGCTGCTTCAAGCACATGCAAAAGACTACACATATGAATTTCGGGACTATCACATTTTACCCTTGCAATTCTCCCCAACTCGGTTTCCAAAGATACAGTTCTCTCCTCACAGTCGAGAATAGCTTTATATTTTGTTAACCAATCCATTCCAAGGATAAGGTCAAACCTTTAAAATCTAATACATAGGGATCACACGAAAAGCTATGGGAAAGATAAGTAATTCGCAAGCCTTCACAAATCATATTCAGTTGGGTCACTCCCCTATGGGATTGGAGACGCAAATAGAATTGTCTACGATACTAGGGATAAGGTGAAATTTCACTACCGTTTCCAAAGAGATAAATCTAAGAGAAGCACCAGAATCAAATAATACTCTAACATAAACACCATTTAAAAGAAAAGTACCTTCGAGGACGTGTTTACCCTTCATATTGTCGAAGCTGATGGTTCATTCTGGATGGCAAACATCTTGTTTAACTATGCCTTTTGTAGGAGTGGGCAGGCCTTCACCATGTGCCCGAGTTGATGGAAATTGAAGCACAGGTCTTCTGAACCATTTGAGAAATAGGCCCGCTTAGCTGCTTCGGGGCTTCACTTCTCGAACAAAATCTGGCAATATGACCTTTCTGTTTACAATTATAACATTCCTTGTTTGCATGCTTGCCTCCTTGTTTTCCTTTCCCTTGTTTCTTCCAGTTCGGGTTAAACTTTCTCTTATTCTGATTTGTAGCACCGCCACTTTGTGTTGCAGCTGTAGTTGAGGGTTTCTTCTCCAAAAGTTCTTCATACCTCAAAGCCATATCCACAAGCTCCACAAACGATCCCTTGAGATGAGCGTTCATCCTCTCGTGGAATTCTGCCCTCATACCTAACACAAACATTTCATTTTTCTTAAGAGGGGTGTCTGTGAGTCTAGGGCCATAATGGAATAACTCATTGAACTTCGATTCGTACTCAGCCACAGACATGTCTTCTTGCTTGAGATCAAGGAAACTCCTATACAATCGGGTCCTACCCGCAGTCGGCATGAACTGCTCCTTGAACACCTCTTTGAATTTACTCTATGAAATTCATCCTCGGGGACATCCGCCGTGACTGAGTCCCACCATGCAGCCGCCCCTTCCTGTAACTGCCATGATGCCAGGACTCGCTTCTATTCACCAGAAAGACCCAAACCCTTGAAAATTCTCTCACAAGAGCGTAACCATGCTTGCACCTCAATAATAGATTCAGTACCCTTAAAGGGTCTTCCTCCAAGATTCGCAAAGTCCTTGCACAGAGTTGCGAAGTTTACTCGAGGCTGTACTAGAGCTACGGCCTCAGCAGCTGCTCTGCTACCTCCAACATTAGGGGTTTTACCATTAGTGGTTGTTGTGCTACTGGCTCCCCTGCCTCACCTTCCCCTTGTGCTCATTGTTGACTACTTGGACATAGTAAGAGGATACTTAGCACTGGGACGAAATACATTCCAAGAATGGCACAAATAATATTTTATCAAAGCTGATCCAACTATCAAGGAGGTGTGTGTGTGTGTATATATATATATATTTACAAATACTCTCTCTCAAGATTGATATTAACCCAAAAGCCTAGGTATTCACTCAACCTAGTGCTCTGATACCAAATATGACGGCCCGCCCTTCTTACTTCGAAAGACGAGTCGTAATATAGAAAGAAATGGATAGAAAAGAGAATAGATAGAAAGAAAAGAACTAAACAAATCACAACATCTCACAGCGGAACAAATAATATATATTACAACATATATCACATAGTCACTAATACAATTCAACAGAGTCATAATTATACATACATCATACTCGGACAGTCGTAACGACCTGTCCATTCATTACAAGCCAAAATACAGTCATAGATACCAATACATCGGAATATAGATAGCTAGATATGTTGAAGCCACTTGCTCCAACTCCTTCTCCAAAATAAATCGAGGGCAAACCTGGAATCACTTGGCTACTCATAAAAAATTTGAGTACCCAAGAGTTTAGGAAAACAGAAAAACAAACTCTGGGTCAGACATGGGTTTGGTGTGAGTAAAATGGTTAATTTACTTTAAATTGAAAACCATTTGAAACAAGGGTATCTCGTAACACTCGCCGCACATAAACACGGGCGAGTTTTTCCCTTACGATAACCAAAACACTTTCATAGGAAATCCAGTGATATTATAATAATGTCTAGGGTTTTCCAAATAAATAGAAGATAGATGGAATGCTTGCATCTCACGTTCCAACATATTTGGGCACAATCAAAACATACGGCACTTATTGGAGATTGGGTTCCATACAATGACTGTGCCACTAGGGTACCGCCCGTCACGTGCATCTCTAGAAAAATAACACCGAGGACCATGCCGGGATCCCCTGCTACACAAGACCAGACTACCCTTAACCTGGATAGTCCGAATAAGATTACCCCAAGGTTGGGATCAGCAACCGCACCAAACATACTGAGTAAAAAGGGACTCTAGATAGGGGAAACCTTACCCTACTTGGGTGCGACCCACTTAGCCTTGCTGCATCTCCCCTGTTTTAGTCATTCCGGGCTGATGAGGCTTGAGGCTACGATTACCTTTTTAAGAAAACATTCACTTGGAATGCTCATCGTCCTCCAATGACGATAATCTGATAACATTCGTCCATACAAGTCCGTTCGGGTTTAACGGAACTGAAGGCACCATTTTCAATACACTCGTATTGGAATCACCCTCAGAGTTAGCGACAAATAGCCCTTGTACTCTGAAATCTTCATTCTGGATCTCCCTTGGAACCTTCTCGACCTAATCATTTATTTTGGGTCGATGTGGTTTTCGGATAATACTGATATCCGATCCCGGTCTCATCGAATCCAAACGACAGATTTTTACTAGGCCAAGTTGTTTTTAACTGACAATTCAAACTCGGAATGCCACAAATACAAATGGAAATTTGATTACATATGTCTATTTCCAATAAAACGTGTCAACATTTATATTTTTAAATGTTCAATTTATCAGGGTACTTTATGTCACAGGCACAGAACAACTCAAATGAATACACAAGAGAAATCAAGACAAATCACATATTATGAACTATTTTAACGATTTATATCCAATATTAACCAATCACAAATCGTCATTTACTTAATTTAAATAACCCAAAATTAATTATATCTCTAACCCTACTTACTTATAATTAAAATTAATTACAAAACTATTTATTCTTAATTTAATTAAATTTTAGAAATCCATTATAATCACCTTATATAAATTAACTTAGGATTTATCAATTTAAAGTTTAAATTGTTTATGAACTTTAATTATTAAAATTTATTTAATTCCATATTACCAAAACTTAACAAAGTAATTTAGGCATGAATGTTTTTGGTGATAGGATAAATACAAGTTCCCATATTTTTTTTGAAATTAGATGAAAGAAAATAATTGTTTAAAAGGGTTAATAGGTTTTAAAAAGAAATCACTTGATAATGCTTTTTTTTAAACAAAGGCCCGGCCTGTTCGGCCCAAACAATAAGAAACAAACTTCTCATCTTCCTTCTTCTCTTATTCTACTCCTTCCTTCCTTCTTCATCTTTTTCTTTTTAACCTGCATGCATACATCGCCGTGCACATGCACACATCGGCGATCCTCCACCATTCACCGCCGACCTTCGCTCCAGACTCCTCTCGTCCTCCTCATCCGAACACGAACTAACAACAACCCCGACACACTACTAAATGAAAAACGACCCAATTTCCAGAACCTTGAACCCAAACGACCACCTTCCTTCACCTCGTCCAGTCACCACACACCATCGGCCTTCACCAAATTACACCAGTAGCCTCGCCACCTTCTCCTTGTCCTTTTCCCCCCATACCGCACATTCCATTCGCCCTCACGACACCGCCATTTTTCCAAAACCGAACTCAAAAAAAACCTAGCCTCTAACTCTACATCGCCCCCGACCGACCACCACACTGATTAAAAAAATGCCTCACCATTTTTCGCTCGCTTCCTATCCTCCGAGCTTCCTTCTGACCCAAACTTGACCCTCGAAATTGAGCAGTTCACCGGCGATCGACCAAAAAACCAAAATCGTTCATTCCCAAATTCCTCACCTAATACCTCACTAAAAATTACCTAATCACCTTCAAAAATCATCATTTTCGAGGACAAACAAAAACATATAAACAAAGTATTAAATTATGGTATTTCGGATTTTCTCATTTTAAGTTGTTTACTGTAAAATGTCCCGTACTTCCTCCATGCTTCATAATATCAAACAAAACAATTTTTAAAATAAACTACATTCATAAACACACGACTTTGCCTTAGGAATCATCATCCAAAATTTACTGGATTGTGAGAAAATGAAATTTTAAGTTGCAAAGTCAACAACTTTTTTAAAAAAAAACAGAGACTATTCAGGACTTTTGAGCTTTATAGGTATTCTTCCATAATTAACACATATATAAAATCATAGGAACTAAATTTTGTACATAAATACTTGATAAATAAGAATCCATCCAAGTTTTACAAACATATAATTGTACATAAGATTTCCAGTAAAAGTTTTAAAAGAGTTTTACTCACAGTTTTCCTTTAACAATGAAAGCCTGCTTCTTTTTTTATCCTTCCTGTAGTTTGAGCTCTCAGTTCCTCTAAGTTTCTAATGGCAGCTCTGTATTATATATATATATATATATTTCGAAGCAAGAATGCTCAAGTGAGTACCCAGGCAATGGCTATTTGTAGACAGAGGAGGATAGGCTGAAGTTCAATCTTTTATGTACAATAAGTTTTTATCTTATCCTATATATTATTATTATTTTCTTTGATTTTGGAAACTGACCTGATTGAAAACTTAGTGATTTGATAAATGAGAGGAGGATTTGATTTATTGTATGCTTGAATTGATATGAATTTATTGCTATGTTCCCTTATGTATAAACATGTACATACATCATAGAATATACATATATACTTCATATATATATAAACATGGCTTTGTCTCATTTTACTTTTATAAGTTTTGTACATATACCCTATAACTAATGTACAAATAAATTTTTTCCACTTAAATGTATTTATCTTTATATAAATATATATTTATATATACATATATATATTATCTTAAATTTTATATCAAAGTTATGTATATACCCACTTATATATATATATATATATAAAATCATACCCTAAAATAGAAAGGTGGAATTTTTATTAAATGTTTTTTTTGAGGGATTAAAATTTTCGATTTTTAAATCATAGCTTCCCGAATATATATATATATATATACATACACACAGATATCTATAAAAATCAGAATTTATTGTTTGACTGATAAAAATTTATATCATCAATAATTAAATCAGTAAATTATTCAAATAACAAGTGTCAAAAACCCCGGGTCGTTACAAGTGGGATGGGTAGAAAGAGATTATGCCATGTGATAATATCCTTCCATAATTTGATTTGAGGCGAGGAAGAAGCATTAGAAGCCGAAGCATTAGGATGCCTTGTTGGACATAGGGAGTTATAGATGGTTGAAATTTGGGTACACTTAGCAATGGCTTATAGATATACGGAGCAGATCGAGACTGGTTTTCAACAGAAGAAGGTGGTGAGGTCTGACTAGGAACCGCTTTGCCATGACCAAACAAGAGGAAAGGTTGATTTTTCGGAGCGTCGATTGGCAACGACAGTAAAACCATCGTCATCAAAGGGGAGAGATGAATTCTGGCCAAAACCATCAATGGAAGGAGAGGAAAGGTTAGTACCATCCTTTTAGTTTATGTAACATACCATACTTTGAGGTTCGAAACTAAGTGCTATAGATGCTGTAGTCATCTATAGTATTAATTTTTGGTGACAAAATGTGGTCATGTTAATCATATTAATAACATAGACCGATTTGATATCACCCTTCAATTCGAATTAGCAAAAGCAACGTCTCCTTGCATGGAGTACATGTATATGAAAATTTTCAATACACATTTCATTAAATGGACTTCCACATGACATTTTAGAAATAAAATTTTCACATTCATTACATAATCCCATTCGATCCCACGTTTAGAGAAAATATAATAATTACAAATACTTTTGAAGAGCGATATATGAAGATACCTCCTTGGGTCATTAGAGTCTAACTATTTGACAGTTATAAACTCTGTCATTACATCCACTCAAACATAGCACAAGCTTAAAACAACACAGTGGAAATAAAAAACTTATAATATTAGCTAGTTTGCCTCTTGCACGTCTCTAGAAGCTTATTCGTCTAACCTGGAAATCCCTACTCTTAACCCACTCAAATGAGTACCCGAGAGTTTAGGGGAAAAACAAAAACTTCAGCTCAGACAAAAAATCTGATGTGAATAATAATATACCATCTCGAATGAAAATAGATATCCAGTGAGACCACGCCGCTGAACGGAACAGGTTTTCCCCTCACTAGTATCTTTTCCAAATATGTCAATCATAAATCATGCATCTATAGCCAAAAATGTTAAAACAACACATAACATGATCATATGCAGGCATGCAATGTGGGTAAGTCTGACTAATCTATCTTCATATGGTTTTGCACTCCCACGGTTTACCCAATTTCATAAAGTTGACCGTCTGTCTCAAATCTTAGTGTTTCTAGGGTCACTATGAACCTATTTGTTTTCACATACCAACCAATAATCTATCAGGCTGACTCGGGCCAGCCAAAACATAACCAGATATCCCAAAATCTCCAAATATAGTTAGGAGGAAAATCCAATTAAACAATACAGTGAGTATATAGAGCTACGAGTTTCTTTCTGTGCATACACATCTTTTAGTTTCACTACTGACAAAATCCTATGCACTGGAATCACAGACCTTTGCCAACCGGGGGCTAACGGTTGAAGCATAGTGTGCGACCATACACCAGTCTCACGTAAAATATTATCTAGTTTTAAATCCACGAGTCATATCTTTTTGATCAGTGCTAGACATCCAAACACAATTGATCTATCTGATCTTCTAGATGCAATTCTACTCACACAGGAGTTTAATCTGACCATACCCACTACTGGAACAACCTAACCGGTCTGTCCCTAAATCCCAAGATGCAGTGTTTAGTTATGAAATGTTGGTATGACAATGGTAAAATATGTAAATTTAACCGATCAATTGATTACAAAAACATAACATTATTCAGTAAAATATGTTCAATCAATAATCACATACACAATAAAACTACTTAAAATTAAGTAATATTTTCCATTAGCAAACTTCACACAAAATTGGGCTAAAACACCATTTATTTCCTTGAAACCATTTATCTTTAACATTGATACTACTTAAAATCATTCTTTAAAACAAGGAAAATATCGTTCATTACTTGGCCAAAATCTTGTGCCAAAGCACTAGCAACTTTATATAGCATTTAAAACATAAGGTACCACCTCTGTAAAACATAGGATGTCGATTTTGTAAAGTTACAAGGGTTTCGTAACTCTAAAACATGATAAAGAGTTTCAACAACATAAGATGTCGTTAGTCTAAAACAGATGACATCAAACAGGTTGTCGTATGCCTAAACAGATGGCATCTAACAGGTTGTCATAAGTCTAAACAGATGGCATTAAACAGGTTGTCATGAGTCTAAACAGATGGCATCAAACAGGTTGCCGTACACCTAAACAGATGATATCAAACAAGTTGTCGTAAGTCTAAACAGATGACATCAAACTAGTTGTCGTATTCCTAAACATATGGCCTCAAACAGGTTGTCGTAAATCTAAACAGATGATATCAAACATGTTGTCGTAAGTCTAAACAAATGGCATCAAGCAAGTTGCCGTATGCCTAAACAGATGGCATCAAGCAGGTTGTCGTAAGTCTAAACATATAACATCAGACCGGTTGTTGTATGCCTAAACATATGGCATCAAACAGGTTGTCGTAAGTCTAAACAGATGACATCAAACAGGTTGTTGTATGCCTAAATAGATGACATCAAACATGTTGTCATATGTCTAAAATAGGATATAGAGTTTCATCAGCCAAAGAACATCATAAGTTATCAGCCAAAGGATATTGTAAGTCATCAGCCAAAGGATACCATAAGTCTAAAATTAGATATAGAGTTTCATTAGCCAAAGGATATCATAAGTCATCAGCCAAAGGATATCGTAAGTCATCTGCTAAAGGATATCGTAAGTCTAAAATAGGATATAGATAAGATACCAACTCTTGCCTCTTGTCAAATTTTTATTGGATAACAAATTCTCTTTTCATATTCTTTTCAAAATTTGTTGGAAGATACATTTTACTTTCCCAAAACTATTTGCTTACCTTTATAATTAGTTTCATTAATTAATACTAATTAAAAGCTTTTTTATCATCAAAATTCATAGAAAATCCCAACCACTTAGGAAAAATCACCAAAAATCACCAAAATCTGATTTTCCATCTTCTTTCATATATAAAAATTTCGGGACCAAAATATTAATTTTATTATTTTTAATAATTAAAACTCGAAATAAACACTTTTCCATCTTAGGAAATTCATAAAATATTCATACGAACGTGGAAAATTATAAATTAAAAACCCATCTCCAAAATGATGTTTTACACAACATATTCGAATTTCAAATCAATTCGGGATTAAAAATATGTTTTCACCTTTAAAACCCTTGAGATAATTCCATAAAAAATCCAATAAATTATCATTCAATCAAACAATGATATAAACTATCCAAACATAACATATCATCACAATAATTCAGAAATCAAGCATAGATCCAAAATAAACATAAATAAATGAGATTGATATTATTATTCATCTTATATTTTGACAAGAGAGACTGAAATTTGGTGTAGATTAGTTTTCCTAAGAATTTCCCCTTAATTTCCATAGCTTGCCGGCCTTTCTTAGGTTTAGTTTTGATGTTTTTGAAAATGAAATGAGAATGAATGAGAGAGGAAGAGTTTTGGAAATGAATATAAAAAAATTCCCAATATGTCCCTCTCATTACTTTCTTTCTATTTTACGTTCAAATAAACCTTATTAATTGATTACTTAGGGAACGACTCAAATTAATTAAAAATCTCATTCTTCTTATCACACCCCACACATTATTCTATTTAATTTATCTAATTAAATCTCCTGAATAATGTTAACAAAAATTAGAGTGTTACAGGCTCCCCTCTTTAAAGAATTTCGTCCTCGAAATTACTATGAGGAACTCAACAAGCATATCAATCATCCAAACATATGTAACAAACATATAACGACAAAGCTAGCATATCCTATTAGCTTAATGTCTATATAACAAATATAGGTCATACCATCAAAACAGCTCAGGATAAGTATCTCTAATCCTGTCCTCTGTCTCCCAAGTACAATCTTTCTCGTTCTTGTTCCACTGGACTTTCACTAAGTTCACTGTTTTGTTTGTTTTATCTCAAGTTTGGTTATTTTATGTGTAAGAGATGTGTAATTGATATTGTTAACAAGAAATCTTGTCAACATCCCCAATGTTATACGTAAGATAATTCAACTCGAACAAGACTGTGTTGTTGAGGAAACTCTCTCCTTCGAAAGCGTTCCTTTCTAATAGAATGATTTAGTCGAAAGGACTAGCTTAGTCGGATGAGTTAATGAGACTTTCTTAACCCTTCAACCAGGTTGATATAGTCGAATAGTCTCTAGGAGTTAGCTTTGGGACATAGCTTTTGAGATCATTATTTCATTGAGTCTCATCTTTCCAGTGAGTTGAGAATAGCTATTCATCTTTGTTCTCGATCTCTTTCGATCATATCGAAAGGTAACATTCAAGACCTTTCGATTATGTCGAAAGGGGGATGGTTATTTCATCAGTATGTCTCAGTTGCTTTCAACCCCATAGTTTGCTATTCCTACTATGGAACCTCTTCGAAAGGGTTACCCCATATATGACTGTTAATCAAATATAAATTAGGACTCCTTTCGGAAATACTCCTTTCGATCAGGTCGAGAAGGGTTTTCCTTTTCGAAGCAGTCCTAACTTATTATTGACTGCAATGCACTTAATTTTCATTTTATAAGATCGATTTGGGCATTTTCAAATTTCATGAGCTATACATGTCGATACCCCATCATCTCTTTTGCCTTAAGTGTTAAACACAGGCTCCGATGATGATGTGTATCGATCGGAAACTCCCAAGCCAATCTTGTACATAGTATAGATAAAAAGAAATCATGAGAAAATGTTAGAACCATGTGCATTTGATCATTAGTCTAGCTAATGATCTAAATGATCTCCCTCGTCTCCAATCTCCTTATTGATCAAGCCATTTTCCCTTTTTATTCATAAACCAAAATGAGTACAAGTTATTGAGCTTTTTCCCTAATTTGATTTAGGGTTTCTTCTAAATACAATTTTCACTAAGAAAGTAGAGTAAAGAAAATGAATTCAGGATCCCATAATTCGATCTCCAAATCTAGACCCCTTGGGTCTTATTTATAGATGCAGATCGCCCCCCCTCCCGCGCCTTTTCTTTCGACCAGGTTGAAAGGACCCTTTTTATATGCTGTTCTATGCCTTTCGACATGGTTGAAGGCCATGCTCCTTTCGATGTTATCGAAAGGCATCTTTTGTTATTCTTGTTATACTATTAGCAGTTCTTTTACTCTTTCCAGACCTTTCGACTGAGTTGAAAGAACCTTTGCCATCCTTTTGCCCTTGTTGACTTCTGAGTAACGCTTTCTCCACGGCACCTTTCGACACTGTTGAAAGGGTTCCTGAATGGTTCTTCTTCTTTATGGGAAGCAAATTTTATGCTTCCGATGCTGTCGATAAGTCGATTATATTGGTTTCAAAGAGATTTACTTTTCGATGGTTTCAATGATGTTGAGTATCCCCTGAATGTATGTCTATGAACTGATGTGGAACCCTATCTTATTATTATGGATCTTAAACGGTTTAAAAGGCTTGTTATGATTTCGAAAAGGTTACTATGGCGGAAAAACCTTTGACTTCGAAAGGTTTGCATATAGTTGGGAGAGCACTATCGGTTGCCTTCGAAAGGGGTTCCGAAATCGTCCTTGCCTGCTGATCTATGTCGAAAGGTTGGAAGTAGCGAAAGGGTACATCTGTTTCCATTAGGGTCGAAAGCCTTTGCATTGTGAAAGTAATTGGTACCTTCGTCTCCTTCGATACATGCTCAATGCCTTCGAAACACCCTTTTTATGTCCTTTATGATGCCTAGGCCTATTTCTTCATCGAAGCCTTAATCCTACAAATCTTCTTTCATACTTTTGCTCTTGAGTGAGTTTTGTGGCTAACATTTTGCCCCCCTTGTATGAAAGAAGCTTTTGTTCTTTAGGGCAAAGATTTCATAACTTTCTTACCTTCCATAACTTTTTCCTGCAAAATTCAAAGTTAGTGATATTCACGGTTGTTAGCCTATTATCGTACTTACATGCGCGTTTAGCAATAGAGCATCATATTAATGCCTTCATTCGCATGTTGGTGAGAATCATTTGGAGTTAATAACACCAACCTTAATATTGGAATTAAGAGGACCAGCTTGAAGCTTTCGTTTGTCTGTAATAGACTCAATTTTTTATCACATCATACTCTCGGTTTAGGATTTGATAAAGATTAGGAAACAATGAAATTTAACCCAGATTAGGGTACTAACTTGTGAAGTTTTGGAAGTTGATAATGCAGCATCCATAATCCAGATAACAATCTCCCAAAAATAGTCCGTTGTATGGCATTTCTAAACCCAGATTCAGGTTTTTATGGTCAAAAAACGAGATTTTAGTAGGTATTATTCTCGTATTAATCTCTGAGCCCAGATCAGGGCATATGTTAAACAATCCTCTTTGAAAAAGAATCTTCAGCCCATATTAGGGCACATATTGTGTAAGCAGATTTTCATGGTAGTAGTTGTTAAAAATAGAAATCCTTTGCCCAGATTGGGGCATATGTTGAACAACTAGAAGTCCATGGAAATCATCTTTACAATAGAAGCCACGAACCCAAATTAGGGCATTAAGGCAAAATCAGATAATAATTTTGAAACCCATGTTCGAGTATAAAAAATCGTAGTGATCAATAATGTCCCAATACCCAGATTCAGGTATATTAAGATAATCAACTATTAATTGAGACCCGAAACCTAGATTCAGGTATTAAATAATGAAGTTCTGAAATGAATATCCCGAAACCCAGATTCGGGTATTAATTGTCGACATTTAGATATGAAAGGCCCGAAACCCAGATTCGGGTATTTATAGATAATGTGTAGAAATGAAAGTCCTGAAACCCAGATTCAGGTATTTATAATTGGATCTCTGTTCTACTCCTTTGATGTGTGGACCTTCAGGTCTTGTATAGAAGTAATTTGTCCAGTTGCCTCTTGAACTTGGACGTCTTAGTCTGTAATTTGAAATGCCTCTTCCTCGAGCTTGAACATCTTAGTTCATGATCTGATGAGCCTCTTCTCTGGCTTAGACATCTTAGTCTATTGTTGAATGTGCCTCTTTTCGGGCTTGGACATCTTAGTCCATTGTTGAATGAGCCTCTCTTCGGGCTTGGACATCTTAGTCCATTGTGATTTAGCCTCTTCTTGGGCTTGGATGTCTCAGTCCATTATTGTCTGGTGCTCTTGATTAGCTCATCTTGGAAACTGGAACCAAGGACTTACCTGACCTCCCTCCAGGAGGCTCCCTGCATTGGCCTTTTTGCGGTGTGGGCAGGGGCTTGTTCGGTACTTTACCTGGCCATCTCCTGATGCAGATAAAGGCTTACTCCGTCCTCCCTCCAGGAGGTGCCTTCCACTGGCCCTTTTGTGGTGCGGATAAGGGCTTGTTCGGTGCTTTACCCTGGCCATGTTATGGCGTGGATAAAGGCTTACTCTATCCTCCCTCCAAGAGGTGCCTTGACCTGACCAGTGGTGCGGCAAAGGGCTTGTCCGATGCTTTAACCTAGCCATCTTATGGCACAGCTAAAGGCTTACCGCCCTCTCTCCAGGAGGTGCTCTGCCCTGGCCATCTCATCGCGGACAGAGGCTTTTCTACCATCTTAGGTAGGCTACCATCTTAGGTAGTATCCAAATATAAGGAGCATTTCACTCCCAACCATGTAGATTTTCTCTTTCCAAAAAGTAGCTCTATATTGATTCATCTTCGGAAAATACGTCCTTAAATGCTCAACATTCCATGTTCTAGGCACCATATTGCCGTCTGGGTGACACAATTTGTAGGCTCCCGGAGGGATTACTTTACAAACGACTAATGGTCCCTCTCAGTTTGGTCCCATGGGTCCATCTGCATGATTCTTTGTATTGGCCATTACTTTACGGAGTACAAAATCTCCCTCGTGAAATGATCGAGCTTTTACTCTTGAATTGTAATACTTTGAGATTCTTCTCTGATATTCGACGGTTCTTACCGCTACTTCATCTCTTAGTTCATGTGTCAAATCCAATGATTCTCTTTCTAACTCTTGATTCTTATCAAATGCGTAGGCAACCTTTTGGTGTGAGGGAATCTCAATCTCGATTGGTAGCATCGCCTCACACCCATATGTTAAAGAATAAGGGGTATGTTCCGTTGCTGTCTTAACAGACGTTCAGTAGGCCCATAGCACTAGTGGCAGCTCCTCTACCTAATTTACTTTCTCCTTATTTAGTCGTTTTTTCAGAATTATTTTTATCATTTTGTTTGCAGCCTCAACTGCTCCATTAGCATTTGGATGTGCGACAGATGAAAAACTCATAATAATCCCATTCTTGTGGCAGAAGCGGGAGAATTCTTCGCTCTCGAATTGAGTTCCATTGTCAGAAATTATTATCTGGGGAATTCCGAACATGGTTATGATGTTCTTGACAACAAATCTCAATACTTTCCCAGAAGTGATTTTCGGAAGCGGCTCTGCTTCAACCCTTTGGTAAAATATCAATGGCCACTACGACATACTTTGCCCTCCCTTAGAAATTGGCAATGGACCAATTAAATCTATTCTCTATACATCGAAGGGCCATGGACTTGTAATTGGAGTTAATTGACTTGGGGGCGATCGAGTATCTTTGAATACTTCTAGCACTTTTCGTGTCTTTTCACATAGTCTATGACTTGGCTTACCATATGGGGCCAGTAAAATCCCTACCTCATTATTTTCTTGGCCAGCTTTGTCCCATTTGAATGGTCTCCAAAAAATCCTTCGTGTGCTTCAGTCATTAATTTTATTCCATCACTCATGCTTACACATTTAAGGTAGGGAAGAGCATATCCCTTTTTATAGAGGATTTTGTCCATCGTAACGAAGGTTAGAGCTTGTCTCTTGATTTTTCTCGCTTCTCCTTTGTCGGATGGTAGTATCCCTTTAACTAAATACTCAATGATAGGTGACATCCATGTATCATCATATGTGCTATTTGGCCATGGTTGATTCACCCTTTCATTTGTTAATTCTTTATCGCTTTCTTTTTCCTTTCCCCCTTAGGACTTGGCTTGAGATCTCATCATAACTAGCAATTCTTTCCCTTGCCCGGATGTTTCCTTTTCGATACTTGGATTTTCTTGATATCCGACGGGGACAATTCGTGTCTCTGGGGCTCCCTTTGAGTTGGTTAATTTTTCTAAAGATTCTGCCTGCGCATTTTCTGCTCTTGGAACTTGATTTATCGAAAAATTCTCAAACAAAGCAAGCATTCATAATATCTCCTTCACATATAATGATAGCTTGGGGTCTTTTGTTTGGTATATCTTCTTTACTTGATTTAACATCAGTTGAGAGTCGCTAAAAATCTGTATTCGTGGGATTTTCAGTTCCACAGGCAAGGTTAGTCCTGCTACCATTGATTCATACTCCGCCACATTATTGGTTGCAGAAAATCCTAGTTTCATGGCATAATGCAGACGATGTCCATCTGGGGTTATGATTATATACCCTGCTCCGGCCCCTTGTTCATTTGACGCTCCATCCACGAATAATTGCCACATGGGCTTCTGATCTTTCTCTTTTTCTGATTGTTCCTTTATAAAACTAGTACATTCATTAACAAAGTCTGCTAGTGCCTGCCCCTTGATTGCATCCCATGGTTGAAATTCTATATCGTATCGAATAAGCTCAATCCCCCATTTCACCAATCTTCCAGAAGTATCAGGCTTACTAAAAACTTGCTTAAGAGGAAAATTGGTTAATACCTTGATCAAATGTGCCTGAAAGTATGCTCTGAGCTTTCGAGCTGTGAGAATCATGCAATAGGCTATTTTTTCTATAACTGGGTATCGTACCTCTACATCCTTTAATTGCCTGCTTACGTAGTATATCAGAAGCTGTATTCCATTTTCTTCTCTAATGAGTACCAAACTGACTGCATGTTCTGATACTGCCATGTATAGGTACAATATTTCCCCGCTCTTGGGACTTGAGAGTATCGTGGTTTTTCCAAATGGTTTTTTAATTCCAAGAAAGCTTTCCTGCAATCCTCTCCCCATTCGAAGTTCTTCTTTTTCTTAATCACATTGAAGAATGTATACACTTGTCAGTTGCTTTTGAGATAAACCTGCTCAGGGCAGCTACCCTTCCGTTTAAGCTCATTATTTCTTGCTGGTTTTAGGTTCGGCCATGTCCTTTATGGCTTGAATTTGGTCAGGACTTGCTTCGATTCCTTGAGCACTTACTAGGTAGCCTAAGAACTTCCAAGACTGGACTCCAAAAGTGCACTTTTGCAGGTTCAACTTCATTTGGTACTTTCGCAATATTCTGAACATTTCCTCTAGATCCTTAAGATGGTTTTCAGGTTCGCTAGACTTTACCAGCATATCATCAACATAACTTCCATGTTTCCGCCAATTTGTTCCTTGAACATTCGATTAACCAATCTTTGATAAGTGGCCCCTGCATTCTTTAGCCCAAATGGCATTGCCCTGTAGCAATAAATTCCCCATTCAGTTATGAAGCTGGTATGTTCCTCATCCGGCTTGAACATCGGTATCTGGTTGTACCCTGAATAAGCATCCATGAGGGATAACAATGTGTGTCCGCTTGTTGCATCAGCCAACTAATCTATCCGTGGTAGCGGGAAGTAGTCCTTTGGGCATGCTTTGTTTAGGTCCGTGTAATCAATGCATGTTCTCCATTTTTTGTTTGGCTTCTTTACCAAAACTGGGTTGGCTAACCATTTAGGATAATATACCTCACGGATTAATCCATTCTCAAGGAGTTTGTCAACCTCCTCCTTTAGAGCATCTGATTGAACTTTGTCCAATTGTCTCTTTCTCTGCTTTATGAGGGTTTCTCCTGAATTGATATTAAGAGCATGACACATGACAGTCGGATCGATTGCCACCATATCAGAATGTGACCAAGCAAACACATCCTTGTTACCTCTGAGGAACTGTACCAAGTCTTTCTTTATCTCACTATCAAGATCTTTTCCCACTTTAACTATTTTAGAAGCATCTTCTGAATCTATGTGAGCTTCCTCAAGGTCTTCTATGGGTTTTATCCTCTCTGTTTCGCCTGGGCAGTCGAACTCTGTGACTATAGGACCCTCCTCTATTGAGTTAGCACCAATTCTCTTTCTCTTACTTCCTGCAGGGATGTACCTTTGATACATACGTTTGTTAGACTTTTTAACGTTAATCTTTGCTTCAAATGTTGGATGTGAAAATCCATCATCCGAAGGCTGTAAAACAGTAGAAGAATCAAAGTAAGCAGAATACCCCCTTTTGTATTGGTCAAGTGTAGCAAAGTACATTTCTCGGGAGCTGAATTGTCCCCCCCGTATAGTTCCCCAACCTCGCTTTGTCAGGAACTTTACCATGAGGTACTTTGGGGAGACAAAAGCATCGATCTCATCCAGGGCCGGTCTGCCAAAGAAGGCGTTGTAGTAGGAAGGTTGATCAATTATCACAAAAATAGTTTCAAATGTTTGGCAAGTTGGCGGCACTCCCAATTGTACATGTAGTTTTATCTGCCCCATTGGAGTTGACCCTTTGTTGTTGAACCCAAATATCGGCTCTATGCTCGACTCTAATTTGTGCTCTGGGATATTCATATGATCGAAAGCATGTTTGAAGATGACATTGATACCGCTGCTTGTATTGACCAGAATCTTTGAGACTATGGATAGCCTAATTTAGGCAGTAATTATGAGTGGGTCATTACGAGGATGATGGACTCCTTTACGTAGCTCTTGCGGGGTGACCACCAGATTAGGCATTTAGATGTTAAGGCGTGGGTTTTCCGTTGGAGGCTCTTCTTGAACAGAATAGATCCCTTCTTTAGCCTCTCTGATATATCTGCTTCGGGCCCCTTTACTACTCCCTATTGGATGTGGCCCGCCATGGATCACATCAATCATGTTGATTGGTGAGCTTAAGCTTAGAGGATCCTCATCTTATAGCACATTCACAGTGTTGCCTGGGCGCTTCTATGGAGCATTTTCTATTTGCTGGGCTTTATGCTAGTCTTGAACAAATTCTTTTAGATGGCCTTCCTAGATCAACTTTTGGATTATTCCGGCCAGATCTCTGCACTCATCAGTTTTATGGCCATTAGCTTTGTGATAAGCACAGTAATCCCCTCCTTTTTTCTGCTCTAGATTATTCTTATCTTTGAAGGAAGTTGGAAAGTTAACTCTTTCCTTAGCTATAGCATATATGTAAGATAGTGGCTTGTTTAAAGCAACTGTGTTAGCAACCGATTCTTCCCATCTAGTCCTTTTATGGCCACGTTCTAGGCAAAATCTTCCCCCTTCCTTCCTAGGAATTATTTTCTTCTTGGTGTAGTAAAGCTCATCCATCCGGATGAACTTGTCAGCTTCAAAGTGGAAGTCTTGTAGATCTTTGCAGCCACTGACAAAGAGCTGCTTCCAGAAAGGGGTATTCTCAATCAAGCCAGAATGGACAGCTATGAGCTTATCGCGATCATTCATATCTTTAGCCTTTAATGCTTCAGCGTTGAACCTTCTCAAGTAGTCCCCCAAAGACTCTCCCTGCCTTTGTTTTATATTTGCCAAGACTGTATAATCAATAGTAGGATCCTTACAGATGCAAAATTAGGCTGAGAACTCATAAGAAAATTGTTTCCAGGAGTAGATGGTCTTTTCTCTGTATTGCCTATACCATTTGGCTGCCGCTCCTTGGAGAGTAACGAGGAACAGTCAGCATCTGACTGCCCCAGAAGCGTTATACAAATCCATCTGGCTATCAAAAGTTATAAGATGATCATCGGGGTCCGTAACCCCATGATATTTCATTGATGGGATTTTGCCATATGGAGGTACTGTGGCCATGATCTCATCGGTGAAAGGTGGCACCCTCTCATTGTCATTGACTTTTTCGTCCATAGTTCTTTTTCTCTTTGAATTCATAGCATCTTTGATAGCCTTCTCTGCAGCATCTTTCAGAAAAGCTTAGACATTGCTGTAATTCTTCTGACTTGGGTGGTACTCTTTAGATGTTGAACTACCAGACTGTTCCAATGATTTGTCGACAACTCTTCCCTGATGATTGGCTCTTGTTTGGTGGTAGTTCCCTCTTTTTTAAGGAGGTTAAGTCCACTTTGTCTTTGCACTCTTTGGAATTGGTCTTTAGATTTCTTCTTGGAGAGACCACTTCTTCTCCTTGAGTCTGTCTCAGAGTCTTTGAAGATTTTTGTGACAAGGCCATCTTCAACAACTCCTGCATTTCTTGCAATTGTTGTTCCAGATTCTTGATTTTTGCTGCGTTTTCATCTATCTATGCCGACGACGAAGTCTGCCCTAGGATAGCCCCATCCGGGTTGAAAGTTGGAGCTATATTTTCCTCCAAGGTGGTAGTGTGTATTGCTCCCTCCACAATTCCACTCAAACGCTTTGACCTCATTTTTCCTATGCAAGAAAAACGAACCACAATTAGTTTGTATATAGTGACAAGGGCGGAGGTTCAAGCCCTCCTTCTAGCGCCAAAAATGTTAACAAGAAATCTTGTCAACATCCCCAATGCTATTCATCAGATAAATGAACTCGAACAAGAGTGTGTTGTTGAGGAAACTCTCTCCTTCGAAAGCATGCCTTTCTAATAGAATGATTTAGTCGAAAGGACTAGCTTAGTCGGATGATTTAATGATGCTTTCTTAACCCTTCAACCAGGTTGATATAGTCAAATTGCCTCTAGGAGTTAGCTTTGGGACATAGCTTTTGAGATCATTATTTCATTGAGTCTCATCTTTCAAGTGAGTTGAGAACAGCTGTTCGTCTTTGTTCTCGATCCCTTTCGATCATATTGAAAGGTAACATTCAAGACCTTTCAATTATGTTGAAAGGGGGATGGTTATTTCATCAGTATGTCTCAGTTGCTTTCAACCCCATAGTTTGCTATTCTTACTATGACTGTTAATCAAATATAAATTAGGACTCCTTTCGAAAATACTCCTTTCGATCAGGTCGAGAAGGGTTTTTCCTTTTGAAGTAGTCCTAACTTATTATTGACTACAATACACTTAATTTTCTTTTTTATAAGATCGATCTGGGCATTTCCAAATTTCATGAGCTATACATGTCGACACCACATCATCTCTTTTGCCTTAAGTGTTAAGTACAGACTCCGATGACGATGTGTATCGATTGGAAACGCCCAATCCGATCTTGTACATAGTATAGATAAAAAGAAATCATGAGAAAAGTTTCGAACCATGTGCATTTGATCATTAGTCTAGCTAATGATCTAAATGATCTCCCTCGTCGCCAATCTCCTTATTGATCAAGCCATTTTCCTTTTTTATTCATAAACCAAAATGAGTACAAGTTATTGAGCTTTTTCCCTAATTTGATTTAGGGTTTCTTTCAAATACAATTTTCACTAAAAAAGTAGAGTAAAGAAAATGAATTCAGGATCCCAGAATTCGGTCCCCAAAACCCGACCCCCTAGGTCTTATTTATACATGTAGGTCGGCCCCCTTCCGTGCCTTTGCTTTTAACCAGGTCGAAAGGGCCTTTTTATATGTTGTTCTATGCCTTTTGACATGGTCGAAGGCCATGCTCCTTTCGAATTCGAAAGGTATCCTTTGTTCTTCTTGTTATACTTTTAGCAGTTCTTTTACCCTTTCCAGACCTTTCGACTGAGTTGAAAGGACCTTTGCCATCCTTTCGCCCTTGTTGGCTTCCGAGTATTGCTTTCTCTACAACATCTTTTGACACTATCGAAAGGGTTCCTAAATTCTTCTTCTTCTTTATGGGAAGCAAATTTTATGCTTCTGATGCTGTCGATAAGTCGATTATATTGGTTTCGAAGAGATTTGCTTTTCAATGGTTTCGATGATGTTGAGTAGCCCCTGAATGTAAGCCTGTGAATTGATGCGAAACCCTATCTTATTATGGATCTTGACCGGTTTGAAAGGCTTAGTATGCTTTCGAAAAGGTTACTAAGGCGACGGAACCTTTGACTTCGAAAGGTTTGCATATAGTTAGGAGAGCACTATCGGTTGTTTTCGAAAGGGGTTCCGAAATCGTCCTTGCCTGCCAATTTATGTCGAAAGGTTGGAAGTAGCGGAAGGGTACATCTGTTTCCATCAGGGTCGAAAGCCTTTGCACTGTGTAAGTAATTGGTGCCTTCGTCTCCTTCGATACCTGCTCAATGCCTTTGAAACACCCTTTTTATGTCCTTTATGATGCCTAGGCCTATTTCTTCATCGAAGCCTCAATCCTCTAAATCTTCTTTCATACTTTTGCTCTTGAGTGAGTTTTGTGGCTAACAGATTATATATATAAGTATGTATTTAAGGAAAATATTCCATTTAAGTTGTTTTAGAAACTTATGTTATGGAAGTAATGATTTTTTTTGTAGTTAAAAAATAAATTTTCAAGAAGTGGGTATTGTATTTAGTTTATATCTCAAAAAGGTTGTTCTTAGTTTTGCTAATATATAAACTTTATAAGAGATTGGGAGTATGCTTTTGAAATTAAAATGAGTTATGAAAATGGTTATTAAGGTAAAATTTTATTTAAAAAGGAGTTCAAGTTTACGAAATATTTTTCACATCGTAAACAAGCGAATTGGAAAATCTATTTTGGTTTTAAAGGCGTTACTTTTTATGAAGAAATTGGATTTGGGGATTTTTAATTTTCTGGAAAGTGGATTTAAAGATGAACAACTTTGGTGCAGGAAGATTCTATCAAATTTGTTGTTTTGAAAGGTAAAACTTGATTTGAAGTAAGATGAAATTTTGGTCGGAATTTAAATTTTTTGGCATTTTAAAGTGATGTAGTAAAACTGTCATAACTTTTGATTTTTTTAAAGAATTTCAGTCGAAAGATATTTTCATAAAGAACAACTTTTGCATTTATCGCTTCTCCAAACTTTGAATTTTCCCAAGGCTAAACCCTGTTTTGGTCAAGAGCAAAAACTCTGTCCTGAGTTTAATGTTTTCCAAGCTAAAGTAACAAACTGATTTGGTCATAACTTTTAAACCCCATATCCATTTTTTAACGATTTTATACTTGTTGGAAAGACGAGTTTGTAAAGAAAAACTTTTATTCTTTGTGTTATGAATTTCTTTTGTAGTCTATTATGGGAAAAATCTAATTTTAAGAAGAGGGTCCGTGTAACATAAATATATTTCAGAATTCACTATTTTAAAGCAAATAGATTATTACAATTGCAGTATTTTATAGTTGAAGAAATGAAGAACGATTTGAAAAGCCTAATGATTACTCCATTTGTTTATTTTTGAAAGTTTCAAATAAGTGTGTATTTTAATATTGTAGACTCCCTAAGCAAGTTGATTAAGATGAATGATAATGATTTGGTTTTGAATATGAATGGATTTCTTTGTACTGTATATATATATATATATATTTGATGTTAAATGATTTGGTTGTGATGAGCATAGACTTTGAACAGCTGTTTGGAATGAATGCTTAGCGAATTCTTACTTATTCTCATCTAAAAGTATGCAAGTTGCTTTAAATAAATGCTAAGATGGGATATGTTTTTATATAAAATATCTATATATTATGTATTATCGTGATAACCCACACCTCTCGACACACCGATCTAAAGTCTAGGGTGGTTTCGGACTCGTGTCAGTGCCAAGAAGTACGAGCTATCAGGTTTTTAGACATTTGAGAGACTAAGAATATAATGATAAAATCTAAGACGTTCTACACTTTCAGATCTCATAACGGAAGGCAGTAAAATATAAATACAGAAAATAATCATCTCATAAAATATCCCTAAAAACAGAGTCTCAAAACATACGTAGTCGTAATGCAAAGTTTACAGAAATATAACATATAGTCTGATAAGTACTGAGTATGATAAATAATTTTACGGAGAGTAATGAAAAATAATAAGAAACTCCAATGCCAAGCTCGCCTCTCCACGTACTACCCCGTCCTTCAATGGTAGGTGAAAAAGGAAAGGTGTTGGTCAGATAAAAGTCTGGTGAATGAGTTACATCATCAATATATGGCGATCACATGCAATTGACTTCATTTATAATCTATGTGACCCAGAATGTCATACTTGTGTATATGAATCACTTACTAAGGTTAGTTCATTTATCTAAGGGGTATAGTTCTAAATATGCCTACACCAACATCTTGTGAAGGTTTATGCTTAGGGTCAAACAAATAATCGAACCCTACAACAATGGGTCGAACAACTAATCAAACATCAAAACTACGGTGGATTGACCAATAACTATTAAAATTATTCCAACACTATAATATCTACCTTGGGACTACGTCCCCAAATCATTCATCTTCCAATATATTACAATAACAAGATAAACAATTTTTCTAATTTAAACTAAACCAATTCTAGATCAAATGGAATATAAATAAACTCAATTACGTATAAATCATGTAACATCCCCCATTCTGAGGCCCAAAAATAACTGCAATAAATGCTGCAGTCATCCATAGTTATTAATTCCCAGCGATAAAATGTTGTTATATTAATCATATCAATAATCAGAAGCACATGAATATGAATAATTTTCAAACACAATTCAGCAATAACTTTCCATTTCAAAATATGATTTCATATTCATTACATAATCCCATTTGCGATTCCACGTTCATAGAAAATATAACTGTTACAAAAAACTTCAAAAGAGACATATGAAGATGCCCCCTTGGTTGATCAGAGTCAAATACTTGGCAATTATACAACTTTGCCTTTACATCCAGATAGACAAAACCAACATACACAGTGGAATTAGATAAAACTCCTAATAGCTAAATTGCCTCCTGCTCGTCTCTGGAAGCTTATTCATCTAACTGTAAACCTGAAAACCCTTACTCCTGATCTACTCAATCGAGTACTTGAGAATTTAAGGGAAAAAAACCTTTAGGTCAGACAACAGTTCGGTGAGAATAATAACCTACCATCTCCAACAAAATAGATATCTAGTGAGACCACACCGTTGAGTGAAACAGGTTTTCCCTTCACTAGTATCTTAACCAAAACTAATTAACCATATGTTGTGCTCCTGCAACCACAATGGTTAGAACATAACATAAAATTAATAGTCATGCAACATATACTGGATTACCCGTCCCAATTTATTAGATTACCCATCTAAATTTCAAATGACTACCCGCCACAATTTAAACCGACTATCCATCTTATTTAAATCTGACTACCCGTCTTATAATTATGTGGACTTGCCATCTCACATTTAAACATATTCATAGTTATGTGGACTATCCATCTCATATACAATTATTGCTTGGATTATCCATCCCCTACCATATTGACTATCCATCACATATGGTTTCATTGTTTAAATTTATGTGGACTATCCATCACACATATTACATTTGATTTTCAATGATGTAGACTATCCATCACATATTCCATAGTTTTCCTAGGATGACTATGAACTCTTCGTTAACCTCATAGAGACGATCCATCTCCGGTATGATGTGGATTATCCATCTCACATCCCATAGTGTTCCTAGGATGACTATGAACCCGTCATTTAACAATTTGATTCATGTTACCTAAATGTTTAACCTATCTCTATTGGTGTCCCCAATTAGGTTATCTTCCCTTAAAGTTATAACATTTACAGGTGACATGCATTGGTATCCCCAAGTGGTTAATGTCGAACTCATTTAAGAAAATGCATTGATATCTCCAATGTTTAAAGTCTCATTTATAAAATATTTAGTTTGTCGAAACTAATCTACTTTGGTGTTCCCAATGATAGTGTCGACATCTACAATCAAAATAGCATTGGTATCCCCAATGTTTAAAATTGAAACCACAAAACAATAGGCTCTCCACTGTTAATGAATTAGAATATAACACATGCGGAATTAAAACGTCAAAAATAATCTTCATTGGTATCTCCAATTACAGTGTCGAAATTTATAATTTAAAATGTATTGGTATCCTCGATTACAACATCAAAGAAGAAAACTAAAGGCTTTCTGCCCTTAATAAAATAGATAGGCAACAACCTTGCCACATTTTTATCTCGTCGAACCTCTACCCAAGGTTAGAAAAACAAAACTTAAATTTCCTTTAAGTATAAAACTCTTTGTCGAAAATGATGTTGTTGAATTTCATACTCTATAGGTTATCCACCTATTTAAACAAAGTTGATGCCAATAGTCTCGGCAATGATGCCGCAGACATCGTAGCCAAAACAATGAAAGGAGACCTCGCTGACATTGATGAATTGCGACATCAAGACCATCGACGACATTATAAAATAGTTTACTTAACTCACTTCGGCTATTAGGTCGCCAAATGTATAAAATCGGTACTAAGACAAGCGGCAACACTGCATTCTTTTATGTAAGGATGTTGAAAACATTTAAAATAGGGATATGTAGCGCCGCTTTAGAACAATGGTGAATACGTGCGATGACATTGATGTCGACATCGACATCAATGATCACGACATTGAGCTTTAAACACTTAAAAGTGTGCGATGTCGCAAATGGTGGTTGTCGTCGATGTCTACTTCGATACGGTGAGAATCACTCCATAACTACCTAAGTAGTTATCATGCGCTTCCCGCCTCATCGACGTCGACACTCATGGATGCGGCAATGCCTTGGGCGCGACGACTACACTAACGACATGGTATCATTGTAATTTATGTGAAAACTGATTTATTACCAATAAAAGCAAATACTTTTCACTAAATCTTATTCTTTGTCAGAAATACTGCCGCATATCAATTTGAGAGTTCCAAACCATTTGCAAAATTAATTAATTAATACTCTTAATTAATTGTAGGTTTATATGCTTAACTAGCATAATAAATTCATAGTAATTCCAAATTACTTGGAAAAAATTCCTCAAAATTCACAGCGATTCCAAAGTATGACATTCTTCATCATATAAATATATTGGGGTCAAAAACCATATTTAATTATTTTTAATAATTAAAACCCGTATTTAACTCAATTTTCTCCTTAGAAAATTTATAAAATATTTAATATAACTTGGAAAATTATGAAAATAAAAAATCATCTTTAATTCAACGTTTTACATTGCATATCCAAAAATCAAGTTGATTGGAGATTAGAAACTATGGTTTTACTCTTAAAACCCAATCAATTAATTTCATAAAAATCCATAATTTATTGTTCTGTCCAAACAATAATCAATCAACCAAAACATGGTATAATTTATCACAATAGTTCAAATATTACCCGTAATCAAATTCGAAAGCAGTTAAAAGAGATGGAACCTTATTATTCACCTTAAAATCAAATGTTGGAGTTGAGATTCGATGTTGCTTTAGTTTCTCCTAATCCCTTCCTTGAATTCTCCTTTTGATTTCGTGACTTTTCCCTTAAAAATGACCGCCCTTTGCTTGCTTTTCTTTAGTTGTTTATGTTTTGTGAAAATGAGAATGATATGAGGGGGAGAGGATTTAGGGGATATAAGATAGGTCTATACCTAAATAGTTCTTCTCATACATCTTCCTATATATTAAGTTTTCCAAAACAATCTCATTAGTTAATTTATTAAGGCACGACCTTATTAATGACCAAATATCATTCTCCTTAACTATTTACATTATTCTATTTAATATATTCAATTAAATATCATGAATAATGTTAAACTAAAATTAGTGGTGTTACAGGCTCTCCTCCTTAAAGAATTTCGTCCTCGAAATTCAATAAGGACTTTAAAATAAGCATATCAAACATGCAAACAATGCTAGTATATCCTACCAACTATAAAGTCCATATACAACAAGTATAGAGCATACCATCATAATATCTCAGGATAAGTATCCCTAATCCTGTCATTTGTCTTCCAAGTACAGTCTTTCTTGTTGTCACTCCATTGGACTTTCACTAATCCAACTATTTTGTTCCTTAACTTCTTCTCATCTCTTGCTACAACTCGAACTGGTTGACTCACAAAAGTCAGATCCGATTCTACTACAAAATCTTCCAATGCAGTCGAAGAAATAGTAGTCTCTGAATCATGAACATACTTCCTAAAATGAGAAACATGAAACACATTATGGATACCTACCAAACTACTCAGTAACTCTACTCGGTATGCGAGTTTCCCGGTCCTCTGTATAATTGGGAATGGTCCAGCATATCAGTGCTAGTTTCCCTGATTTTCCAATCGTACCACACCTTTTATCGGTGATGCCTTAATAAAAACATGATCTCTAACTAAGAAATCTAAATCTTTGCGCCTTTTATCCGCGTAACTTTTCAATGTAGACTGAGCTTCTCTCATCCTATCTCAGATTAACTCAATCTTCTTTTTGCCTTCTCTTACCATATCCGGACCAAGGATCAATCTGTCTTCGGTCTCTAACCAACATGCTGGTGATTTGCATGGCCTTCGATACAAAGCTTCGAAAGTCACCATTCCTATACTATTCTAATAACTATTATTATATGAAAACTCAACCAAGTGTAATGATCTTCCCATGACCCACCAAAATCTAGTACACAAGCTCTCAACAAATCTTCAAGTACCTTATTGACTCGCTCTGTCCGCCCATCTATCTATGGGTTATAAGCGGTACTCATCTTAAGCTTGGTACCTAATACCTCCTGTAGACTCTTTTAGAATTCACTAGTGAGCAAAGCATTTCAGTCACTGACTATACTACTGGGAATCCCATGCAGTCCAACAATATTCTTCATAAACAACTTAGCCAAAACATGTTCCGTCTAGGTTGACTTAACAGGAATGAAATGTGCACTCTTGGTCAGTCTATCCACTATGACCATATACTTTCATTTCTCCTATTTGACCTTGGAAAACCATTAATAAAATCCATGAATATCGAATCCCATTTCCAAACAGGTATATCTAAAGGCTGAAGCATTCCGCTCGACTTTTGATGTTCGACTTTCACTTGCTGGCAATTTACACATTGCTTCACCCATAACCCTACATCCCTCTTCATACCTTCCCAGAAGAAACTTCACTTCATATCGTGATACAGCTTGGTTCCCCCAGGATGAATCGTAAATTTCGATCGATGACACTCCCTAAGAACTTCCCTCCTTAGGTTTCCAACATCCGTAATACATAATCGTCCCTTCTTTCTTAACTATCCCTTATGGTTAAGACTAAAATCCTTTAGATCATCGATCTCGGTTCCACCTTCCAATCTTCTAATCTTTTCGGCTACCTCTAGATCATCTCTCTGCTTAAAAGCAATCCTTTTGATCAACACCGGTCGAACTTCCAAGCAAGTTAACATGGTTGTACTTTGACTAAAACTAGTAGTCGATTTTAACTATACACTACAAGTAGTCAATGCCTCCAGATCCTTCCATTCTGCCAACATAGCTAACACTACATTCTGATGTTTCCTACTAAGTGCATCTGCAACTTTATTTCCTTTCCTTAGTGTATACTCAATATCAAAATCATAAGCTGTTAAAAACTCTAGCCACCTCTGCCGTCTCATATTCAACTCTTTTTGAGAGAATAAATACCTCAAAGACTTATGATCAGTATACAACTCGAATCGTTCTCCTAAGAGATAGTGTCTCCATACTTTCAATGCGAAAATCACCGCTACCAACTTCAAATAATGAGTCAGATATCTAACTTCACATGGTTTGAGCCGTCGAGAAACATAGGCAATCACTTTACCTATCTTCATCAATACAGCTCCTAATCCTGTCGCACACGCAACCGTATGCACCACCAAATCTTGATTCCAATTTGGAACTACTAATACGGGCGCATTGGTCAAGAAATGCTTCAACTCAAGGAATGGTTCCTCGCATTTATCGTACCAAGTAAACTTTACGTCCTTCATGATTAGTTTAGTCAAGGGTGCTACAATCCGTGATAAATCCTTGACAAATTTTCGGTTATAGCCAGACAATCCAAGAAAACTCCTTATCTCAATCATTGTCTCGGGTCTCTTCCAACTATTAACCGCTTCTATCTTAGCTGGATCAATTGATGACCCTTCTTCTTAGACTACATGGCCAAGAAACTTCACTACTCTTTTTCAAAAATGACACTTTGAAAACTTCACCTTCAGTTGATGCTGCCTCAACGTCTCTAGCACTATTTTAAGATGAACCTCATGATCTCTTTCATCCACAGAATATATCAAAATGTTGTCAATGAATACCAACATGATCCTATCCAAGTGCTCTCGGAATATCCGGTTCATCAAGTCCACAAGGAAAGTAGGCACGTTAGTCAATCCGAATGGCATTACTAACCACTCATACGAACCATATCTCGTTCGAAATGCCGTCAAAGGAATACTGTCCTCCACCACTCTCAATTAATGGAACCCTATCGCCAAATACAACAAGGAAAATACTTTGGCTCCACTTAACTGATCAAATAAATCATCAATTCTCGGCAAAGGGTATCGATTCTTTATCGTCTTCTCATTCAACTTACAATAATCGATGCACAATCTTAACGACCCGTCTGATTTCTTCACGAATACCACTGTCGTTCCCAAGGCGAACTGCTTGGTCTAACAAATTTTTTTCTTTCTAAGTCCACTAACTGCACCTTTAACTCCTTCACCTCGGTAGGTGTGATCCTACTAGGTGGTCCACTTACGGGTTCAGCTCCGGGTGCTAGATCTATTCGAAACTCAATAGCTCATTTCGGTGGTAGTCCTATAACCGGATAAAAAACATCTGCAAATTCCCTTGCAACTAAAACCCAACTTACTTCTTCTTTACTTCCATTGCTTCCAACAAAGTACAAATATCCACACTCGAGTTATCTACTGAGTATATAATTCGATCACCACTATCAAGGTGTCTAACTGATGTTTCCCTATCCCGAAAAAATATCATAGCATCATATTTGCTCAACCAATCCATACCCAAAATAATCCTAAAACTTGTGAAATCAAATACATACAAATTGCAAGCAAAAGTATAACCTAGCAAATCAAACCCTTGATGATCACATCTCATCCCTAGAGGTTCCTACCCTCCTATTGGATTAGCTATCCTTAAGTAAGTAACAAGGTATGATGGTTCTAAACATAACTCATCTACCAAACACTGAGATATAAATGAATGCAATGCACTAGTACAAACAGTAACCTAACCGGTATGCTATGAATCAAAAGCGTACCTTCCATCACCGACTTTCCCTTCTCAACTGCTGTTTGTCTTGATGTCGATGGCTCCCAAGCAAACACCTTTCCGTTGTTATCCTTGGCCGCATCTGGACATTTGTTCTTATAATGCCCCACTTGGTCGCAATTAAAACACTTCACATTATGCTTCCCTATAACCACCTTGCCATCACCAGATCGACACTCATTGGCATAATGCCCCTTCTTGTCACACTTGTAACAAACTATATCAGCTTTCCCATTTTTGGCAGCCCCACCTTTAGAGCTCCCTTCTTCTTAAAGAATTTCCTTTTCTTATTCTGAGAATTTTGATTTTCCACCGATTTCTCTTTCCCAAAGGCGGAAAGCATCGCCTTATTCCAGATAGTCATCTCCATCACTACATTCAATGGATCTCTGAGATATGGCATAGTTGCCCTGTCAATCTTCGGTCTCAACCCCCGGATAAACTTCTCGTTCCTCTTGATAACAGTGTCAATATAGGCATATCCATATTTGGACAGCTCATCAAACTTAGCAGAGTACTCCAACACCGACATTTCTCCCGGCTCCAACTCCACAAACTTCCTAAGCAAGGCTGACTTGGCTACTTCAGAGAAAACCCTTTCGTCGAATCTCCTTCGAAATTCTGCCCAATTCAATTCTTCTTCTGGTACCCCTACGGTCACCCCGTTCAACTGGAACAAAGCAACTCCTTGCAACTTCTCGAAGCCAACCTCCTTTTCTGCTCATCATTCAGACCCAAATTAGCAAAAGTTCTTTTGCAATGCAGTACCTAGTTCTCCACTTCTATTGCATCCTCAGTCCCCAGAAAAGGCTTCCTACCCAGGCTGGTGTAATCTGGACTCAGTTTAGTATAGTTAGTACTAACTGGCGCTATGGGATTGACTCCTTCCGCATTAGCAACATTTCCTCCAACTACTCCTGCAACTGCTCCAGCTTGCATCAGATTAAAGAAGAACTAACACGTAGTCCCAATATCCACTAGTGGGGTTGCAACACCTACATTGGCATTTGCATGTTGATTAGCATTTGCATGTCAACCAAGTTTCTCCTAGTGTTGGGTCGAGCATTTCCATTGGTTGTAGTGCTTCCGCCACCTAGATTCACTCTTCTGTTTCCTGCTTCCATATCTTTCTTTCTCGTAAATCTCCATACGAGCCTTAGTAAGATACAGAAGAATGGTCTAAGAGAGAGGGGAGAATAGAGATAGTATACATACTCATATATAGAAAATACAAGTACGTTACTGTAGTGTTATCCCATACCCCAATCTTATTCTTTGATTCATTAGGATTATGTTTTCAAAAACTTTTTAGATTTAAAATTCTTTTAATCATAAACCTATGCTCTGATACCAACTTGTAACATCCCTCATTCTGTGGCCCAAAACTAACCGCTACGGATGCTGCAGTCGTCCATAGTTATTAATCCCAGACGATAAAATGCGGCTATGTTAATCATATCAATAATCAGAAGCACATGAATTTGAAAAATTTTCAAACACAATTCAGCAATAACTTTCCATTTCAAAATATGATTTCATATTAATTACATAATTCCATTTGTGATTCCACGTTCAGAGAAAATATAACTATTACAAAATACTCCAAAAGCGACAAATGAAGATGCCCCATTGGTCGATCATAGTCAAATACTTGGCAATTGTACAACATTGCCATTACATCTAGATAGATAAAACCAACCTACACAACAAAATTAGATAAAGCTCCTAATAGCTAAATTGCCTCCTGCACATCTCCGAAAGCTTATTCGTCCAACTAGAAACCTGAAAACCCATACTCCCGACCTATTAAATTGAGTACTTGAGAGTTTAAGGGGAAAAACAAAAACTTTAGGTTAGACAACAGTCTGGTGTGAGTAATAACCTACCATCTCGAACCAAATAGATATCTAGTGGGACCACGCCGTTGAGCGGAACGGGTTTTCCCCTCACTAGTATCTTAACCAAAACTAATTAACCATATACTGTGCTCTTACAACCACAATGGTTAGAACATAAAATGGCATTAATAGTTATGCAACGTATACTGGATTACCCATCCCAATTTATTAGATTACCCTTCTAAATTTCAAATGACTACCCGTCACAATTTAAACTGACTATCCGTCTTATTTTAATCTGACTACCCATCTTATAATTATGTTGACCACCCATCTTAAGGGGAAAAACAAAAACTTTAGGTTAGACTATCCGTCTTATTTTAATCTGACTACCCATCTTATAATTATGTTAACTACCCATCTTAACATTGAGTACTCGAGAGTTTAAGGGGAAAACAAAAACTTTAGTTTAGACAACAGTCTGGTGTGAGTAATAACCTACCATCTCGAACCAAATAGATATCTAGTGGGACCACGCCGTTGAGCGGAACGGGTTTTCCCCTCACTAGTATCTTAACCAAAACTAATTAACCATATGCTGTGCTCCTGCAACCATAATGGTTAGAACATAACATAAAATTAATAGTCATGCAACATATACTGGATTACCCGTCCCAATTTATTAGATTACCCATCTAAATTTCAAATGACTACCCGCCACAATTTAAACCGACTATCCATCTTATTTAAATCTGACTACCCGTCTTATAATTATGTGGACTTGCCATCTCACATTTAAACATATTCATAGTTATGTGGACTATCCATCTCACATACAATTATTGCTTGGATTATCCATCCCCTACCATATTGACTATCCATCACATATGGTTCCATTGTTTAAATTTATGTGGACTATCCATCACACATATTACATTTGATTTTAAATGATGTAGACTATCCATCACATATTCTATAGTTTTCCTAGGATGACTATGAACCCTTCATTAACCTCATAGAGACAATCCATCTTTGGTATGATGTGGACTATCCATCTCACATCCCATAGTTTTCCTAGGATGACTATGAACCCGTCATTTAACAATTTGATTCATGTTACCGAAATGTTTAACCTATCTCTATTGGTGTCCCCAATTAGGTTATCTTCCCTTAAAGTTATAACATTTACAGGTGACATGCATTGGTATCCCCAAGTGGTTAATGTCGAACTCATTTAAGAAAATGCATTGATATCTCCAATGTTTAAAGTCTCATTTATAAAATATTTAGTTTGTTGAAACTAATCTACTTTGGTGTTCCCAATGATAGTGTCGACATCTACAATCAAAATAGCATTGGTATCCTTAATGTTTAAAATTGAAACCATAAAATAATAGGCTCTCCACCGTTAAAGAACTAGAATATAACACATGCGGAATTAAAACGTCAAAAATAATCTTCATTGGTATCTCCAATTACAGTGTCGAAATTTATAGTTTAAAATGTATTGGTATCCTCAATTACAACATCGAAGAAGAAAACTAAAGGCTCTCTGCCCTTAATAAAATAGATAGGCAACAACTTTGCCGCATTTTATCTCGTCGAACCTCTACCCAAGGTCAGAAAAACAAAACTTAAATTTCCTTTAAGTATAAATCTCTTTATCGAAAATGATGTTGTTGAATTTCATACTCTATAGGTTATCCACCTATTTAAAACGAAGTCGACGCCAATAGTCTCGACAATGATGCCGCACGACATTGTAGCCAAAACATTGAAAAGAGACCTCACCGACCTTCATGAATAGCAACATCAACACCGTCGACGATATTATAAAATAGTTTACTAAACTCACTTCGGCTATTATGCCGCCAAAGTATAGAGTCGATACTAAGACAAGCGGCAACATTGCCTTCTTTTATATAATGACGTCAAATATATTTAAAATAGTGATATGCTGTGCCGCTTTAGAACAATGGTGAATACATGCGGTGGCATTGATGTCGACATCAACATCAATGATCATGGCGTTGAGCTTTAAACACTTAAAAGTATGCGATGTCGCCAATGGTGGTTGTCGTCGATGTCCACTTTGATACGGTGAGAATCACTCCTTAACTAACTAAGTAGTTATCACGTGCTTCCCACCTCATTGACATCGACACTCATGGATGTAGCGATGCCTTAGGAGCGACGACTACACTAGCGACATGACATTATTGTAATTTATGTGAAAACTGATTTGTTACCAATAAAAGCAAATACTTTTCACCAAATCTTATTCTTTGTAAATTCCTATTGGATAATAAAACACTTTATCCAATTCTTTTTGGAAATACTACCGCATATCAATTCGAGAGTTCCAAACCATTTGTAAAATTAATTAATTAATACCCTTAACTAATTATAGGTTTATATGCTTAACTAGCATAATAAATTCATAGTAATTCGAAATTACTTGGGAAAAATCCATAATTCACAGAAATTCCAAAATACTATATTCTTCATCATATAAAAATTGCGGAGCCAAAAAGCATATTTAATTATTTTTAATAATTAAAACCCGTATTTAACCTAATTTCTTTCTTACGAAATTCATAATATGTTTAATATAACTTGGAAAATTATGAAATTTAAATCCCATCTCCAATTCTATGTTTGCATCACATATATAAAAATCAAGTCGATTAGAGATTGGAAACTATGGTTTTACCCTTAAATTCCAATCAATTAATTTCATAAAAATCCATAATTTATTGTTCTATCCAAACAACAACCAATCAACCAAAGCATGGTATAATTTATCATAATTAATTTGGGTATTACCCACAACCGAATTCAAAAGCAATTCAAAGAGATGGAACCTTATTGTTCACCTTAAAATCAAATGTTGGAGTTGAGATTTGATGTTGCTTTAGTTTTTCCTAATCCTTTCCTTGAATCCTCCTTTTGATTTCGTGACATCTCCCTTATAAATGGCCGGCCTTTGCTTGCTTTTCTTTAGTTGTTTATGTTGTGAAAATGAGAATGATATGAGCGGGGAGGGTTTAAGGGATATAAGATAGGTCTATACCTAAATTTCCTTTCTTATACATCCTCATATATATTAAGTTTTCCAAAACAATCTCATTAGTTAATTTATTAAGGCGCAACCTTATTAATGACCAAATCTCATTCTCCTTAACTATTTACACTATTCTATTTAATATATCCAATTAAATATCCTGAATAATGTTAAATTAAAATTAGGGGTGTTAGAAATCATTATACTAATTATGAACCCACTCACTTCTTATTAGCTTTTCCCTCTTTGATTTGAGTTGAATCGCCATTTCCTCTACTTGTTAATATCTATTTTTTGCTTGATTTTGTCTTCAACTTATTATTTCAAAAATTCTTTTAGGGGAGATAGAGATTTGGAGGAGAGACAAAATCTGGACGTACTGTTGTTGACTGATTAGGGTTCAAGGTTACTGTCCTATTTATTGCAGCACGAACAAATACCGACCGTTGATTTAATATAATTAAATCCGGGACATTCGGCCTAGGCTAACCCTAGCCGAAACGTGCCCACCAGTCGACCGCTTGGTTTGGGGTAGTCGATCTCTTGGTGTCGATCGGCTGCAACCAAGGTGTCGACCAGTTGAGTTATAATTGTTAATTAATTTTTACGCTCTAATTTATTAATTAGTTTCCATATATATATATATATTATGATTATTTTTGAATTCAAAACTTTAGACATTAATAAATTTTTCAAACTAGCTCTGATTCCATAACACGTAATAGGTGTATCGTACGTGAACATGAAGTCAAAATGACCGAGCTTTAACTAATAGACATAACACGTAATGGAAAACAATCAGTATAAATATGTGCTATGGATAAAGTATGTAATTTACTAGTCATTAAAATATTGTTCCGACTCCCTCCTCATTACAATCCATATGATGTATTTGGAGGGACAGGTACTGGCATAAGGCGGGAACGATGGGAGGACATATTTCCTAATGCATGCTCTGCACTGACGGGGTACTAGATACCATAAATATTAACCTTTGTCAATATATGTATATGTTTTATTATACTTTATTATTCCGTTGTGAGTTCTTAACGATAGTGCTCTAATATACTTTTATTTATTAGAGCATACCAACAGCAACGATGCGTACTCCAGTGGACTTGGGTTTTCGATTTAGTGAAAATTCGGGCCCATTAAGGTGCAGGTTGTTACACTAACACTCGCATAATAGCTGTTATTACATGTAAACTCCACTAGTGGCAAGTGATCATCCCAAGAGTCTCCAAAATCTAAGATACATATCCAGAGTAAGTCCTCCATTACTAGTTCACTCTCTCCATCTGTTCATCCGTATGTGGGTGACAAGTGGTACTTAGACTCAATTCAGTACCAAACGCTTCTTAAAGACTCCTCCAAAACTCGCTGGTGAAAAGTGGATCTTGATCTCTAACAATGCTAGAAGAAACTCCATGTAACCTAACTACCTCCCTCACGTACAGTGTCGCCATGGACGCCGCAGTCCTCATACTCCTAACCGAAACAAAGTGAGCGCATTTGGTTAGTCGGCCGATTATGACCCAAATACTCTCATTCCCCTTCCTACTCCTAGGTAATCCATCGATAAAATCGATAGAAACACTCTTCTGCTTCCACTGTGGAATATCTAATGGTTGCAACAATCCTCCTGGCTTCTTCTATTCTACCTTTACCCTCTAGCAAGTCATATATCTGGCCACAAACTCCGCCACATGCCTCTTCATACTAGGCCAATAAAAGACTCTCTTCATGTAACAATACATTTTGTCTCCGTTTGGATGAATGGTCATCCTAGAACGATGAGACTCCGCTAGTACCATATTAAACAGATCCATAATGAGAGGAACACATAATCTACCATCTCTCTGTAACCACCCCTTCGAGTTAATGGCATAGCATATCAAATGACTCGACTACTATCCTTTAATAAGCCACTGGAAAATATCCAATAACTCCTTTTCGTGCTTCTGACTTGACTCAATGCGGTCCATAATTGCATGCTGCACATCCAAAGCTTCTAACAATCCCAGAGTGGTGTCTGACGAAAGTCAAAAATGAAACGTAGAGACAAACTCCAAGTGCTTCCACTCTAAGAATATAGGACTCAACATCGCATGCTTCCCATCAAGGCATCGGCTATAATATTGCCCTTGCCTGGAGTATTGGAGATATCGAAATCATACGATGCCATAAATTTCGTCCACCTCTACTGACTTAAATTCAAATCCTTCTGGGAGAATAAATAATTCAAAGACTTATGATTCATATATAGCTCAAACTGCTCTCTTAATAGATAATGTCTCCATGACTTAAGTGCAAAGACAATGGCAACAAACTCTAGATCATAGGTAGGATAGTTTCTCTCATGGACTTCAACTGTCGACTAGCATAGCTCATCACTCTCATCTCATGCATTAAAACCATGCCCAACCTCATACCGTAAGCATCGGTATATACTGTGAATGCCATAGTACCATCAGGTAATACTAGAATGCATGAACTAGTCAACGACTACTTCAATGTGATAAAAGCATCCGCACACTTTATGTCCCATGTGAAAACCAAATTCTTCTTGGTAAGGCAGGTTGGAGGGGCAGAGATTTTAGCAAAGTCCTTAATGAACTTCCTATAGTAGCCAGCTAAACCAAGGAAACTCCTTGCTTCTTGTGGCATTCTTTGGCACATGCCAATTCTTTACTGCAGCGACTTTACAAGGATCGACCGTCAGCCATGCTCAGGGATAACGTGTCCTTAAAAGCGTACCTCCTTGCACCAAAAGTGGCATTTGAAAAACTTCACCTTCAACTTATGTCCACAAAGTGTATTAAGCACTTATTTTAGATGCATCTTGTGCTCTTTCTCACTCCTCGAATAGACTGATATGTCATCCATAAATACCACCATGAACTTATTAAGGAACCCTCTAAAAACTTTGCTCATCGGGTAAACAAAATAGGCGGGTGCATTGGTTAGTCCAAAGGTCACGACTAACCAATCATAAAGTTCGTCGAGTGTACGAAAAGTGGTCATCTGAGTACTGTCATCGGCTACACACAGCCAATGGAATCTGGTAGTCAAGTCAAGCTGAGAGAACACCTTCGCTCCAACCAACTGATCAAAGAGATTGTCTATATGGGGTAATGGGTAACGATTATTCTTTGTCATCTTATTTCGCTCACGATAATCGATGCAAAGTCGTAGAGAACCATCTGCCTTAGTGGCAAAGGCAACTGGTGCTCCCCACTCTAAAATTGTCCTTCTGATGAAGCCCTTCTCCAACAACTTACTCACTTGCTTATTCAGCTCTCGTATTTCTTTAGGAGCCATATGCCTCATGGGTAAGCAACAAGTCCAGCGTTCTCCTCTAGATAAATCCGAAACTCGGTCTCTTTTTGGGGTGAAAGACTGGTAACCTCGGAAAAGATATCTGGATAGTCTCTAACTACATGCATTGAATCTTCCTTATTATGTGATAGGTCTAATAAATATAGATAACTCAACATAACTGAAACTCTTGGATCACAATAAACCTCAAGACCGCATCCACTATAAGTACCCAAACTAACAACCTTCCTATCACAGTACAAGATCGTCCTATACATGGTCATCCAGTCCATGCTCAAAATAAAAAAAACCTAGAAAATCCTAAGACAAAAGCATCGCAATTGAACTTGACCCCTAAAATAAAAAATTTCAAACCCCAACATATCATAGATAAATAAGCCGATCGTTAACTGGGTTTTTAACCTAGCATAAGTTAATGGAAGCCGGAACGTCAAGACTAAAATGAAACGACTTGAAAACCTGGAAATATACTTAGACGTAGCAGAAAAACAACTGAGAGAAATTTCAATGGAAATGGAGTTAAGGATACAACTCTGTATCGAGTCGTTTAGATCAGCGACGAGTTGTTTATCCTCTTCATCCTGCCTCCTAGACTCCATACACCTCATACGCTGCTCCAATCACTCGCAGACAAGGGATTTTCCCAAGGTTTGGATGAACTATTATTCCAAGGATTAATGAGAAGAAAGTGAAAAGAGTAAGATAATTCAACTGCTATTGGGAAAATCATTGGAGTCAACACAAAGTCGATGGAAAAGAGCTAGGAACACATCAAATAGAAGGTATAAGAGCAAAATAAGTGAAATAGTTCAACTTACATAAAGAATAATAGATCGGTACCAAGTTATTTAGGTCGGTACTGAGTCATTTCCTTGGGTCATGGTCCTCTTTGCTCACTCGTATAACATCAGGCTATCTTTTGGACTTTAGTGCAAGCAAGCTCCTGTCTGTACCTTTGTTTGCTTATAAATACCAACACTAATACAACTAAAGAGGGATCTGATTTTCTACTGGCATAGACTCTACCATTTCTTCATTTCCTACCTCCCTCACAATAGTCACCTAGGCAGCTACTCTTGGCAATTCTAGGCCATAGAACCCATCAAGCCCTTGTACTAGTGACTTGTACCATCTAATTCTTTGTAATTAACAATCAATAATGTTATAAAGTGGACGTAAGCCAGAGATTGTAGAACCACTATAAAAATCTAGTGTCCTGCTCTCCTTTTCTATTATTTTTACTATTATCTGCTAGATCTATGTCTCATAGGTTCCCTACAACATACTTTTTGGTGTTGATCCAATTTTGATGTCAACATTTTGGTGCTTTTATAGGGAAAACCGAACCAAGGCTTAGATCTAGCTTGCTATTGTGGATTTAGAGAGATCCAATGGTTAGATCCAAAAAATTTCCTTGAAGAACTTGAAGGTTTGCTGATAGAAAGTCATGGCACTAAGGAGACCTGGAAGGTCACCAGGAGTTGTGGCTGGATGTAATGAAAGGAATACTCACCAAGTTGAATTTAATAATTAACAGGCAATACAAGAATCCTTTGCTCAGCAGGAAGTAGTTACTAGAAGAGAGCTTGATAAGATAATATAAGAGTTTAACCAGAAGATGGTGGATAGTCAAAAAGCTTTGATGGATAAGATGGATGCTTTGCTAACCTTGCAACCACTAAGATTCAGGAGAACTAGAAGGGAAACTTCACCTATTGTAGAACAAAAAAATTTCTCCATTTCTGGCCAAAATAGAAGAGATGGGAAGCTAAAGCAGAAGGAAGTAGATGTTGGAGTTTTAGGAGTTTTAGCAAGAGGAAGCATGAGTGCTCCCCCACAAGAAGACGAATCGATACCGAGAGGATTTCTCTTGATACCGAGAGGAATGCCCTTATGGACGATGTTCAGGAAGGTGATGCCATGGATGTATCTGAAGAGGAAGTGGACTTACAGCTTGATGGTGATGATTTAGAGTCGGATGTTGATGCTGATAAAGGTGGAGTTCAGACAATTGTAGCTCAACTAACCGCATGTCTATGAAATATCGAAGGAGTGGTCTCCCAGAGGTAGGAGCACTAGACGTTAGTCGGCAATCCGAGACTTTTTGTAGAGTCAAGCACTCGGCATAGCCCTTAATAGTTGACATTCAGATTACCGTGTCAGGGAGGAGTACATTACTGAGATGATTAAACCATTGGTGGAGGAAAGCAGGGGTATAAAGAATGAAGATTGGGGTTCTGCCCCCAACTAAACTCCATTCACTAAAAATACCTTGAGAGAAGAATACCGTAAAAAGTTCACTATGCCGACAATTCCATCCTATAATGGAGCTACTTACCCCAGACATCACTTACTCAAATACGAATGGCATATGGATGGAGCTAGAGCTACGGACGCTGTTCGTTGTAGGTGTCACAACTAGTTCAGGGGAGAAGCGAACTCAAGCATATTAGGTTGCTTCTTCCGGCCTAGTAGATGCATTAGCGAATTGCTTTCCAATCTATCTTCCCTCGGAATACTTTGCATCAAAAGCAGTCTTCGCTCACGCTTACTAATAGAATAGGCGTTGCAGGCTTCCATTATTCCCCTGCACCCGCCTGCCCTATCTTCTTAGAAGGAGTTACTTATATGTGTTTCGCTATGCTCGTGCCTAAATCCATACTGATGTTTGATGAATTGGCCAAGAAGATTCTGAAGCAATTCAAGGTCTACATTACACGACCGAAGGATGTTATGTCATTGTTTGGCTTGTCACAAGGACCCAAGGAGTCTCTAAAGGGGTTCTTGAACCGATTCAACATTATTGTGATTGAAGTAAGCAACCCAAAGGAAGATGTATTGTTTATGGCTTTGGTTCAAGGAACTCCCTTGGACACGGATTTTGGTAAGATGAAGCAACCCACTACCCTGGAGGAATTCCATCGGAAGGCAAATCAGATTCTAAGGCTAGAAGAAGCAAGCATGGTTGAAGGCAAGCTCGATGATGAGCAATTGAAAGAGGGGATTCATATTAATGTTACGGTCAAACAAGATGGAAATAGTTCCGAAACTGCTACAGGAAGTGCAGGGAAAACTGTGAACCAGAGGAAGAAGAATCAAAATGCTGGTAGGCGTGATAGGGACATGAAGCATCTAAGAAATCTGAGACCCAAGGACTATATGCCATTGAATGACAATTTGGAGAGCATCTATCTTGCCTCATAGCGAACTGAACGATATGAGATCGCCCAAGAGGGAAGCGAACGAGCAATAAAAAAGGCCAGGGAAGTATTGCCGCTTCCATGAAACTCATGGGAATAACATAAATGAATGTCGGCTTCTGAAGGACTTAATCAAGGAATTGATAGGAAACAACAAGCTCCAATGGTATATGAAGAAACCACAAAACGCCAATCACCCTAGCGGATCCTAAGGACCGTACGCTCAAGGGAAACCGCTTGGACCTAACGGAGAAGGGCCTAAGCGAATAGATGGAAGACTGGTCATAAACACCATTATAGGAGGACCTTATTGAGCGTAGAAGAGTTGGAGTGAGATGGAATGATATGCTAGTTCTTTGAAGTATGTACTATAGGAGAGTTGCTACGCCGTCGAAGAGGGAGCTCCGGCTAAGCAACAAAGGATGATTATGGATGACATTGTGTTCAAGAATCAATACAGAGAAAGTGTAGAAGCCCCGACTCTCGACCCAATGGTTATAATGGTCGGGATCGGACCAACAGTTGTGCATCGAGTATTGGTTGACAATGGAAGTTCGGTCAACATCCTATTTTATAAAATGTTGGACCAAATGAAGATTAGAATGAAGAATGTAATCGCCTGCAAAACAAAGATTCAAGGATTTACAGGTGAAGCCAAACAACCGATTGGAACGATCGACCTCTCTGTAGAACTCGGTGAAGGAGAACGAAGGGTGGTTCACATCTAACCCTTCATGATTGTCGACGAGTATTCTGCTTATAATGCCTTCTTGGGGCCAACCGGTCATGGTTGAATTTAGAATTGCTTTGGGTCCATAGTGTCTGATGATGAAATTCCCAACGGAGAATGGGATAGGAGTAGTGAGAGGAGATCAAAGCGCTGCAAGTGAGTGCTACGTTGCTGAATTACGTGAAGTTAAACGTCGTGAAAAGGGAAAGAATATGGGGAAGACTCTTCGCAAACTGCAAGCATAGCAATTACTGTACATCCCCTAGTTCGGGGATCATAGTCACTTCAACAAGGCTATGGACCCTAGGAAGAAGTCAGGGGAGATATAGGTAACACCGGTGGAGATTACGATGGCTATCCATGTTGACATGGATGACCCGACTTGGGTCTTGAAAATTGGTTCTCAGCTAGGAATCAAATTGCGAAAGGAATTGATTAACTTCTTTCGAGAAAATCTAGACATGTTCACTTGGATGCATTCTGATATGTGCAGGATATTGCTGGAGATAGGGTGTCACGCACTTAATAGATCCCATGTTCACTCTAGTGAGGCAAAAGAATCACAGCCTGGGTCCGGAGCGATCTGCTGCATTGAAGGAAGAAGTGGATATGTTGTTGTCAACTGCTTTATCCGCAATGCAACATATTCTGAGTGGGTGTCAAACCCTGTGTTGGTCCAAAATTCGAATAGGAAGTGGCGAACTTGCATTCACTACTCAGATTTCAACAAAGCCTACCTAAAGGATAGCTTTCCGTTACCTAGTATCGACCAGCTTGTTGATGGAACCGCGGGGCATGAACTGCTCTCATTTATGGATGCCTACTTAGGGTACAATCAGATTATGATGCATGAACTAGATCAGGAGAGAACCATTTTCATTACAAACTTGGGACTATATTGCTATCGTGTAATGTTGTTCGGTCTGAAGAACGTTGAAGTCACTTACCAAAGACTGGTAAATATAATATTCCATCAGATCGGACGAACGATGGAAGTGTACGTAGATGACATGCTCGTAAAGTCACGACTGTCCGGAATCCATTTGGATGATCTCTCGAAAATGTTTGAGATCCTTCGGAAGCACAGAATGAAATTAAACATGCTCAAAGGTTCATTTGGAGTTGCTTTTGGGAAATTTCTCGATTTTATTATGAACGCAAGGGGCATTGAGTCCAATCCGGAGCAGATTGATGCCTTGTAGAACGTTAGAACCCCAACGATAAAGGAGTTACAAAGCTTAAATGAAAAGATTGCAGCATTGAGCCGATTTATCTCCAAACTGATGGAAATACCGTTCTTTGATGCACTAAAAAAGGGAAGAAGAACTTTGTGTGGAATCAAGACTGTAAGAATGCTTTCAATGAATTACTGTGACATATGGAGACTCTACCAGTTAAACCACTGGACGGGGAGGACTTATTCATTTACCTGGCGGTGTCTGCCCACGCATTAAGCCCAACACTCGTGCGTGAGGAAGTTAGGGTTCAATGGCTTATCTACTACATTAACAAGCAATTCACCGAAGCTGAATGGAACTACCCAAAGTGGGAAAAGCTGGCATATTGCTTGCAAATAGCATCTAGGAAGCTACGATCGTATTTCCAAGCTCACCCGATCAAGGTGCTAACAGATCAACCCTTGAAACAGGTATTGTATCGACCCAAGACCTTGGGGGTGACTTCTAAAGTGGAAAATCAAATTAATCTAGTACCGACTTACCATCCCCGAAGAGCGATTAAGGGATGGGCGTTGCCTGACTTCATCGCCAAGTTCAGTATTCGGGATGATGAGGAGGAGGACACAACAGTCATAGTATCCAAGTGAAAATTGTTCATTGACGGCGCTTCAAACGAATTTTGTTAAGGAGCCGGAGTTGTGCTTGAAATTCCTAAAGGAAGGTCAATTTGCTACGCTCTGAAGCTAGAATTTCCTGCCATTAACAACGAGGCAGAATACGAGGTATTGATAGCAGGATTGAAGATTGCAAAGGAACTGGGAATAAAGACTCTACATATCTACAGCTACATCCAACTATTCGTCTGCCAGGTTAGATGGGAATATCAAGCTAAGGGCGTGAAACTTACCCTTTACTTGTTAAAAGCTTGGGAGTTGCTCAATGAAATTGAACACTACACAACATCTCACATACCCAGAGGGAAGCATATAAAAGCTAATTCCTTTGCTAAGCTAGCCAGCTCCGGAGAAGCATAGCTGATGGGATTGCTTCCAGTAGAAGTGCCGACTTCTCCTAGCATAAACCAAATGGATGTAGATTGGGTTATGGTAACTACAGAGGAAGTATTGTCGTGGATGGCGCCAATAAAGGATTACTTACTCAGGGGAAAATTCCCTAGAGACATGAACAAGCAAAAGTATCTCATTCGAAAGGCACCATGATTCATAATGCAGGACAGAGTATTCCTCCAAAACTTCCTTCCTAATGTCTCCCACATTCGGAACGAACAATCTCCTATCTTTCTCAACCACCCATTCTGGTCAAGACTAAAATCCTTCAGGTCATCACTCTTGGTTCCATCCTTTAACTTCACGATCCGCTCAACTAATACTGGATACTCTCCTTGCTTAGAAACAATCCTTTCAATCATCACCGGTCGAACTTCTTAACATGACAACACATCAGTTTTCTTACTAGATCTACCTTCAAATCTCCCATGTTTCTACATGTCGTTAATGCCTCCAAATCTTTCCACTTAGCTATCATTGCCAACACTGCATTCTGATGTTTCCTACTAAGTGCATATGCAACCTTGTTGCCTTTTCCTGGTGTGTACTCAATTCGAAATCATAAGCAGCTATGAATTTCAACCATCTCTGCTGTCTCGTATTCAGCTCCTTCTGAGGGAATAAATACTACAATGACTTATGATCCGTATATAACTCAAATATTTCTCCCAAAAAGTAATGCCTCTACACCTTCAGTGCAAAAATCACCTCAGCCAATTCCAAATCATGCGTCGGGTATCTCACCTCATGCGGTCTAAGCTGTCGAGAAGCATAGGCAATTACTTTACCTCTTTGCATTAACACAGCTCCTAACCCAGTTCCGCTAGCATCTATATATACTACTAAGTCCTGATTCCCTTTCGGAACAACTAACATAGGTGCATTAGTCAATAAGTGTATGAAGCTCTGGAATGCTTCCTCACACTTATCGGTCCACACAAACTTCACATTTTTTTCACGTTAGATTGGTCATTGGTGCTGCTATACGGAGAAATCCTTTATGATCCTCCGATAATACCCAGCTAATCCAAGAAAAGTCTTTATCTCAGTCACTGTCTCAGGTCTCTTCCAATTACTCACTGCTTTAATCTTAGTCGGATCTACATATAACCCTTTCTCCGAGACTACATTACCAAGAAACTTCACTTCCTTCTTCTAGAAATGACAATTTGCCAACTTTGCCTTTAACTGATGCTGCATCAACGTTTCCAACACCACTCTAAGATGAACTTCATGCTCCCTTTCATCCTTAGAGTATATCAAAATATCATCTGTGGATACCAACACGAACCTATCCAAGTGCTCTCGGAAAACTCGGTTCATCAAATCTACAAAGAATGCTAGCGCATTAGCTAGTCCGAACGGCACTACTAACCATTCGTACGATCCATATATGGTTCTAAACAACATCAGAGGAATACTATCCTCTGCCACTCTAAGCTGATGGAACCCTGTTGCTAAATCCAACTGAGAACATACCTTGGCTCTACTCAACTGATCGAACAAATCATCAATTCTAGGCAACAAATATCGTTTGTTTATCGTCTTCTCATTCAGCTTACGATAATCGATACATAACCTTAACAATTTGTCGGCTTCTTAGAAAACATTGCGGCTGCTCCCTAAGGTGAACTACTTGGCCTATTAAAGTTCTTTCCTTCCAAATCCACCAACTGCACCTTCAACTTCCTCATGTCAGTAGGTGTCATCCTGCTTGGCGGTCTACTCACTGGTTCTGCTCCCGGCACCAAATCTATCTGAAACTCAATGGCACTTTTCGGTGTCAATCCTACTACAGGTTTAAAGACATATGCGAATTCTCTAACAACGAAAACATGATTCAACTCGTCTTCTACCTCTACAACTCCCAACAAAGCATTCACCTCACAATTAGGGCTTTCTACGGTATATACAATCTGATCACTACAGTCAGGGTGTCTAAGCGATATTTTCTTATCATGGTAAAATATCCTAGCATCGTACTTACTTAACCAATCCATACCCAAAATAATTTCGAACCCTACGAAATCAAACACTTGCAAACTACAAACAAAGGTATGACCTAACAAATCAAACTCTAGGTGGTCATACTTCATCCCAAATGTCGCATACCCTCTTATCGGATTTGCAACCCTTAAGGAAGTAACTACGTATGAGGGTTCTAGGTTTAGCTTATTTACCAAACAACGAGATATAAAATAATGCGATGCACTGAAATCAAATAGAAAGCTAACTGACATACCATGAACCTTAAGCGTACCTCCCAACACAACCTTTCCTTTTTCCTCTGCCGTTGGCTTCGAGGTAGTTGGCTCCAATGCAAACACTCTGCCTCTTCCATCCTTGGCTGGCTCCTTGCACTTGTTCTTATAATGTCAAATTTGATCATAGTTGAAGCATCTAATATTCTTCTTCCCAATCACCTTCTTTCCATCTCCTGAGCGACATTCATTTGCGAAATTCCCTTTCTTATCACACTTAAAGCAGACAACCTCCAACTTCCCCTTTTTTTCAGCTCCACCCTTTTGAGCTCCTTTCTTATGGAAGAACTTTCTTTTCTGACCCTGCCCTACCTGGAGTTCCTTTTCCTTATTTCTCTCCAGAAAAGCAAGCATCTCCTCATGTCTTAAAGCCATCTCTACTACAACATCATAAGGATCCCTGATATGAGGTAATGTAGCCCTGGCCAATTCAGGTTTCAACCCTCTAATGAACTTCTCATTTCTCTTAATCACGGTATTAACAGTAGCATACCAATACATCGCCAACTCCTTAAATCTTGTAGCATACTCCAGCACAGTCATCTCCCCAACTCCAACTCAGCAAACTTTTCGAGCAGTGTGGACTTCGCAATCTCAGACATAAACCTCTCCTCAAACCTCCTCTTAAACTTAGCCTACATCATCGTCTCTTCATTTACTCCAATCGTCACACTGTTCCACCAATATAACACTACTCCCTAAAGCTGTCTAGAAGCAAGCCTTCTCTTCTGCTCATCATTAAGCCCCAAATCTGCAAAGATTCTGTCATAGTGCAGTAACCAGCTCTCTACTTCAATGGCGTCTTCAGTCCCGATGAATGGCTTTCCATCCAACCGAGCGTAATCTCTACTCAAAACAGCATAATTGTTAACTACTGGAGCTCCCTGAACTCCTCCTCCAGCATTTCCTCCAACTACTCCAGCAGCAACACACGCCTACATCATGTTGACAAAGAACTGATACATTGCTCCCTTGTCAACTTGCGGGATTCCAGCACCCACATTTGTAGCTTGTGCCTGACCTGGGTTCCTCCTGGTATTTGGTCTGGGATTTCCATTAGTTGTGCTGCTTCCCCCACCAAGGTTAACTCTTCCACTTCTAGCATCCATATCTACATTTGAGTCTTCATAAGATACATAAGAATAACCTAAGAGAGATAGGAGAATAGAGATATAGCGTATACTTATGTATAGCAAATACAAGTACGTTACTATAGCGTTATCCCATACCCTGATCTTATCTCTAATTACTTAGGATTATGTTTTCAAAAATTATTTTAGCTTAAAGTTTTTCATAAACCTATGCTCTGATAACAAGTTGTAACATCCCCTAGTTGGAGGCCCGAAGCTAAGCGTTACAGATGCTGCAGTCATCCATAGTATTAACTTCTGGTGACCAAATACGGTAATGTTAATGGTATCCATAATATCAGAAGCACTTGAATATGATATAAAATCATTACAGATTAAAACAATTTTCTGATTACATTTCAAAACAACATTTCAAATCCAAGTTACATAATCCCAAATGTTTCCCAGGTTCAGATCAAATATAATTATTACATAAATACATGAAGAGCGTGTGACATCCCGCTTTCGGAGGCTCACAACTTACTACTACGGATGCTGTAGTCTCCATAGGTGTTATTTTTGAGTGACAGAAATCAGAATCATGAACTATTGGCAACACAGAAACACAAGAATATGAAATTTTTTAAACTTCAACAAAATAGAATTACTCATTTCTTATGAATTTAAATTTAAGATTTAATAACATAATCCCAGACGTTAACCACGTTCAGATCACATATACATGTACAAAATACTATAAGAGCGACATATGAAGATGTCCCCTTATGATGATCAGAGAACTAATAAATATGAACTTTACAGTACTTAGTACATCACAGCGGAATACACAAAATAGCTCTTATATAGCTAGCACTGCCTCCTGCACGTCTCCGGAAGCTTATTCGTCCAAAAGCCTGAAAGTCTCCCACTCTCAGACTAATCAAATTAATTTTTAGTACCCGAGAGTTTGTGGAGAAACACAAACTTCGAGTCAAACAATAAGTCTGGTATGAATAATCCCCTATCATATCTTATCATAAATAGATAGCTAGTGAGACCACGCGGCTTAGTGGAACGGGTTTTCCCTCACTAGTATCCAAAAGAACATGCAAATCATTTACTATGCCCCTGCATCCAAAATGATTAGTCTTAACATAATATGAAATAAAGCCATAAATCATATGTATTGGATATCCCATCCACCCATTAATTAGATATCCTGTCTAAAAGCAATTTATTAAATTTCTCGTCTAAAAATCAATTTATTAGAGTTCCCCTCTAAAATCTTTAAAATGACTATCCGCCATAATTTAATAGGACTATACATCCCAAATCCATTCAAAATAAATGCAAATTATCCATCGTACATTGTTTTATAAAAGATGGCGTGGGCTATCCACCGCACACTCCATAGTTTTCCTAGGATGACTATGAACCCTTGGGTGCCAAATCCCGAGGCTAACCACCTCTGGCAAAACATTCTTTACTTTAGAAATTTGATGTGGGCTATCCACCGCACATTCCATGGGTTTCCTAGGTTAACCAAGAACTCATCACTTGGCCAATTAAAATATCATGATCCCCATGATTATTTATAAAAATTCATGATCCCCATGATTAATTATTTTCCCCAGGTATACCACATGTTTAACCTATTCCCATTGGTAGCCCCAATTAGGTTAAATTAAATAAAAATACATTGATAGCCCCAATGTGTATTTTAGAAAGCATATTTCTGTTCGTAACCCCAAACTATGTAACGAAAAGATTAAACCCACCCCGGTGTACCCAAGGTTTTATAACATTCATTTTATATAAGGGCCCCCCTTACATAATCAAACAAAGATAAGTATTTTATGCTATAACCCTTCAAAGCAACCCCTTCATCTTAGCAAAGTTTTACTTAGGAAAAACGGCTAAAAACAGCCCTTTAAAAATCTTCGAATGAAGTCCCATTTGAAAGCAAATAAACATCCAAAGTTAGCCCCTTCGGAAACTTTTTAAAATCAAACCTTTCGAAATAAAAAACTATCGAAATCAGAACCTTTCGAAATTAAAACCTTTCGAAATCATTGAAGATAGCTCCTTCAAAATCTTTTGAAATCAAAACCTTTCGAAATCAAACCTTTCGAAATTAAAACCTTTCAAAATCAAAACCTTTCGAAATCAAAACCTTTCGAAATCAAACCTTTCGAAATTAAAACCTTTCGAAATAATTGAAGATAGCCCCTTCAAAACCTTTCGAAATAAAAAACTTTCGAAATCAAACCTTTCGAAAATAAAAACCTTTCAAAATCAAAACCATTCGAAATCAATACTTTCAAAATTATTCAAAAAAAATGAAGTGTCGGTGTTGGAACGAACCCTTCGAAAGCATACTTCCGACCATGTCGGAAGGTTAACCCTTCGGCTTGCCGAAAGATTTTAAAACACCTTTTCGGAAAACAATTTAAAACAATACTCTTGAAGGTTTAAGCTTTCGAAGATCTCCTTCGAAACCCTACTTGAATATAAAATCTTAGTCTTTTATAAAATGATAGAGTCGAAGGATCCCCCTTCAACTTATTCGAAAGCAATTTTTATTTCTATCCGAAGGCAAAAGAAGCAGCCTCCCCATCCCTTCGCCCTTTTCTTCCCTTCGGCCCCGTGCCTACCTTTCGACTTGGGCGGAAGGTAACTGTTTACCTTCCGTTTAGACGAATGGTATGACTTCATTGAAAGGGTAAAAGCGGGCTTGTTGGAGATGAACGTAGGACTGGGCCCACTGAAGTGATGTTTTTATCTTGTTTGTCAAATTTTGATTGGCCAAGAAACCTTCTCCTGTACTTCCAAATACTAAAAAGTATACAAAATTTAACCTTTTTCTTAAAACACTGTACTTCTTCCCCAAACAATTATCAAAAACAATTTCCCTCAGGCTTTAAACGCGGAAGACAGTTTTCAGTTTAGCCCTTAGGCTTAAATAATTTAATTACCTTAGTAAATCACTAAGGAAAAATTCCCAAAAATCTCTAAAAATCAGATAAATCATGTACTTCAACATATTAAAATTTCAAAGCGTATGAAGATCAAAATAATTCAGAATTTGACCAAAACCGAACAAAAACGTGGTAATTAACCCATTAAAATTTAAAACACCTATGTCTTATCCAAACAAAGGTTTACATGGTTATATCCTAACCAAAATCACAAACATGAATCGGATATAACCCATAACTGATCTAAACACAAAAAAATGAGATGATAAACATGATTATTCACCTTGATTAGTTGATTGGAGAATGAGATACTTTCCTAGCTTTTAATTCCTTAGCTTATTCTTCAATTTAAACTCTTCTTGGAGCTTCTTAATGGCCGGCCGAAATATGTGGGAGTTAAGGATGAGAAGGTGGAAATTTATTCAAGTGGAGGAAGAGATATATACAAAGAAATGTAGCCCCACTTCCAAGTTTACCCCTTAGGAAATTCCTCCTTCTAAATTTGGTTAAGTCTTATTTTAGTTCATTCATTTAGACATGACCATTAGATTTATTAATCTCATCTCCCTACTTATTCACATTAGTCTATTTAATTTATCCAATTAAATATCCCGAATAATGTTAATTAAAATTCAGGGGCATTACAGACTCCCTCCTTTAAAGAATTTCGTCCTCGAAATTTTAGTAAGGACATAACAACAAGCATATAGCCCATGCAAGCAAAGCTAGAATAACCTACCAGCCAAATTCTATATAAACTCTATATAGAACATACCATCTAAAACAGCTCAGGAAAAGTAGCCCCAATCCTATCTTTTGTCTTCCAAGTACAGTCCTTCACGTTGTCGCTCCACTGAACTTTCACCAACTTGACTGTCTTGTTCCTTAGCCTCTTCTCATCTTTTGCCACAACACGAACTGGTTGCTTCACAAAAGTCCTATCCGGTTCCACCACTAAGTCCTCCAGTGCCGTCGGAGCGATAGTAGTTTCTGGATCATGAACATACTTCCTAAGATGAGAAACATGAAACAAATTGTGGACCCCTGCCAAACTGCTCGGTAAATCTACTCGGTATGCGAGTCTCCCAATCCTCTCTGATATAGGAACTGGTCCAACATATCTTGGTGCTAGCTTCCCGGTCTTCCCGAACCGAACCACACCATACCTTTCATCGGCGATACCTTGATGAAAAATCTATCTCCAACTGAGAACTGTAGGTCCTTACGCCTTTTGTCCGCGTAACTCTTCTGCCTAGACCGAGCTTCCTTCATTCTTTCCCGTATCAACTCGATCTTTTCCGTCGCCTCTCTCACCAAATCTAGACCAAGGACCAACCTGTCTCTGATCTCTAACCAACATACTGGTGATTTGCATGCCTTCCATACAAAGCTTCAAAAGGTGCCATTCCTATAGTAGTCTGATAATTATTATTATAGGAAAACTCCACAAAGTGCAAGTGATCTTCCCAAGAACCACTAAAATATAGTACACAAGCTCTCAACAGATCTTCCAGTACCTTGTGGACTCTCTCTGTCTGCCCATCCGCCTGAGAATGATATGCGGTACTCATCTTGAGCTTAGTGCCTAACACACTCTGCAGGCTCTTCCAGAACTCGCTAGTTAACAAAGCATCTCTATCACTAATGATACTACTAGGAATTCCATGTAGTCTAACGATGTTCTTCATGAACAACTTAGCCAAAACAGGTGCCATCCTGGTTGGCCTTACCGGAAAGAAATGGGCACTTTTGGTCAATCTGTCCACTATGACCCATATACTTTCATTACTCCGGTTTGACCTTCGCAACCCGTAATTAAAATCCATGGATATCGAGTCCCACTTCTAAACTGGAATAACCAAAGGCTAAAGCAACCCACTTGGCTTTTGATGTTCGACTTTTACTTGCTGATATTTCAAACGCTGCTTTATTTATAAGCCAACATCCCTCTTTATTCCTTCCTAGAAGAAACTTCTCTTCATATCCTGATACATCTTGGTTCCCCCAGGATGAATCGTAAACTTCGATCGATGACATTCCATAAGAACTTCCTTCCTAAAGTTTCCAACATCCGGAACACATAACCATTTCTTCTTCCTTAACCAACTCCTACGGTCAAGAATAAAGTCCTTCAAATCATCAATCTTCGTTCCAGCTTCTAACCATCTAATCCTCTCAGCTAACACTGGATCCTCTTGCTAGAAGCAATTCGTTCAATCAACACTAGTCGAACTTCCAAACAAGACATCATGGCAATGTTCCGACTAGATCCAACAGTCGACCTCAACTGCACACTGCAAGCAGCCAGTGCTTCCAAGTCTTTCCATTTCGCCAACATAGATAACACCACATACTGATGTTTCTTGCTAAGCGCATCTGCCACCTTATTTCCCTTTCCCTGTGTATAATCGATGTTAAAATCATAAGCTGCAACAAACTCCAGCCATCTCTGCTGTCTCATGTTCAGCTCCTTCTGGGAGAATAAATATTGTAGAGACTTATGATCCGTGAATAGCTCAAACCTTTCTCCCAAAAGATAATGCCTCCACACCTTCAATGCGAAGATTACAGCTGCCAACTCCAAATCATGAGTAGGGTATCTCACTTCATGCCGTCTAAGCTGTCTAGAAGCATATGCAATGACTTTTCCATTCTGCATTAGCACAACACCTAACCTGGTACCACATGCATCGGTGTAAACTACCAACCCCTGATTCCCACCAGGAACTACTAACACGGGCGCATTGGTTAACAATTGTTTCAACCTAAGGAATGACTCCTCACATTTGTCAGACCAAACAAACTTCACGTCCTTCCTGGTTAGCATAGTCAAGGATTCCGCTATCTGCGAGAAATCCTTAATGAACCTTCGGTAATAACCTACAAGACCAAGAAAGCTTCTAATCTCACTTACCGTCTCTGGTCTTCTCCAATTGTTGATAGCTTCGATCTTATCCGGATCAACTGCTAAACCTTCCTCTGAAACTACATGACCAAGGAACTTCACTTCCTTCTTCCAAAAATGACACTTTGAGAACATCGCTTTCAGCTGATGTTGCCTTAGCGTCTCCAACACTATTCTAAGATGATCCGCATGATCCTTCTCATTCTTAAAATATACCAAAATGTCATCAATAAAAACCAACATGAACCTATCCAAGTGCTCTCAGAAAACCCGGTTCATCAAATCCACAAAGAAAGCTGGCGCATTAGTAAGCCCGAATGACATAACCAACCATTCGTAAGACCAATATCTGGTCCTAAACGCCGTTAAAGGAATACTGTCCACTGCCACCCTTAGCTGACCTGTCGCCAAATCCAATTGGGAAAACACTCTGGATCCACTCAACTGATCGAATAAATCATCGATCCTCGGCAAAGGATACCTATTCTTGATCGTCCTCTCGTTCAACAAACGATACTCGATACACATCCTCAAAGATCCATCTGGCTTCTTCACGAATACCGCGGCCGTTCCACAAGGCGAAATGCTTGGCCAGATGAAATTCTTTCCTTCCAATTCTACTAGCTACACCTTCAATTCCTTCATCTCGGTTGGTGACATCCTGCTAGGTGGTCTACTTATGGGTTCAGCTCCCGGTACGAGATCTATCTGAAACTCGATAGCTATTTTTGGCGGCAAGCCCAAAACTGGTTCAAACACATCCGCAAACTCTCTTGCTACATAAACCTGCTTTAACTCTGCTTCCGTTCCCATAACACCCAATACCGCATAAGCATTTCCGTTCGAACTCCTTACCGAGTATATGACTCGGTTATGGCTATTAGGGTGTTTCAATGATATTTCCCCCTCCTAGAAAAATATCCTAGCATCATATCTATCTAACCAATCCATACCCAACATGATCCCGAAACCCACGAAATCAAAAACATATAAACTGCATGAAAACATATGACCTAACAAATCAAGTTTTAATTGGTCATAGCTCATTCCCAGAGTTGCATACCCTCCTATAGGATTCGCAACCCTTAAAGGAGTAATAAGGTATAAAGGTTCCACACATAAGCAATCTACCAAATACTGAGACATAAATGAGTGTGATGCACCGGTATCAAATAGTATCCTAACCGGAGTACTATGAATCATAAGCATACCTTCCATCACAGCTTTTCCTTTCTCAACAGCCGTTGGTCTAGAGGATGATGGTTTCAATGCAAAGACCTTTCCCTTTCCAACTTTGGCAGCCTCGGGACACTTGTCCTTGTAATGCCCCATCTGGCCACAGTTGTAGCACTTCACATTCGGCCTTTCTGCAGCTGCTCTTCCATCACCCGAGTGACCTCATTAGCATAGTGCACCTTCTTGTCACACTTGTAACAAACAATATCAGCCTTGCTCTTCTTAGCTGCTACCCCCGACTAGGCACCCTTCTTCTTGAAGAACTTCCGTTTCTTACCCTGAAAATTCTAAAGCTCAGCTGGTTTCCCCTTTCCAAAAGTAGAAAGTATCTCTTCATTGCGAATAGCCATCTCCACAACAATATGACACGGATCCTGGAGATTTGGCATGGTTGCTCTGGCGATCTTAGGATTCAACCCCTTGATAAACTTATCATTCCATCGAATGACTATATCCACAGTAGCATATCCATAACAGGACAACTCATCAAACTCTGTGTTGAGCGAGATACTACCGGACCAGCTCCACCAAAGTCCCACTGCCGGACCAACTCCACTACTGGACCAGCCACCCTCCAAACTACAACAAGCCAACCTTATTTCCATGCCAGCCGAATCAAAGGCAAAGGAGGTACTGCCGAATCAAACACCCACTCACTCACCACCAGACCAAGCTACGCCCTCACCACCGAACCAAACACCCACTCACTCACCACCGGACCAAGCTACGCCCTCACCACCGAACCAAACACCCACTCACTCACCACCGGACCAACCTCCACCGAACCAACTTTACCAGGCCAGATTGCATCATCCTAGGCCCACCAGCACCTATATACATCCGAGACCCCTGCCCCCAGCCTCACTCTATAAATAGAGGGGCAGGGGTACAATAATGGGGGATAAGTTTTGAGAGCTCAAGCACGGAGAGAACTTTCAAACAACTTTCTTTTACTTGTATCAAAGCTTTGTACTTGTAATCTAAACAAGAGAAGAGAAATAACATATAAAGTGGACATAGGCACATTCTGGCTGAACCACTATAAATCTGCGTGTCTTTTTACAGTTTAGCCCATGCTTTTCATATATTTGCATAAGACACCCAAATCACTAAGAACAACATAAAATCTACTAAGTCATACAACTTTGAGGTGTTTGTCCATTTTTTGTGCAAAGATTTTTGGTGCTTTCACTGAGAGCTAGAAGCTCAAAGCTTCAGCTTCTTCCACTTAAACTTTTTCCTAACAGCATCATCCACCGTTCGGAAAACATGCCTCCCAAGCAGAAAAAAGGTATTAACAAAGGAAAAAACATCGCTTCCAGCAGTCTTCCAGATCCAACGATCACGGATCAAGTAAATCGTCCTCCTCTAGCGGCAGTACCGAATGAAGGACAAGCTAATCCTACCACTCCTACCGCAGAACAGCCCGCAGCAATTACTAGGGAAGATCTAGACAGGGTTGTGGTTGAAGTAACTAATCGCTTCACGTCCCAGCAGGAAGCCATGGTGGACCATCTCATGTCACGCTTGAGGGATGCTGAAGAGTCCAACCGCAACACTGAATCATGGGGCGAGTCCCAATCTGGAGGGTCTCGGAGACAACAAAGATCTTCCTTCATCGAAGGGGCTAACGGTAGAAGCAGCCATGGTAGGAATCGAGATCGAGCCCAACCCAAAGTTAGGCCTGAAGAAACGCTTGGAACCGAACCCCACCGGGGAGGTACAGGACGGAGGTCAACTGTAGCTGAGCCCGTCATACTACCTAACCATGGAAACGCCAGTGAACGGGGCCGAGCTAGAGTCCAGCCCGAAGTTGGACCCAAGGAAGTGCTTAGATCAGAACCCAACAGGGGAAGATCAAGGCAAGGGTCAACTATGGCTGACCCTAGCATGCTCCCAGAAGACCAAAGGCAGCCACCGGAAAATATGAGGAATAATAGACGATACCATCCCTACAGATCATCTGGACAGGATCAATCCCACAGAACAGAGCCAAATTCGTTTCTATCTGCTCCAAATTCTGATGAAAGGATGGCACGCTTATTCAGAGAGTGCGTCCAACAGGAGCAAAGAGATCGAGGGATAGGCGCTAGGGTGACCAGACCTTTCGCCCGCAACATCGAAATTGCTATCACCCCTCGAGAATGGAAGATGCCAACAATGGAACCTTACAAAGGGACCTCCGACCCCGTTGTACACTTGCAGAGATACACACAACATATGCTCATGAGTGGAGCGACAGAGGGAGTAATGTGCAAATGCTTTCCACTCTTCTTAGCAGATCTCGCTACCTCCTGGTTCTGTCATCTACCTCAGGGATCCATCAGCTCGTGGGAAATGTTGAAGGAAAAGTTTATCAGTCAGTTTCGCATTCATGTGGAACAACTTAAGGACGCTTATTCCTTATCCAGCGTCAAACAGAAACCTGGAGAGAAACTGCAGCAATACCTAACCCGATTCAATGCCACAGCAGCCGCAGTCCAAGATGCCGATGAGAAGCTTATCCTCATGGCCCTCTGTAGTGGTGTGCATCCGGACACTAAATTTGCTAGAAGGTTGACAAAAGAAAAACCAGCTACTTTACCCGATTTCTTCCATGAAGCTGGGAAATATATGAGGCTTGAGGATGCCGCCGTTGTGGGGCAGTCAGGACAGCAAAATAAGGCAACTCACAGCAACGCCCCTGGTGTGGCAAGGGATGCTCGAAGAAATGATTCCAGAGACAATGCTGGGGGCAAGAAGGGAGAAAAGCACCTATATCGGCCAGGACCGAGATTCGACACTTACACTCCTTTGAACGAGACCGTCGAAAATATCTTCCTTGCAACCCAAGGCGAAGTTAGATACAAACGCCCACCATACAAGAAGGAATCAAATAACGCGTAGAAATCTGGAAAGTTCTGCCGCTTCAACGAATCTCACGGGCATGATACCAATGAATGCCATCATCTCCGGGATTTGATTGAGGAACACATCAGAAGGAAGAAACTAGAACGCTATGTAAAAGGTCAGGACCGAACTCCAGCTCCTGCCAATGAAAACCCAAGGCTACCCTCACCGAAGACCGACAGAGGAAACCATAATGCTAGCGGCTCTAGTCAAGAGAAGATAGTGGTCCATACCATCTCGGGAGGACCACACATCGCAGACAGAAGCTGGAAAGAGATGGAAAGATATGGAAAGTCACTTAGAGACAATAAAGACTCTGTCAATTCGGTTATAGAAGAACGCCACCCGAAGCGGAAAGAAAGTAATGACATCACATTCGGTAAGCGTGACCTAGAAGGAAGGCAATACCCTCACATGGATCCCATGGTTATCTCTGCCCGGCTCGGTCCCGCCGAAGTTTACCGAATCCTGGTAGACACTGGAAGCTCAGTAAATATCCTTTTCAAACATGCATTCGACAAAATGAAACTGTCAATGAAGGTTGTATCTCCCTGCGATAAACCATTACACGGTTTCACTGGAGATGCGAAGATGCCCCTCGGACAACTGGACCTCTTTGTTGAGATTGGAAGCCACCCCCGCTCTGTTGTACGGAAACAGACGTTTGTGCTAATAGAAAACCATTCGGCCTACAACGCCTTCTTAGGAAGGCCCTCCTTGTCTGACTTCCAAATTGTCCTAGCCCCATGGTTCTTGAAGATGAAATTTCCAACGGACAATGGAGTAGGGGAAGTAGAAGGAGACCAGGACGTTGCTCGAGACTGCTATGTGACTGAACTTCGCAACAACCACAGGAAGGATAAAGGGAAGGGCGTAGAGGTTGCCCTCTGCACAAAAAGTTTAGAAGCATAGCAACTAAAGAAAGCCCCTCCTCTTCGATATACCAGCGACCCTTTCAATGAATTAGACCCTAGGGACAAAGAGGAGGAGGCCACCGCCAAGCCTGTAGAGGCTATGGAGTTTGTACCTGTAGACAAGCACGACTCAAGTAGACTATTGAAAATTGGGTCCCAACTAAAAGCAGAGTTGAAGGAGCAACTCATCGACTTTCTCCGCCACAACTTAGATGTATTCGTATGGTCACACGCTGACATGACCGGAATCTCCCCCGACGTAGCATGCCACGTACTAAACATTGATCCTACCAAGGCACCTATAAAACAAAGAAAGAGAAGTATCGGAGCAGAGCGATCAGCAGCCCTCGATGAAGAGGTAAAGAATCTGCTTGCCAATGACTTCATACGAGAAGCCATCTACCCGGAATGGATCGCTAACCCGGTGCTGGTAAAGAAGGCTAATGGGAAGTGGTGAACATGCATTGACTTTTCCAACCTAAACGACGCCTGCCCAAAGGATTGCTTCCCACTTCCCCGAATCGACCAACTTGTAGACAGCACAGCCGGACACGAGCTGTTATCTTTTATGGACGCATACTCAGGATATAACCAAATTCCTATGCATGCTCCCGACCAAGACCACACAAGTTTCATCACCGACCGGGGTTTGTACTGCTATAAGGTAATTCCTTTCGGACTTAAAAATGCAGGGGCCACCTACCAACGCCTCGTCAATAAGATGTTTGCAGGGCTAATAGGGCAAACTATGGAAGTATACGTGGATGACATGCTGGTGAAGTCAAGGAAAGCCGACGATCACGTAATTAAGCCACCTAGGAGAGATGTTTCAAGTACTTCGCCAGTATGGAATGAAGTTGAATCCTCTAAAATGCTCCTTCGGAGTGTCATCGGGAAAGTTCTTAGGATTCATCGTCCATGCCAAAGGGATTGAAGCAAACCCTGAACAAGTCCGAGCCCTAAAGGATATCAAGATGCCTTCCACTCGAAAGGAAATGCAAAGTCTGAATGGAAAAGTGGCCGCCCTAAGCCGATTCATCTCCAAGGCAACGGACAAGTGCGTCCCCTTTTTCGAAGCTTTAAAGAAAGACAAAGGAAAGTTCGAATGGACTAACGAATGCTTAACCGCTTTCCTTAACTTAATCGAACACCTCCAGAAACCACCGGTACTCTCGACTCCAAGCGAAGGCGAAGAATTATACCTATACCTTGCTGTGTCATCTCACGCCCTGAGCGCCGCCTTGGTGAGAGAAGACAACCGCACGCAGTGGCCAGTTTACTTCGTCAGTAAGAGGTTTACAGGGGCAGAAGTCAGATATCCTAATCTTGAGAAGCTAGCATACTGTTTACTAATCACATCACGGAAATTGTGTCACTACTTCCAGTCCCATTCCATCAAGGTCCTGACCGATCAACCATTGAGGTAGGTACTCCATCGTCCCGACACTTCTGGGCGACTACTTAAATGGTACATTGAACTAAGTCAGTATGATATCACCTATCACCCTCGCACCGCCATCAAGGGACAAGCCATGGCTGATTTCATTGCAGAATTCACTACCAACGAAGATAAGGAGCGATTGGAAATAGCAGAAGACATCAAGTGGAATCTCTTTGTGGACGGTGCATCAAACGAACAAGGCTTGGGGGCAGGGGTAGTAATAATCACTCCCAGGGGAAGTAAGCTACATTATGCTATAAGGTTGGAGTTCGCTGCCACCAACAACGATGCGGAATATGAAGCAGTGATAGCTGGATTAGAAATTGCCATAGAAATCGGAGCCAATTCTTTATGTCTTCATAGCGATTCCCAACTTATTGTTAATCAAATACTAGGAGAATTCCAAGCTCAAGAAGAACGACTCATAGCATATTTAAAGAAGACCAAGTTACTTCTCAACCGATTGGACCGCTACTTAGTCAAACACATCCCTCGGGAAGAGAACCAAGAGGCCGACGAATTGGCAAAGCAAGCAAGTATGAGAGACATCGCCATCTTCGGAGCAGTAACCATCTCAAAGCAACTGACCCCAAGCTTTGAGCAAGTGAATCTGATAGAAGAAGCGACTTGGATGACTCCCATCCGAGACTACCTACAAAGCGGCACACTACCCAACGGGCGTAACGAAGTCAAGAAAATCTTGAGGAAAGCTTCCCGCTACACCATACAAGAAGACATCCTCTATTGGCGCGGATTCTCTAACCCGTTATTAAGGTGTGTCACTGGGAGGGAAGCGAAGGAAATCTTATCCAACATTCATCAGGGAAGCTGCGGAGATCACACCGGAGGGCAAACATTAGCAAAAAAGATACTCCGATATGGATATTTCTGGTCCACCTTAAGCAAGGACGCCCTAGATTTCGTCAAAAAGTGTGACAGATGCCAGAAGTTTGCTAAGATTCCGCGGCTACCAACAACTGAGATTACTCAGATGACCAGCCCTTGGCCCTTCGCAATATGGGGAATTGACTTAATCGGCGAGCTACCGATGGGCCGAGGCGGGGCCAAATATGCTATAGTGGCAGTTGACTATTTCACCAAATGGGTGGAAGCGGAACCTCTGAATAAAGTATCTTCAGCAAAAGCTATTAACTTCTTGATTAAAAATGTTCTATGCAAGTACGGAGTCCCACTAAAAATCATATCAGACAATGGACTTCAGTTTGACAGCGAGGAATTCACCAACTGGTGCCGAGAGCACGGAATTCACAAAAGCTTCTCATCCGTAGCATATCCCCAGGCAAACAGACAAGTCGAAGCCGTCAACAAAATTCTGAAAACTCTAATAAAAAAGAAACTCGAAAAGTCAAAGGGCGCTTGGGTGGATGAACTCCCTACGGCACTGTGGGCCTATCGCACATCTTTCAGAACATCAACGGGGCATACTCCTTTCTCTTTGGCATACGGATCGGAGGCTATGCTCCCAGTTGAAACCATTGTGCCTTCCCACCGTAGGATCCACTATAACCCAGAAGAGAACGAAGAACTCCTTCACATGTCTTTGGATCTAGTGGAGGAGAGAAGAAATGATGCAGTCCTTAAAGCAGCGGCCCACAAGCAAAAAGTGGCAGCACAATACAACTCCAAAGTCAAGCATCGTACCTTACAAGAAGGGGATCTTGTCCTCAAGCGAATCTTCCCTCGCCCCGGAGCACTAGACCCAATCTGGGATGGACCGTATGTAATTCATAAAGATCTCCACAATGGAGCTTATATTTTGTCAACAGTGGACGGAGAGGTGTTCCAGAGGGCATGGAACATCCAACACCTCCGTCGATACTTTTCTTAACTTGTACTGCCCATATGAAGTGAATTAACAAAGAGAATCAGTGGACGTAGGCCTTTTCGTGCCGAACCACTTTAAAAAACCTTGTCTCTTTTTTAACTTGTTCCTTTATATCTTGGCTGCTTGTTAACGTTATCCTTTTCTGTTGAACAAAATCCTACGCGTATAGCAATTCCACTCAGAGCACTCCATGGCACAACTTCACCTGGACAAGACCTAACAGGTACTATGCAAATCTATGCCCTCACCAATGAGACACTTTTGCTCCGGCATCCCTCTGCTGCGGGTTAACTCATTGCTCGCGACGGTCCTTAAAGCCAACTGTAATGAGCCGATTATAAGCCACCGAGAAGGCCGACTATAGCCGAGGCAGCTCATTACGGCGTTCGGCTCGCCGGCAACTATGAACCGACTATAAGCCCCAACATAAGGTGTGGCCAGCCAGGGGCAGTTCACAGTTGACGATCGGCACCCACGCTAGCCAGCCACAGTAAATCGAATAATACCCACGATTACGGGCCATAATGGCCCGGGTAGTTACTGTGCGCGATCTCGGCTCCGATGTGTCTTAAGTGCGGCTGTGGTTAAAAAGAATTAACTCCCCGTGGAGGCGTAAGATGGGTGACAAATGTCTCCAAGACCCACAGCTAGGGAAAGTGACTACAAAGCCCGTTTTCCACGAACTTAAGCACATCGAAGGCCTTCCGTGATTGGAAGTTTTACTATTTCACATATTTCAATTTTACTTAAGAAACTTTTCTCCTATCCTCTGTAACAATCCCTGAAGTACAGGACACAGAACAAGAGACGCTCGCTAATAGAAGCAGATACTCATAGCAAGATACTGAACCGCGTCCCTTACTCGGTCACACAGGATAGTCAAAGCTGCCATCTACAAGCAAAATATAAAGGGCGGTATTTCCTTCTTTCATATATGACTATAATTTATTCACACCTCACGCTAACATTGCAAGTCATGAAATTATGACATCAAACACAATTTAATTACAAGAATATGCATAGCTATATTTCTCATACGACATGTCAAAATAACAAAAACATTCAAAAGACGACAAAATCAGCTTAAGTTCAAGAATTACACATCAAGAATAGAGCTATTTATTACAAGTAGCAAAAATTACAACCTAAGAGTTACTCTACTGTTTTAAGACCAACATATACAACCATGTCAAGTCCACAAAAAGAATTTTCCAAGTCCAATCAAGGAGCCGACTGCGTCGGAGTATTGACCTTATCCTATTGCCCACCTGTTCGGTCAGAGAATGGAATCATTAGTGATAAGCAAACAGAGTTAACAAAAGAAGAAACTAAAGAAGAAAAGGTTACCAGCAACTTCCCCTTGATCATCTTGGTCGTCATCCCCTACTTCCACGCCTGCCTCCTCAGCTGCAAACAATCGCATCCCCTCCTTCACCGCTATCTTCTCCTCCTTGGTGAACTGAGCAGTTACCGCATCCATCCTAAAGGCCGCTCCACCCTCCTTATCCGCCTCAGCCTTGGCCTCCTCTAAAGCCCTGAGGTAAATCCTAGCCATAACCCGGGGGTAGTCGTCCATCCAAGATAAGCTGCCCTGCTTCCAAATGCGAAAGTACATATCCTGCAGCATATCATCCATCATCCCCTCATTTTCCTCAAACTCCCTCATACGAGCCTCAGAAACCGATAGCCTTGCAATGGCAGCATCCCTCTCCAGTCGGTATCGCGAGCAGTCAGCCTGAAGGGACCTCCTCATCGCCTCCATCTCCTCCCTTAGCCTGACCTGAGCAAGCTCTGCAGCTTCAAGCTTCCCCGACAGCTCCTCTACCTGCTCAAGATCCGCCCTCCGAACCTCGTCCACTGTCGAGATGGCCATATTTATTTGCTCCTTGCAGGCAGCCTCGATCTTCCGCAATTCCGCCTTACTAGCCTCCTCCATAGTCTTCCTCAACCGCCCGGAGGCAGCCTCATGCTGAGAAATCTGAATGGCCTGATCAGCAAGTTGTTTGGCCTGGTCCGAAACCATCAATCGTAGTCGGATGTTGGTACTCCCAATCTCCTCTCCAGCCTTAACCAGCCGGGCATGATGCCCCATCAGCTTCCTAGTCTCCTCCGCCACCCGATCAATATTAGCCTTGGCCTCGTCTCCAATGGTAACTATCCGAGTAGTAAGTAAATCGAGATCTAAGGACTTGGCCTCATCAAGCACCTGTACCATGGGATTGCGGGGAAGAAGGTGCTCACCGGTAACCTCGTCAAAGGTAATATCATGGGAACTTGGATCCAGATCAGGATGACCCGCAAATGGATTACGAGCCAAGCCAGGACGATCAATCTGAGTAACGGTAGGATTTTCAGACGGGTGCGGAGAGAGTGCGAACTCAGTATCCTCCTCCATGATATCATGAAGAGGCAGAACTGGGGGCTGAGGACCAAGTGAAGGTTCGGATAAGGGATGACTCCTCTTTCTCTTTTGAATACCCTCTTCAATAACACCGAGAAGAGGACGGTAGCCGACTACATCCCCGGAATTGTGGGTCGAAGGCTTCGGCTTGGCGGAAGCTTTGGAGAGCTTGTATTGTTCAAGCCTGTGCCGAAGATCTGAGGCCTTGGCCGTTTTACCTGCTCCTGATATGAAGAACAAGTGTCACAAGCTTACATTGATCCATAGTTCGAGAAACGCGGTAAATTAAAAGTTAAAATAAGAAAGGAAACACATTAGTTATACAAACCCTGCGGAGGAGTAGGATACTGCAATGAGTCCTGGATTTCATTCCAGGGCGGGAGCGGATCATAAAATATTCCTAAGTCCCTATCATAAATGGAGCCTATAGGAGTCAAAAGTTCACCTTGAGTCGTCGGAGCCACCTTGGCTGGAATAGTCTGAGAAGACTCGCTTGCACCGACCCGGCCTTGTCAGCTTTCCCGGATTTCTCTACCAAAGCCGGTTCTCCGTCCAGCCCCTCGAAAGCTTGGTGGAATGCATCATCCGTCCACTCCTGAATCTCGCCTGCTTGCCCAGGAAGCAAGGCCCCGATGCCATCGCCACCATCACCACCTTCCCGGTCATCTCCACCCTCACCTCTCTCCTCCTCCACATCTTCCTTCCCCGGAGTAAGTGGACAAGTGCTGGGGGAAGGACCATCCGACTTCTTAAGCTTCTTACCTCCGACCATTGGAGATTTTGAGAAAGGTTTCCTCTTGCCACTCTCTACTGTGACACCTCCCTTAGCTTGAGCAGCCGCCCTCTCCTCCGCCGTTTCCCTCTGCTTGACTACTGACTGCTGTGGAAGGATCAAATTATACTCCAGAAGAGTTGCATTTCTGATCAGGTAAGCAGCCGATCTATCTCTCCCGGGGATAGCTTCTATCTCAGCCGCCATCTGAATCAGGCGATCAGTCTCCACAACCGCAAAGCCACCTGTCGCTAGCAAGAAATGAAAACGTATGAGAAGAAGCATCGCAACCAGAATGGAAATTATAAATAAAGCATCGACTTACATCCAGAGGTGAAACGCCGAATGGAAATAGAGTCGTCCCTGACGAAGAACCATTCCTTCTTGAACATGCTGTACTTAGAATACAGATCCAAGACCGGCTTGAAGGTTACAGCTGACTCCAAGCTGATGTATGAGGACCCCTTATTATAGCCCCTCAGATTATATAAATACCAGATCTTCCGGTTGGAAGGAGCATGCCCGTGCTTCCTCTGAAAGATGACGAAGAGGCTCACCAGTATAGTATAAGAGTTGGGTTGAAGCTGGAATGGGGCCACCTTTAGATATGTAAGAAAGCTGAGTACCCAAGCATTAAGAGGCGGGATGGCACCACACATGCAGTGGTATCTGCTGTAGGCAAAGTACCCTTCGGGAGGGTCGTATGGCATAACTTCTCTCCCTGGCAACAGCATGCGCGTCCTATCAATTCCGAAAGAACGGGAGATGACATCAAGCTTCTCTTCCTTAAGGGAGCTGGGAAAGCAATCGGGCGGGGAGTTCAAAAGCTCCTGAGGGCCGTACCCGTCCACTAGTGATCTCGGGGTAGATCCGTGACGTTCCGGTCCTGGCTGAGCAGGGGGCATTGCGGAAGATTCTCCTTCGCCCTGGGACTTCTTTTTATCTGATCGAGTTTCTGCTTTTCGAGACATTTATCTGCAGACACAAGAAAGCACATCGTTAAAGCATACAGACAGTGTAGTTTGGAATCTCACTTGTAATTCGAAATACGAGTTTCATTTCGGTAATTCAAGTGCAAAATCTCCATTCGGTAATTCAAGTGCAAAATCTCCATTCGGCAATTCAAGTACGAAATCTCCATTCGGCATTTCTCAAATTTCATTCGGCATTTCTAGGTATCAGATTCATTCGGCTTCCTCAGGATAAGGTCCATTCGGTATTAAACTTTATGTTCATTCGGTAAAAAAAAAAGAGGCCATCTGGTAGTCACCTGATTCGGCAACGCGTCTGGTTCGACGATATGATTAACTTAGCAATAAGAGCTGGTTCGGCTGTCTCGTTCGGTAGTAGATGAAGGAAGCCCTAGGCCCTTACTTATAGGCAAAGGTGAACCCCCGAACAACTGGTTCGGCACTAGGAGCCGGATGAGGATGACCAAATCAGATAACCCAAAACAAAGCAGGACACGTGCATGCACATGCCCTACTTTGGGGGGCAAGTGTTGAGCGAGATACTACCGGACCAGCTCCACCAAAGTCCCACTGCCGGACCAACTCCACTACCGGACCAGCCACCCTCCAAACTACAACAAGCCAACCTTATTTCCATGCCAGCCGAATCAAAGGCAAAGGAGGTACTGCCGAACCAAACACCCACTCACTCACCACCGGACCAAGCTACGCCCTCACCACCGAACCAAACACCCACTCACTCACCACCGGACCAAGCTAGGCCCTCACCACCGAACCAAACACCCACTCACTCACCACCGGACCAACCTCCACCGAACCAACTTTACCAGGCCAGATTGCATCATCCTAGGCCCACCAGCAGCTATATACATCCGAAACCCCTGCCCCCTGCCTCACTCTATAAATAGAGGGGCAGGGGTACAACAATGGGGCACAAGTTTTGAGAGCTCAAGCATGGAGAGAACTTTCAAACAACTTTCTTTTACTTGTATCAAAGCTTTGTACTTGTAATCTAAACAAGAGAAGAGAAATAACATATAAAGTGGATGTAGGCACATTCTGGCTGAACCACTATAAATCTGCGTGTCTTTTTACAGTTTAGCCCCTGCTTTTCATATATTTGCATAAGACACCCAAATCACTAAGAACAACATAAAATCTACTATGTCATACAACTTTGAGGTGTTTGTCCATTTTTTGTGCAAACACTCTATAGCATACTCAATCACCGATCTATCCCCCTGGACTAAATCTGCAAATTTCCTAAGCAATGCTGACTTGGAAACCTCTGATAGAAATCTTTCTTTGAACCTCCTTCGAAATTCAGCCAAAGTCAGGTCTTCCTCTTGCTCTCCTACGGTAACCCCATTCCACCAAAACAATGCTGCTCCCTGCAATTGCTTGGAAGCAAGTATCCTCTTCTGCATATCTGTCAAGACGAGATCTGCAAATATCCTTTCACAATGCAATAGCCAGTTCTCCACTCCTACTGCATCCTCGGTTCCCAAAAAGGCTTCCCTCCAAGACTAGCGTAATCCCTGCTCAATTTCGCATGATTATTGCCAACTGGGGCCACCGGATTAGCTCCCCCAGCATTCTTTGCAGCCACTCCCGCAGCTGCTCCAGCTTGCATCATATTCCCGAAGAACTGATACATCATCCCCATATCAACCAGCGGAATCTCAGCACAAACATTGGCATTTGCATCTGGGTTTGCATTTTCCTGTCGACCCTGGTTGCTCCTAGTATCGGGTCGAACATTTCCATGTATTGCGGTGCGTCTCCCACCTTGATTCGCTCTTCCGTTTCCTGCCTCCATATCTTACTTCCCTACTACCTGAAATCCAATCTTGGTAAGATACAGAAGAACGGTTTAAGAGAGTGGGGAATACATACTTAGGTATTTATAGCAAAGCCCACATACGTTACTATAAGGCTTACCCACGCCCAACCATATTTTAGATTCATTAGATTATGCTTTAAAATATTTTAAGGTTTAAATTCCTTTTAAGTACATAAATCATGCTCTGATACCAACTTATAACATCCCGCTTCCGAAGGCTCAAAACTAACTGCTACGGATGCTTCAGTCATCCGTAGGTGTTATTTGTGAGTGATCGAAATCAGAATCATGAACTATTGGCAATACAGAAATACAAGAATATGAAAAATTTTAAACTTCAACAAAACATAATTTCTCATTTATTATGAATTTCAATTTAAGATTTAATTACATAATCCCAGACGTTAACCACGTTCAGATCACATATACATGTACAAAATACGATAAGAACGACATATGAAGATGTCCCCTTATGATGATCAGAGAACTAATAAATATGAACTTTACAGCTCCTAGTACATCATAGCGGAATACACAAAATAGCTCCTATATAGCTAACACTCCCTCATGCACGTCTCCGGAAGCTTATTCGTCCAAAAACCTGAAAGTCTTCCACTCTCAGACTACTCAAATTAATTTTGAGTACCCGAGAGTTTGTGAAGAAACACAAACTTCGAGTCAGACAATAAGTCTGGTATGAATAATCCCCTATCATCTCTTATCATAAATAGATAGCTAGTGAGACCATGCCGCTTAGCGGAACGGGTTTTCCCCTCACTAGTATCCAAAACAACTTGCAAATCATTTACTATGCCCCAACACCCAAAACGATTAGTCTTAACATAATATGAAATAAAACCATAAATCATATGTATTGGATATCCCATCCACCCATTTATTAGATATCCCATCTAAAAGCAATTTATTAAATTTCCCATTTAAAAATCAATTTATTAGAGTTCCCCTCTAAAATATTTAAAATGACTATCCGCCATAATTTAATAGGAATATCCATCCCAAATCCATTCAAAATAAATGCAGATTATCCATCTTACATTGTTTTATAAAAGATGGTATGGGCTATCCACCACACACTCCATAGTTTTCCTAGGATGACTATGAACCCTTGGGTGCCAAATCCCGAAGCTAACCACCTCTGGGAAAACATTCTTTACTTTAGAAATTTGATGTGGGTTATCCACCGCACATTCCATGGTTTTCCTAGGTTATCCAAGAACCCATCACTTGGCCAATTAAAATATCATGATCCCCATGATTATTTATAAAAGTTCAGGATCCCCATGATTAATTATTTTCCCCAGGTATACCACATGTTTAACCTATTCCCATTGGTAGCCCCAATTAGGTTAAATTAAATAAAAACACATTGATAGCCCCAATGTGTATTTTCAAAAGCATATTTCTATTTGTAACCATAAACTATGTAACGAAAACATTAAACCCACCCCGGTGTTCCCAAGGTTTTATAACATTCATTTTATATAAGGACCCCCTTTACATATTCAAACAAAGATAAATATTTTATGCTATAATCCTTCGAAGTAACTCCTTCGTCCTAACAAAGTTTTACTTAAGAAAATGGGCTAAAAACAACCCTTTAAGACCCTTCGAATGAAGTCCCATTCGAAAGCAAATAAACATCCAAAGTTAGCTCCTTCGGAAACCTTTCGAAATCAAAACCTTTCAAAATCAGAACCTTTTGAAATTAAAACCTTTCAAAATCATTGAAGATAGCTCCTTCAAAACCTTTCGAAATCAAAACCTTTCGAAATCAAACCTTTCAAAATGAAAACCTTTCAAAATCATTGAAGATATCCCCTTCAAAACCTTTCGAAATCAAAACCTTTCGAAATCAAAACCTTTTGAAATAAAAAACTTTTGAAATCAAACCTTTCAAAAATAAAAACCTTTCGAAATCAAAACCTTTTAAAATCAAACCTTTCGAAATTAAAACCTTCCGAAATTATTCAAAAAACAATGAAGTGTTGGTGTTGGAACCAACCTTTCGAAAGCATACTTCCGACCATGTCGGAAGGTCACTCTTCGGCTTGCCGTAAGGTTTTAAAACACCTTTCGGAAAACATTTTAAAACAATACTCTTGAAGGTTTAAACTTTCGAAGATCCCCTTCGAAACCCTTCTTGAATACAAAATTATAGTCTTTTATAAAATAATAGAGTCGAAGGATCCCCTTCAACTTATTCGAAAACAATTTTTATTTCTATCCGAAAGCAAAAGAAGCAGCCTCCCCATCCTTTCGCCCTTTTCTTCCCTTCGGCCCCGTGCCTACCTTTCGACTTGGGCTGAAGGTAACTGTTAACCTTCCGTTTAGACGAAAGGTCCCTTTCGACTTCATCGAAAGGGTAAAAGCGGGCTTGTTGGAGACGAAGGTAGAACTGGCCCACTGAAGTGATGTTTTTATCTTGTTTGTCTAATTTTGATTGGCTGAGGAACCTTCTCCTGTACTTCCAAATAGTAAAAAGTATACAAAAGTCAACCTTTTTCTTAAAACACTGTACTTCTTTCCCAAACAATTCTCAAAAATAATTTCCCTCCGGCTTTGAATAAACACGGAAGACATTTTTCAGTTTAGCCCTTAGGCTTAAATAATTTAATTACCTTAGTAAATCACTAAGGAAAAATTCTCTAAAATCTCCAAAAATCAGATAAATCATATACTTCAACATATTAAAATTTCCAAGCATATGAAGATCAAAACAATACGGAATTTAACCAAAACTGAACAAAAACGTGTTAGTTAATCCATTAACATTTAAAACACGTATGTCTTATCCAAACAAAGGTTTAAATGGTTATATCCTAACCAAAATCACAAACATGAATCGATTATAACCCATAATCGATCCAAACACAGAAAAACAAGAAGATAAACAAGATTATTCACCTTGATTAGTTGATTGGAGAATGAGATACTTTCCTAGCTTTTAATTCGTTACCTTATTCTTCAATTTAAACTCTTCTTGGAGCTTTTTAATGGCCGGCTGAAATATGTGGGAGTTGAGAATGAGAAAGTGGAAATTTATTCAAGTGGAGAAAGAGATATATACAAAGAAATGTAGCCCCATTTCCAAGTTTACCCCTTAGGATATTCCTCCTTCTAAATTTGGTTAAGTCTAATTTTAGTTCATTCATTTTGACACGGCCATTAGATTTATTAATCTCATCTCCTTACTTATTCACATTATTCTATTTAATTTATCCAATTAAATATCCCGAATAATGTTAATTAAAATTCAGGGGCATTACAGAGCGACATACGAAGATGCCCCCTTGGTTGACCAGAGTACTAAATAGTCATAACGGACTTAATATAACACAGTGAAAATAAAACATAATAACTCCTAAATAGCTAGCATCAGCCTCCTGCTAGTCCTCGAAAGCTTTATTCGTCCACCTACTAAAACCTGTAAATCCTAAACCCTCTGCCTACTCAAATCAATTTTGAGCACCTGGGAGTTTAAGGGGAAAACATAAACTTCGAGTCAAACATAAAGCCTGGTGTGAATAATACTATACATTTTGGTTATTGGATATTAAATGAGACCACGCCGCTTAGTGAAGCGGATTTCCCCTCACTAATATCCTTTTAAAACATATCTTTTGCAAATCTTAATCCTGCAACCAAAGGTGGTTAAAACAATAGAGCAATATCATGTATGCATAGAAATTAGGTAACAAATGGACTATCTGTCCGAACACTATAGTTTTGTTTGGCTAATTACTAACCCTTGGCTAACTCGGGACTACCAATCTAACTTCTATTAGATACTCCCCTTCTGGACGGTCTATCCCTAACTTAGTTCTCCCAGGGTCTACTGATCTTAATGGTTTTGCGGGCTCACCAATAACATATCTCTCCTCTATAGATTCCTTCTGTGTGTAACATCATTTTAGTCTTACCTATGACAAAGCCCTACACATTGGAATTTTGGACTTATATTAGCTAGGGGCTACTAGCTAAGGTATAGGGTGCGACCCCATGCCAGTCCCATCTGGTATTCTAATATCTAAGTCATTTCACGTAGGGTCGTCTACCCGTAAAAATTTTCTTGAAAACATTTTCTCTCAAATTGACTTAACCATTTAAATCATACTTTAAACGAGGAAAATATACCCTATGCTTTACTCAAACCACCTTGCCATGTTATATATACTTTACACAAAACTTTATCGATGAAAACATTTACACCTTTGAAAGTGTCCTTTTTGAAACCATTGAAAGTACCCCTTTTGAAACCAAGTAACTACTTTGTTTTATAACCTTAGGCCGAAAGGCCAAAACATACCTTTCGAAACCATTCTTAATAAAACTTTTGAAAACATTGAAAAACCTTGCTTTCGAAAGCTTTAAAACCTTAGACATCCTCTTATCAAAATACTATAAACATTGCCTTTCGAAAACATTGGAACCTTCCGTATAAAACCTTTCGAAACCATTGGGGAACCACCCCTTCGAAACCCTTATCTTAAACCTTTCGAAAGCACTAAATCCTTTTCATAAAATCAAACCTTTCGAAATCATTTAGGTTCAAGTAAAACATGTGGAATACCCTTTCGAAACCATTGGAATCTATTCCTTTCAAAACCTTTTGGGTTTAACTTTCAATAGAACAAAAGGGTCATAAAACAACTAAGTCGAAAGCACTCTTTCTAAAGCTATTTCCTAACTAGAGAAGTGATGGTGTCGAAACCAACCTTTCGAAAGTATTGGAGAAGTGGCTAAGTTTTAAAACAAAGTTACCCTTTTGAAATCATTTGCTTCGAAAGGTGGAAAGCGGCAACAAGAGGTTTCGAACCCTTCGAAAGCATTTACTTAAAACAAAAAGGCGCAACCTCTTTCGAAACCATTCCTTTAAAACAATTTGACGCAGTCGAAAGCTAACCAAGTCGAAAGCATTCCGTTTGAAAGCAAAGCATGCACATTTTCATTTAAAAACAAAGTAAGGCTTCGACCCCTTCGGAACCCCTTGTTTCGACCCAATACCTTTCGTCTATGTCCAATTCACTACGTACTAAGTCTTTGATACCTTGTGCTTTAGTTTCGATGGAGATGGAGGCGGAAGTAAGGTGTTGAAGGCTAGGTGCCGAACGTGGCAAAACATGTAAAAAGCATGTATAAATCGATTTTTAAAATTTTAAAGCAATTATTTTCAACCAACCTGCCTTGCTTGTCAAAACATGATTGGTTGCTAATTTCTTTTCTAAAAGTACTACCAAAATTTCTGAAATAAACAAATTAAATTATTTACAAAATGCCCCTTCTTCTTTTATAAATATATAAAACATTTAAGTCCCATACCTTAAATAATTTTATATACTTATTAAAACACTTAGGAAAAATCTATAAAAATTCCCATAAATCATTTTTAATATGTTTTCTAACATATATTAATTTCCGACCCAAGACATACATATATTAACCGTAATTAATTTTAAACCCAAATAACAATTTTCTTCACTAGAAAATTAATATTAAATCCACATCAATTCAGAAAATATTGAAAATCGAAACCCATCTCTAAAACATCATTTCTGACCTTACTCTAAATTCGCAAGGTATTTGGATGTCATTTAATAGGGTTTTCAGATTAACACATATCATAAAATTCATACGAATTAGCATAAATCATCAACAAACATTATATCCATTTTAACAATAAAAACATAGCAAAAACTTGCAAAATAGTTCGGATTTAATATAAAACCGAAAATAATAAAAAACATGAGATGTAGTCATTATTCACCTTTGCTTTGTGATTTAGGAGTTGAGATTTGAGGATGGTTTTGAATTGATTAAGCTTGCTTCCTTTGATTGCTTTATCTTCTTCTTGTTCTTGCTTAATGGTTACTGGCCTCTTATGTTTAATTTTTGCAAATGAACATGAAGAACGAATGGCTTAAGGGTTTAGGGTACAAGAATATACTTATTCCTGTTTTACCCCTTATCTATTCGCCTTACCTATTTTATTTTAGTTCCCTTTTAGTTCATTTTTTATATGGCACGGCTACCTTTCTATTAAAACAAATCTCAATCCCCCAATCATCACATTATTTTATTTTATTTAACTAAGTAAATATCCTAAATAATGTTACAAAAAATTAGGGTCGTTACACATATCTCCCTCATCGGTCTCCACCACTACTGCATCCCGCCAAATCAGGGCCTCTCCCTGTAAATGCCAGGTAGCAAGCTATCTCCTAACGTTATCTCCATGACCCATGAACCCGGAAATTCTCTCTTAAGTGTGAATCCATGCCTTCAAGTCCATATAAGACTCAGTCCATACATGTTGCTTCCTTCCTAGACTCACGAAGTCCTTACATAGCTTGACAAAATAGACAGTAGGTGGACGGGCAGAAACTACACCTGGTGCTTGCTCTTTCCGTTCCCTATTAGGGTTGAGCTCGACTTGTGCTCTCACTTGCAGATATAAGTGGAACAATTCAAGGACATTCACGCCCAGAATCTCAACTGCATCACTTGAGCCATAACCAATAGGATCGCTCATCCACTCTATTTGTGATTTAGGAATTATTAGCAACTTTTCCACAGATAGTATTTACAAGAATAAGTGATAGTGTTTTTCTATATTATACTTATGTATAAAACCTTTGAAAACCATTTTATCTATACATAGATAAAAAATTTAGAATTCCCTTTTGAAAGCGTTTTGAAAATCTTTTGGAAACCTTTTTCTGGAAAACTTTGTTTTTCAAAATTTTCAAGTACATTCTCTCAATATGTACCTAGCTTCTAAGAAATTTTAAACTATGCTCTGATACCAAATGTGACAACCCGCATCTCCCGACACACCGATCCAAAGCCTAGGGTGACTTTCAGACTTGTGTCGGTGTAGAGAGTACAAGTATCAGGTTTTTAAACATTTTAGAGACTAAGAATATAAGAATAAAATCTAAGACATTGTAAATTCTGCACTTTTAGGTTTGACAGTGGAAGGCAGTAAAATATAAATATAGAAAATAATTATCTCATAAAATATCCCAAAAAACATCGTCTCAAAGCATACATAGTCATAATCCAAAGTTTACAGAAATACAACATACAGTATGATAAATACAAAGTACGATAAATAGTTACATGGAGAGTAATAGAAAATAATAAGCAACTCCAATGCCAAACTCACTTTCCACGTACTAATCTCTGGGCCTATCACCTACTATCCTTTCCTCCTATGGTGGGGGAAAAAGGAAAGGAGTGGGTCAGATAAACGTCCGATGAATGGGTTACATCATTAATATATGGTGATCGCATGAAATTGACTTCATTTATAATCTATGTGACCTAGGGTGTCCTGCTTGTGTCTATGAATCACTTACTAAGGTTAATTTCATCTATCTAAGTAGTTCTAAATACACATACACCGACATCTTATGAAGGTTTATACTTAGGGCCGAACAACTAATAGAACCTCAAAATAACAGGTCAAACCACTAATCGAACCTCAAAATAATGGCAGATCGGCCAATAACTACTGGAACTTTTCCAACATAGGATCACTTACAATATCTACCTTAGGACACGTCCCCAAACTACGACTACACATATCATATTTACGGATTGAGGAGGAGCACGCACTATCGCATCATGCTAAAGATGTCTTAGGGTCCACTGCATCCATGTCCAATTTCATTGGTAATGTAACGCCACTTATTGCACAACGTCGGTCATCCAATCAGCAATCAACCGTACCATGTCTTGTTCCCAGGAACCTCACGTTAGTGCTGGACCACACACTTCATCAAGCATCCTTGTTAGTGTTGCACATACACCGTAGAACCTCTTGTGAGTGCAACTTGTGATTGAATCACCACTATTGAATATTAACTATGTCGAATAAATAGTGTCTAGGCTCCATCGCCAGTGTACACTACCTCACTAGTGCCATATCATCGAAGAATCATCAACTTAGGGAACTAATTTCCTTAATAATATACTAACTTCCATATATAATACTTATATATAAACTACAAACCTGGACCTCAGGACGAGGTTCAGATTATGCTAGAAAATCATTAACCCATCAACCGTCGGCTATTGGAGCGATCAATCGCTTGCTGTCGACCGGCTTTAGTGAGCCTGTCGACTGGTCGGGGTCTATTTTAATTTTATTTTTTCATTGTTCGTCAATCATCATTCCCTATCAATTATCATTATAGTAAACTATTAATTACAAAGAACCCTATTTTGTTAATCTACAATCTCCGATATATTCAGCTTCAGTTTCTAATTATTTCATAAGTGTATTTAATGTGAAATCAAATTAGATTAGGGTTTAAAATCATAGCATATTGATATATCAATCTTCATTCAATTCACCAAAAAGGTTGAGTTCAACCTAAATCCAATTTTATCTAACAGATTTACTTTAACCAAATTGAGATTAGACAAGGATCATAATCAAATAGGTTAAATTCTCATTCAATTTCCAATCTGTTGCAATCACTAGATAAACAATATTTCTAATTTAAACTAAACCAATTCTAAATCAAATAGGATGTACATAAACTTAATTACATATAAATCATTATATTAATTATGAACCCACTCACCACTTATTAGCTTTTCCCTCTTTGATTTGTGTTGAATCGCTCTTTCCTCTACTTGTTAATCTCTCTTTTTTGCTTTATTTCATCTTCAACTTATTTATTTCAGAAATTCTTTTAGAGGAGACAGAGATTTGGAGGAGAGACCGAATTTGGACGTACTGCCGCTAAATGATTAGGTTTAAGGTTACTGTCGTATTTATAGCAGCACGAAAAAATACCGACCATTGATTTAATATAATTAAATCCAGGTCATTCGGCCTAGGCTAACCCTAGCCGATACATGCCCACTGGTCGACCGTTTGATTCGGGGTGGTTGACCGCTAGATGTCGACCGACTGCAACTAGGGTATCGATTGGTTGAGTTATTGCAACAACCTTGATTTTAGAATTGCTCTAATAAAATAAATAATGACTTAAATTCGAGCTTAAATGAGAAATTAAGTTTTGCAAATATTGAAATATGGAGAAACTAGAATTTTTGTGTTTTTATAAAAGATAATGAATTCTTTGGAAAGAGAATTCTTAATTTATATAATATTGAAAAATTAATATATGGAATGAATATTTTGGAACTTAAAATTAAATCTATTGCTGAGGAAAAATAGAGATATTATTTTGTTAAATCTTTTCATTATTATAATGATGAGTTTAAGAAGTGTTTAAAACTGTAAGTAATCAATTTTAAAAGATATCTGAATTAAAGATTAAAATAAATTTAAATTGATTTGTATATGAGGATTTGGGACTTTTATTCCATTTCTTTCTCAAATTAAAAAGAAATTGGGATTTTTTATTATTATAGAAAGATAATATAATTTCTCAAGGAGTTTAATTAAGGATTTTAGAATTTAAGTTAGGAGGAAACCTTAATTAAGTTTAATCTTTGATTTAAAAACAGAAGTAAAATTTGAAAGAAATGAACCAATTTAAAGATGAGGTTTTTAGATTTCAAATGACAGTTAGGAATCTGTTGTTTTTTTAAAAGGTGGGAATTGATTCTTTGAACATTAAGAAATTGTAGTTTAGGAGCCCATTTATTAAATAAATCAAAATAAGTATATTTAATTCTTGTTGAATTGTGAAGTGAAACCCAAAGCCCAAAAGAAATTAACCAAAGAAAAATAATATCAAAAGCTAAGTCTGTACATCGTCTCATAACTTCAAAAAAGAGAGGAGAAAATACAAAATTTTACTTCCCACTTTCTAAACCTAAAATAAAGCTCTAAATCCCTCCAAATTAGGTCAAAATAATCATCTATGGAAGCTAATAATTTCAGGTAGTAATCTCAAACATGTATACATCTTGCTAGAACTCTATTTTCAGTTTTATAATTTATTGAATTGGGTTTTGTTGGGAATTTGGTTGAAACTATCAGGGTTTGCTGGTCGAGAAGGATTAAACTGATTTGGTTGTTTTAGCTACTATATTAAGGAAGATATGTGAGTAATCCTTATCTCCATCCCTATTTGTGTTGTGAGCAATTGTTACTTGGTTTGATTAAGATTATTGGATGATTATAGGATGTTATACTATCTGTAGAATAATCATAGTAAACCTGAATATTAAAACCTATCTATCAAATACTTACAGTTTAATAAGAACCCTGGCTGCATGTTGTAAGTGAGTGATTTTATGGATTTGGTGTTTGTTATAGACTTGTATTAGTAGTAGAATTTAATCTTTGCATTTCATTCTCAATTGTCGAAATCGAATCAGTCGACATCAGAGAAGTTGACTAGACCGTTTAGGCTCCAAGCAGCGCCACCGGTCGATCGTTATGTTCCACCTGTCACCGCTACGGATGACCGTTGGGAACTTCGGGTCGACCAGTTGTAGTGCCTAGAGCCTGTATCACTCCAGGCAATTAATATTTTGATTATTTTTCTACCTGTTTCTTCTGCTTTCTTGATCCTTCTGATTTCTTTAATTTCTGGGATTTTGGATGGCATCATATTTTTTGGGAATTTCCTTATTTAAACTTATTAAAATAATATACATATTTATTTATTATATAAATAATATGAAGGAAATCATTTTTAATCTAGTTATATTAAAATATATTCTTTAGACAAATCACTTTTAGAATTTATATAAAATATATCATTGATTTCAAAATTCGGGTTTTGAAATATAGATTTGAATCTTATATTTACAAGTATTTTGATGAAGAAAGACTATTATGGAGTTTTTAATAATAATAATAATAATAATGTTCTAAAAGATCATAATAAAATTATATATATATATATATAATTTTATTATGATCTTATATATATATATTAGATTTCTATAAATAATTAGTAGCATATTTTATAACATAGCTATTTTATGGTTAGTTAACCAGTATTTACATGATTTCAAAAGAAGTGATTTCTATGTAAAAAATATTACTTCTATTAGATGAGAAATCTAATTAAAGGGTTTTGTAGTACAAGCGATATGGAACACTTGTATCAATTTATCGTCTAATTCTTTGACTCATTTGATAGACTATTTTAACTTGAGTGGAATTTATGATCTTTTAGTAAATATTCAAGTATCACCGAGTGCTTATGGTAAATCGAGCGATACTCAATTGATTACTAATTGAAAGTATTTAACACTTTAATCAACAATGATCACTTTGGCGTAGCTTTCGGGCTCGTCTTCTGGTCAGCGTGGATTTCGGGCTCGTCTTATAGTCGACGTAGCCTTCGTGCTCACCTTTCGGTCAGCGTAGCCTTCGTGCTTGTCTTATGGTTGGCGTAGCCTTCGTGCTCGTCTTTTGGATAACTCGCTTTTATGCGTATCCTTTGATTTATGATTCATTTTGTGTAATTTAGATTTTGACTTGCTTTCATGCTTATCTTTTGATTTTGTCTCGTTTTCATGCTTGTCTTTGCTTTGACCTACTTTCATGCTACTCTTTTTGTTTCAACTTACTTTAATGCTTGTCTTTTAGTTTTGACTCGCTTTTATGCTTGTCTTATGATTTTAACTTGATTTCATGCTAGTTCGTAATTTTGATTTGTGAGATATTTTGATTCACCGTAATTGAGATGGTTACTTGTAATAAGTGTTGACAGCAAAAATGGTCACCAACACCTAAACAATATATGAAAGCACCAAAGATCCAATATCCAATCACAAACACAATGCAGTAGAGAAATAAATATGAAGAAATCAAATTAAAACAGTAAGAAAGTAAATGAACAAAAGGATTTACAGTGGTTCGGCTGACTCCGGCCTACGTCCACTTCAAATTTTGCCTTTTATTGATTTATGCTACTGTTGACAGTTACAATCCTTGAGAATCAAGAATAAAAATGGAGGAGTATAGCCTAGGTAGAAGATGAAGAGAGTCATAAAGAAGATCCCCCAAAATGAACAATGAACCCTGTATTTATAGGTAAAGACGTGCAAATTTCTCGCTCAAAATTTGGATCTGGAATCTGCAGAACGAAATGACCCGACCCAAAAAATATTGGACCAATCACACACCACTAAGAGGGATAAGGGCCGATCCCTCTTCCATGCATGGTGGGGCCCAGCGATCCCTTGTGTGGGTCTCCCTACTTCTCCACTTAATGCTTCCAAAGTTTCGTGCATAGTTGACTTTGCGTTTGTGAGATATTGACCGATCATCGTTGAGTTGAATCATTGGGCTGATACAATTCAATCCCTTTACCTGATCCAATCCCATTCCTAGGTGAAAGAATTACGATCTGATCCCTTGCCTAGGGGATGTAATTTGCCCATAACTGGAGCATATGAACTCCAAACGACTTGAAATTTGAAATTTAGCCTGATGGGGCCTTCCTTGTCACTCCATACCAATCTCACCCAGTTTAGGACAAATAATAAGGATAGACACCGATCCCTTAGAGGAAGGGATAGAAACTGATCCCCTGTCTAGGGTCGACACTAATCCATACTTAGAATATTCTAAAGAGTCTATCTCTTGGTCTCCCTTGATCGTTGCTTTATACCATAGTTTGTGCTTGATCTTTGAGCCTAATAATCATCTCTCTGGGCTTCCTCCTTGGACGATTATGAAATCCATTTGGCCAAATCTACGATATACTACCTTAACCAAAACGCGGTATAACATTTTCCCCCCAAAACAAGCCTTGTGGTAGGAAAGTGTGTTTCGAATCACCATAAGTTCGAAGTCCAAAATACATTGATAGTCATATTTTCCAATCCAGAATCTGATCCATTGCCAAGCCAACACTATGAGCTATCCCATGTCCACTTGGGAATCCGTTAATGAAATCCGCAACTGTTCTGAGTCGATAGTCAATTTCGAATCCATTCCAAATCCTTAGCCGAATCCATATCCATCCAAAGCCATTAACCAAATCCATGACCTTGTCGGATCGTTCATTATGTTCAAAGCCTTGATCTCGCAGGGTCATCATCCCAAGTCCTTGATCTCTTCGGATCATTAGCTAAACCCATGGCCTCTTTAAGCCGATATCCAAGTCCATGACCTCTCTGGATCAATGTCCAAGTTCACGACCCCTCCGGTTCATTATCCAAATCCATAAACATTTGAAATCTTGGAAGTTAGTAAGCCAATCTGCAATCTCTCTGGATCGTTATTCGAGCTCATGGTCTCTCCAGACCGATTGATGGTCTCTCTGGACCCTTGCTAAGCTCAATCCAAACTTAACGACGAGTAATCTAATCCTGACACTCTCCGGTGAAACAACTCACCCCCTGCGCTCGAGTCCTTTTGGGGCATAAAGCGATGTCATGATCCTCCTAGACTTATCATATCCTCTTCGGGCTCTTGCTAGACCCCATCCTGTCACTCTCCAATGAAGGGGGAGCAACAATAAGTAAGCGGATCCTTTCGCTCTTCGGCAAAGTGGTGTTACTTTATGCACTCCGGTTTAGTGTCCCTGAATATTAAGCGATGTCCTAGCCTTCCTAGGCTAGTCATAGCCACTTCGGGCTCTTGCTGGACCCCATCCAGTCGCTCTTCGATGAAAGGGGGAACAACGATAAGTGAGTCGATCTTGTCGCTCTTCGACGAAGTGACTCACTTCTTGCACTCTGATCCCTGACTCTCCGGCTGGGGACATAAAGCGATCAATTCCATACGGACTTTATTTCTCCGGCCTCAGCTCTTTGATCGAGGGCTTAATCCATTTACGAGTCTTTCCTGTCGCTCTCTGATGAAAGGACTCGCACCTTGTGGTTATTGCCCCGTCTGTCCGGTCGGGACAATAACCATGACTAGTTTTATTCATCGCATTAATGTGGATCAAAAATAAATTAACAAATAAGAGTTCGTACAACCAAAGGTCCAAAAAGCAAGAAAACCAAAAAGTGCCTCTTCGGACATGATGGTTCATTATCATCTCAGAGCATGCCTAAGGATCGACCTCGATCCAGTACATGTGTAAGTGACGTAGCCATTTTATTATGGAGTTTTATTATTTATTTCATGTCATCTCGATTAAGAGATGAGGATCTGACGCCTCAATCCAAGGCCATTTCCATTTGATGCAGACGGTGATCGCTCCTGTTCCACCACCATAGTCCGAGTCCTCACATATTATGGCATCCTGCAATTCCTAACATTCTCCTCAATCATATCCTAGAGATGATTGCACTCGTCCATAGTATGTCCGTCCAATTAGTGGAATATGCCGTACATCCTAGACCTATGTTCCCACTTCATAGGATCCCTCATAGCCCGTTTCCGATAGGGGAGTTGCCCTCTTGTATCCAGATAAATCCGCTTCAAACCTTCCATCGATTCTGAATAAGAGGAGAACATTGGCTCCCACTCTATCCTCTGCCTTTTTGATCTGTCATATCCATCGTCCATTTACCCTTATCCTTAGTTGGTTCTTCTCCAAACGGTCCTTCACCTCTCATGGAATTCATTTCCAGTTTACCGATTCATGCATCCTCCTTCCATAAGAATCTCTCAGCCTCGTGGTAAAATTCCCCTAGATTCATTGGTGAATCACGTTCCAATGCAACCTTGAAATCCTTGTCATAGGCGATTCCAGATACCGTCGCCATCAAAACCATCGATGGATCCGACCGATCCACTGAAGCAACTGCTGCATTAAACCGTGTCAGAAAATTCCTCAGAGACTCTCATGTTATCTATTTCAATGCTATCAATGTCATAGCATTCTTTGGTCTTGTCATGTGGACCCGAAACTGCCATATAAATCGTTCTATGAACTCGCTCCATGTCCTGACTGAACCATTCTCCAATCGCCTAAACCAGAGCGTAGCTAACTCCGTCAAATAAAATGGAAAACACCTTGCCATGACCTCCTCCGATGCCTCAGCACTTCCATATGCTGGATATACCTCATCAAGTGCACCATAGGGTCCGACTTTCCATCATACACCTGTAGTGCAGGTAGTTTGAATTCCGGTGGGTTTCTAGCCTACTTGATATTCAGAGTGAATGGACTCCGACTTACATCCTCCAGACTCTTGTTGGGCAATCCGTCTCTCATTATCTGCCATACCAACACTGCCATCCTTTCATTATTATCCATAGGTGGCCTCCAATCCAAATTAACAGCCTTCCCCCGACTCCACGGGGTACTTCAGAACATACTCCTCTGGACGAGCATCCAAATTCCGATTCGCATCAAAATCCACAGGATTGACCACAGGCCCACCAGCATCTTGACCGACCAGACCTAACGGCATGACCCCAAGACTTTGGGGATCGGTACCGACCCCTCCAGAGGGATTTGCATCGATCCCTCCCTGTTGGCCGAGGACTGCCCCTGGTTGCTCCACTCCGTTCTCCTGCCTATTTGCTCCATTTCCATGATCCCGGTTCTGATTTCTCATTGCTCATGCTGCTCCAACTCCTTGATCCAAATTGCCATAAGCTCCAAATCCTTGGCTTTGCACTCCAGTAGCTCCTACTGCTTCAGCCTGTCCAACCTGCTTGAGGAAATTCTGCATCATCTCCTCTTGCCTCTACATCATTCGTTCCTGCATAGCGTTCACCATTGTTTCCATCTTCTCTCTAAGGATGCAGGTGGAGGGTTGATTAGCTCTAGCTTCTGAGAATGCCTCCTGACTTCCTTTATGGTGACTCCTTTCTACTAGCGCTCTCTTTGAAGATTGCCTAACCATTATTCCAAATCCAAGCTCCAAATCAGCGGGTGCAAGAGTTCTCAGTGAAAGCACCAAAATGTTGACGACAAAAATAGCCACTAACACCCAAACAATATGTGAAAGCACCAAAGATCCAATATCCAATCACAAATATAATATAATAGAGAAATAAATATGAAGAAATCGAATTAAAATAGTACGAAAGTAAATGAACAAGACGATTTATAGTGGTTCGGCTGACTCCGGCCTACGTCCACTCCAAAAATTTGCGTTTGATTTATACTGTTGTTTATATTTACACACCATGAGAATTAAGAGTAAAAATGGCAGAGTACAGACTAGGTAGAAGATGAAGAGAGTTGGGAAGAAGATCCCCCAAAATGAACAATGAACCATGTATTTATAAGTGAAGACGTGCAAATATCTCGCTCAAAATTTGGATCTGGAATCTCCAGAACGAAACAACCCGGTCCAAAAAATATTGGACTGATCGCACACCTCGAAGAGGGATAGGGGCTGATCCCTCTTCCATGCATGGTGGAGCCCAACAATCCCTTGTGTCGGTCCCCCTACTTCTCCACTTCATGCTTCCAAAGTTTCGCACATAGTTGACTTCGCGCTTGTGAGTTATTGAATGATCATCATTGAGTTGAATTGTTGGGCTAATATGATTCGATCCCTTGATACGATTTGATTCCTTCCCTAGGTGAAGGAATTATGATCTGATCCCTTGCCTAGCGGAAGTAATATGCCCATAACTTGAGCATGCGAACTGCAAAAGAGTTGAAATTTGAAATATAGCCTCATGTGGCTTTCCTGGTCACTCCATGTCGATCTCACCCGATTTGGGACAAAAAATGAGGATAGGAACCGATACCCTAGGGGAAGGGATAGGCACCGATCCCCTATCTAGATGAGGCACTACTTAAAATATTCTGAAGATTCTATCTGTTGGTCTTGTTTGATTGTTGCTTCATACCATTGTCTATGCTTGATCTTTGAGCCTAATAATCATCTCTCTGGGCTTCTTCCCTTGATGATCATGAAATCCGTTTGGCCAAATCCATGATATATTGCCTTGGTCAAAAGGCGGTATAACAATAAGCATGATATATTTTATGACATGGTGAATTATTATGATGTAACCATTTATTATTTGGATGTTATATTGTTATGACTTGTAATGACCCAAGATTTTAGGAATTTATTTTGAAAATATAAATAAGTTAAAAAAAAATTTAAACTAATTTTGAAAAGGAATTGATATGGCTTGATATGGTGTAGCTATATGTGTACATGTGTGCACAAGAAATACACATGAATAGAAGCTTAATTCCTAGATGATATGAATGCACATATGTTGTTGTGTATGGAATATATATATATATATACAGATAAATAGATTAAATCCTTAAAAGTTATATGTATAAATATATATGGATGCTACTGGTTGTATTTGAGTGTATATGTGCATATGTGTTCAGTAAAAATAATGTATAGATATATATATGTATTAATTATTTCTGTAAGACATATATATACATATATGTATGCTAATCAAATGCAAGTGTTCAAATCAGTAAAATAAAAATACACAAATGTATTTTAACTATAGGCAGAAAGCAAGAATGAAGATATAAAAGGAGCAATCCTTTTATAAATAAATAAGGGAAGCACATGCCATTTAAGTGAAAGCTAAAAATAGAAAAGTAAGAAAAACCAGTGATATGTTTTGTATAGGCAGAATTAGGAAGAACCCTTGGAATATATATATGATAAAATAATGGAAATCAAGTCACACCTTTAGCATGATATTAGATAAGAGAAAAAGCATTTTCTGGAAAAGCAAATTTCTAAAAATAACCAAAATAATAAAACCTCTTTTCTCTCCACAAACTTGAGCCGGGGAGGGTAGGATTTTGGGTTTAAACTAAATGAAAATGGCATGATTTTGGGTGGGCAAAATGAATTTAGCTAGCACCTTAAACCCTAGAAGAACCCTGCATAAATAAGCAGTGATAAGAGGGGCCTTCTCTTCTTCCCGGATAGCTTTTGAAAAAAATATATATATCATATATATATAAGACAAGTGAAGAAAAGGGTTTGGGGGCAAAGGCAGAAGCTTACCAATCAACTAAGAAGTGAAGGAGAGCTGGGTGAGAAAACTCACTCAAAAATCTAAGGCACTAAGTCATAATGAAGGCAGCCAGTTTATAAGTTGATCTTTCTTAAAATGTATTTTCATATGTGGTTATATTTCTTTGATTTCTAAGATGAAAATAGTTTGATCTTTAGTTTGGTTGTTCTGCTTGATCTATTATGTGAAAGTTCTAAGTATTATTAGTAAATATGTTTTTATAAACCCAGATCTCTCTGATATGTTAATATTAAAATAATAATAATAATAAGTGAATACCCAGAGAATCAAATGATGAATATAGGCAAGTAGTGTTGGTTCTGGCATAACCCATAGAATATAAACCTGTTGAGCTGCAATATACTTGTGTATAGGTGTTGAGGCTTGAGACAAAAAGGAATTAGGGGTGTAATAGGGTTGCCTATGTGCTGATGCTCCTAATTCAATGAAAGTGTATAAATAGCCATATACATAGCAAATAAATTTATGATTCAGTGAAACTTGGCCATTCTGAGTTTAACTTAAGCACAGATGTTTGCAAGATGAAAAACTCTCTCAAAAGCCATAAGCCAATGTTAGTTGCCTATACCCCTTTTAAAATGCAAGTATATATATATATGGATGCAGAATCTTATTTATTAGACACCTATGTTTAATTGCCTGCTTGTCTTTGTTTGGTTATGAAAGATATGAAATGCCATGACATGGATGTTTGTTTTAGCGAAATGATTCACTGAATGGTTTTGTCATGAAAAATCAAAAGAGTTATTATCAACTTAAAACTAACTAGGAAATGGGGTCTAGAGCACTACAGGAATGACTTGTATTCTTGAGCAATACAAGTTGACACATGGCTTGTTTAAGTCCTGAGATCTTTGTGTAATGGAGTGAATTAGTCCATTACAATGTGTCCATTGATTCATATGATTGCAGATGAGACCAAGATAGATAAATATATCAATGTAAGAAAATTTGATATAAGGAGGAACTAGAGTTTTCCTGGAAGAAATCTGAGTAGGGAATAAATGATTTAATTCATTTTGGTGATTTCCCTGTTTTGTATGGATGCTTATTTGATTTATGGCTGATTTGTAAGAATGTATGCCTGTTCCATATCTTTATAAGGTTTCTGGAAAGAAAGATTTAAGTGTGCACATGCACACTGACACAGAACATGCACACTATGACTTACTTGTTTTCTAAAGGCAGGATATACTGATTTATATATGTTTCGACTTTAACTTGATTTACCAAATGTTTTAGTGGATTTTCTCATACCAGACATGTGTTTGACCCTAGTGTGCTAATGGCATATGGGGTGTCTCATTTAATATGGGGCAGCTTCAAATGCTTTTTCAGAAATTGCAGCAACTAAGTAGGAGTAGGAGCTAGGCTTTGAGAAGAAGATTATAACATGCTAAAATTAGTTAGATAAGAGCTTAAAAGATGAAATCTGCATGTATTGATATTTTTAAATTATCACTTGTATTAAGTACTGAATGATGGATGTATATTTTGCTAAGTATTTTGCTAAGGAATTGACTTGTAACTGGAGTTTATAAATTTGGATATTATCTGAAAAGTTGAAGAAGTTAACCTATGATTTTGTATGTAAGTCTGAGCAAGAATACTATGATAAATAGGATGGTTATATTTTATAAATGTATTAGTCAATCTTGAGCCTTTAAAAAGGATTAAGTATTGGAAATCTGGATAGTTGAGGCTTAATAAACAATATGGTTTATTCTTTCATCATGACATTTGCATACAAGAGTTTAAATGCATATATAGGGAAAATGTATTATGTGTCTGCATGTTTTCATAATGCAATTTGTACTATGCAAATGTTTTATACCTCATTCTTGAATAAAGGAAGAATCTGTATCTATAGGAGTTGAAAGTCGTGTACATGATAGTTTGTATATATGCATATTTAAACATATTTTGTTCAGATATTTGAACATCAGTTACCTTTGTATTTTAACATGAATCTGAACTCCTTTTACTAAAGCTTTGTTCAAATGCATTTTAAAGCCCTATGGCTTATATCAGAACAAAGAGTCTGGTTTGTAGCAAATCATCTTACCATTAAAACCATGTTTTGGATCCTCAGGGTCTCAGGAAACTCATTCATGCTTGCATTTCATTTAGCATAGCATCATGACATCAAAGAATTAAGCTTTAGGAACATGATATCTCACTTAAAAATATTCTAGAAAAGAGTTTGTATCTAAGGCAGATTTTATAGAAAATCAAACATAGAAAATGATATAAACTTATATCATTTTTCAGGACATAAGCACTACACCAAACATTTATATGTGATCATAACACAATTTCCTTGTTTCTAGGAATTACCCTTCATAGAGAATCCAGCAAGAAATCAAGAGTAAAAATCTTACAAATACATATATGGATGGAATTTGTTGTATGAAATAAATTGAACTATGGGTGGATTGATTAAATTTAATCAATCAAATTATCCTCTTATTTACCACAACTCTGATTTAAACAAGAGGGACACATGCATCTTCATATGTATGTGCATAGCTTTATGAATACACTGATATATTTATATTGGTAGAAATTTTGATCCTGGATAAATTGTTTATTTGATGAAAGGAAAAATGACTCTAGGCTTCAGATATATATATATATATGATAATAAATATATGTATATATCTCTATGTAAAAAAAATTACTTACAAATTAAGGTATAAAAAGAGAGGGTCATTTCATTTGGTATCCGAGCAAATGGTTGCATTGATTGTTGAGTATTATAGAAATATATTATGTCTGTTTGTTTTGGATGAAATAATTTAGATAGGAAAATATTAACTATAGAAAATACTCACTGTATACTAATACCATTTGCCCATAGCTTGGTTAGCAACCCATGGTAGGAAGGGGATCACATCATGCAGGAACAAGTGCACCACAAATGCTTGATATGCAAGAGTTTGTAAGGGTTTTAAGGGATGGAATTGGGCATAGGCCTGAGAATCCACATGAGGAACTTTCAAAACTATTAAAGGCTTATACAAACTTGGGAGGTAAGAGTTTTGAAGGGACTGAGAATGTGATGGAAATTCAAGCATGGTTGAGAACATTGGATAGGATATTCAATGACATGCAGCTTGATGATCAAAGGAAGAGGCAAGTGGCTTCAAGACAGCTGAAAGGAGTAGCTTTAAGCTGGTGGGAGGTGATCATAGCTGGGAGAATTGAAAATGAAATCACTTGGAATAAATTCAAGGAGATGTTGGAGGCAAGATTTGTACCAGCATCAGCTAAGACCACTTTACTTGAAGAATTTATTAGACTCAGGCAAGGAACTCTGAATGTCACTGAATACACTCAAAAGTTTGAGGGGTTATCCAAATATGGAGCAATGCTAGTGGCAGATGAAGCATCCAAAAATGATAGGTACATTAAAGGTTTGAACCCAGGACTTAGCAGAGCCATGTTACCTTATGCTGACAGGACTTTTGATCAAGTAATAGACTTGGCTTTGAAATTGGAGCAGCATGACAAGGAAAGGGAGAAGTATAGAAATTTTAAGAACAACAGCAACAAGAAGAATAAGGGAAGATACCACCCTTATGATAAGAAGAAGGAGGAAGCAGACACCAAAAAGGCTAGTGATACCAAGGCCAGTGATGCTAAGAAGAAATTGGTTTGCCATCAATGTGGAAAGGAAGGACATATCAAACCAAGGTGCCCAGAATTGAAAGGAGGAGCTTTCAAGTGCTATCTATGCGGGAAAGAGGGGCATATGAAGAGAAACTGTCCTGAGTATAAACAGCAAGGAAAATTGGAAAATTTGGAAGGCAAAGGCAAATCCACAGTGGAGATTAATGATGAAAATCACAGTCAAGTGGAAGGTACACTATTTATTTGTACCATACCCATAGCAGTAGTATATGCTACTGGGGCAACTCACTCTTTGATTTCTTATGAACTAGTTAAAATGCTAAAATTGAATTGCATATTGGTTGAAACTCCATTGCTTATACAAAGTCCACTGGGGAGTTCTAGTTTTTTAAATATGATTTGTGTGGATGTGGAATTAAACATAGGAGGAGATACTTTTATTTCCAATTTATATGTTTTAAACTACCCAAATATAGGTGTTATATTGGGGGTAGACTGGTTAAGGCAATTTAAAGCCATAATTAACTTAGATTCATCCACCATATCATTGCAAAACTTTAGAGGCCAAAGAATCATAATTTTGTGTGAAGTAGCTAAGGGAAGGAAATTGTATCATTTAATTGACTTTGGAAAAAGATTTCAGTGAACTTACTATTGAAGAAATTCCCATAGTCAATGAATACTTGGATGTGTTTGGAGAGGTTAAGGGTGTTCCATACCATAGACCAATAGAGTTTCAAATCAATCTCATACCAGGAGCAAGCCCAATAATTAAGAAGCCTACCAGAATGGGGCCAAGTGAGTTAAAAGAATTGAAAAATCAGTTAGAGGAATTAGAAAGTAAAGGGTTTATAAGGCCAAGTGACTCATGCTGGGGTGCTCCAGTAGTGTTTGTAAGGAAACATGATGGTACTTTGAGGATGTGTATAGATTACAGAGAACTAAATAAGGTCACCATCAAAAATAAATACCCATTGCCTAGGATAGATGATCTTTTTGATCAACTCAGTGAAGCTAAGATATTTTCTAGATTAGACTTAGCATCAGGGTTTCATCAGATGAAGGTTGAAGACTCAAGTGTTAAGTACACTGCATTTAATACTAGATATCAAAGCACTGCCTACCATCCACAATCAGATGGTCAGACTGAGGTGGTGAACAAAGTTTTAGAGGACTTGTTAAGGGCATGTGCACTGGATTTTGGAGGTAACTGGGAAGATTAATTCCATTTAGCTGAGTTTACATACAATAACAGCTATCAAAGCACCATAGGGATGGCTCCATTTGAAGCCTTATATGGCAAGCCATGTTTATCACCTGTATGTTGGGTAGAAACAGGAGAAAGAGTTATTTTAGGTCCTGAGTACATACAAGAAACTAAAGAAAAAATTAAGCTGGTAAGGAGAAGAATTGCAGCAGCTCAAGACAGGCAAAAGAAATTTGCAGACATGAAAAGGAAGCAGGTGGAATATGAAGTAGGAGACTTTGTTTTCATAAAGGTTTCACCTATGAAAAAGGTCTTGAGATTTGGCAAGCAAGGAAAATTCACACCAAGGTATGTTGGACCCTATAAAATTCTGGAAAGAATAAGCTCTTTAGCATACAAATTGGAACTGCCAAAGGAAATGAAAGCAATTCATAATGTTTTCATGTATCACAATTGAGAAGGTGGGTTCATGACAAGGCAGAAATTCTTGAGACCCCAATCCAAGTGCAAATAAATCCTAATTTGATTTATGAAAAGGATCCAGTGCGAATTTTGGCAAAGGATGTGAAGAAGTTGAGGAATAAATCACTGAAACTTGTGAAGGTACAGTGGAGTCTTGATCCTAGTGATTGCACATGGGAATTAGAAGACAAGGTTAGGATGAACTATCCTAAGCTATTTTCAGATTAAAGGTAATTCTAATTTTTAATTTGTTTTCCTTTTGGATGCATGTATTTTTAGTTATTGTGAAAGAACTAAAAATCTATTTGGTTGAGAATGTATTTGTTCTCTGAATTAAGTTTAAATTTGATCAAAACCTAGGAAAAATTGTGGGACACAATTTCTAAAAGGTGGGGTATATGTAATGACCCAAGATTTTAGGAATTTATTTTGAAAATATAAATAAGTTTTAAATTTTTTTTAACTAATTTTGAAAAGGAATTGATATGGCTTGATATGGTGTAGCTATATGTGTACATGTGTGCACAGGAAATACACATGAATAGAAGCTTAATTCCTAGATGATATGAATGCACATATGTTTTTGTGTATGGAATATATATATATATATACATATACAGATAAATAGATTAAATCCTTAAAAGTTATATGTATAAATATATATGGATGCTACTGGTTGTATTTGAGTGTATATGTGCATATGTGTTCAGTAAAAATAATGTATAGATATATATATGTATTAATTATTTCTGTAAGACATATATATACATATATGTATGCTAATCAAATGCAAGTGTTCAAATCAGTAAAATAAAAATACACAAATGTATTTTAACTACAGGCAGAAAGCAAGAATGAAGATATAAAAGGAGGAATCCTTTTATAAATAAATAAGGGAAGCACATGCCATTTAAGTGAAAGCTAAAAATAGAAAAGTAAGAAAAACCAGTGATATGTTTTGTATAGGCAGAATTAGGAAGAACCCTTGGCATATATATATGATAAAATAATGGAAATCAAGTCACACCTTTAGCATGATATTAGATAAGAGAAAAAGCATTTTCTGGAAAAGCAAATTTCTGAAAATAACCAAAATAATAAAACCTCTTTTCTCTCCACAAACTTGAGCCGGGGAGGGTAGGATTTTGGGTTTAAACTAAATGAAAATGGCATGATTTTGGGTGGGCAAAATGAATTTAGCTAGCACCTTAAACCCTAGAATAACCCTGCATAAATAAGCAGTGATAAGAGGGGCCTTCTCTTCTTCCCGGATAGCTTTTGAAAAAAATATATATATCATATATATATATATAAGACAAGTGAAGAAAAGGGTTTGGGGGCAAAGGCAGAAGCTTATCAATCAACTAAGAAGTGAAGGAGAGCTAGGTGAGAAAACTCACTCAAAAATCTAAGGCACTAAGTCATAATGAAGGCAGCCAGTTTATAAGTTGATCTTTCTTAAAATGTATTTTCATATGTGGTTATATTTCTTTGATTTCTAAGATGAAAATAGTTTGATCTTTAGTTTGGTTGTTCTGCTTGATCTATTATGTGAAAGTTCTAAGTATTATTAGTAAATATGTTTTTATAAACACAGATCTCTCTGATATGTTAATATTAAAATAATAATAATAATAATAAGTGAATACCCAGAGAATCAAATGATGAATATAGGCAAGTAGTGTTGGTTCTGGCATAACCCATAGAATATAAACCTGTTGAGCTGCAATATACTTGTGTATAGGTGCTGAGGCTTGAGACAAAAAGGAATTAGAGGTGCAATAGGGTTGCCTATGTGCTGATGCTCCTAATTCAATGAAAGTGTATAAATAGCCATATACATAGCAAATAAATTTGTGATTCAGTGAAACTTGGCCATTCTGAGTTTAACTTAAGCACAGATGTTTGCAAGATGAAAAGCTCTCTCAAAAGCCATAAGACAATGTTAGTTGCCTATACCCCTTTTAAAATGCAAGTATATATATATATATATATATATATGGATGCAGAATCTTATTTATTAGACACCTATGTTTAATTGCCTGCTTGTCTTTGTTTGGTTATGAAAGATATGAAATGCCATGACATGGATGTTTGTTTTAGTGAAATGATTCACTGAATGGTTTTGTCATGAAAAATCAAAAGAGGTATTATCAACTTAAAACTAACTAGGAAATGGGGTCAAGAGCACTGCAGGAATGACTTGTGTTCTTGAGCAATACAAGTTGACACATGGCTTGTTTAAGTCCTAAGATCTTGGTGTAATGGAGTGAATTAGTCCATTACAATGTGTCCATTGATTCATATGATTGCAGATGAGACCAAGATAGATAAATATATCAATGTAAGAAAATTTGATATAAGGAGGAACTAGAGTTTTCCAGGAAGAAATCTGAGTAGGGAATAAATGATTTAATTCATTTTGGTGATTTCCCTGTTTTGTATGGATGCTTATTTGATTTATGGCTGATTTGTAAGAATGTATGCCTGTTCCATATCTTTATAAGGTTTCTGGAAAGAAAGATTTAAGTGTGCACATGCACACTGACACAGAACATGCACACTATGACTTACTTGTTTTCTAAAGGCAGGATATACTGATTTATATATGTTTCGACTTTAACTTGATTTACCAAATGTTTTAGTGGATTTTATCATACCAGACATGTGTTTGACCCTAGTGTGCTAATGGCATATGGGGTGTCTCATTTAATATGGGGCAGCTTCAAATGCTTTTTCAGAAATTGCAGCAACTAAGTAGGAGTAGGAGCTAGGCTTTGAGAAGAAGATTATAGCATGCTAAAATTAGTTAGATAAGAGCTTAAAAGATGAAATCTACATGTATTGATATTTTTAAATTATCACTTGTATTAAGTACTGAATGATGGATGGATATTTTGCTAAGGAATTGACTTGTAATTGGAGTTTATAAATTTGGATATTATCTGAAAAGTTGAAGAAGTTAACCTATGATTTTGTATGTAAGTCTGAGCAAGAATACTATGATAAATAGGATGGTTATATTTTATAAATGTATTAGTCAATCTTGAGTCTTTGAAAAGGATTAAGTATTGGAAATCTGGATAGTTGAGTCTCAATAAACAATCTGGTTTATTCTTTCATCATGACATTTGCATACAAGATTTTAAAGGCATATGGAAAATGTATTATGTGTCTGCATGTTTTCATAATGCAATTTGTACTATGCAAATGTTTTATACCTCATTCTTGAATAAAGGAAGAATCTGTATCTATAGGAGTTGAAAGCCATGTACATGATAGTTTGTATATATGCATGTTTAAACATATTTTGTTCAGATATTTGAACATCAGTTACCTTTGTATTTTAACATGAATCTGAACTCCTTTTACTAAAGCTTTGTTCAAATGCATTTTAAAGCCCTATGGCTTATATCAGAACAAAGAGTCCGGTTTGTAGCAAATCATCTTACCATTAAAACCATGTTTTGGATCCTCAGGGTCTCAGGAAACTCATTCATGCTTGCATTTCAATTAGCATAGCATCATGACATCAAAGAATTAAGCTTTAGGAACATGATATCTCACTTAAAAATATTCCAGAAAAGAGTTTGTATCTAAGGCAGATTTTATAGAAAATCAAACATAGAAAATGATATAAACTTATATCATTTTTCAGGACATAAGCACTACACCAAACATTTATATGTGATCATAACACAATTTCCTTGTTTCTAGGAATTACCCTTCATAGAGAATCCAGCAAGAAATCAAGAGTAAAAATCTTACAAATACATATATGGATGGAATTTTGTTGTATGAATTAAATTGAACTATGGGTGGATTGATTAAATTTAATCAATCAAATTATCCTCTTGTTTACCACAACTCTGATTTAAACAAGAGGGACACATGCACCTTCATATGTATGTGCATAACTTTATGAATACACTGATATATTTATATTGGTAGAAATTTTGATCCTGGATAAATTGTTTATTTGATGAAAGGAAAAATGACTCTATGCTTCAGATATATATATATATATATAATAATAAATATATGTATATATCTCTATGTAAAAAAAAATTCCTTACAAATTAAGGTATAAAAAGAGAGGGTCATTTCATGACTACATTATTGAAATTTACTTATGTTACACCTAAGATCTCACTTTTGTTGAATTAGAGATAGTCTGACCCGTTTGTTATTTATTAATACTTGGGTTAGGCTGAGACATTTCAGGTATTGGGACTCATTAACCATGGATGTTGGGCTAGCTTACACACACACGTCATTTAGATTTTAGACCTTAGTGCATGTTGTATGCTTTCTATGAGCTTTTGACTTTTTATGTAATGTATATTTCTGAGACAAGTTTTAACTTATATCTATATCTGTATTATGGGAATCTAGTATTTCTATTTTGTAGACTCACTTATGTATGTATCTTTATATTTATATTATAAATTTCCGCTATGTTCTGTGATTCTGTGTTCTCTGTGTTATATTATATATTGTGTTGTTCTTATTAGCCAATGCTTTTATTTCTTTGTGCCGATATTGTACACGTCATATGTTATTCATGAAGTAATGTAAAATGTATCGGTGTTAGCCTATGGGAATATTTACGATTGGCTGCTCCTATCTAGCATTACTGTTTGTATTAACAGATAATATTACTACGTAATATTCCTTGTTAGTATGGGTATAGAGGTATCAGAGCGAGGTTTAAAACAGTATACGATATTTGAGACACGAATGTTGACCTAGATAGAATTAGAGTCACATCCCTGTGGTGTAGGGTAGAATGTTGAATTTATTCCCATTTAGGATAAAAATATAAATGATTATTGGGAATCATCATTGGGTATTTGTAAATTTTTCGAATCATTATACAAATTATTGTTATGTAAATGATGCTAAAGTTTAAAACTCACTTTTGTCAAAAGTGAGATTTAACAAATAGCATAGGTTAGACCTTAAATGACTTTAAATTGAATTGTTGTGTCCTGATCCGTTAGTGATCGGAGTTGCACAGCGGAAGCTGATGGACTGCATTCCGCCGAGCATATTATAATTAGTTTGCTCTTATATATTTTTGTTTTATTAGTTGATGAATGCTTGGTTATTCTAAAAATTTTAGTAATAATTTAAAATTTATATTGAGTAGGAGTTATTACCTGAGAATTAAATCCTACTCATTATTAATAATAAGACCTTGCGGCATCTTCGGTGGTGGAGTTATAAGGAACATTGAAAGCTTGTTTTTTTGTATAAAATTGAATATTAATCCATATGTATGATTAATTAAATGCTAAGATGAATTTAAATTTAGATGGTTTCTTGATGTATGTATGGATGAATGGTTGTGTTATCAAATTATTATTAGTGAATTATTATTTGTATAAAAATGTAAAGATTTATTGGAAGTAGTTTAATAAAAGAAAGCATCTATTTGAATTAAGAATCTCTTTAGTTAAAGAAATCTTTGTAAATATATTGTGTTAAATTGCCCAATGGATGCTTTAACAATTCTGGTTGAGATGTTTGACCAACATTCTCGATAGAAATTTCTAAACACTGGGACGAGACAGTCAAACACAGTACTTTGAGTTATAATATTTTGAAAGTATTATAAATGTTTACGAAAGTTGTTATAAATAATACGTAAAGAGGAAATAAAGTTTTGAAGTGACTTATATATTATTTAAAAATGAAATGAACATTTGGAAATACACACACACACACACACCTATGTAATGATTTGGAAAGAAAGTATCTTGAAAATGAATTGGATTTTAAAGAAGAATTATGTGCTATATATTTTATTTAAAAAAAATATGGAGTTTTGATAATAATATTAAGTGATTGATATGAGATTGAATAATACTATTTGAAAAGATAGAATATTATTTAGAAAGATTTTTAGTAAATAAACCGAGAATAAAAATATATATATTATGAAAACAACTATATATATTTTTTTAAAAATTTGGCAGTTAAAAGCAATCTTAATGAAAACATAAGGATACATTATATGAATTTACATTTTAGATGACAAGTGCACCTACAGAGCGTTAGCGATAGTCGAGGTCTGTGGCGAGGTGATGTTGATTACACGGCCAACATCGTAGCAAATTGATAAAGCAATTCACTATAAATGGATAGTAAGGCAATGTAACAACCCGGTTTTTAGGTAATAACTAGTGCAAACTCATGCTTTGCATACGTGTTTGGTGAAAATAATATAGTTACACGGCAAATAGGAAAACGGAAAAATCAATGACATAAGGAATAGAAAGTAAATAAGAGGTAAGAGAACAAAAGGTATAGAAAGTAAGGCAACATTAAATTATAATTTTACGATATTGAAAAGAAGCATAGTGAAATATACATGGAAACAATAACCAAAGATGCAAAAAGTAAGTCTAGTTTCAAATGTAAATTTAAATACTAGATTAATTTAACATTTTGGATTTAGCATGTTATTAAATTCCGAACAAAGATTTAGGATCAGACATCATTGTAGCTTAATTGGTACATCTTCAATTATCAATATTAGTTTGAGGAAATAAAAGAGAAGAAACAGATGTTGGGACATGATGGTCGATTAACCCCTTTTTTAAAAGTAGTAAAAGTATATCTTCATTAAATTATTTTTAAGTGTGCTTAAATACTTGGTCATTAACTATCAACTGGTTAATTGTTGTCTCCTTGTTATATGTTTGGTCTTAAAATGTTGGATACAGCTTAGGGCAGTAGTGAACCATGCTAGATACAATAATATTTACCAAAAGTATTTTAAACTTTTAAATTACTATGTCATAAAACACATAGAGCCAGTGTAGAAACATATCATAGACAATAGTTCTCTAAGAATATAAACCATATTTATACATTATTAGATACTTGGGAAAGAAAACACTACATTTCCACTTAATGAACTACATGGATATTGCGTAGTTACAACCGAATGTTAATTTCACACACATTATGCACCTGTTGTTCCTAGATAAATGAATGCATGTCTCAAAGAAGAACACTGAATAAAGACTAAAAAAGATGTCCAAAGGATAAATACCATATATTATGAAAGTTAATCATCCACTTACTTCTAGATTCATGTGCATATTTTGTAATAATACAAACTACACTATTGTAAAGAGAGATGAAATAAAAAATAATGACAATCTTCCAAATATATCTACACTTGTCAACCATATATATATGTCACCTGGTATGACTAAAATTCAAACCAGTTATCTATATTTGTATATAAATTGCCAAGATAATAATCTCCTGCCAATCCTTAGAAAGAACCTCCAAGTGTAGCTGAAAAAGAGGAAGTATAAAGAAACCAAAATCATAAATTACTACAAATTTAAGCAAAGAAGAATGCATACACAAATTGGCTCAATAATGCATGAATATGCATGCCATAATAATACATTATACTAATCATATGATTTTGTAAATCATGGCTTAAAAATTGTCATGTAATCAGAAATTGAAAGTTACTGAGAATACATAAGCTTAATCAGTAATAATGTTTCAACAAATGTGCCACTTCATATACCCAAAGGGGACTATAATCTAAAAAGGTTCATATCTTGACAGTTAAGATTGATTGAGGTAACTCATAAAATACGGTAAGAGTAAAGCATGTCAAACTTAAAATGAGGTAACCCAAGCATTATTTATTTCTAAGTATGTCACACCTATCCAATTTCATCAATACTCCCATGCAAAGAATTTTAGTCATGTACATATTTTAAAAATGACTTACTGAATATTACATTGCAATTACTTTATCACATCAAGAAAATACGAAAAAAACTATGTTGTGATAAATAAAAAAATTACTCGAAAATGAAGGCCTACACACGCTGCTAGTGCCGGATAATAATAGAGGTTAGTTATGGAAAATCAACATAATGTATGACTATCAAGCACAAAGATTTTATATTTATAGCAAGAGTACACAAATTTCCACTTAAAAAAATATCAGAGGTTTGGTATACATTGCACATTCGTAGTTTAAGATTTATCCATTGCATGAATAATTAGCACCATCAGTCCAATGACCTATAGCAGGAAATATTCTATTTTTGCAAATAAATACTATAATAGTGGAATGGATGTTGAAAGAATGAACTAACCTTTATAAATAGCATGTGCCACTCCAATCACATATCCTCTAATGAAAAATCCAACTCCATTTCCCTAATAATGGGGAAAATTAAATCATAGTACGCATAAAAAATGTTATATCAATATGATATCAAGGGAATAATGAAACACTAAACATGCTAAAAAGAAGATAAGGTGGAGTAAAACACTATAAATCCATGACAAATTAAACCTATATGCAACAAACTTGATTGTCTTAATATATAATCTGCTTTTCATTCATAAAAGAGACAGCCATAGTATATTTAGATTTCATCTGAGAAAATAACGCTTTCTAGAATTTAGAAGGGAAAAAAGGTAAAAACTCCATACGTAGTGCACAGTACACATTGTACATTTTTATGATCTTTTTATCCCAACCTTTCATTTCAAATAATATAATAAATCATAAAATTAGATATGTATATTACATGATCAATTTTATTCAAAAAGTAGTTGGGCAATGAGTGATGCTTCATTCAACGTTCAACCAAGTACATAGTAACTTAAAAATTATAACATAGTGTTGCCCTTGTAGTCACATGGGTAGAGCTAAAAATCATATCAACTTTGATTAAAGTGAAACCAAATGCTTCCATGGACTTTGGATAGTTTTTTGTGTTTGTGCAGTAGCACAATCGTTTACTGCTAATGCTGACTCATTCCTACTCCTTACTATCGTTAAGGGATTTTATTATAATAGTAATATAATATATAACCGAAAGCTACCCCCAACTCGTATTATGTTTCAATATAAATCTTTTATTTAAGCAAGGAGCTCATATATCATGTGTATGCAAGATAACATGATATAAGAGTCATTTTTACTAAAATATACAAAAGATAAAACTTTCAAGGAGCTAATAGTACTACAAAGTTTTAGATGTCCCTTTTGGGACATAAATATTTCTCTAGATCTTTTGATCTAGATGTGTTGAAATTGTTTCTCATTGATATAAATTATCCATGTTTATAAAAACTATAAAGAAAATGAAAATAAAAATGGTGTTCACTCATTGTATCAATAAGCCGTTGTTATCATGTTTTGCTAAAATATTTCCAAAGTTAAAGCGTCAATTAAATTTTTTATACTATAACAAAATAAGTTATTGTACATTATCCAAAATTCTATTATTCAATGTGCACTGCGAAAAGGAAAATTCATTTTGGGTAAAATGGTTAAAACTTTGTGCATATAACATTTAAAATCTAACATAATAGGCATACAGATTATAACCGAACTCAATATTTTATTTCTTCTTTTTTCTTGACTTATTCATGGGCATGATCTGGCTCTAAATAGGAGTAGCTATGAATCATATATAGTTTATTCTTGTCATCCATTTCAATCTACTAAGTGCCATGTAAATTTAATAAATCTAGGTAAAAGGATCCAGCTCTAACTCCAAGGAGATTACAATCAAGCCAAGCTAATTAGAAGTGCTTCCATGAATAACCACTATTTTCAAACTGAAACACAAAATATAGCATAAAGTTTCACCTGAACTACGATCCAACAATATTCAAGTGATGTTAAAACATAATTGCCATTAAAGAAACAAACTTATAACAACAATGAACTCATAATCTCCATATTGCACCAAAGTAGGAAAAAAATACTACTTATCTCAGTTAGATTGTATATTAAGTAAATCGCATAAAATACCTCATTTATGTTGCACTGCCACCTCAAAAATGCTAGAAGAATGAGTTTTCCATAAGCATCGACTATTTCATGATTGCGATGATTTGTGTAACCTCATGATTGCGACTATTTCAACAGGTATAGTATGGATTTTATACTGGTATTCAAATCCATTATAGGGATGGAGTCGCTTATAATTAGTTAATTATATGATCACGCGGCTTTTCACATGCCTTTATAAATAAGGTATTTGACTGTTAGAGATAGTTAATCCATGCGTAATGAGTGACATCAATTTCTAGTCCAATTCTTGTACACTAAAACCTATATACATATATATATATATATATAATGGACTGTAGAGTTTCTAAAATATTCAGCCTAAAACGATAGTCAAAAGATAATTCCAAAACCGAAAAGGGGCATAAGAGATTTAATTATGATATGACAAAAGAAGTTACATGTATTAACACATGTAATTATTTATATATATGTGATCAACGCAAAATTTTACTAAGAATTTTGGATGTTACACACCCCTAAAAGGAGTATGAACAAATGTGAACACTTTTTTGTTGGGTTGAAAATATCAAATTTACATTTACAATAAATCATCCATGAGCAGATTTATTGTTTCTAATCAGTCATATGAATGTGTCTTCATGGTTTTCTAAGAAAATGTGAGATGACATTTCCCTTAATTGTAGGTCAATTGGAAAATAAAGGAGCGGTGAGTTCAATTTGAAATGAATAGGCAAACAATTTGAAGATCAAATAACTACATCGGTTATACATGTATCCTGGTTTCTTAACACATGCAGAAAAAGTAGTACAAATATATGGTATCCAAACGCAGATCAATGAATACGCATGACTAAAGAAAATGCACCACTAACAATAATCTGCAATACAGCACCCAAGTAAATTAAAGTACGTAATCCAATAACAAACCAGCAGTCTCGAACAATGGGAACCATTTAATTTCTTCACTTTCTTCATGTTTGAAGCTTGGAGCTTTCAGAGATAAGTTTAGGAAATAGTTCACACATACAACTCTTATATTGGTAACAAAGATACTTGAAAAATAGAAATCGTTTCAAAATCTACCGGCGAGAAAACATTTATAACAAAGAACATATTTTTCATATTCTTACTTTTAATGTACGCGGTGCACGTACATTTTTCCTCCCTTGCACCTCTGAGTAATACAACTATAAATTGCATATGAATAAGCAGAAAAAATCAAACGGCAACAAAAGAAAACGCAAATTAAAGAAAACGCAGAAAAAAAGAAAATTTGTAATTGTAGACCAACCATTGATGCGAACGCGGTATAAGCAGTCTCATCTGGTATGAGCAATTAAAGGAGAGTAGTGGAAGTAAGCACCTAAACAAAGCATATAAAAATTGACCAGAATGAGGCAGAGGCGAGGAATTGGGAAGATTCTTTAACTTGAAAGAAATAAATTACCACAAATTAACCGTATTTCTTCAGAATTTCGGTTTGACGCCCTTTATGCTTTAGATCTGCTTCCAGAGCGACCGTGAATACCTGATTTGCAGGATAACGGTGGTACTCGTTTGTAGTCGATGATTGAAATGTAAGATAGAATTATCTTATATCTAATTTGGATTAGGGTTTTCATGAGGATTTTATTATTTCAGCTGGAAGAAAAGGGAGGAAGAGGAGATTAGCGATAGTGAGAAAGAAATTTTCATTTGGATGAAAAGATGGAGAGCTCGGTACGATTAAAAAGAATTAAAAACGCGACCCTTGATTTCACAAATTACTGAGGAGGCATGTACGCTCTTGAAACCAAACTTAGTAATAATAGTATATTATAGATTAATTTAACTTAATAATGGTAAATTAATTAATTGAATAAGAATTAGGAGATTTTATTCGAAAATGGGTTTTGAAATGTTTAACAAAAGGATTTAAATTGTGAAAATGTGATAATTGAATTAAAATAAATTAAAAATACAAACAAAATATCTTGTAATAGTGATGTATTGTCACATATTAAATATTTGTAACACCTCATCTCTATATCCATACTATCCAAGAGTATTACAGAATAATACTGTCAGATAATACGGAGAATGAGGCTATATGGGATACACATATGAATATTCCCTTGAACTAACGCTGGTACGTACTAAAACATCAAAAATATAACTAATCCGTGCGTACATAGTATCGGTACAAAGCAATAGACACGTGTGCCTCTAGGATAGAACAATACATAATATATGGTACATGACAGAGAACACAGAGTCAATCGCAGTGATAAAACGTAATATTTATACAATAATGTTATAAGAATATTACACTACTCAAATGTCAATTATACACATATAGTGAATCAATATTTTTATACAAGTGTCGTGTAATCATTCTAATATATAACTTCTCTAAGCCCAATGGAATACATGCTGGTCAAGTCGTCCTTGTACCTGGAATGTCTTAGACTGACCCGAGCATTATTAAAATAATACACGGGTCAAACTATGTCTTATCAAGGAATATAAATAGGATAATACAGTATAAACAAAGAAGAGTAATATGATACACTATTAGATATACTCATTACATCAGATAACCTACGAAAGTATGTATGCGTGTGTGTAGCATAATCTTTAAAGCATTGTATCACCCAAATAAATCAAATTCATATCAGAAGATATCATTACCCATTTAAAACACATGAAATCAAAAATCAGATAATCAACACAATGGGTGAATCATTCATATCCATAAACCAACGTTCAAATCCCGAAAACATCAATATAGATATATCAATACAAATAGATATCCAAAATCAAATCATAACAATGGTGACACACGCCAAAGGGATATATAATAGGCGGCACACACCTATGAGATATAAAAACAACACATGAAAATAAAATAAATAATAGTTGGCGACACATGCCTAAGAAGGATACGGGGTTGATCATACTCTTAACACAGCCTCAGGTATAATCTCATCCCCCACATACACCGGAACCAGACTTGGAGACTAATAGTACGTCTGCTTGCTCCAGCAGCCACACATGGTCCATATGACACGACTCCTACAGTCATCAATTACCGTTACCTCTCCTTTCTCGATATCGTGACAATGATCCACCATAGACTCGGTAACGCATAGCCCCTTCGACCACGAATACCGACAAGTGCTCCTATGGTAACTGACTGTTGGCCAAGAGGCAATCAACTATCAATCTCGTAGCCAACTACTAATCTCTTGATGCGCATCAAATACTATAAACAACAATGACATCGTGGATCTGGGGTGCGACCCCACAATCAGGCCACCAGGGTGGATACTGACCAATCCGGTCCACTTTCGAAACATAAAGGGAGCTGGACAAAGGTTGACAAATATATAATGTACACAAACCATGTGGCTAACAAGTAGCCTCCATAAGTGCTCACCGCAGTGAGTTGCACATAACATACCCCGTATTGAGTGTAGTCCACGAGCAAAGAGTACTAACTGAATAAATAACACAACGACATCCCATACGACCGCGTGTTACTAGTCCATTTATTCAAAGCTCATACATCACACTCGCCCTTCTTTATTCTATATAACGAGTCCAAAGAATAACCGAATAAGTTTTATCGAAAGTCCCATACTAGTCGATTTCACCAAACCATTTATTCTAATTTCTCCTCACACCGAATAAATACCAATAATTCCAATAGAAAATATGTCGTCACCGTATCATATTAAATTGCTAACTAAATCAATGTCAACGGTGAATCATTCATATCATCAGAATCAATATCGATTTCACCAAACCATTTATTCTAATTTCTCGTCACACAGAATAAATACCAATAATTCCAATAGAAAATATGTCGTCACTATATCATATTAAATTGCTAACTAAATCAATGTCAACGGTGAATCATTCATATCATCAGAATCGATGTAAGAAGATAAGAAATCTGATATTAGAAACCAACATAGAAATAGATTAAATAAATAAATATGACTAAATAAGTCAATACTTAAAAATAAAACATTCAAAACATATAATTTTATATAACAAAATTAATACTTAGAATTGGATAATAATAGGTACATATTCTAGGATTATATAAATAATTTAATTATACTAAAACATAATATACTCTATATCAATAATAATAAGTGTTTGCACCAAAAATGGTCACAAACCCCAAGTATTGTGAAAGCTCCAGTGTATGAATACAGATCAGCAATACTCAGACACAAATCACAGATCTAAGCTAGCAATAAACAACAATCCAGAAATAATGAACAGTGACGCACCATTTATAGTGGTTCGGTTATCTCCGGCCTACGTCCACTTCAAGATTTTTATCTTTTATTGATGTTCTTTGCTGGTTACAAATGAGTGCAGCAGATACAATGAATAAATTCGAGTATAACAGCAATGGAAAGAAGTAGAATTGAATCCGGCAGAGTCTGGACGTTGAATGGCCAAAAGATCCCCTTTCTGCACGCTTCAAGGGGCTATTTATAGGCGTAGGAGGCTGAGATCGCGCTCAAACTTCGGGAGACTTCTTCTAGCACGTGAGGGGGCCCACGCGACCGACCCCACCAAGTTTCGACTTGATCTGTGATCGATACAAATCCATCAAAAAATGATCCAATCGAGCTAAAACTTGGCAGGGACATTCTTTACCTCGCACGCAAGCTACTGTGAAAATTTCATTGCATTTGGATCAACAGTTCGTGAGATATGATCGATTCAATATTGTGTTTTCGTGTGCACTGTCGCGTTCGAATCCATGTTTTGCATTCGTCCCTTCGTATCGATCAGAAGCACGTGCGCAAGGGATAACGTGGCATGAGTTTCCCGTATCGATCCACTTCCAGTGGCGCATTGACCGATTCGTATCCATGAATTTTGCCTTGTTTGTATCGAGTACTGTTATCTTTTTTGAATCAGTCCTTTGCGTATCTCGTTTCAGCTTTCAACGTCTAGTTCGAATTGTTCATCGATTCGAACTAAGCATCGATCAATCGATACGAAATTCAAGGATACGAAGGCTTGACCGTTCTGATCGGTACGAAGTCAATGGATACGAACCAAGGTGCGGTGATGGATACGAGCAGATGGACTCGAGCTTCATGACCGCGAACTGACTCGTGCATGATCGATTCGAAGACGATCGATTCGAAGTTCCCAAGCCCCGATGGATTCAAACTTGACGATACTCCTCCGATGGATACGAATCTGATCGATTCGAACAGGTTGTCTCTGATGGATACGAACATCACATTTTATCTAACTTGTATCGATCATATCTCGTTCATACGAACTCCGATTTACCTGAAAATTGGAACGTTGGCTTTCATGGCTTTGCTTGTCATGTCTTGTCAATTGCAGCCCGATCCGGACTCGGACAAAATCCATCGATATCCATGATTATCCTGCAATGCATATTTAATATTCATGGCTGGTTATTATTGATTTCAGTTAATTTTTGGGTATCTCAGCTTTGCCAAAAGGTGGGATAACACTTTGCCCCCCAAAACATGCCTTTTGGTAAAAGGTGTGTTTTGATCGGTCTCAAATCGAATGCATTGAGTTCAGGTTTTATTCAGAGCTTATAGAATTTTTAATCAGGTCCATGGCTGTTCGAAGCCGAAACATTATCAATTTCTTCCAGTGGAAGTTAAGAATGAAATTCTACAGTCTCTCCGGACTGTTGATGATCGCTCCGGACCCTTGCGAAGCCCATTCCAGACTAAGCGGTCGAATAGAAAGATCCTATTGCACTCCGGCGTTACTTTCTACCCCTTGCACTCTGGCCCCAGTTAGGGCGTGAAGCGATGTCTTGGCCGTTCTGGACCGATCGTAGCCTCTCCGGGCTCCTGCTGGATCCCATCCTGTCACTCTCCGGTGAAGGGGAAACAACGTTAAGTGGGTCGATCCTGTCGCTCTCCGGCGAAGCGACCCACTTCTTGCACTCCGGTTCAGTGTATCTGAACATTAAGCGATGTCTTGACCTGAATCGTCGGCCGATCACAGCCTCTCCGGGCTCATATCGAATCCCGATCCAATCACTCTCCGGTGAATAGGAAACGATGCTTAAGTGAGTCGATCCTGTCGCTCTCCGGCGAAGCAACTCACTTCTTGCACTCCGGACCCCGCCTCTCCGGGTAGGATCATAAAGCGATCATGTTTATACTGATATTTAATGTTCATCCTTTAACTCTCCGGTCAAAGGTTTATTTCAAGAAATTCAAGTTTATTTATTAAATTCAGGTCCTAGATGTTCAATCTCAAACATCAGGAAAAAACTAAACATTGCCTCTCCGGGCAGATCGGTCTATCTCCATCTCAGAGCGTGCCTAGGGATCTCTCCGGTTCCCGTACATGAGTAAGTGGAGTAGCCGTTTATTCTAAAAGAAAATCTAATGAAATTATTTGACCGAAGTCCAAATCCTGAACTTGGCCCTTGCCATCTTAATCAGTTGATGACGAGTCGTGATCCCGATCCAGGATCGTTTTTGTTAGGTGGAGGCGGTAGTTGCTCAGGCCTTACCGCCGCTGCCCGTTCTCTGACATATTGGGGCAATCTACCACTCCTGGCATGTTCTTCCACCTCATCCTTTAGGTGGCAGCATTCGTCGGTTGTGTGCCCATCTAGCTCATGGAATAGGCAATATTTTCCAGTTCTACGCTCCCGCTCTGTGGGATCTCTCCTGGGTGGTTTTCGATAGGGGAGTTGCCCCCGAGTTTCAGTGTAAATCCTTTCTAGGATTGCCGTCAAATCTGTGTATTGCCTGAATCTAGGCTCTCGGAATTTCTTCCGTTTATCAGGACCATCATGTGCGTCATCCTGCTTTCTCTTTCCTTTGTCTGCCCTGGACTGTTCCCTGGCGGTTCCTTCGCCTTGTGCAGCATTTACTTCCTGCCTCTCGGCTCGTGATTCTTCTAATCGAATGAATTTCTCAGCTTCATGGTAAAACTCTCCAAGATCTTGTGGTGGATCTCTTGTCAACAAATCTTTGAATTCGGTGCCTTCTCCAACTCCTGCCACCGCCGCCATCAAAATCATCGATGGATCCGGGCGATCTACAGAAGCCACCGTTGCATTGAATCGCAGCAGAAAACCTTTTATGGACTCTCCGGTCTTTTTCTTTATCGAAGCTAAAGTCATCACACTCTTGGGTCTTGTCACATGGACCCTAAATTGTTCCATGAAGCAATCTACAAGCTCGCCCCATGTCCTGATCGATCCGGTCTTTAATTGCCTGAACCAAAGTGCAGCCAAGTCTGACAAAAATAAAGGCAAACATCGTGCCATCACTTCCTCGGATGCTCCCAGTACTTCCATGTGTCTAATGTATCTGGTAATGTGCATGGTCGGATCCGACTTCCCGTCATACGGATTCAGCGTTGGTAGTTTGAACTTTGGAGGGTTCCTTGCATTCCTGATATTCGGAGTGAACGGACTCCGACTGACTTCCTCCAATCCTCCGCTAGACAATCCTCCTCTCATGAGTCGTCGCACTAATCCAGCCATCTTTTCATCTCCATCCTGGGGTTGCCCTCTTGGTCTTGAAGGGTATTCTGGTACGTATTCTTCGTGTGGCCCGTTAGCATCAGCGTTGGCCCCAGCTTGCTGAGCTCCATCTGTAGGCCTTCCAGCATCGGATCCTGAGGGTCTGCCCCCAAGTTCTTGTTGATTGTCTTCTGGATCTGCATTCTGTCCTTCATTAGGTTCCGCAATCCTAGCTCCTTGTTCCACATTCATAGCCACTGTAGCTGGTCCTAGGCTCTGCATCCCTGCAGCTCTCATCTGTTCAAAGAAATTCTACAGCATCTCTTGTTGGCTCTTCATTATTCTTTCGTGCATCAGATTGGTCATGGTCTCCATTTCGTCTCTGGTGATGTAGATCGAAGCTGGTCCTTCTCCAGCGCCAGAGGATGCCTCGTGACTTCCTCCTTGTTGGCTTCTCTCAGCTCTTTGTCTCGTTTGTCGAGTCATTGTCTTTCAAATCTTCAAGCTTTCAAATCTGAACTTCAAATCTTGCGTAGCGGATGCTAGTCCTTCTCAGTGAAAGCACCAAAGTGTTTGCACCAAAAATGGTCACAAACCCCAATTATTGTGAAAGCACCAGTGTATGAATACAGATCAACAATATTCAGACACAAATCACAGATCTAAGCTAGCAATAAACAGCAATCCAGAAATAATGAACAGTGACACACCATTTATAGTGGTTCGGCTATCTCCGGCCTACGTCCACTTCAAGATTTTTATCTTTTATTGATGTTCTTTGCTGGTTACAAATGAGTGCAGCAGATACAATGAATAAATTCGAGTATAACAGCAATGGAAAGAAGTAGAATTGAATCCGGCAGAGTCTGGACGTTGAATGGCCAAAAGATCCCCTTTCTGCAGGCTTCAGGGGGCTATTTATAGGCGTAGGAGGCTGAGATCGCGCTCAAACTTCGGGAGACTTCTTCTGGCACGTGAGGGGGCCCACGCGATCGACCCCACCAAGTTTCGACTTGATATGTGATCGATACGAATCCATTTCGTATCCATCAAAAAATGATCCAATCGAGCTGAAACTTGGCAGTGACATTCTTTACCTCGCACACAAGCTACTGTGAAAATTTCATTGCATTTGGATCAACAGTTCGTGAGATATGATCGATTCAATATTGTGTTTTCGTGTGCACTGTCGCGTTCGAATCCATGTTTTGCATTCGTCCCTTCGTATCGATCAGAAGCACGTGCGCAAGGGATAACGTGGCACGAGTTTCCCGTATCGATCCACTTCCAGTGGCGCATTGACCGATTCGTATCCATGAATTTCGCCTAGTTTGTATCGAGTACTGTTATCTATTTTGAATCAGTCCTTCGCGTATCTCGTTTCAGCTTTCAACGTCTAGTTCGAATTGTTCATCGATTCGAACTAAGCATCGATCAATCGATACGAAATTCAAGGATACGAAGGCTTGACCATTCTGATCGGTACGAAGTCAATGGATACGAACCAAGGTGCGGTGATGGATACGAGTAGATGGACTCGAGCTTCATGACCGTGAACTGACTCGTGCCTGATCGATTCGAAGACGATCGATTCGAAGTTCCCAAGCCCCGATGGATTCAAACTTGACGATACTCCTCCGATGGATACGAATCTGATCGATTCGAACAGGTTGTCTCTGATGGATACGAACATCACATTTTATCTAACTTGTATCGATCATATCTCGTTCATACGAACTCCGATTTACCTGAAAATTGGAACGTTGGCTTTCATGGCTTTGCTTGTCATGTCTTGTCAATTGCAGCCCGATCCGGACTCGGACAAAATCCATCGATATCCATGATTATCCTGCAATGCATATTTAATATTCATGGCTGGTTATTATTGATTTCAGTTAATTTTTGGGTATCTCAGCTTTGCCAAAAGGTGGGATAACAATAAGTTCTTACCCTTATACACAGGAAAAGAGTTATCAAGTTAGTAATGTAAAATAGACGATGTCAAATAATTATATGTATTCAATAGCAAATAGACAAATCTATAATAATAAATTATTCTCAATATTTTATAAATACTTAGTGATAACAATAAATACATTTACATAAAACGACTTACACTTTATTATTGCTGCTCATATTATCTTTGAAGTCCATGTTTTAAGTATTGGTTTTACAGTGCTGTGTGCTTCCATATTTTATCCCTACCTTATTAGTTCAATATTTATGCTATGTTACAGCTGTTATTTACTTCCTATTCAACCGGTCGTATTAATGTTTTTTTTTGAAAGGAGGTAAGGGCCCAGCCCAACAAAATACAAAAACCCAACAAAATACAAATGCGGGTAAACACTGCCAAACCCGGAACTCAACCAACAAACCCTAAAACGAATTAGGTTTGCCGTCACAAACACAAAACCAACGAAACAACAAAGCCAGAAAAAAAATGGCGATAGAAAATTCTCGAGAGCAAATCATCAGATCTCTTGCCTCTTCTCTTTCCCACTGCTTTCACCCCTTTCCCAATACGAAAGACTTTGGTTAAACTTGCTTCTCATACCACAGTCTTTGTTGATAATGCTGATGTGGTTCCTCGAGTTAGAGATTTGGTTCATGAAGCTCTGATTTACAGATCTAATGTCAAGGCGACTCAGATCTGTAGATCTGTAGCTTTTGTCGCCATCAGTATGCTGATTGGCGTTTAGGAGCTCTTTGTTGCTGCGATTAAGCTGCTGATGACTGCTAACATCTGTATGATAGGCCTTCGGATTGAGGAGATAATGTTCGATGTATTTGCAACCAGCTTCTTTGCTCCACAAATCCGCAGGGAAATCATAATTGGTTTGGTCTTTAACCTTATTCTTAGATTTTTGAAGAATAAGTCTACTGTCATTCTCAATAATAAGCCATCTTTGCTTTTTGGACAGTTTCGACTTGTTGTGAGTACGATTGTTTCTCTCTTTCCATATGTGGTAAACTGCTGTAGTCAGTAAAATGTGAGCGAGATCTCTTTCGAGAGATTTCCTTCTAAATTGGTTGTGTATATCCATGATAATTTGATTAAGGTCCATGCTGCTATTGTTGTACATGTTCAGCTTAGTCTTAATTTGGCTCCATATGAAATAACTGTAATTGCATTCAAAGAATAAATGAGTAACAGTTTCATTAGCTAAGTTGCATAAGGAGCAGAGTGAAAGAGAATTTCTCCCCCATTTATTGATTATATCCAGAGTTGGCAATCTGTTTTTAATAGCAAAATATGTACAGATAGCCATCTTAGGATTATTCACCTTGTTCCATATGCACTTATGCCACTCGACAGTAGGTTGTTTGTTTCTATTATGCTCCCAAGTTTTCTTAAAAGAGAACTTACCTTTGCTGCTTGCTAACCATTCCCAATAATCACACTCTGCATTAGGGTCTAAAGGGATATTAGTAATCAAATTTTTATGAGGATTAGTAATTGGATGGAGATGAGGCTGCCATTGATTATTATTAATTATTACATTTACATTAGCATTAGCTTCCCCACAAATAACAAGATTGTCCCATCCAACCCTATTAATAAAGGAATCATTTTGAAACCAAGGATCAAACCAAAGACTAGTTTCACAACCATATTTGAATTTTCTTTGAATTAAAGATTTTCCTAAATCTCTGCATTTTAAAATTTGATTCCAAGTATTGGATTGATTATTCTTTGTTAAAGTTGTCCAAAAATTACCATTTTTAAGATATTTACAAGTCATCCATTTGGCCCATAAAGAATCACCATTGATAAATCTCCAAAAAAGTTTTAATTGACAAGTTAAACTAAGATCATTAAGATTTCTTATACCAAGCCCACCTTCATTTTTGGGTTTACAAACTTTATCCCAACTGATTTTATGGTATTTTCCACCCCAAAGAAATTCAACACATCTACTTTCAATTTTTTTAATTGTAGCAGTAGGGATGTGGTGTGTTTGAAACCAGTATAAAATAATAGCATAAACAACAGTTTTAATTAACTCAATTCTACCAGCAATGGATAGAAGCTTGCATGACCAAGTTTCCATTTTGTTTTGAATTTTATCAATAAGGTAGGAACAATCACTGTCTTTTATTTGATTAGCAGATAAAGGAAGCCCTAGATATTTAATAGGAAGATTACCTTCATTAACTTTAAGAACTTCTAGAACCTCATTTCTGTACCTGTAGTATTTACTAAAATATGCCTTAGTTTTAAATTCATTAATTTTGAGGCCAGCATATTTATACATATTTTCAAAAACCTCACTAATTGCCTCTGCATTATTTTTGTTAGCTTTAGAGAACAACATAAGATCATCTGCATAAATCAGGTGAGTAATGGATGGTTGAACTCTATTTATTGGAGAAATATTGTTTTTGATAGTTTCAATATCAATTAGGATAGAAAAATATTCCATGGCTAAGGTAAAAAGATAGGGAGAAAGAGGGTCTCCCTGTCTGATACCTCTGTTACTTTTAATGAAACCCTCAGGTTTACCTTGAAATAGAATAGAGAAGGTGGGTGTACTAATGCATTCAAAAATTAACTTACAAAACTTAGCAGGAAAATTCATACATTTCATGATATGCATAATAAAATTTCTGTTAACTTTGTCATAAGCTTTTTGAAGATCAACTTTTAGACACATATTATCCCCTTTTTTATGGTTGAAATTCCTGACCATTTCATGAGCAAGTAAAGAATTTTCATAAATTAATCTACCAGGAATATAAGCGCATTGATTTTCAGAAATTAAAAAGGGGAGAAATATCTTAATTCTATTACTTAAAATAGTAGCAATGATTTTGTAGACAAAATTGCAACAAGAAATAGGTCTGTAATCTTCAATACAAGTTGGATTTTTATTTTTAGGAATTAAGGTAATGAAAGTATGATTAAAGCTTTTGAGCAATTTACCTTCAGTCATAAATACATTAACTACTTTAGAAATATGTTCTTTGATGTTATCCCAATGGATTTTGAAAATTTTTGCATTGAAACCATCTGGACCAGGACTTTTATTGTCTCCTGCATTAAATATAATTGCTTTGATTTCATCAATACTAACAGGAGCTAGTAAGATGTCAGTAGCATTATTGTTTAACACATTCTTAAAAACAATATTAGGAAAACAAATTTCATTTGAGTCAGAGAGATATAACTGAGAATAGTAATTGATAGCTTCGTTTACAATTTTATCAAAATTATTAATGCATTCACCTTTACTGTCAATAATTTTACCTATGTTGTTGATATGCTTTCTGCAACTCATTTTTGCATGAAAAAATTTGGTGCACTCATCACCCTTAGTAAGCCAGTCAACTTTAGCTTTTTGCTTGTGATTGACAGAGTTTATATAAAGTCCTTGAGAAAGTTTAGCTTGATTAGAAAAGAAATTATCAATAATATCAGTGTTGCCAGGATTATCATCAGCAAGCTTTTGTAAAATTTTTCCTTCTTCCCTTAAATTATTTAAACAGTCATTATTACTAAAATTAGCCTTATTCCAGTTTTTGATTGTGTTTTTTGTATTTTTAAGAAACTTGCAAAACTGGACTTGATAAGATCCATTATTAGAAAAAGAAAAAAAATCTTTAACAATATCATTATAATCATTGTTTAAGACCCAACCATTCTTAAATTTAAAAGGAGCAGCTTTAAGTTTATTATTATTATTAGATTGGTTTTGGAAAAAGTTTATCAGTAAAGGAGTATGGTCGCTAGTATTTTGCTCAATAGAGTAACAACAGAGGTTTGTAAAAGAATTACAAAATTTATCGTTAATTAACACTCTATCAAGCTTGCAATGAATATTTTTCTCCTTTCCAGATTTCCATGTGTATTTATTGCCAATTATATTAGGCTCGATAAGCCCAGATTCAAGCAAAAATTTATTAATTTTATCAAGCTTACTGTGGGGAATTTTATTACCACCAAATTTTTCATTAACATGGAAAACAATATTGAAGTCACCCAAAATAATCCAAGGTAAATCATAGCTTTGACTAAGAGCTTTTAATCTATACCAAAGACTGTTTCTTTCATTTTCGAAATTACTACCATATATATTGGTTATCTGAAGGGAAAACCCACCAACATTTTTGAAATTGCAGTCAATAAATTGAATATCTTTATTAACATTAACTAAATTGCAAATATTAGAATCCCAAATAACAAGGATTCTACCTTTACTACCACAATCATTATTGTTTATAGATTTCCAGTTATTGGATAGTTTAAAACAGAATTTCTCAGTGTTTTTATCATCCATTTTGTTTTCAATGAGGGCAACAATAGATGGTTTGTAAATTCTAACCATATTTAAAATATCAGTTTGTTTAGCAGGGGAATTCATACTCCTAACATTCCAGGCCATGATAGTCATAAAAATTAATAAAAGGATAAACTAAAAGAAACAGAGTTTCAGATCGAACCTGATAAACTGCTACCCTTACCTTTCCTCTTTTTGTCTAATCTTTTAGCTTTAAGCCTTGTGGTCATTTCATTCCAGTCTGGATTGATTGATATGTATTTTTGCCCAAAAGCTTTCTTCTCTTTACCCATGCTTTTGTATTTACCAATAGCTTTAGTCTTATGAATATGAAGTTCTGATATATCAAATTGCTTTTCAGGTTCCTTCATAACATTATCAGATGTAGATGCGGTATAACTTTCTGGGATTATAATGCGAGAGATGTCAAACTCCTCAGTATTGCGTGGCAAGGTTGAGTGGATGCCACCATTGTCCTCAACTTCTGCAGCATTATCTGATGGAGGTTCACTCTCCATGATACATTCTGGACTCTGGTTGGAACACAACGGCGGGATATTATTTGTGACTATCTCATGATTATTTGTAATTAAACATAACTCTGAAATTGGGGGATTTCAGAGTTAAAGACCTTTTCGTTATTGATACCCTCCTTTGTGCTGATTTGAGAATTATCTTTTGAATTATCTTTTATTTTCCCTGTATGATGAACTTCCGAAGCAAGGATCTGGTCATCTTGATCAGTGAGCAAAAGAGATGTTGTTTCTTGATTGAAGATGATACCATTCTGGTTGATTTGATCTTTGTTTTTTTGAATTTTTGATTCTTTTAGTATCTCCTCGTTGTGATGCGAATCTTGAATTGTTGTATCAGCATCATTTTCTTGATCAGTGACTATTTCTTTGTTTTGATTGTGAGCTTTGGGTATCCACCTTTGTTCTGCGACACATTGTTCTCTAATGTGTCCAAAACATTTACAGATGCTACACTTCGGTGGTACACATTCATACTCAATCTTTTGGGTGATGTTTTCTCCATTGTATAATGTAAGATTTATTTCTTGAGGAAGTTCATCATTTGCAGATACCTCCACCAGAAGACGAGCATAATTCAATCTCGTTTTCAAGGTTGTAGCTGCATCCATCTTAATGGGTTTTCCGATAATGCTGGCCATTACACTGAAGGCTTCTCGATCCCATAATTTGAGATTGACATTGGGTAACTTAACCCATATCGGCATCGTACTAAGGAGATCACTATCCATTTTTAGGGACTCAGACCATCTTCTCATTATGACGAGCTTTCCATTATAAAAGTATGGGCCATTCTGAATGATCGAATCGCAATCTTGAACTTCTTTGAAATTAACAATAAAAAACCCATTTTCTCTAGTAAAAATTTCGAATTCTCCAACAGGTTTCCAAACACGTTGAATATAAGCTTTGAAAAATGTATAATACGGTTTGTTACCAACAACATAAACCAAAATCGAATTGCTCCAACAATCAATTGCTCTTTTGCAAACAGATTCTTTAATCAAACCGAATTTCTTACTATTGATTTTGATAGGAGCAATAGTTTCAAGATTGCATTCATCATTATTTGGTTCTTTAGATTGCCTAGAAACGATTTCAGCCCAGGATTTTTGCCCTTGTGCCTTATTCAGAGATAAATTAGAGGGTTTCCTATGTTGATACGATTGATTTCTTGGAATAAGAGGAGGGATGGTTGAATTCTGACCATCTGTCTTCTTTGTTTGAGTGTAGCTGCCCCGCGAATTTCTCTGATATCCAGGCTCATAGGGTTGTCGTTTCTTTTGAGATCTAGATTGAACTAATTGAAACTCATCCTTATCTATGATGATTCCAATGCTAGATTCTCTGATGTGAGACTCAGGTGGTCTGTTTAGAAGTTTAGAGGAAGAAAGATGAAGGAGATTTCTGTGAGGGGAGAGATTTTCCCCCATGTCTAAGGAAAACCCTAAATTCAAATACTTTTTTTTGGTTATGCACAAGCCTATTAAAATCTGAATCCCAGTAATTTATGACTAGAATCTATATATATTTATATTTAAATTAAACTAAACTAAATTTATGCCCAAACTTAAAAGTATAATCTTTTAACTCCTATAAATATATATGAATAAAGTGACCTTGATGGAAACGTTCAGGTAGTTTTAATTGATATTTTAGTGATGAGTAGAAGCATATAGCTTATGTGTACCAAAAACGAGAACTTCATTATCTAATATACTTAATTATATATATAAACTGTAGTAGGATTGAACAAGGTATAGAGTAGTAACAGCTTTATACAAACAAAATAGTTAAGCAAGTGGGTTCAGGACTTGGAAACACAGCAAAGCGGAACCAATTACTTAAACAAGAACATCCGCATGGCAAAAGACATGCGGGACCATTCACATAAGTCATACATATAAGCTGATATGAACAGATACAGGCACCCATACAGTGTTCAAATACTCGAACCTACCTAGAGAAGAACGCGCAAATGAATGCTAGGGAAAACTTAGCGATAAATGTTCAAATATCCAAAATACTCAGCAGCCAAGTAAGAATGTGAAAGTATGCAAAATAGGCTCACAATTATTTGTACATACACCTAGCTGCTTATGATAAGTTTAACAATAACAGGCATAGTGAACTTAACTGCAATGCAAGAATCAATGTAGAAGATGATAACAGCTACCACATGTTCGCCTTTACTGCCGTTCAAACTCAAAGTTCAAATCCCCTGTACCCAAACCTCCCTGTCTTCCCTGTACCCAACCAATTGGGAATGTAGATTTTCAATCATTTTGCAATTAAACCCCAACAACAGAAGAAAGAAAGGTTGTTTAATTGCAAAATAGCTAAAAATCGACGTTTTCGATTGGTTGGGAACAGAGAGGACAAGGGGTTTGGGTACATGAGATTTGCTCTCACTCATGTACAGGAATGCATAAAGCAATAGGAATAGTGAAAGAGAAGTTCAGGTTAAATAAAATAAAAGCAGCAAGAGGAAATCTGAAGACAAGCAACTCAGCCCCTACAAATACTCTCATAACTCATGTACATGAATTCATTTCCATTTCTCTAGACCTGGAAACACTCACACACGCTCAAATAAAACACACATGAAATAAAATGGGCAAAGCATCAAGTACTCAATGCTTGAAACAATATAACATGAAGGCTAGCATGTATATATAATGAACAAATTTTCAAACAAAGCCTCCCAATAAAACTTAATGCAACAATAAGCTCTCGTGAAAACTTATTACAAAAATGAACATAGTTTTTTATATAGTTTGCGTATTTATGGAATGCACAAGTTGTATTTTTTCTTAAAATAAAATTAAAGTTTGCGCATTCTTTATATACCCAAGTTTCTTTTAAAAAATATTATATGTTTGCTTATGGTGTGCAAATTTTATTTTATTTAAAAAAAAAACATACGTATTCAGGAAATGCGCAAGCTTTAATTTTTTTTTTAAAAATATAGCTTGCGCATTTCATAAATGCGCAAACTATATCAATAACTAGACTTATTTCTATGATAAGTTTTTGATTGAGCCTATTGTTGGATTAAGTTTTATTGAGAGGCTTTGTTTGAAAATTTGTCCATATTTATATATAATTAAAATAACTGAAAGCTACAGCAAAGTAAAAAGTTTCTCTGGAAAGTGTGTGGTTCATGCAATTTGCAAGTGCAGGCACTGTACTAATAATAGGCTAAACAAAGTTAGATTCTTAAGCTTGGACATCTGACAGGGCATAGTATAGGGTTAAGCAGACTTATTCCCTGATGAATGCCCATATACATCACACTTAAATATACACTGAAGCAGGGGCGGAGGGATGTGAGAGCTGGTGGGGTCATATGTCAGGTTATGATAACATTGGTATATAAATCATGGTTCTTGACACAATAGACTTGATGCAGCTAGGCCAAACTAGCTACATGCTAAATGTAAAAATTGTGTTTGACTGAAATAATAAATTAATTTTTTTTACAAATACACGTAACAGTGAACAGTGATGATAATATATATTGTAATGTTTATAACATTTGGTTCAATAATTATATCAAGCAATATAATTATTACTGTTACTGCCCACTGATCCAAAATCTCGACAGCCATCATTCCCGAAAACTCCTACTTTTATGAAATCGTGACCGCGTCAGGAAAAAATCCTGCCTACGCCACTGCACTGATGTGTACATATCACTAGCCTCAAGAACGCATGCTACAGGAGGTACAGGAAGCAGCAGGGTATAGTGTCACTAACATACCATGTACGCAACTAACGGCCTTAACCCTGCAACTCACAAACTCACCCATACTACATTTGCCCACACTTAGACAGACACATGCCACTGCACGATTACATACACTCAGACACACGCGCCATCAAAATGCACGGAAATAACTAAGACCGGTCGACCGGTCACCTCCATAGGTCGACCGGTCGAAGGTCTACTTCGACCAAATGATTGCCTGCTGATGGCGATCCTTCCCCATGCCTCTTTTGGTCACCAATAGCTTACATTTCAATGCAATTTATTAGGTTAATTCGAACAGGCAATTCGTCCGTCAATATGTAGAAACAGTTATGGGTATTTAGACATTGATATGTGAGAATTATCTCACCTGACAGTTGCGTTCCCTGCTTCCTCTTCTTGCTTGAACACACCCATCCTTTCAGAGCCCAACAGAACAATATAAACTCAAAATTCTCTTCGAACATTGATGCGTATAAATATGGAAACAAACATTCTCCCAGTTTTGAAGATTTTAAGTAATCCGTTTGAATTTTTTTTTTTTGAACAGTTTTAGTGACGAGGGTTTAGATAAAATCCAAATTTCAACTCCCCAGTCCCTTTTTTGTTCAAGCTTTGGGTATTTTCATACTTGCGTTGGAAGCATAGAGAGATGGAAATCTCTAGACAATGAAGCATCAGGAAATGAGATAATTAGAGTATGGTATGGGTTGTTGGTTATTAGGCTTAAGTTGTTTGGGCTTGGGTCTAGATAAACATATATATATATATATATATATATATATATATATATATATATATATATATATATATATATAGACTTTATTTTTCTTTTTAAAACAAAAATTCAATTCAATTTAAATAAATACAAATATCTATTTAACTTATTTTTCCTTCAAGTCATTGTTAATATGTGACAATACATCACTATTATAAGATATTTTATTTGTGTTTTTAACTTATTTAAATTCAATCATCTAGTTTTCACAACTTAAATCCTTTGTTAAACAATTTCAAAATTCATTTCCGAATAAAACCTCCAAATTCTTATTCAATTAATTAATTTACTATTGTTAACTTAAATTAGTTATTACCTAAAAATTAGGTTGTTATAGGCAATGTAATTATATTATTCAGTATATCTGAATTTGTGTGTGTTCATTTATAAGGTATGTGCTAAAATGAATTGTATGCGATGCTTTTGATTGGTTATGAATAACATATTGTGATTTGATTAATTTTAAAATTTTATATAGGAGTCCTATTTTAAAGAAAGTTGAAAAAATTATGTTATAAAGTATGTAAAGTAATTGTGTAAACAAATTTTTAGAAATTGCAAAACAAGAAATACGGAAGAAAACGAAACTTTGTATTCCGATGATTTGAAATTAGAAGGATAAATTATATTAATGAGGTTTATTTTAAATCTTTAACAATAATTGTAATATCTTTGGTGTCACACTTTTTTGGTGTCGGTATGAACTATAAAAAATGCCCCTAATACCAAATCTTAATATTACTTGAAAATAAGATTTGACAATTAATTTTTTTTACAAATTCAAAACGTTCATCTCCAAATATTATCAAACCTTAATATCACTTAAAAATAGAATCTAGCAAATAAAGATCTTTTACAAATTCAAAACGTTTATCTACAAATACCATCGAATCTTAATATTGTTTAAAAATAGGAGTTAACAAATAAATTATTAATTAATAATATAAATAAAAAATTCAAACTTAACAAAAATTAGATCCTGCAACTTAGAAATAAAAGTTAAACTAACAACAAATGATTTCAACGTAAAAGCATGGTTAAATATTTCTAGAAATCAATTTATTTTGAATGTGCTAAATATATACAATTTGCAGAAAAAAATTCACGTGCGAAGCGCGTGCCGTAACAGTCGTGATAAATAAATAATATTTGATATAAATAGATACCATAAGAAGCAATTGTTTTGTAAAGTGTAAAGTTTAGAAAATTATTATTGGGGAAAAGTTTTATCGAGAATTAGATAATTATAATTCAAAACACATTTTGAAGTTTTGCTGAAAAGTAAAAGTTGGGATAACCGGATCATTAGAATAAATTAGAAACAAAGAAACTCATTTAACCTTATATTTGTTTCTTTTATTAAAATGTTGAACTTTATAGAATAATAATGGTGGGATATAAAAGTTCTTTTATAAAGCAAAGAAAAGAGATTTGTAAAATGAGTTTAAAGGGAAAACATAAACTTCGAGTCAGACAAAAAGTCTGGTGTGAATAATAACCTACCATCTCGAACCATATTGATACCTAGTGAGACCACACGGCTTAGCGGAATGGGTTTTCCCCTCACTAGTATCTTAACCCAATTTATAATAAGCATATATTGTGCACCTGCATCCACAATGGTTAAGATGTAATATACTAAGATGTATCATGATGATATGCAAACATGCACTATGCTCTTGCTTCCCATCCCCATTCACCTGACTAACTGTCTCAAGTTATAGTTTGTAGGGTCACTATTAACATATTAGTTTTTATGGGGTGACTAATAACCTATTCAATTCTTTATGGATTCTATCCACTTTCATAGTTTTCATAGGATCACTATGAACCTATTGGTTTCTACCAATACTATTATCAAATCATAGTTTTCATGGGATCACTATGAATCTATTGGTTTTTACCAGTAACATATCCAATCATAGTTTTTATGGGATCACTATGAACCTATTGATCTCTTTCAATAACATTATCCAATCATAGTTTTCATGGGATCACTAAGAACCTATTGACTCTTGCCAATAACAATTTCCATAACATAGTTTTTATAGGCTTACTAATAACCTTTTTAACTCTATAGCCATTTGATTTAGCTTACATTTACTATTGGGTCAACCTAGCGGGTCATCCTATCCTTTAACACCCCAAAATGCTCATATAGGTTGTAAAGTGAATATGATAATACTGCATTCATGATAACTGATCAAATGATACACACCATATAAACATCCATAGTTTATTTCCAAATATTTATTTTTTTGAAGAAAGGTGGTCAATACTCTTAACCTACCTATTTACTAAGGAGAGCTTCCTTTCGAAAACATAAAATATGTTCATAATCTATTGCTTAAAATTTTAGACATCCTCTTTCGAAGCCATAGAATATATCTTTCAAAACTTGGAAACGTCGCTTTCGAAACACTTAAAAACATACCTTTCGAAAGTATTGGGTTCAAGTAAAAAGTTATGGAAGCATAGCTTCAAAACCAATTAAAAGTGTTTCTTTCGAAACCATAGTTTGAAAACAAAACAAACTACAAAGTATGTAAAAGGGGACACATTCGAAAGCTATCCCTTCGAAAGACCTATGGTGACAGCAACATGCTTCCGCATATGTACTTGGGTTTAAATAAGCAGCTTCAACCATGCCGAAAGGTATGTGAGTGGCACCCACCCTTTCGCATGTATAAGCTAAAAGAAAAGCGGCTTTAATGGTTGCAGAAGGGTATCGATTCGAAACCCTACCCTCTAAACTCAATGATTCAAAGAGTTATAAAAGTGGCCACTTGCTAAGGCGAAAGGTTTTAATGCGGCAGCTAGGGTATTGAAGGGGTTCAAAAGCAGCAACCCTTTCAAAGATATTAAATCAAAGGTAGGTTTATAGATTCGATACCTGGAAATACTATTCCACCCCTTACGCATGAATACTTTCGACACCTTTGCTACATTTCGCATAGGTCCAACACTTTGTACCACTAGCTTGATACTATGTATATTGGCACCAAATGGATGCAGAAGGTTTAGAGGCGGGTGTGTATGAAGTCGAAATCCAGCAGGGTGAAGCGGCGAAGATGTAATTTGGATAAAAACTGCATTTTTGCTTATTAGAGAAAATAATTTTCACCTAGCATCAATCTTTGTCTCAATCTTATTGGTTTAGAAAACTTTATCAATTTCCTTTTTGAGAATTTACTGCTAAAATCAAATTTGGATTTGAAATAACTCAACACTTAAGCCCTTCTCCTTAATAAAAAATTTAAATATTTAAGTCCTCTAACTTATATAATTTATTATCCACAGTAATACACTTAAGAAAAGTCCCCAAAATCACCATAATTCATATTAAATATGTTTTCTAACATATAAAAATTTCAGACTTGAAAACATTAGTTAGTTGCCTTAAATAATTTAAATCTGAAATTAACTACTTTCTCTCTTAGAAATTCGTGATAAACCTATAATTACTTGGAAAAATATAAAACTTGAATCCCACTTCCGAATTAACATTTTTGACCATATATCAAAATGCAACACTTTTGGATGTCATATGATAAATTTTACAATCTAAAACCTACCATAAAATTCATATTAAGTTATATAATTCTTCAACAAGCATATGTATCCATTTAATCTATCAAAGCATATCATCATTCATCCAATCATATGGTTTTAAACCTCAAACCCGAATTAAAACATTCAAGATGACTTATATGAGACGGTTTAGATCAATATTCACCTTGTTTAGATAAGGAACTTGAGATTTGTTCTTCACTTTAATCTTCCTAGCTTGAATCTTAGCCTCTAATTGATTTTTGAGCTCCTCTTCACCTAGGGTTATGGCCGGCCTTGTTTTTCCTTTTGTTTATGTTTATGTTTTTGTAAGAATGTAAATGAGAATGAGAATGTTGTAAGGGGTTTTAGGAGTTATGGGGTTCGGCCATTCCCATATTGCCCTTACCTTATTCTCTCAAGTATTCAACTTATAAACCATTCTCATAGATTCATATAGTTAAGGCACGACCGTAATTAGTTTTCAAATCTCAATTCCCTTATCACTCTAGTCCCTACATTATTCTAGTTAATTTATCTAATTAAGTCTCCTGAATAATGCCATTGGGTGTTACAGACTATGAATCTATTGATCTCTATCAACTACCAGTCCCAGACTTAGTTTTCATGGGATCACTAAGAACCTATTGTCCCATGCCAATAACAATTTCCATAATCATAGTTTATATGGGCTTACAAAGAACTTGTCTAAACCAATAATCTTTTGATCAGTCTTCCGCATCCTATATTTTGGTCTGTCCGAACTCCTGGATGCAATTCTACTCATACGGGAGTTAACTCAATGAATATTCACTACTGAGTCAACCAAGCCTATTATTCTGCTCTTAACACCCCAAAATGCAGTTATGGGTTAATAATGAAGTGAATATGGTTACACAAGCATACATGATAACTGATTAAAAACACAACAATATAAACTTCCATGATTTATTTCCTTGTAATCATTTTCTAATGAAATATGGTTAATACCCTTAACCAACTATCTTTAGTAACAAAAGCTTCCTCTAAAATTTAAAAGTTAAATGCCATTTCAAAACTCTTTTTCATTGCCATGTATTTACTTTAAAAATGAGATTGGGTTCTCTAATTTGAAAACTAAGGCTTTCAACTTTATCCTTCAGATCATTGTGACATCATGAGTTACCCTGACATCACAGAGTAACCAAGCCCTCCTTCCCCTTCCATTTAACTAATGGGTTTGAAACAAGCGGCTATGCCCCTTTTGCCACTTTACTCTAGCAGCAGGACCTTTCGAATTCATAGCTCTAGCAATGCCGAAGGCCCCTTCCACTATTTCTTTGAAACCATGTAGAAGGATCCTGTCTACACCATTGATTGGGTGCAGAAAATCCCTTCCACCTCTATAATTAACATGCAAGTAGAAGGATCCTTTCGACACAATCAACTAGTGTGGAAGGTACCTTCCGTAATGGTAGGACTTACTCAAGTATAAAGGTGCGGAAGGTATGCTGTCGACATCGTTGATTGGTGCAGCACATCCCTTCCATATTCATTGATTAACATACTTATAGAGCATATAGGAGCGAAATGAACCCCTTCGACACTACTACCAGTGCGAGAGGTCCTTTCCATTATAGTTGGACTAATTAATGCGGGGGTGCACACTTGTTAAAGTGTATGTATGCGGAGGGACCCCTTCGACATTATTGATTAGTGCGGAAGGACCCTTCCGCCTTCATCCTAGACAAGGCTATATGTTAACTTCAGTGACTCCCCTGTCCCTTTAGTGTTCAAAGAAAAGCGGCATTGTAGGTTTTCGAAGGTATCTATGCTTTCGAAGGTAAGTGGCGTTGCTCTAATTATCATAAAAACTGATTTTTAACTAAGTAAAGCAATTTCTTTTTTACCTAACCCCTTATGTTGTAAATTTTCTATTAGATAACAAAACCTTTATAAAATTATTTTTAGAATTTTGCTGCCGCATGTAATAGCCAATGCTCCAATATTTAATTACAAATTATTAACTAACCACTTGTATTTAACTAACCATTGAATACTAATCTTTCTAATTAAATCTAAAATCACTCAAATATTTTGAAACAAATCTCAGAAATTCACATAAATTCCAAAATGATAATATCTTTATCATATAAAATATTCAGCTCGAAAATAATTAATTAATTCCTTAAATTAATTAAAACCCGAAATATCCATTTCTTTCACTCGAAAATTCATAATAAATTATCCATAGCTTGGAATATTATGAAAATTTAAAACCATCTCCAAAATAATGTTTTACAAAACATATTCAAAAATCATTGCACTTGGAAATCATTTTACACGATTTTGGCATAAAAACTGGACTACATTATTCCATAAATTCCTTGTTTAAATTATAACATGGCATTTAAATCAAAACATATCATCATTCATCCAATCATACGGTTTTAAACCTCAAACCTAAATTAAAACATTCAAGATGATTTATGGCTTATAAGTCATAACTCTTTCTCATTAATTAATTTAGTTAAGCCACGGCCTTAATTGGTTTTCAAATGTCAACTCCCTTATACTCTGATCTCTATATTATTCTATTTAATTTATCTAATTAAATATCCTGAATAATGCTATTTAAAATTAGGGGTGTTAAAGGCTCCCTTCCTTAAAGAATTTCATCCTCGAAATTCAGCAAGGACTATATACTAATCATAGCAATCATCTGTAACATCTCCTGACTAGCATACTAGCCTACCTGACTAGCAAATAGTGTATATATATAATAGATATAGAACATACACTTATAATAGATCAGGATAAGTATCTCTAATCTTTTCTTCTGTCTCCCAAGTACAGTCCTTCCTATTGTCGCTCCACTGAACTTTCACCAACTTGACCACCTTGTTTCTTAACCTCCTCTCATCTCTCATTACAACCCGAACTGGTTGCCTAAAAAAAGTCAAATCCAGTTCTACTATTAAGTCTTCGAGTGCAGTCGGAGGGATAGTTGTAACGACCCTAATTTTGGTTAACAATATTTAAGACATTTAATTAGATAAATTAAATGAAATAATGTAAGTGGTTAAGGGAATTGAAATTTGTTTAATTAGAGGGTAGTCGTGCCTAATTAAATAATGAACAAAAGAGAATTAAAATGAAATAAGTAAGAGTAATAGATAAGGGCAAAATAGGAATAGGTTATATTCTTATACCTTAAACCCTCATACCACTTTCATTTTACATGTTCATAAACAAAAAACTAAACCAAGCTTGGTCGGCCACCATTAGGAGAAAGCAAGAGAAAGATAAGCAAGAACCAAAAGAAAGAAGTTTAATCAAATTCATTCAAGAGCAAATCTCAAACTCCTTAATCACAAGCTAAGGTGAATAATAAACTACACCTCATATTTCTTATTTTTGGTTCTAGATCAGATCCGAATATGTTTTGCAAAGTATATGCCATGTTTTGAATGTTAAATAGATATATATGCTTGTTGAGGAATTTTGTTTGTTCATATAGATTTTATGGCAAGTTTTGATTTTGAAAAACCTATCAAATGACATCCAAATGCCTTGCGATTTTGACATATGGTCAGAAATAATACTTTAGAGATGGGTTTCAAGTTTCATAATTTTCTGAATTAACGTGGATTTATTATGAATTTTCTATTGAAGAAAATGGTTAAATTGAGTTTAAAGTTAATTATGGCTATAATATGTTAGCTTTGGGTCAGAAATGTATATGTGTTAGAAAAAAAATATTAAAAGTGATTTATGGGAATTTTTGGAGAATTTTCCTAAGTGTTTAAATAAGTATATAAATTATTTAAGCTATGAGACTTAAATGTTTTATATGTTTATAAAAGGAGAAGGGTCAATTTGTAAATGTTTTAAATTGTTAACCTCTGAAATTCAGCAGCATTTTTAGAAAAGATTTTGAAAAAGTATTGGTAACCAATCATATGTTGTCAAACAAAGTAAGTTATTTAGAAAGAAATTACTTTATAAAGTTAAAAATCAGTTTTATAAGGTTTATCTGCTTCGCCACTTATAGCATCACCTTTCGACCTCATACTACTACCTCCATCTAAGTCAAAACCAATACACATGGTATCAACTTCGGTACATAGTGGATTGGAGTTGGGCGAAAGGTGTGGAGTCGAAATAGGGCTTTCGAAGGGGTTGAAGTAGCTTCTGAAAACTTAGAGCTATTTTTGTTGTAAATGAGGCTTTCGAATGAGATGGCTTTCGACTTGGTCTATTGTTTTAAAGAAAAGAGCTTTCGAAAGAGGTTGCCACCTTTGTTTTAAAAAGAAGCTTTCGAAGATGTTGAAACCCCTGCTGCCGCATTCTTCCTTTTGAAGCAATGCCTTCGAAAGTGTTCTTTTTTTTAAACCTTGAAGTCGCTTATCCAATGCTTTTGAAGTGGTTGGTTTTGACACCATCTACTTTCTGTAATTTAGGAAAATGCTTTGAAAGAGTTGCTTTCAACCCAGTTCTTTTAAGACCCTTTTAACATTTTTAAAGCTAAACCCAAAGATTTTGAAAGGAATGGTTTTAAAGGTTTTGAAACTATGTTCCACACATTTTTACTTGAACTTAATGTTTTCGAAAGGTTTGTTTTAAGTAAAGGACTTTAATACTTTCGAAAGGTATTTAATTAAGGTTTCGAAGGGGAGGTTCCCCAATGTTTTCGAAAAGTTTACCTTTAGTGTTTGAATGGAAGGTTTCCAATGCTTTCGAAAGGCAAATAGAAGTGTTTTGAAAGGAGGATGACAAAGGTTTTATAAAGCTTTCGAAAGGGACACTTTCAATGTTTTTGAAAAGTCTTTTGTAAATGGTTTCGAAAGGTATGTTTTGGCCTATTGGCTTAATGTTACAAAGTAAAGTAGTTAACTTATTTCGAAAGGGGTACTTTCAAAGGTTTCGAAAGTGATTGTTTTAAGATTTTAAACAAAGGTTTTGAGGGTTTTCATCAACAATGTTTTGAGTAAAGCATATCATGGTAAAGAGATTTGAGTAAAGCAAGTAGTATGTTTTCCTTGTTTAATTATGATTTAAAGTGTAAAATCAAATTGAAAGATGTTTTCAAGGAAATTTTTATGGGTAGTTAACCCTAAGTAAATGACTCAGATATTTGATGTTACATTAGCTATAGCCCCTAGCTATATTGAAAGATGGGACTGGTATAGGGTCGCGTCCTATACATTAGATATAGCCCCTAGCTAATTTAGTCCAAAATTCCAATGTGTAAGGCTTTGTCACAGGTAAGACTTAAATGATGTTACACATTAGAAAGGAATATACAGAGAAGGAGGATAGGCTATTTGTGAGCCCTCAAAACCATTAGGATCAGCTGACCCTGGGAGAAGTAAGTAAAGGACATATCGTCCAAAAGTGTGTCTAATAGATGTTAGATTATTTATTTTGACTGGTAGGCCCGAGTCAGCCAATGGTTAGTAGTTAGCCAAACAAAACTATATTGTTTAGATAGATAGTCCATTTATTACCTGATTTATGAGCATATATGATATTGCTATTATTATTTTAATAAGTTTGATTGCAGGATTTTGATTTGCAAAAATATATGTTTAAAAGGGATATTAGTGAGGGGAAACTCATTCTGCTAAGCAACGTGGTCTTACTTAATATCAGTAATCCGAGATGTAATAGTATTATGCACACTAGGCTTTATGTCTGACTCGAAGTTTATGTTTTCCCCTTAAACTCTCGGGTGCTCAAAATTAATATGAGTAGATTGAAAGTCGGGATTTTTAGGTTTAGTAGGTTTGCACGAATAATGCTTCCAAAGATGTGCAGAAGGCAAGGCTAGCTATATAAGAGCTATTTAGTTTTATTTCCATTGTGATGTATTAAGACTGATATGTCTATTTAGTACTCTGATCATCCAAGGGGCATCTTCATATGTCGCTCTTGGCGTATTTTGTAATAATTATATTTGTTCAAAACCTGAGAATCGTTTTGGGATTATGTATCTGAATATGAAATACTGATTTGAAATGTAATCAGAAAAGTTGTTTTAACCTATGTTGATTTTATTTCATATTCACGTGCTTATGATATTATGGATACCATTAACATTATCGTTTTTTTTCACCGGAAGTTAGTACTATGGATGACTGCAGCATCTGTAAGGCTTAGCTTTGAACCTCAAGATAGGGGATGTTACAACTTGGTATCAGAGCATAGGTTTACGAAAAACTTAAAAGAAATTTCAAACTTAAAATGATTTTGAAAACATAATCCTAAGAAATAAAAAAAAAGATTAGCGTATGGGATAACAATATAATAACGTACTTGTATTTGCTATATATAAGTATATGTTTTATCTCTATTCTCCTATCTCTATTAGGCTATTCTTCTGTATCTTACAAAGGCTCGAATGCAGATTTTATAGACGTAAGATATGGATGCTAGAAGTGGAAGAGTTAACATTGGTGGGTGAAGCACCACAACCAATGGGAATGCCAGACCAAGGGTTAGGCACAAGCTGCAAATGTAGGTGTTGGAGTTCCGCAAGTTGGTATGGGAGCAATGTATCAGTTTTTCATTAACATGATGAAAGCAGGAGTTGCTGCGGGGTTAGGTGGAGGAAATGCTGAAGGAGGAAATCAAGAAGCTCCAGTGGTTAATAACTTTGCCGTTTTGAGTAGAGATTATGCTCGGCTGGTGGGAAAGCCGTTTATTAGTACTGAAGATGCAATTGAGGTGGAGAATTGGTTACTTCATTTGGAGAGGATTTTTGCCGATTTGGGGCTCAATGATGAGTAGAAAAGAAGACTCGCTTCTAGACAACTATAAGGGGCAACACTGTATTGGTGGAACAGTGTTACTGTTGGAGTTAATGAGGAGACTATGACTTGGGCTGAGTTCAGGAGAAGGTTTAATGAAAGATTTATGTCGGAGATTGCTAAGTCCTGCTCAGGAAGTTTGCTGAATTGGAGCAGGGAGATATGACAGTGCTTGTGTTGGGTGCGTTTCCACCCTTTACCAGACCAAGTCCACCGAACCAACCAACTTACTGAACCAACCCACTTCCGGCACTACCGAGTCGAAGCTACGTAGACACTACCGAATCATCTACCTCCATCCACTGCCGAACCAGAAGCAAGGGAAGCCACCACCGGGCCACTTACTACCGAATCAACCTCCACCGAACCAACGCACTACCGGATCGACCTCCACCGAACCAACGTACTACCGAACCAACTTTACCAGGCCAGATTGCATCAGCCCAGGCCCACCAGTAGCTATATACATCCAAGACCCCTACCCCCAGCCTCACTCTATAAATAGAGGGGCAGGGTTACACCAATGGGGGACAAGTTTGAGAGCTCAAGCACGGATAGAACTTTTAAACAACGTTCATATACTTGTATCAAAGCTTTGTACTTGTAATCTGAACAAGAAAGGAGAAATAATATATAAAGTGGACGTAGGCACATTCTGGCTGAACCACTATAAATTTGTGTGTCTTTTACAGTTTAGTCCCTGCTTTTTACATATTTGCATAAATCATCTAGATCACTAAAAACAATATAAAATCAACTAAATCATACGACTTGGAGGTGTTTGCCCATTTTTTGTGCAAACATTTTTGGTGCTTTCACTGAGAACGAGAAGCTCGAAGCTTCAGCTTCTCCCACTTAACCTTCTTCCTAACAACGTCGTTCATTGCTTGGAAAACATGCCTCCAAGGCAGAAAAAAGACGTTAACAAAGGAAAGAACATCGCAACTAGCAGTGTTCCAGATCTAGTGGTCACAGATCAAGTAAATCGTCCCATTCCAACAGTAGTAACAAATGAAGGTCAGGCAAATCCGACAACCCCTGCCACAGAACAGCCGGCAGCAATTACTAGGGCAGATCTAGACAGGGTTGTGGCTGAAGTGACTAACCGCTTCACATCCCAGCAGGAAGCCTTGGTGGACCAACTCATGTCACGCTTAAGGGATGCTTAAGAGTCCAACCGCAACACTGAATCATGGGGTGAGTCCCAGTCTGGAGGATCTCAGAGACAACAAAGATCTTCCTTCTTCGAAGGAGATAATGACAGAAGCGGCCATGGTAGGAGTCGAGACTGAGCTCAGCCCGAAGTTAGACCTGAGGAAATGCTTGGAACCGAACCCAACGGGGGAGGTACCGGGCGGAGGTCAACTGTAGCCGAGCCTGTCGTACTGCCTAACCACGGAAACACCAGTGAACGGGGCCGAGCTAGAGTCCAACCCGAAGTTGGACCCGAGGAAGTGCTTAGATCAGAACCCAGCAGGGGAAGATCAAGGAAAGGGCCAATTGTAGCTGACCCTAGCATGCTCCCAGAAGACCAAAGACAGCCACTGGAAAATATCAGGAATGATAGACGATACCATCCCTACAGGTCATCTGGACGGAATCAATCCCACAGAGCAGAACCGAACTCATTTCTATTTGCTCCAAATTCTGATGAAAGGATGGCACGCTTGTTCAGAGAGTGAGTCCAACGGGATCAAAGAGATCGAGGGATAGGCGCTTGGGTAACCAGCCCCTTTGCCCGCAATATCGAAATTGCCATCACCCCCCGAGAATGGAAAATGCCAACAATGGAACCTTACAAAGGAACCTCCGACCCCGTTGTACACTTACAGAGATACACACAACATATGCTCATGAGTGGAGCAACAGAAGGAGTGCTGTGCAAATGCTTTCCGCTATTCTTAGCAGATCTAGCTACCTCCTGGTTCTGCCATCTACCCCAAGGGTCCATCAGCTCATGGGAAATGTTGAAAGAAAAGTTCATCAACCAGTTCCGCATTCATGTGGAGCAGCCCAAGGATGCTTATTCCTTATCCAGTATCAAACAGAAACCTAGAGAGAAAGTGCAGCAATATCTAACCCGATTCAATGCCGCAGCGGCCGCAGTCCAAGATGCCGATGAGAAGCTTATCCTAATGGCCCTCTATAGCGTTGTGCATCCCGATACTAAATTTGCTAGGAGATTGACCAAAGAAAAACCAGCTACTTTACCTGATTTCTTCCATGAAGCTGGGAAATATATGAGGCTTGAAGATGCTGCCACTGAGAGGCAGACATGGCAACAAAATAAGGCAGCTCACGGCAACTCGCCCGCTGTAGCAAAGGACGTTCGAAGAAATGATTCTAGAGACAACGCTGGGGGCAGGAAGGGAGAAAAGCGTCTATATCGGCCAGGACCGAGATTTGAAGCTTACACCCCGTTGAATGATACGATCGAAAACATCTTCCTGGCCACTCAAGACGAAGTTAAATACAAACGCCCCCCGCACAAGAAGGAATCAGATAACGCAATTAAGTCTGGAAAATTCTGCCGCTTCCACGAATCCCATGGGCATGATACCAACGAATGCCATCATCTCCGGGACTTAATTGAAGAGCACATCAGAAGAAGAAGACTAGAACGCTATGTAAAAGGCCAGAATAGGACTCCAGTTCCTGCCAATGAGAACCCAAGGCTACCCTCCCCAGAAATAGGCAGAGGAAATCGCAACACCAGCGGCTCCAGTCAAGAGAAGATAGTGGTCCATACCATCTCGGGAGGGCCGCACATCGCCGACGGAAGCTGGGAAGAGATGGAAAGTTACGGAAAGTCACTTAGAAACAATGAAGAATGCGTCAATTCTATTATATATGAACGCCACCCGAATCGGATAGAGAATGGTGACATCACATTCGGTAGGCGTGACCTGGAGGGAAGGCAGTACCCTCACACGGATCCCATGGTTATCTCTGCCCGGCTCGGTCCAGCCGAGGTTTTCCGAATTCTAGTAGACACTGGAAGCTCAGTGAATATCCTATTCAAGCATGCCTTTGACAAAATGAAGCTGTCATTAAAGGATGTTCTTCCCTGCAATAAACCACTACAAGGTTTCACAGGAAATGCGAAGATGCCCCTCGGGCGACTGGATCTCTTTGTTGAAATTGGAAGTCATCCCCATTCCGTTGTGCGGAAACAGACATTTGTGCTGATAGAAAGCCACTCGGCCTACAACGCTTTCTTAGGAAGGCCAGCCTTGTCTGACTTCCAAATTGTCCTGGCCTCATGGTGCCTGAAGATGAAATTTCCAACGGACAATGGAGTAGGGGAGGTAGAGGGAGACCAGGACATTGCTCGAGATTGCTATGTAACTGAACTTCGCAATAACCACAGGAAGGATAAAGGGAAGAGTGTAGAGATTGCCCTCTGCACAAAACGTTTGGAAGCATAGCAACTAACGAAAGCCCCTCCTCTTCGATATACCAGCGACCCTTTCAATGAATTAGACCCCAGGGACAAAGAGGAGGAGGCCACCGTCGATCCTGGAGAAGCTATGGAATTTGTATCTGTAGACAGACATGACTCGAGTAGACTATTGAAAGTCGGGTCCCAACTAAAAGCAGAGTTGAAGGAAGGACTCATTGACTTCCTCCGCCACAACTTGGATGTATTTGCATGGTCACACGCTGATATGACCGGAATCTTCCCTGACATAGCATGCCACGTACTAAACATTGATCCTACCAAGGCGCCAGTAAAACAGAAAAAGAGAAGTATGGGGGCAGAACGATCGGCAGCCCTCGATGAAGAAGTAAAGAACCTACTTGCCAATGACTTCATACGAGAAGCCATCTACCCAGAGTGGATCGCCAACCCGGTGCTGGTAAAAAAGGCTAATGGGAAGTGGCGAACAGGCATTGACTTCTCCAACTTAAATGACGCCTGCCCGAAGGATTGCTTCCCACTTCCCCGAATCGATCAGCTTGTGGACAGCACAGCCGGGCATGAACTCTTATCTTTTATGGATGCATACTCAGGATATAACCAAATTCCTATGCATGCTCCCGATCAAGACCACACTAGTTTCATCACTTACCAGGGATTGTACTGATACAAGGTAATGCCTTTCGGACTTAAAAACGCAGGATCCACCTATCAACGCCTCGTCAACAAGATGTTTGCAGGACTAATAGGACAAACTATGGAAGTTTATGTGGATGACATGCTGGTAAAGTCAAGGGAAGCCGACGATCACGTAAGCCACCTGGATGAAATGTTTCAAGTACTTCGCCAATATGGAATGAAGATGAATCCTCTAAAGTGCTCCTTCGGAGTATCATCAGGAAAGTTTCTAGGATTCATCGTCCATGCCAGAGGAATCGAAGCAAACCCTGAACAAGTCCGAGCTCTGAAAGATATCAGGATACCTTCTACCCGAAAGGAAATGCAGATCCTAAATGGGAAGGTGGCCTCCCTGAGCAGATTCATCTTCAAAGCGACCGACAAATGCATCCCCTTCTTCGAAGCTCTAAAGAAAGAGAAAGGAAAATTCGAATGGACTGACGAATGCTTAACAGCTTTCCTTAACTTAATCGAACACCTCCAGAGACCACTAGTACTCTCAACTCCAAACAAAGGTGAAGAACTATACCTATACCTTGCTGTGTCATCTCATGCTCTAAGCACCGCATTGGTGAGAGAAGACAAACGCACGTAGCGGCCAGTATACTTTGTAACCAAGAGGCCGACGAATTGGCGAAGCAAGCTAGCATGAGAGACGACGCTATTTCCGGAGCAGTAGCCATCTCAAAGCAATTGACCCCAAGTTTTGAGCAAGTGAATCTGATAGCTGCAACCGAAGAAGCAACTTGGATGACTCCCATCCGAGACTACTTACAAAGTGGCACACTGCCCAACGGGCGTAACGAAGTCAAGAAAATCTTGAGGAAAGCTTCCTGCTACACAATACAAGAGGGCACCCTCTATCGGCGCGGCTTCTCTAACCCCATATTAAGGTGTGTCGCTGGAAGGGAAGCCAAGGAAATCTTATCCAACATCCATCAAGGAAGCTGCGGAGATCACACTAGAGGGCAGACTTTGGCAAGAAAGATACTCCGATATGGATATTTCTGGTCCACCTTAAGCAAGGATGCCTTAGATTTCGTCAGAAATTGTGACAGATGTTAGAAGTTTGCTATGATTCCGCGGCTACCAACAACTGAGATTACTCAAATGACCAGCCCTTGGCCCTTTGCAGTATGGGGAATTGACTTGATTGGCGAACTGCCAACGGGCCGAGGCGGAGCCAAATATGCTATAGTGGCAGTCGACTATTTCACCAAATGGGTGGAAGCAGAACCCCTAAAGAAAGTATCTTCAGCAAAAGTTATTAACTTCTTGATCAAAAATGTTCTATGCAGGTACGGAGTCCCATTCAAAATCATATCAAACAATGGACTTCAGTTTAATAGCGAAGAGTTCGCCAACTGGTGCCAAGAGCACGGAATTCACAAAAGGTTCTCATCCGTAGCTTACCCTCAGGCAAACGGACAAGTCGAAGCCGTCAACAAAATTTTCAAAACTCTAATAGAAAAGAAACTCGAAAAGTCAAAAGGCGCTTGGGTGGATGAACTTCCTACGGCACTGTGGGCCTATCGCACATCTTTCAGAACATCAACAGGGCATACTCCTTTCTCTTTGGCATACGGATCGAAGGCTATGCTCCCAGTTGAAACTATAGAGCCTTCCCACCGTAGGATCCACTATAACCTAGAAGAGAACGAAGAGCTCCTCCACATGTCTTTGGATCTAATTGAGGAAAGAAGAAATGATGCAGCCCTCAAAGCAGCAGCTCACAAGCAAAAAGTGGCAATGCAATACAACTCCAAAGTCAAGCATCGTAGCTTACAAAAAGAAGATCTTGTCCTCAAGCGAATCTTCCCGCGCCCCGGAGCGCTAGATCCAGTCTGGGACGGGCCATATGTAATTCATAAAGATCTCCACAATGGAGCTTATATTTTGTCAACAGTGGACGGGGAGGTGTTCCAGAGGGCATGGAACATCCAATACCTTCGTCGATACTTTTCTTAACTTGTACTGCCCATATGAAGTGAATTAACAAAGAGAATCAGTGGACGTAGGCATTTTCATGCCGAACCACTTTAAAAAACTTGTCTCTTTTTAACTTGTTCCTTTATATCTTGGCTGCTTGTCAACTTTATCCTTTTATGTTGAACAAAATCCTGTGTAATGACATTTCCATTCAAAACACATCGCAGCATGACTCCACTAGGACAAGACCTAACAGGTACTATACGAATCTATACCCTCGCCAATGAGACACTTTTGCTCCGGCATCCCTCTGCTGCGGGTTAACTCATTGCTCGCGACGGCCCTCAAAGCCAACTGTAATGAGCCGATTATAAGCCACCAAGAAGGCCGACTATAGCCAAGGCAGCTCATTACGGCGTTCGGCTCGCCGGCAACTGTGAACCTACTTTAAGCCCCAACATAAGGTGTGGCCAGCCAGGGGTAGTTCACGGTTGACGATCGGCACCCACGCTAGCCGACCACAGTAAATCGAATAATACCCACGATTACGGGCCATAATGGCCCGGGTAGTTACTGTGCGCGATCTCGGCTCCGATGCATCTTAAGTACGGCTGTGGTAAAAAAGATTAACTCCCCGCGGAGGCGTAAGATGGGTGACAAATGTCTCCAAGAACCACAGCTAGGGAAAGTGACTACAAAGCCCGTTTGCCACAAACTTAAGCACATCGAAGGCCTTCCGTGATTGGAAGTTTTACTATTTCTCATATTCCCATTTTATTTAAAAAACTTTTCTCCTATCCTCTATAACGATCCCTAAAGTACAGGACACAGAATAAGAGACATTCGCTAATGGGAGTGGGAACTCACAACGGGATACTAGGCCGCATTCCATACTCAGTCACACAAGACATTCAAAGCTGCCATCTACAAGTAAAATATAAAGGACGGTATTTTCTTCTTTCGTGTATAAATACGTGGCTGTAATTTATTCACACATCACACTAACATTGCAAGACATGAAATTATGTTTTAAGCAAGAACTTGGCGTTAAACACAATTGAATCACAGGCATATGCAGAGCTATATTTCTTATACAACATGTCAAAACAACAAAAGCATTCAAATACGACAGAATCAGCTTAAGTTAAAAAATTACATGCCAAAAATAATGTTGTTTATTACAAGTAACATAATTGCAACCTAAAAGTTACGTTACTATTTTGAGACTAACATGTACAACAATGTCAAGTCAACAAAAAGATATCCAGGTCAAGTCAAGGAGCCGGCTGCATCAGAGCTTTACCCTTGTCCTATTGCCCACCTGTCCGGTCAAAGAAAGAATTCGTTAGTGATAAGCAACCAAGTTAACGGAAAGACTAGAAGGGAAGACTTACCAGCGCCCGCTTCCTGACCATCCTGATCATCATCCTCTACTTGCACACTTGCCTCCTCAGCAGCAAGCAGCCGCATACCCTCCTTCACCGCCACCTTCTCCTCCTTGGTAAACTGGGCAGTGACCACATCCATTCTGAAGACCGTGCCACCCTTTTTATCTGCATCAGCCCTAGCCTCCTCCAGAGCCCTGAGATAAATCCTGGCCATAACTCGGGGGTAATCATCCATCCAGGATAAGTTACCATATTTCCAAGTATGGAAATACATATCCTGGAGCATCTCATCCATCATCCCCTCGTTTTCCTCAAGTCTCCCCGATAATTCCTATACCCACTCGAGGTCCTCTTGTCGAACCTCATCCACCGTTGCAATAGCCATGTCAATCCGCTCCTTGTAGGCGGCCTCCATTTTTCGCAACTCTGTCCTGCTGGCCTCTTCCATAGTCTTCTTCAGTTGCCTGGATGCGGGCTCATGCTGAGAAATTTGAATTGCTTGATCGACAAGTTGCTTAGCCTGGTCGGAAACCATTAACCGTAACCGAATGTTGGAACTCCCAATTTCCTCCCCGACCTTGACTAGTCGGGCATGATGCCCCATCAATTTCCTGGTCTCCTCGGCAACCCGGTCGATGTTCGCCTTAGCTTCATCCCCCAGAGTTACAACCCGGGTGGTAAGAAAATCAAGGTCCAGGGACTTAGCTTCGTCAAGCACCCGTACCATAGGATTATGAGGGAGAAGGTGCTCACCAGTAGCCTCATCGAAGGAGATGTCATGAGAGGCCGGGTCCAGGTCTGGATGACCCGCAAACGGATTACGAACCAAGCCAGGGTGATCAATCGGGGTGACGGTTGGATTCTCAGATGGATGTGGGGAGGGCATAAACTCAGTATCCTCCTCCGTAATATCGTGAATAGGCTGGAGTGGGGCCGGAGGGCCAGGAGGAGATTCAAACGAAGATTGACTCCTCTTCCTATTTTGTATATCTTCTTCAATAACTCCAAGAAGAGGACGATAGCCGACTACGTCTCCAGGGCGGTTAGTAGGAGGCTTCGGTTTGGCAGAAGCTTTGAGAAGTCTGTATTGTTCAAGCCTGTGCCGAAGATCTGAGGTCTTGGCCGTTTTGCCCGCTCCTGGAATGAAAACCAAGTGTCACCAGCATGCATTGAGCCATCATTCAAGAATTAAAAAGAATAAAAAGAAATTCACCTTGAATCGCAGAAGTTGCATCAGTAGAAGCACTCCTGGAAGATAAATCGGCGCCAGTCCCGGCCTTACCAGCTTTCTTGGGCTTCTCCGCCAGGGCCGGTCCTTCCTCTAACTCTTCGAAGGCTTGGCGGAGAGCGTCATCTGTCCACTCTTGAATCACGCCTGCCTGCCCAGGAGGCAAAGCCCCGGTGCCATCACCGCCCTGTCCTTCGCCACCATCATTGCCATGACGATCACCGTCACCTTCTCTACCACTTCCACTCTCCGCCTTACCTCCTTCATCCTCGCCTTTTTCCCCCTCCACATTTTCCTCCTCCTGAACATCTGGATGTGTGCTGGGAGAGGGTCCATCGGACTTCTTGAGCTTCTTCCCCCCGGCGACTGGATGTATCGAGAAGGGTCTCCTTTTGCTGCTCTTCGCTGTGGCCCCTCCTGTAGCTTTGGCAGCCCTCCCCTCCACCGTGTCTCTCTGCTTGACCACGGACTGATGTGGTAGAATCAGGTTGTGCCCCAGAAGTGTAGCGTTCCTGATCAAGTAAGAAGCCGACCTATCCCTTCCCGAAATGGCTTCTATTTCCGTAGCCATCTGAACCAGGCGATCGTTCTCCATGACCGCAAAGCCACCTGTGGCTAGCAAGAAATAAGAACACAAAAGAAGAAGCACTGCAGTTGTTTCCTGGAGATTTGACCAGGCAACTGAGCACTCGACATTAGCAGGTACTCGGCATCTATAGTACTCGGCATCTGGACTACTCGACGTCAACTAGTGCTCGGCATCTCATAGTACTCGGCGTAGTACTCAGCATTCATAGTACTCGGCGTAGTACTCAGCATCTCATAGTACTCGGCGTAGTACTCAGCATTCATAGTACTCGGCGTAGTACTCAACATCTCATAGTACTCGGCGTAGTACTCAGCGTCACATAGTACTCGGCGTAGTACTCGGCATCCATAGTACTCGGCATTAGGTAATACTCGGCCTCAGGTCGTACTCGGCAACAGGAGCACTCGGTACTTAAAGGAACTCGGCAACAGTAGTAGTCGGCGTAGTGCTCGACATCCAGTAGAACTCAGCGATAGGAGTACTCGGCATCCAGAAGACGTTCAGCGCACATGACTACTCAACATGACTGTATCGTTCGGACAAAATGCTTCGTTCGGCCAGAATGCGTCGTCCGGCCAGAGAGCACTGTTCAGTTTAGAGCTTCAGATGGAGGCATGTTCGGCTTTAACAGACAACCATTCTGCACTTCCCACACATCAAACACACCGTTCGGCATAAAAGGGATGGTTCGGCATAGCGGCGTTCGACATACCTTGCTCGGCATACAGCAACCACTGTACTCGGGCTAGAGTGTTCGGCCATCAGCCCACTTGGGAAGTCCAGTCCATATTTGTCTATAAATAGAGGGGCAGGGTCACAGTGAAAAGGGATCCTTTTTTGGGAGAGAACACTGGGGAGACTCTGCCATTTTTGAGACTCATCTTCTCTACTTAACAACTTCATTCAAGCATTTGATTCACGAATTGTATTTGTAATCATCTATTAAGAAGATCAATAAAGTTTAACCTCAAAGTGGACGTAGGCAATTACGCTGAACCACTATAAATTTGGTGTTCTTACTTTCTGCATTTAAAGTAGCATTCTCTTCTCTGTTTAATTTGTTTTCATCACTTATATCTCTACACAATCTTTCTCTAAGAGGTTAGTGACCAATTTTGGTGCTAACACTTTGGTGCTTTCACTGAGAATTGAATTCTCAGACCTCAAGGATCTGCTTTGAAGCTACTGGATTGAACAAATCCCCCAAAGAAGATCCGACTCACTGATAGGACATCCGTTGATTCTACTCAGAGTTCATACCAATAACTCTACAATGGCAGGACCACGTACCAGGTAAGCTTCTCATAATGCGGATGCCCACGAGACTGCTAGCGTGCAACAAGCAGGACCTAGCAACCAACCAGCAATTCCGGGTGAAGGAATTTCCGCCCAGGACCAAACTCCAGTTGTCACCAGAATAGAGTTCAACGACTTGATGAGAGAGCTCAGGGAAAGCAGGAGACAACTAGGAGAGCAAATGCAAGCTAACGCCAACCTGATGGCACAGCTCACTCAACAGCAGCAACAGAATGCTGGGGGCAATCCCGCTCCTTATTCCTCATCTGATAGCTCTACTTCCTCCGATGAACCTCCCAGGCGCAGACGCCGCAAGACTGAAGCTGCACGAGCAGAAGCTGCTGTTCAAACAGCTGGAGACCGTGACCAAGCAAGAGCTGGAAACTTCAGGACCGGAGTACAAATGGAGGATGGAGGCCCAGATCATCAAAACGCTAACGATGTCGAACCTCAAGACGCACGATTGGCAGATCGCCAGGAGAGGAGGCATCAGTATGGACAGGTGCGTAGAACAGACTCTAACCTTCCACCTTCCATACAGTCACCAGATCTGACAGCCATGATCAGGCAATTGATGAAAGAAAATCAGGGCTTATCGAACGATGATTGGGGAGTGTCAAGAAGTCACACTCCGTTCACGGATGTTGTGTTACAGGCGGCGTACCCAAGAAAGTTTAGTATGCCAACTATCCCTGCGTACGAGGGAAAGACTTGACCCCAGACAGCATGTCATGAGGTACGAATGGATGATGGATTCAGCTAGAGCAAATGATGCCACCAAGTGTAGATGCTTTCCAATTACTCTATCTGGGATCGCTACTATGTGGTTTACCCGACTTCCTCCGCGGTCTGTATCCAATTTCGAGGAGTTGGCAAAGAAGTTTATTGAGCAGTTCAGGATACACACTACTCGTCCGAAGGACGTAATGTCTCTGTCAAGTGTAACCCAAAGTCCCGGGGAGTCATTGAAGGAATATTTACAAAGGTTCCATGTCGCGGCAACTGAAGTCAGTAATCCCAATGATCATGCAATTCTAATGGCTGTGATGAGAGGTGTGGATCTAGAGTCTGAATTTGGAGACTGGTTGGTAGGAAAACCTCCGACCACACTAGAGCGTTTCTACTCAAAGGCACACCAATTCATAAGGAGAGAGGAAGCCAGGTGGGTAAGACGAGATAAGGCACCAGGACCTGTCCAAGAGTCTATGAAAAGCAACGTTGCTGTGAAGCAGTCCAGAGACAGCTCGGGAAAGGTCCAAGTCAATGTCCAGAATAAGCCTGGGCAGCCTAAGGAGTCCGGAGGAAGAAATCAAGGGAAGAAGAGAGAAGCGGGGAAGTGGAAGTCGAGAATTCCAAGCTACAGCGAGTATACTCCGCTGAACGCGCCACTTGAGAACATTTACCTATCCACCTGCAATACTTTTCAATACAGAAAGCCACGTCCAAAAGAATCAACCGAGGAACAGAAGCGGACCGGGAAATATTGTCGCTTCCATGAGACTTATGTGCATAATACGGAAGAGTGCAGACACCTGCACGACGCTATCGAGAAATTGATCAAGCAAAAGAAGTTGCAAGAATTTGTGAAGGATCCACAGGACGGAGGACAGGGAACGTCCAACCCAGGTCGCGCACCAGCCCCGCGTCATCCCGAGGAGCCTGCCTGACCCGTAGGTAGACTAGTCATAAATACAATTATCGGCGGACCTCACCCCGCAGATAAGAATTGGCAAGAGATGGAGCGATATGCAAGTTCCCTGAAGCATGCAGATTTTGAGTGTTGTTCGAACGCGGAGGATGGGACCCCCGCTAAGCAGCAACGCGTAATGACAGACGATATAGTGTTCAGAAACAGAGACGTTGATCAGGTAGAGGCTCCGACCATCGACCCAATGGTCATATCTACGACGATCGGACCAGCATATATGAAAAGAATTCTGATTGATTGTGGAAGTTCTGTCAACATAATCTTCAAGAAGGCTTACGACCAAATGAAAATGGAAACAAAAGACTTGAAACCATCCAAAGCTCGTATTCACGGCTTTAACGGCGTTGCGACCGATGCAGTGGGGTATGTCGAGTTACTAGTTGAACTGGGACAAGGCAAGCGTCGGAGAGTGCAAATTCTACCCTTTGTAGTTTTGGATGTGGATTCTCCATATAATGTTTTCTTGGGCCGACCGGCCCTGGTTGAGTTTAGGGCAGCGTTAGCCCCGTGGTGTTTAACTTTGAAGTTCCCAACTGACAAAGGAGTAGGTATTGTTCATGGCAACCAAGCAGCTGGTCGTTCCTGTTATGTGGCTGAGCTTCGAGAGGCCCATCGGAGGGAGAAGGGAAAGGTTGCGGACAATCCCGTCCGCATCCTTAATACGGATAATTGACAAGTAGTGCCCGAGCCCTGGCTCGTGCACAGTTCTCGGATCTTCAGAGACATAGATTCGAGAGACGACGATGAGAAACCCAGGGAAGAGAAGGCATCACCGGCCGAGTTAACGATTGACATCTCAGTCAGCCGAGACGACCCTTCGCGAATACTAAAGATCGGGTCACATCTTGGCCCCGCGATGACTGAAGACCTTAGCGACTTCCTCCGGTCGAATCTTGATGTTTTCGCCTGGACGCATTCTGATATGTGTGGGATTTCTCCCGCCATCACGAGTCATATGTTGAACATAGACCCAAAATACGTTCCAGTTAAACAAAAAAGGAGAGGAATGGATCCGGAGAGGTCCGCCGCTCTCAGAGAGGAGGTGGACAAACTCAAAGAAAATGGGTTTGTCCGCGACGCCCTCTACCCTGAATGGGTATCCAACCCCGTGCTGGTAAAAAAGGCGAATGGGAAATGGAGGACTTGCGTAGATTATTCCGACTTGAACAAAGCATGCCCAAGGGACAGTTTCCCGTTGCCTAGGATCGATCAGTTGGTCGACTCCACCGCAGGACACGAGCTGTTATCATTCATGGATGCATACTCAGGGTACAACCAAATCCCAATGCATATTCCAGATCAAGAACACACCAGCTTCGTTACAAATGTCGGACTATATTGCTATGTAGTGATGCCCTTTGGATTGAAGAACGCAGGAGCGACTTACCATCGTTTAGTGAATCGAATGTTCAAGGACCAACTGGGTAGAACGATGGAAGTCTATGTGGATGACATGCTCGTGAAGTCACGACGGTCAAACGACCACATTCGAGACTTGGCTGAAATGTTCGACATACTCAGGTATTATGGGATGAAGATCAACCCTTTGAAATGTTCCTTCGGCGTTGCATCGAGGAAGTTTTTGGGATTCATCGTCAATGCTAGAGGAATCGAAGCTAACCCAAAAAAGATCCAAGCTATTCGAGACGTGCAAGTGCCCAGGACTATAAAGCAGGTATAGAGCTTGAACGGAAAAGTAGCTGCGTTAAGTCGATTCATATCCAGGGCAACTGACAAGTGCATCCCGTTCTTTGATATAATAAAGAAAGGAAAGAGGAATTTCGAATGGACGCCTAGTTGTGAGGAAGCATTCCGGGGTCTGGTGAGGCATCTGGAGAGTCCACCAATGCTGTCAAAACCAGTAAACCACGAGATGCTGTACGTATACTTGGCTGTATCCCCGCATGCGATAAGCATGGCTTTAGTTCGTGAGGAGGATCGAGTCCAGAGGCCTGTGTATTATGTTAGCAAGCGTTTAACGGGGGCAGAGAGAAATTACCCTAACATCGAGAAATTGGCTTATTGCTCGGTGATTGCGTCATGTAAGCTGCGCCCATACTTCCAAGCACACTCAATCGGTGTTTATACCGATCAACCCCTGCGGCAGGTACTCCAACGACCAGAAACTTCTGGAAGGTTGCTAAAATGGAACATCGAGTTAAGCCAATTCGATATCGCCTACTTGCCATGGAGAGCCATACAAGGGCAAGCATTAGCAGACTTTATCGCTGAGTTTACCATGCCCATCGAACCGGGTAGTCACGACGTCATTCCCCCCGTTCGATGGAAATTATACACTGATGGGGCATCAAACGACCGTTGCTCCGGCGCGGGCGTAGTTCTTATGACTCCGGAAAACCGATCAATCTGTTATGCTTTGAAGTTCGAATTCCCAGCCACAAATAACGAGGCAGAATATGAAGCACTCATCGCTGGCTTGAAACTCATCGAGGAACTCGGGATCAGAGCAGTTGAAATCTCTTGTGACTCACAGTTGGTGGTTTACCAAGTGCGGGGAGACTACCAAGCAAAGGGACGAAAGCTTGCTCCGTACCTTGTTTAGGTCCAAGGACTACTATCAAATCTTGAGCGTTATGACATTTCACATGTCCCGCGCGAACAGAACAAAGAAGCCAACTTATTGGCTAAGTTTGCGAGTACCGGCGATGCACAGCAAATGGGATTGTATCCCGTCGAAGTCTTGCATGCCCCGAGCATAGACGAGATGAAAGTCGATCGCGTGTTGGAAACGGAAATCGAGAAGGAATCATGGATAACCCCATTCAAACTGTACCTGACGACCGGGGCCTTACCAGACAAAAGAAACGAAAGACGACAGGTCCTACGAAAGGCCGCGCGATACGTAATGCAGGATGGGTCAATGTATCGAAAAGGATTCTCAGTTCCATTATTACGATGCATCACTCATGATGAGACAAAGCGGGTCTTAAGGGAGGTTCACGAAGGGGAATGTGGCGACCATACTGGGGGGCAAACGCTAGCAAAGAAGATCCTCCGCTATGGATATTACTGGCCAACCGTAAACCGGGACGCCGCAGACTATGCAAGAAAGTGTGACAAGTGTCAAAGATATGCGAAAATCCCAAGGACTCCATCAACGGAACTCACACAAATGGTTAGTCCCTGGCCATTTGCAATCTGGGGAATCGACATAATCGGCTCTTTGCCTATATCCAGAGGTGGCGCGAAGTACGCGATAGTTGCGGTCGACTATTTTACAAAATGGGCAGAGGCAGAACCTTTGGCCACAATCACCTCTAAGAAGGTCGTTAACTTCGTTGTACGAAACATTATATGCCGCTTTGGCCTTCCTCGCACCATCATTACGAACAACAGGACGCAATTTGAAAGTAGAGAGTTCAAAGAGTTCTGTTAAAAGTACGGCATCGAGAAAAAGTTCGCCGCAGTTGCACACCCGAAAGCTAACGGACAAGTCGAGGCCGTTAACAAAATAATCAAGTCCATACTGAAGAAGCGTCTGGAGAAGGTTGGAGGCAAGTGGGTAGATGAACTCCCGACAGCATTATGGGCATATAAAACTACTCACAAATCCGTGACCCGCCACACTCCATTCGCCTTGGCATACGGCTCTGAAGCCGTCATACCCGTGGAACTTGAAGTTCCATCGCACCGAGTGATATACTATGATCCCAAGACGAACCAGAATCTCTTGTTGGAATCACTGGACTGCATCGATGAAAAGCGTGAAGAAGCTGAATTAAGGGCGGCAGCGCATAGACACCGAGTCAAGCGTTATTACGACGGCAGAGTCTGCCCAAGGATCTTTGATGTGGGTGATCTCATTCTGAAACGAGTCTTCCCGGTACCATCACGTATGAATCCCAGCTGGGAAGGTCCGTACGCCATTGAACGGAAGCTTGGAGAGGGAACATTCAAGCTAGCGACCATTGATGGCACGACGCTCCCCCGAGCATGGAACAGTGAACATCTGTGGCACTATTACATTTAGCATGTTTTCTTTCTTGTTTTAGGCACTGTTATTTCCTATGTGTTTTTATTCAGTTTTAGCTTAGTTTCTTTTTAACTATGTAATCAAGCATTCTAGTTGTTTTTCATTAATAAAGGCTTGAAGCCGTATTTTCTACGAATCGCTAATGTTTCTATATCTCATGATCGGATGACGAATTACATTATCATATACGATATATAGACTCGTATAAACGATTCCAAATCTCCGAATCCCCAGAGCGCGGATCGGAGTACTCTAAGTCCTCGGAGCGCGGACTAGAGTATAAACGACTTCATACCTCCGAATCCCCAGAGCACGGAGCGGAGTACTCTAAGTCCCCAGAGCGCGGACTAGAGTATAAACGATTTCAAATCTCCGAATCCCCAAAGCGCGGAGCGGAGTACTCTAAGTCCCCGGAGCGCGGACTAGAGTATAAACGATTTCAAACCTCCGAATCCCCAGAGCGTGGAGCGGAGTACTCTAAGTCCCCGGAGCGCGGACTAGAGTATAACCGATTTCAAACCTCCGAATCCCCAGAGCGCGGAGCGGAGTACTCTAAGTCCCCAGAGCACGGACTAGAGTATAAACGATTTCAAACCTCCGAATCCCCAGAGCGCGGAGCGGAGTACTCTAAGTCCCCAGAGCGCGGACTAGAGTATAAACGATTTCAAACCTCCAAATCCCTAGAGCGCGGAGCGGAGTACTCTAAGTCCCCGGAGCGCGGACTAGAGTATAAACGATTTCAAATCTCCGAATCCCCAGAGCGCGGAGCGGAGTACTCTAAGTCCCCAGAGCGTGGACTAGAGTATAAACGATTTCAAATCTCCGAACCCCCAGAGCACGGAGCGGAGTACTCTAAGTCCCCGGAGCGCGGACTAGAGTATAAACGATTTCAAATCTCCGAATCCCCAGAGCGCGGAGCAGAGTACTCTAAGTCCCTAGAGCACGGACTAGAGTATAAACGATTTCAAATCTCCGAACCCCCAGAGCGCGGAGCGGAGTACTCTAAGTCCCCGGAGCGCGGACTAGAGTATAAACGATTTCAAATCTCCGAATCCCCAAAGCGCGGAGCGGAGTACTCTAAGTCCCTAGAGCGTGGACTAGAGTATAAACGATTTCAAATCTCCGAATCCCCAGAGCGCGGAGCGCAGTACTCTAAGTCCCCGGAGCGTGGACTAGAGTATAAACGATTTCAAACCTCTGAATCCTCGGAGCACAGATTCAGGAAAAAGTCCAAGTACTCGAGAGATGTGGGACGAGAAGTATGCCACGTCTAGAAATGTTTGAACGACACGAGAATGGACTGGGAGATAATGCAACTCATAAGAACTTGAGTTACGACTACAGTTAGTCAGCAAACCAAAGAAAAGCAAGAGAATCATTCAAGCGAAAAAGAAACTAAACTTTATTCGATAAGTTCAAAATGAGGTTACGTGGTTACTCCTACAAAACTCAGAATTCAGAGTCCATCTATACAAACTACAAGCTACGGAAGATAAAAGCAACTACAAGACTTAAGCAAGAAGCTCGTTGAACGAGTGTATCGATTATTTCTTCGATTTCTTCTTCTTGTCTTCCTTTGTTTTTTCCGATGACTCCTCTTTCTCACGCTTTTTCTTGGATTTCTTGGTTGCTAAAGAAGCAGAGTCAGGAGTAGGAGACGGAACATCCAGTGGTTTGAACTTGCCTGGGAGAATGATTTTCAAAGGTCTGTTCCGTGGGTCGGTCAGTTCCAGTATTCCAGAGGCGCCAGTGATTTCGATTTCGTCACTCCCTTCGGCAGGAGATGAAGTGTCAAGCTTATCGTCATCTAGCGCCCCAATCACTTGAGCATCGGGACCAGGAATTACTCCCGCATGAACAGCGTCGCTTGTTTTCTCTGCCTCCTCATTGGCGTCATCGCTCCTCGGAGTTGGCTCGGCGTCAGAACAACCTACATGAAAACATAAAGGATGGGCGTTAGAACGAGTAACCACCGCTGAAAAATGACGGGATCTTTCAACTTCTAGAGAAAGAAGAATTTCTTACCAGGTTCCGGTTGGCTATCGGTGGCACGTGGGGTTTCACCCTCCAAGATAGGGGATAGCACATGAGCACCGAGCACGGGATCTTCGGGGTCATAACCAGCATGCTGCTCGAATGGATCAAGTGTCGGCCGACCGACCGATTGAGCGGCGGGAGGAGCAGCAATATGAGGAGCAGTAGTATTGGCCCCAGACGGGCCGGCTTCATCATTTTTCTCTTTTGGAAGGGGAGAGCCTTTGCTATAAAGTGCCAATGCTGCGGGTAAATCCGATGGCTCATTCCCCCTAAGGAACTCCTTCAGCAAGGCATCCTCATCGACCTCTTCGGAGCCCGACTCGATCTTCCTGATCCTTATCAAAGTTTCCCAGGCCTCAACTAGGGACTCGAGGTAGCCATCGCCCAAGAATGTTAAGTCGCGATGCATAAGGACGCGGGCTCCATATTCAGCAATCAACGGGTCAAACATGCTTTTGACCTCTTCCCTACCGGCCTCTGCGGCCGCCTCGAGGCGAGAGTCAATCTCCTCCGCAGCCTTTCTTTTGCCCTCCTCACGGGCCTCATCCTTCATTTTCTCAACCCCAGCAAGTTCATCATCGAGCTTCGTTTTCAAGAGACGAGTAGCAACGATTTCATCACAGTATCGTTGTGATTCTTCTTGAGCAGCTACCTTGTCCTCCTTCTCGTTGGAGAGTAATTCTTTCAGCTCTCTGACTTGCACGACGAGCGCGTCCCTCTCTTTTTGGACAGAGTCTTTTTCTAGGGCGAGGGCACCGCTGCGCTGGACTGCTTCATCAAGCTCCTTCTTGTGAGCCATCTCTAAGCGAGTAACTGCCTCAGCAGTATCTTTTGCGCTTTGTTCAGCGGCTTCCAGCTTCGACTTGTACAAAGCGAGCTCTACGTCTTGGTGCTCGATGATGTTTTTGTCGCAGCCAGCCTCCAGTTTTAGGCGATCAATCTCATGTTGACGCTCAACGGACACCTCCGAGATCTTCTCCACCAAGTGCACAAACGCGTCATGTTGAACATAGACGTCGTTATTGCAGGCAATGGCACTCTACTTCACGTGCCCAGGAATATGGTGAATAGCTGGGAGGAACTTCAAACCGTCAAAGAAAATTTTCGGAAACTTGGCCCTAAGATCGACCATCTTTTCCGCGACAGTTGGATCAACCGCGGGAGTAGGGGGAGGAGGCTTTGGAAGTTCTGCCCTTTTTCGTTGTTCCCGAACTTGCCTCGTACTCGATGAACCGGAGTGTTGTTCTCGAGGAGCATCAGATTGGTAACACTTCTGTGAAGATTTCTCTTTATCCGGCACAGTTGGAGGAAGAGGATCACGGGACTGCGAAGATTGAGAATATGCCTTCTTGCGGTGAGACGACTCACGGGGACGAGTGTCTCTATCTTTATAATCGTCTCTGTCCCTGCGTCTGCCTGAACCAGAGTCCCGTCCAGAGTGATGAAATATGGAAGAGCCATGAAGGCGATCGAGTCCGTGAGAACGCCCCATATCACCTGCAAAGAATGGAGATAACAACAAGTTAAGAAAAATCCGTGAGCTAAGAAAAAACTTGAAGTGTATGATGGAATGCGTATGTGCGTGTGTGTCCTAGTGTTCCCCCGACGGACCAGTTCTTTTGTCTTTGCTAATTGGAGTATTGTCTCCTTGGGTCGGGAGTTGAACTCCTGCGTTGCCTTTAGCGGGCGAAGAAAACTTGAGGGCTTCAGGATCGTCAAACCCGTAATTAAGAATGTCATCGGGAATAGATAGGTTCGACAGGCCCCTCAGGGAACTTTCCAGGTGCTGCGAGGAAGCCTCTTTCTCAGGCGGGATAGGCATGACTTTTGAAGTGCCACCAACTTTCTCCTTCTGAACTTTATATTTTAACTTCTTCTTTCCCTTCGAAGGGGAGGATGACGTCTCAATATCTTGAACTTCGACTGCCGGATTCCAAGCGGGACCCACATTCTCGCCTTGAGTCTTAAGAGCTTCGTCTTCTTTGCGCTCACCTTCTTCGTGCGTATCAGGAGTGCGGCGCGACGACGATCCGGCCTGTTTTTTCCCTTTACCGGACAGAGGTTTTGGAATGGTGACACCTTCTGGAAGGCTGATCCGACGACCAGGGGCTAGCAAGCCAAACCCCGATAGTGATTCATTTGAGACGATAGTTCGGATGTCTCGTTCCTCGGCAGGAAGAGCTCTAATGGCTTCAACAGCCTCAGAATATCCTCGGCCTTCCGGACGCGGGTTGATACCTGAAAAGATGAAACAAAGAGTTAGGAAAAACATGAATCCGGTTAAATGCGAATAGTGACTCAGTAGAGAGACTTACTGCCTTCAACCCATCTCCTCGCAAAACCAGGAGGGCAGCGCACATAGAACCATTCCTGTTTGTACAGGGCGAATTTACTGCATGCCCCTGTCAAGATTTGGCATTTGTGGTACGACTCGAGGAACATAAAGGAAGGACTGTCTTTCCGTCTCTTGATCATATAGATGTATAAGATATCACTAGCGGTTGGAGGTCTGGAGAAGACGGCCATGAAAAGTAAGTAGGTTCCATATAGAAATGCATGACCGTTCGGGTGCAGCTGCGACGGAGCAATGTCGATATACTGCAGTACATCCCGGAGGAATAAATTAAACGGAGGCACGCTGCCCATCCAACACATGAATTTGTTACAGGCGGTATACCCGACTGGGGGCAGATGGGGACGATTGTGTCGCGAAGGGACTAACACGTCGGCGAAAGGGATCCCATGAATGGAGCATATCTGTTCGGACTAAGTATGGTTCGGCATGTATGTTGTTCGGCATGTCAGTTGTTCAACATATATACTGTTCGGCATTTAAGTAGTGTTCGGCAATTGTATTGTTCAGTCTAGGTTTTGTTCGAAGGGGTTTGTTCGGCTAAAGTCATTGTTTGGCATGTCAATTGTTCGTTCGGCATTTACAGTGTTCGGCCTAAGTATGGTTCGACATTTATCATTGTTTGGCTAAAGCGTTGTTCGGCTGAAGTCATTGTTCGGCTAAAGTCATTATTCGGCTAAAGTCATTTTTCGTCCTAAATATGGTTCAACATTTGAGTAGTGTTCGGCCTAAGGATTGTTCGGCATTTGAGAATGTTCGGCCCTGGTTTTCGTTCGACTAAGTTATAGTTTGGCATTTTGATGAGTGCTCGGCCTGGGTTTGATCGGCCAAGGTAGTGCTCGGCAGCCTTCCACTCCACCGTCCGGCACATGACGACGTACGCCGGAGCAATGCTACACCAAACAACACCCTTACCTCCTCCAACACCTTCATTCTTTTTTTCTTCCCTTAAAATTCGGTTCGACACGAAGAAACTAAGCCCATAGGTGGACATACTCCTAATCATTCCTCCTCGTATCATTGTTCGGCAGTAAAGACGCAATAAAGACAACCTACTCGAAAGCTTTCTACGTGGCACACTCGGCCATCTCGTTTGAAATCCACTTGAATCGTACGAGGAAAAATACCTAGTTTGCAGATTGGAGATTAGGATGGAGTAGTTAAATTTTTAAATTCGGACGACTAAATAGAATTGCAAGTCTTCAAAGAACGGCAGAAGTAAAAAAGTAAAAGGGAGAAGAAGGAAAAGACCTGGTTTTATAGAGAAGAGAGGTGGAAGTCGAAGGGGCTATACCCGGTGGAACCGGTCAAAGTCTTAGCGTTCGGCTTCAAAGCGAGGTGTCACTCGGCACATGAGGATTGTTCGGCTTCGAACGTATCATTCGACGTCCATACCACACTCGTCACACATATTCTCGAGAAGGCATATCCGAGGAAAGTTAGTCTAGGTCCAAAGCGCATCACGTTCGGTCACGTAATACACTTTGGGGGGCAAGTGTTTCCTAGAGATTTGACCAGGCAACTGAGCACTCGGCATTGGCAGGTACTCGGCATCTATAGTACTCGGCATCTGGACTACTCGGCGTCAACTAGTGCTCGACATCTCATAGTACTCGGCGTAGTACTCAGCATTCATAGTACTCGGCGTAGTACTCAGTATTCATAGTACTCGGCGTAGTACTCAGCATCTCATAGTACTCGGCGTAGTACTCAGCGTCACATAGTACACGGCGTAGTACTCGGCATCTATAGTACTCGGCATCAGGTAATACTCGGCCTCAGGTCGTACTCGGCAACAGGAGCACTCGATACTCAGAGGAACTCGGCAACAGTAGTACTCGGCGTAGTGCTCGACATCCAGTAGAACTCAGCGATAGGAGTACTCGACATCCAGAAGACGTTCGGTGCACACGACTACTCAACATGACTGTATCGTTCGGACAGAATGCTTCGTTCGGCCAGAATGCGTCGTCCGGCCAGAGAGCCCTGTTCGGTTTAGAGTTTCGGATGGAGGCACGTTTTGCTTCAACAGACAACCATTCTGCACTTCCCACACATCAAACACACCGTTCGGCATAAAAGGGATGGTTCGGCATAGCGGCGTTCGACATAACTTGCTCGGCATATAGCGACCACTGTACTCGGGCTAGAGTGTTCGGCCATCAGCCCACTTGGGAAGTCCAGCCCATATTTGTCTATAAATAGAGGGGCAGGGTCACAGTGAAAAGGGATCCTTTTTTGGGAGAGAACACTGGGGAGACTCTGCCATTTTTGAGACTCATCTTCTCTACTTAACAACTTCATTCAAGCATTTGATTCACGAATTGTATTTGTAATCATCTATTAAGAAGATCAATAAAGTTTAACCTCAAAGTGGACGTAGGCAATTACGCTGAACCACTATAAATTTGGTGTTCTTACTTTCTACATTTAAAGTAGCATTCTCTTCTTTGTTTAATTTGTTTTCATCACTTATATCTCTACACAATCTTTCTCTAAGAGGTTAGTGACCAATTTTGGTGCTAATAGCAGTCAGAACAGAAATTATAAATAAGCTTCAACTTACAGCCAGAGGTGAAGCGACGGATAGAAACAGAGTCGTCCTTGATAAAAAACCATTCCTTCTTAAACATGCTGAATTTTGAATATAAATCCAGGACTGGCTTGAAGGACACGACCGACTCCAAGCTAATATACGGAGACCCCTTCTTGTAGCCTCTTAAGTTGTACAGATACCGGATTTCCCGGTTGGAAGGAGGACGCCCATATCTCCTCTGGAAGATAACAAACAGGCTCACCAAGATGGCGTAGGAGTTAGGCTGAAGCTGGAATGGAGCCACCTTTAAGTAGGTGATGAAGCTGACTATCCAAGCATTAATCGGGGGAATGGCCCCGCACATACAATGGTACCTACTATAAGCGAAATATCCTTCGGGGGGATTATATGGCATCACTCCTTCCCCCGGCCACAGCATAAGCGCTCTGTCAATCCCAAAAGAGCGAGAAATGACATCAAGCTGCTCGTCTTTGAGGGAGCTAGGGGAGCAATCAGGAGGTGAGTTCAGAAGCTCTTGAGGACCGTACCCATCCACTAGCGATCTCGGGGCGGGTCCACGTCGTTCTGGATTCGGCTGGACTGGGGGCATGACGGGGGACTCTCTTCTGTCCGTAGATTTCTTCTTGTCGGAACGGGTTTCAACTTTACGAGACATTATCTGCAAACACAAAAAAAGTGCGTCGTTAGGATGGAGGAAGTAAACAAGCAGGTGTATATAGTCTGGAATTTCACTCGTAATTTATGAAAGGTTTAAAGTTCATTCGGTATGTCACGTCCCCGAGTCCATTCGGTAGTTCAAAGCAAAAACTCATTCGGCAGAAGAGGGCCTCACCTGGTCCGGCAGATGAGATTTTGGCTTGGCTAATACGTTTGATTCGACAAAAAACGAGAAGTTTGGTTCGGCTGATAAGGAATAACAAAAGCATTAGGCCCATACTTATAGGCAAAATACAAATAACCGGACCAACAGGTTCGGAACACAGAGCCGGATGAGAATCCCCCAAACCAAAACAAAGCGCGACATATGTTGGCCTATGCCCCACTTTGGGGGGCAAATGTTGGGTGCGTTTCCACCCTTCACCGGACCAAGTCCACCGAACCAACCAACTTACTGAACCAACCCACTTCCGGCACTACCGAGTCGAAGCTACGTAGACACTACCGAATCATCTACCTCCATCCACTACCGAACTAGAAGCAAGGGAAGCCACCACCGGGCCACTTACTACCAGATCAACCTCCACCGAACCAACGCACTACCATATCGACCTCCACCGAACCAACGTACTACCGAACCAACTTTACCAGGCCAGATTGCATCAGCCCAAGCCCACCAGCAGCTATATACATCCAAGACCCCTACCCCCAGCCTCACTCTATAAATAGAGGGGCAGGGGTACAACAATGGGGGACAAGTTTGAGAGCTCAAGCACGGATAGAACTTTCAAACAACGTTCATATACTTGTATCAAAGCTTTGTACTTGTAATCTGAACAAGAAAGGAGAAATAATATATAAAGTGGACGTAGGCACATTCTGGCTGAACCACTATAAATCTCTGTGTCTTTTACAGTTTAGTCCCTGCTTTTTACATATTTGCATAAATCATCCAGATCACTAAAAACAATATAAAATCAACTAAATCATACGACTTGGAGGTATTTGCCCATTTTTTGTGCAAACAGCTTGAGTATGCAACTAGGTTTGAGGAGTTAGCAAGATATGGATATGCTACAGTTGATACTGTTCTTAAGAGGAATGAAAAGTTCATTCGAGGGTTGAAGCCTGAGCTTGCTAAGGCCATGTTATCACATACTAGAGATCCATGCGATGTTGTTGTTGAGATGACCTTAAGGCAGGAATATATGCTTGCTTTCTTGAAGGAAATAAGGTCAAGGAAGCTCAAGGAGGCCAAAACCAGAAAAGGAAATTTTTCTATAAGAAGGGAGCTCAGAAAAGTGGAGCAGTTAAGAAAGGGAAGGCAGAAGTTGTCTGTTATAAGTGTGATAAGAAAGGAGACTACGCTTATGAATGTCGGACTGGTAAAGCAAAAACGTTGATGAGTGGAAAGGAGTGAGATGTTTCAATTGTGATCAGACTGGACACTATAAGAACCAGTGTAAGGAGCCAGCCAAAGATGGAAAAGGCAAGATGTTTGCATTGGAACCAGCTACCTCGAGACCTACAACAGAGGAGAAGGGAAAAGCTGTGTTGGGTGGTATGCTTTTGATTTATGGTGTATCAGTTAGAGTTCTATTTGATACGGGTGCATCACATTCTTTTATATCTCATTGTTTGGTAGATAAGCTTAACCTAGAGCCCTCATACCTAATTACTTCCTTAAGGGTTGCAAACCCAATAGGAGGGTATGCGACACTTAGGATGAAATGTGACCAGTTAGAGTTTGAATTGTTAGGTCATACCTTTGTTTGCAGTTTGCATGTGTTTGATTTCATAGGGTTCGGAATTATTTTGGGTATGGATTGGTTAAGTAAACATGATGCTAGGATATTTTTCCATGATAGGAAAATATCACTTAGACACCCTGATTGTAGTGATTGGATTATAAAATCCGTAGAAAACCCTAGTTTTGAGGTTAATGCTTTGTTGGGTGTTATGGAGGTGGAAGACAAGTTGAATCGAGTTTTCGTTGTTAGAGAATTCGCAGATGTCTAGGAACCTATAGTAGGATTGCCGCCGGAACGAGCCATTGAGTTTCAGATAGATTTAGTACAGGAGCAGAACCAGTGAGTAGAACGCCAAGCAGAATGACACCTATCAGGATGAGGGAGTTAAAAGTGCAGTTGGTGGATTTGGAAGGCAAGAATTTTATTAGACCAAGCAGTTCGCCTTCGGGAGCTGCCATAGTGTTTGCAAAGAAGTCGGATGGATCATTAAGGTTATGTATCGATTATCGTAAGTTGAATGAGAAGATGATAAAGAATCGATATCCCTTTCCTAGATTTGATGATTTGTTCGACCGATTGAGTGGAGCCAAAGTATTTTCCCAATTGGATTTAGCAACGGGGTTCCATTAGCTTAGAGTGGTAGAGGATAGTATTCCTTTGATGGCATTTAGAACTAGATATGGATCGTATGGATGGTTAGCAATGTCGTTTGGACTAACTAATGCGCCAGCATTCTTTGTAGATTTGATGAATCGAATTTTTCAAGGACACTTGGATAGGTTCGTGTTGATATTCATAGGTGATATTTTGATATACTCTAAAGATGAAGAAGAGCACGAAGTTCATCTTAGAGTGGTGCTTGAGATGTTTAGGCAGCATCAACGAAAAGCGAAATTTTCAAAGTGTCATTTTTGGAAGGAAGAAGTGAAGTTTCTTTGTCACGTAGTCTCAGAGAATGGGTTGTTAGTAGATCCGACTAAGATCGAGGTAATGAATAGCTAGAAGAGACCTGAGAGAGTGACTGAGATAAAAAATTTCTTGGAATAGCTGGGTATTATCAGAGATCCATTAAAGATTTTTCACATATAGCGGCACCGATGACTAAGCTAACTTGGAAAGATGTGAAGTTCGTTTGGACCGATAAGTGTGAGGAAGGATTCTAGAGATTGAAACACTTATTGACTAATGTACCTGTGTTAGTTGTTCTAGAAGGGAATCGAGATTTAGTAGTGTACACGGATGCATGCGGAACATGATTAGGAGCTGTGTGAATGCAAAGAGGTAAAGTGGTTGCTTATGCATCTCGACAGCTTAGACCGCATGAAGTTATATATCCAACGCATGATTTGAAATTAGCTGCAGTAATTTTTCCATTGAAGGTGTGGAGACATTACCTTATGGGAGAGAGATTTGAGCTATATACGGATCATAAGTCGCTGAAGTATTTATTCTCTCAGAAGGAGTTGAATATGAGACAACAGAGGTGGTTAGAGTTTTTAGCTGCTTATGACTTTGGTATTGAGTACACACCAGGAAAAAGTAATAAGTTTGTGGCCGCACTTAGCAGAAAACACCAGAATGCAGTACTGGCAATGATAGCTGAGTGGAAAGACTTAGAAGTATTGACTACATGCAGGATACAATGGAGATCTGAAGCTAGATGTAATACAGAAACTGCTATGTTGTCATGTTTAGAAGTTCGACCGGTGATGATCGAAAAGATTACTTCTAACCAGAAGGAGCATCCATTAGTAGTTGGACAGATTAGAATGTTAAGGGATGGAACAGAGAGTGATGACTTGAAAGATTTCATTCTTGGCCAGAGTGGATGGTTAAGGAAAAAAGGAAGACTATGTGTTCCGAATGTGGGAAACATTATGAAGGAAGTTCCTGAAGAATGCCTCGTTCAAAGTTCACTATTAATTCGGGAGGAACTAAGATGTATCAGGATATGAAGAGAGGTTTCTTCTGGGAAGGTATGAAAAATGATGTAGGCTTATGGGTGAAATAGTGTTTGAACTGCCAACAGGTAAATACCGAACATCAGAAACCAAATGGGTTACTTCAGCCTTTAGATGTTCTAGTATGGAAATGGGATTCTATCTCAATGGATTTTATTGACGGGTTGCCAAGGTCAAATAGAGGAAAGGAAAGTATATGGGTTATAGTTGATAGATTGACCAAGGGTGCCTTCATTTCAGTTAAGTCAACTAGGACGACACCTATTTTGTAACAACCCCATTGCAATGCCTTGTATAGCAATGAACATTACGATAATGTTGTCTGCTAATCTGGAGAATACGGTTGGTTAAGGGCGATCGAATGTGAATATATCTTTATACTAACACTGCCATGTCTTATTTACGTTTTTGGGGATCTGAACTGAAAATTTGACGTGTGCAGTATTAATACGAAGTAATAAAAACACCGATTAAAAATATTTAGAATAGTATATAATATAGATAAATCAGAACCATAATCAGAGATCATAACGGAATAATATACATCAGATACATGATAGAATGTGAGTTTATAAAATATCAGTACTAGACCCATATAAATATATACATCATATCCAAAATGTTGCATCAGGTAAAAAGTCACTACTAAATAATATATATGACATAAACTCCAAACTCTCAATATATACAAGTATGAAGTAAACTAAACCGGTCAAAATAGTCTACTTCAATGCTAGCCAAATATCCAAAAGTCAACTAGTCCCTGTACCTATAGAGTCTCGGCCTGACCCGAGTATTATAGAAATAAACGGGTCAGACTATATCTAATATAAACGTGAGATAGTGATATCATAAACATACAACTTACAATAACTAAGTCATAATAAAACATGCCAGAACAAATGATCAGAATAAGACATATCCATTAAAATCATTATTTCATAAATCCATTTATGACTTAACCATTAAAACAAGTCATTTCCAAATATGCCTAAAACGAAATAAACATAAAAAGCATATCAATCAAAAATCACCATTTCACAAATCCATTTGAAGTTTCAAATAGACTATCATCAAAATATGGTGATAACGATTCAAAATTCTTTAGAACCAAAAGATACTAAAATATCTATTTCAAAATCTCCGAAGAAATAATCATCACTAATGAAATAATAATGGTAGTCAACTATCATTATGATATAGTATGAGACGGTGTCTGACTAAAATAAATAAACCCCACCACATAGCGCAATAGTCTAACGAAAAGAAATAGACTATCAGGTAAAAACCCCGACTCCTAACGATAAAAAATAGGTAGTCATGTTTATGAAAAAACTATGTGAATTTACCTAACGAATATAAATAGGGAAACATTGTCCAGCTGTGAAATAAACTGATAGGGCTACTATATAACATCCGTCTAATAAAAAGGACAGCTATGTTATACCAGAACAGACCTAACCATAAGAAATAGGTCTGCCTACCCAAATCCAAAAATGAATCGAATCTCAGGTCGATGAAAAATAAGTCGTCGTCTCTGAGGGATCTATCGGTCTCAAATAAAATCCAAACACCCCAAGATAATACAACTCTAAAGTGTTAATTACTGCCGCTCCAGTAATCATAAGAATTTAACTAACTAACCCATACCAGATAGTAAATTCAAGTATTTACTAAAAGCTTGCAATTTTCACTCAAACTCTATTTAACAATTTATAATAATAAATGAAAGAATTGTTCGAAATGTCCCATACCAATCCGATAATTCAATCGTTTATTAAAATTCTTTGTTTCATAGAAAAACATGAAATCCAATAAAATCTCAAATCCATAATTAATAAAATAAAAGAGTCTTAAATTAATTATATATATTTTTAAGAAGATTTGCTTATATACAAAAGCTTTTGGAATTCTTTCAAAATTATTTAAATCCCTTTTATAACAAAACCACTTAAATTTAAAATTATTACTTTCATAATAGCTTTTATAAAATGATATTATATTTTATTCTTTTCCTCTAAAACATTTCCATAATTATATACTTAAAATAAGGTTTTTATAATTAAATATCACTCATTTTTAAAAGCTTTAAATAGAAATTTTTAGAACTAAACTAAGTTTAGAATATAATATAATTATATTTTATAAATTAAATTCCAATAAGGATCAAAATGGACAAAATCTCATTTTAAGACTCTTTTAAAAACATTTAAACAATTTAACAATAAATTCATTAAAATTCAATATTTAGAGCCAACAACCCTTTATAAAAATGTCATTCCAAATGTGAAATTATTTGTCAATCCGACTTGCTTTCCGGCAAACTCCGATGACACGATGATATACAAGTATCGTTATACTATAAAATTTTAAAATTCACAACCGGACAGAATTACGTTTGTAAATTTTACACTATCGATCCTTACAACAATTCAATTCATCACATCCACTTAACTATCAACTTAAACATACGGCGTAAAATACAATCCAGTGCATGCAACTAAATTTCAACCGTTTCAACCATTCAAAATATAAGTTTTCACACAATCAATCAACAAGGGCATGCAAATGAAATCTATCAATGTATAGAGATAGAATTGTGAGTTAAGAATAACTCACTTAAGACGATGCTTGAATTTTGCCCAAATCAGCAACCCTATGAACAACCAATCCCTATCATTATGCTCCTTCTTGTCACTACCTCGCGCTTGCCATATCGACTGTTCCCATTGCCCGAAGTCGTACCTACCCACTTCCATTGACAGTAATGACCTCGAGCGAAGCCACTCCTCCCACTACCATGATGTTGCACCTGCTACCAGGTCTCATGCCCTAACGTGTAATGCTCCTGTCCCCTTCGCCGTCGACCTGGCTACAAGCCTCCGCGTTCGCACCTGATGCCACCGCACGAGCTCCAGCCTTGTCGTGTGCCCCTGATCATCGTTACCTCCCCTACACGCACGACCTCCAACTCGACGTCGCCCATCGTCGAAAGTCGGCCATGCATCATTAGTCGATTTTTTTCTTTTGTTTGGGGCTAGGGCTGGGAAATGGTACTTGGAAGAAAGAGAGTACGATTGGGTTAGGAAGAAAAATAAAGAGAGATGCAGGATTTGGGCCTTGAAGTGCATAAATGATGTATTTCTCTTTTTAATTCTTTTTTACTTAAAAACCCTTATTCTTTATTTAAAAGTATATTTCAATTTAGTTAAAACTAATTTATACTTCATTTTATGAAATATAAACTTCAACAACTATACAGCTTCATTCAATCCAATATTGTTCAATTGTATGTAATTATTCATTGTATTGATATGAATAGAATTATTCATATTCGTCGACTTATTGGTTTAAATAAATATCAATTTAAAACTTCTTTTCATCTATTTCAATTATATATAAATTATTATTTACAGTTAAAAATACTTTATATTTATTAACACCTTTTATTTGAATTAAAATATATTATCTAATCAGAAATTTATTAACTAATTCAATTTTTCTATAACAAAATCCTTTATTAAATAGATTTTATTTAATAATAAAATAATTTCAAAAACAAAAATTATCAAATTTGAATTCAAACACTTCTATTCTAATTCAATTCATATGATATTATGAGTTCGAAAACATGGTTGTTATAGACCTGTAACACCCTTGATTTTTGATAACATTATTAAGGAGATTTAGTTAGTTAAACTAGATAAAATAATATGTTGATAAGGGGATTGAGATTTGATTTAATTAAGGTAGCCGTTCCTTTTTAACTAATAAATTAAATGAAGGGTTTAAATTGAATTAGAGGAGGGGTATTATGGTAAAGAGGCCATTCATATATTATCTTCCTTAGGCCGTGTATCTCTAGACACATTCATTTCATTTCAAAAAAATTTTAAGTGAGGTCGGCCACCATTAACAAGGTAAGAAGAAGAGGAAACAAAAGAAAAGCTTATGGAAAGCATACTAAAAGCAAACTCATTCAAATCTCAAGCTCTTTAATCTCTAAAGCAAAGGTGAATAATGTTTACATCTCTAAATTTTTTTATGGTTTCGGTTTTAAGATTAAATCCGAATATTTTGCAAAGATTTGCCATGTTTTTGAATGATAATATGATTATATATACATGTTGATGATTTATGACTGATCAAATATATTTTATGACATGTTTTAAGAGCAAAACCTTATTAAATTACATCTGTTAGCCTTGCGAATTTTTATGATTATCTAAAAAGTTATTTTAGAGTTGGATTTCAACTTTTAAAATTTTTAGAATTTTTAGAATTTTTGTGGAATTATTATGAATTTTCTAAGGAAGAAAATGGTATTTTGGATTATAAAATTATTTTATTGGGAAAATAATTATTATTTAGATTCGAAAATTTTATATGTTGAAGAGAACATATTAACTGATTTTTTGGAATTTTTCCAGAATTTTTCAAGATGTTTTAATAGTTATATAAAATTATTTAAGGTATGAGACTTAAATATTTTAGATAATTATAAAGGAGAAAGGGGCTTTTTGAAAATTATTTAAATTTCCAAATAAGGAAAGCCAACAGCATTTTAAATATAAAATTCTGGCAACCAATCAGATTTAGGCAAACAAGGTAGGTTGGGTACAAAAGAACTATTTTAAAGTACAAATAAATAGTTTTTCTACTATTTCGACTCTTTCGGCAAGAGCTTCCACCTTCATTCCAAACCTTTCGATAAGGTAGAAAGGTATCAAACCTTTCGACTAGGTCAAATATCAATGCACATGGTATCAGGCAACTGGGACGTAGTGAATTGGATGGAGTCGAAAGGTTTAGGGACGAAAGGTTAGAGCTTTCGAAGGAGATGAAACTTTGTTTTGGTTTTAAAGAAAATACGCCTGCTAGCTTTTGGCATTGTCAAATAGTTTAAAAGAAAAAGTTTCGATTGGTTCACTTTCTTGTTTTAATCGAAACCTTTCGACAAAGTCGAAAGGTAAAGCTTTTGAAAAGGTCGAAAGGTATGAAACCTTTCGACTAGGTCGACAAGATTTTAGAGTTGCTTCCTACCTTTCGATTCAGTTGATTTCGAAGGTAATCTTTTGTTTTCTAAAACTTGCCACCTCTCTCCATTGATTTCGAAGGGTTGGTTCCAACACCAACACTTCATTGGTTATTGTTTTTGAATGATTTCGAAAGGTTTTAGGTTTCAAAACAGTTGCTTTCGACTCCTATGTTTTTCCGATCGTTTTGCTCTACTTGAAGGCATAATCCAAACGTTTTAAGTTGAAACGTTTTAAATGTTTCAAAGTAGTTTACTTTGAATGGTTTCAAAAGGTTTCCACTTGTTTTAAATTGAACCCAATGTCTTCGAAAGGTTTTGAGTATAATTATTTTTGAAAGGTTTATAAATGATTTATAGGGGAGGTACCCCAAGCTTTCGACAAAGTCAAAAGGTGAAACCTTTCGACTAGGACGAAAAGAAACCTTCCGATAAGGTCGAAACATAGGACCTTTCGACAAGGTCGAAAGGTATGGTTTTGTAATGTTTTCGAATGGCTAAGATTTAAAGGATTTAAAAGGCGGATGTCATATGTTTTAAAGTTTGTAAAAGGAAGGCTTTTTAAAAGGTATTGAAGGAGTTACCTTCAATGATTTCGAATGGTTTATTAAAGGATATGAAGGAGTTACCTTCAATGCTTTCGAAGGGTTTTATTAATGGTTTTGAAAGAGTTACCTTCAATGTTTTCGAAAGGTTGTTTAAAGGTTTTAAACAAAGGTTTCGAATGGAATGACTAGGCATACAGCCTAAGTGTTTTAAGTTAATTATAAAGGACTTTAACTTATTTTAAAAGGATAGATAATCCTTATTGAACATCATCAATATTATTTTGAGTAAAGTATATATAATATGGCAAAAATATTTTAGAGTAAAGCTAAAGATATATTTTCCTTTATATATATATATGATTTGATAGAATAAATCATTTTGAAAAAGGTTTTCAACGAAAATTTGAAGGGCAATTAGCCCAGATATTTTGAAGGGTAGTTTACCCAAAAGAAAATTCGGGCAGTCAGCTCATTTTAAATTCGGACAGTTTGTCCATTTTGAGGGCAGTTTGCCTAGAGGACAGTTAGTCCAGAAAAGAGTAGTTAGCTCTAATATGAACAAATAGCTCATTTATTAGCATAACAGACCTTGTTACTTTTTAAGGACAGTTAGTCCACCCTTTTTACCTGTTTTGGGCAGATAGCCCATTATCTAGCATAAAAGATATTGCTACTTTGGTATAATCAATTTTAGGATAGATAGTCCAAAAGAGAGTAGTTAGCTCAGAATATAGGATAGATAGTCCAGTATAGAGCAAATAGCTTAGATTTTAGATAGACAGTCTATTTCATTTCCTTTTTTAGCATAATGGATATTACTATATTATTACTATAATCAGTTAATTAACTAGTTTGGTTGCAAGAAAGGATTTGCAAAATATATGTTTTGAATAGAGATATTAGTGAGGGGAAACCCATTCCGCTAAGCGGCGTGGTCTCACTATTTATCAGTAAACAAAGATGTAACAGAAATTATTCATACCAGGCTTTATGTCTGACTCGAAGTTTTTGTTCTCCCTTAAACTCTCGGGTGCTTAAAATTTGATTTGAGTAGGCCGAGGGTTTAGGTTTTCAGGTTTTAGCAGATTTTGGCGAATAAAGCATCCAAAGACGAGCAGGTGGCTGACAGATAGCTAGTTTAGGAATTCTATTTTAAATTGTTTCTGCTATGTATTATGACAATTATGTCTATATTGCTTTGATCATCCAAGAGGGCATCTTCATATGTTGCTCTTGGCGTATTGTTGTAAATTATATTTGATCAATGCTTAGGATACGTTTGGGGATTTTTATAACTTGGATATGATATTATTTGAAATGTAATCACTAAATTATTGTTTTTGCAAATCTATGATTTTGTTCATATTCAAGTGCTTCTGATATTATGGATACCATTAACATTACCGTATTTCGTCACCAGAAGTTTATACCGTGGATGACTGCAACATCCATAGTTCTTAGCTTTTGGCCTCTAGATACAGGATGTTACAACTTGGTATCAGAGCATAAGCTTATGAATTTTTTGACTAAAAGTTAGTTTTGAAAAAAAAATCCAAAGAAATTAGAGTAAGATTTGGGGTTGGGTTAACGCTATAGTAACGTACTTGTATTTGCTATATATAAGTATGCGCTTTATCTCCATTCATCAACCTTTGATTTGGTTATCTTTCCGTCTCTCATGAGGTTTTAATACGGATATGGATGGTAGAAGAAGTAGAGTTAACCAAGGAGGGGGAAGCACTAAAAGGAATGCCGGACCTAGTCCTGGAGAAACCAAGGTCGGGCGGAGAATGTTGGTGCAGAGGTCCCGTAGGTCGGAATGGAAGCCATGTACTAGTTTTTCAGGAATATGATGCAGGCAGGAGTTGCAACTGGAGTGTTAGGAGGAATTGCTGCAGGAGTAAGGGTTCCAGAAGTTTCCATAGTTAATCATTTTGCTAAGATGAGCGGTAATTATGTAAAGCTAGGAGGGAAGCCATTTATGGGAACGAAGGATGCCATTGGAGTTGAGAACTGGTTGTTGCACTGCAAAAGGATTTTTGTAGATCTTGGGCTCAATGATGAGCAGAGGAGGAGGTTGGCATCCAGTCAGCTTTGGGAGCCGCATTGTTCTAGTGGAATAGTGTAACAACAACAATCGATGAGGAGACAGTAACCTGGGAGGATTTCAGGAGGAGATTCCAGGAGAGGTTTATGTCTGTGATGGCATAGTCTGCTTTGATTAGGCAGTTTGTTAAGTTGGTGCAGGGGGAGATGTCTGTTGTTGAGTATGCTGGGATGTTTGAAGAGTTGGCCCGATATGGGTATACTTCTGTAGGTACCGTGTTGAAGCGGAATAAGAAGTTTATCAGAGGATTGAAGCCGGAGTTGGCTAGTGTTACTTTGTCTCATATTAGAGATTCCTTTGATTTTGTTGTGGAGATGGCTTTGAGGCAGGAAGAAGTCCTTGAGTCTCTGGAGAAGGGCAAGGAAAAAGGGGTCCATGTTGGGCGGGCCATAAGAGGATGTTCTTTCCCAAGAAAGGTGCTCAGAAGGGTGGAGCAGCCAAGAAAGCGAAGTCTGAAGTTGTCTGCTATAAATGCGACAAGAAAGGGCACTTTGCTAATAGTGTCGCTCAGGGAAAGCGAAAGATGTGGATAAGGAGTAGAATGTCAGGTGCTTCAATTGTGACCGGATAGGCCATTATAACAACCAGTGCAAGGAGCCCATTAGATATGGTGTGACGCCCCACCTCTATACCCACGCTAGCCAAGAACACTACGGTGTAATGCTGTCAACTAGCACGGAGAATAAGGCTGTTGAGGAGCGACCATCCGTGTAATTGCTTTGTGCGGGCACCGATATGCCAGATAGAATAACATGCATAAGAGGAAGTCCGACATACCGATACAAACTCAAAGCTATCACACAGTGGCTGTATATAATCCTCGGAAACAATTATAGAAATAAACATAACACAAATCAGTCACATACATCCATATCACACAGGCAGAAAAAGATATGAATATATATATATATATAACACATGAAAGTGTACTTCAGAGTAGTGGTCTGAAAGATCCATGATAATACAAAAGAATAGTTACAAGCTACACAAAAGAACAAGTATACATCACAGAGTCTACATCTCAAATGTATACAACAAAAACTACTAATCTAAGTAGTTAGCCAAAAGTCAGAGTAATCCCAGAAGAGAAGTCAAGCAGAAGCACCTATAATATCTCGATCTGATCCGAGTATTATTTCATAAGAAAATAATAAACGGATCAGTCTGGCTATAAATATCAAATGACATGATATAGAATAAAAGATATGGCATAAACATGTAATAACCATAATGGCATACTACTATAAGTATGTAATTGAAAATCAACATGAGATTAATCAATATCACAAGAATCTTCTCAAAGATAAAATAGGGTATCATACCCTAAGCTTGTACTCATAACAAGTCAATGACACACAAATTCACCAATGCACAAAAATTGATAAAACTTATCAATGGAAATCACGAAAATTGGTGAAGCACAAAATTCCAGAAATCATCTCAAGAAATCCAGAAATCACAAAAATGGGGAGGCTTATCACAAAACGGGAGTATGAAAACTCACCAACACGTGTAACACAAAACGAGACGCTATCTCATGGTAGCTAACCATTAATTTTGAGCCGAAGCTCCACAAGAATGGCCCGAAGACCGTGGGGCGCTACCCCACATATGTGATGTAGAAACATCACACAAACGGGATTTAGCCTCCCTCGTAGACAAAGAGACATCGCACAATTGTTAGTCTAAATCACAAAAATGATCGTCATGATCATCAAGAAGTGTCAATCACACCAAGCTAGTAAATATATGAGTTTAGCTTCATGTCCCATAATCACTTTCTTAACTTAAAAATTTACGAACAAACTGTAGATCTTCACTAGAAAATTGTCACAAGAGGTTCAATCGAACAAGTCCAAGAATTAACAGACGAAGCAAATGCAAGCGTTTCATACCACTTGTTTTACTAATCCATTTAATTAGATTTCTCATCTGAGTAAGGTAAAAGCTTGTATATACTAATAGATTGGAAAACGGTTTAGGAAAAGAGCTTTGTAATAAAGTAGTGTTGAGATAGTTTTGATGAAAGAGTTTTGATATTTACTACTAGTATTGAAACCTTTATATTTTTAAAGTGACAAGTCACAAAAATGATTGTAGAAACAATCTATCACAAAAATTCACATTTGAAGACGTGAACAAAATCCAAGGAAATCAGCTCAAAATGCATCAAAGTGGAAGTTCCCCTGCGACATAACAAAGTTCAACACAGGAATTAGGCACGACCAAGATGGCGCGACCTAACACGGTCGAGCTAAAGATGCAATGGAATGACCTACAGGTCAAGCGACCTAAGGTAAGACAGGTCGAGCGACCTAGTGGAAACGAGGTCATGCGACCTAATGGAAGTGAGGCCAAGTGACATGAGCGAGCGACCTAAGGGTTGAGCGAGCTAACGTCTTAAACAAGGCCGAGCGATCTAACGAGTCACGACCTACTGGAACGAGCTTGCATAGCCGAGCGACCCAAGGTGAAGCGACCTAGAGGCCAGTGACCTAAAGTGGAAATGGGGTCAAGCGACCTAACGGATCGCGACCTAATGTGAAAAAGGGCCGAGCGACCTAACCCATGGCAAACGACTTAAGGTCTAACGACCTAAAGGGAAACGACCTAAGGTCTATTGACCTAAGGTGGGTAGGCCGAGCGACTTAGGGGCCGAGCGAACTAGCTTGTGGCGAGCTAAATGTAGGCAGAACGACCTAAGCCCAGAAATTCACCAAGAACACTAAAAATTGGAGTTTTTCGCCAATTCTATTCGAACCAAAAGAAAATGCATATGGAAAAGTGTTAGGAATTCATACCCAACAATCAATGATAGTTATAGACAAGAATGTGAGATAAAAATCTCACCTTTTCATGAAATTGATGATGGAGAAGCTCAAAAGCAATGGAAGAAGCTTGAATCCAATGTCTTCTCTTTGAATTTGGAGTTGAATGATGGATTTGCAAGAGAACTTGAGCTTGGAGTTTTAATTTCCCATTCCCTCCCCCATTTTTGATGAAGCTTGAATGTTTAAGCAAATAGAAATGAAGTTATGAAGAGAAGGGGTGAAGGTTGGGTCTAATAGGCTAAAAGCCCAAACCAAAGTCTCAAGTGAGAAAGTAGTGAAATTCCACCAACTCCAAACATATCAAAGTTTATACTTAAAAAGATTGCAAACGTCATTTTGAACTCAATGGAAGTGGTCTCGAGTCCTAATTTGACCATATGCAAAAAGTAGCTTTTCGGACTAAAATCCGATTGACGATAAAATATTTAAAAGTAAAATCGATAAATATGCGTGTTGTTACAGACTCCCCTCCTTAAAGAAATTGCGTCCTCACAATATATAAGATGGAAATAAAAAGTAACAACCATAAAAGCATATTAACACAAAAGAAATTTGAAATAGAAGTTCACCTTAAAGAGCTTAAGAAAGTAAGTCCGGATGTGTACGCTTGATGAATTCTCTAGATTCCCAAGAGCAATCCTTAGGATTTGAGGACCATTGAACTTTAACAAGCGGAATATCTTTATTTCGAAGTCGTTTGACCTCCGAAGCAATAATTCGAATAGGATGCTGCTCATAAGTTAAATTAGGCAAAACTTCAATCTCTTCCACAACACCAGGCTCAAAAATAGAATCGGAAACCCGAAGGCACTTCCGTAATTGAGAAACGTGAAACACGTCATGAATAGCAGAAAATTGAGCCGGTAACAAAAGGCGATAAGCCATGGAACCAATACGTTCAGTGATAGGAAATGGCCCAATATATCGAGGCGCTAATTTTCCCGATCGACTGAAGCATACAACAATCTTCATAGGTGAAACACGAACAAATACAAGATCTCCAACAGAAAATTCTAATTTCCTTCTTCGGTTATCGGCATAGGAATTTTGTCTACTTTGGGCTTCTTTCATCCTATGTCGAATAAGGTCAATCTTCTCTGTGGAATCCCGAATAAAGTCTGGACCTAAAACCAGCTTCTCGCCGGCCTCAAGCCAACAAGAAGGAGATCGGCATGGCCTTCCATAGACTGCCTCGAAAGGTGCCATACCAATACAAGATTGGAAGCTATTATTATAGGAAAATTCAACAAGAGAAATATGATCTTCCCAACTTCCACCAAAGTCACGGACACAAGCACGAAGAAGATCTTCAAGTGTTTGATTCACACGCTCCGTTTGTCCATCGGACTGGGGTGATAAGCGGTGCTAAAATTAAGCTTCGTTCCCAAAGCTTTTTGAAGACTCTACCAGAATCCACTAGTAAACAATGGATCACGATCACTAACAATGGAAGTAGGAACTCCATGCAATTTAACAATTTCTTTGATAAAAATTTTGGCCAGAAGAGGAATGGTTCGGTTCGACCGAACGGGAATAAAATAAGCGGATTTAGTAAGTCTATCAACGATCACCCATAAGCTATCATGACCCGAACGAGAACGGGGAAGGCCATCAATAAAATCCATGGAAATTTGATCCCACTTCCAAATTGGAATTTCCAATGGTTGCGATAACCCACCGGGCCTTTGGTGTTCGGCCTTGATAAGTTGGCAAGTCATGCAACACTTAACAAAGTTAGCAATATCAGATTTCATTCCCTCCCAATAATAAAGTCGCTTCATATCCGCGTACATTTTAGTACTACCGGGATGAATGGAAAATTTGGAACGATGAGAATCTTCTAGAATATCTTTACGAAGATCACTAATATTTGGCACTATAAGTCTACCAAATTTTCGAATGCCGCCACGAGAATCAATATCAAAGTCTTCCAAAGCTTCAATATCGGTTTTATCCTTAAAATTTTGGCCAAGCAAAGCCAATTCAGGATCTTGCTTTTGAGCTTCAAGAATGCGGTCAAAAAGAGAAGGACGAGCCTCAAGGCTGCATAAAACAAAAGATGAACATAAATCGGATACACGATCTCTAATCTCACAAGTGGATAAAACCTCGAGATCATGCCATTCGGATATCATCATAGAAACAACCGCTTGTTGCTTACGACTAAGAGCATCATCAACTCGATTTCCCTTTCCGAGAGTATAAAGAATATCAAGATCATAAGAGGCAAGGAATTTGAGCCAACGCTGTTGATGCAAATTAAGTTCCTCTTGAGAAAATAAATATTTCAAAGACTTATGATCAGTATAAAGTATAAATTTCTCTCCCAAAAGATAATGTCGCCAAATTCGAAGGGCCAAAACGATAGCCGCGAGTTCTAAATCATGTGTGGCATATCTAGTCCCAGCCGGCTTCAATTGCCTAGAAGCATAAGCAATAACACGTTCTTTTTGCATAAGAACGACACCCAAACCAACGCGACTAGCATCGGTATAAACAACAAAATCTTGATTCCCCTCTGGAATAACAAGAATAGGAGCATCAGAAAGGAGTTCTTTTAATTTTTGAAAAGAAGTTTCACATTTGTCCGACCAAATGTATTTAGCACCTTTCTTTATTAAGCCAGTAAGAGGCACGACAATTTTAGAAAAGTCTTTTATGAAACGGCGGTAATAACCTGCCAATCCGAGAAAGCTACGGATTTCAATCACGCTCTCCGGCCTCTTCCAATTTTGAATCGCTTTAATCTTTGAAGGATCCACTGATATTCTGGATTCGGAAATAATATGACCGAGAAACTTCACACTAGATTGCCAAAAGTAGCATTTAGAAAATTTTGCTCTTAATTGATTGCTCCTAAGAGTTTCCAATACAATCCGAAGATGCTTTTCATGTTCCTCCTCGGTTTTAGAATACACAAGAATATCATCAATAAAGATGAGAACAAACCGATCAAGGAAATCTTTGAAAACTAGATTCATAAGGTCAACGAAATAAGTCGGAGCATTCGTTAAACCAAATGGCATAACTAGCCATTCATAAGATCCATAACGAGTACGGAAAGAAGTCAAAGGAATACTATCCTCTGCAATACGAAGCTGATGAAAACCGGTAGCCAAGTCCAATTGTGAAAAGACTCTAGCACCACTAAGTTGATCAAATAGATCATCAATCCGAGGTAAAAGGATATTTATTCTTAATAGTAAGATCATTAAGCTTGCGGTAGTCGACTCAAAGCCTAAGTGTACCATCGGATTTCTTCACGAAAATTGCTGAAGCTCCCCAAGGCGAGGAACTAGAGCAAATAAATTGCTTCGTCTCCAATTCGGATAATTGTTTGCGCATCTCTTCATTCTCCTTATTGGATATGCGATAAGGAGGACGAGTAATAGGTTGAGCTCCAGGTATAAGATTAATTTTGAACTCAATTGCTCGCTTAGGTGGTAATCCTAAAACGGGTTCAAATATGTCAGAAAATTCACGGACGACGTGAATAAGAGAAATGACATCTTCCTCATCATCATTGTCATCATCACGAGGATTTAAAGAATATAAAGATGCAGCCAAAGTAGAATCCGAATCTTTAAGAATAATTGAAATCTTCTTAATAGATAGTGGATGTCGAAGATAAATAGTCCGCTCAGGACATAGGTTATGAGCTTCATAACAGTTAAGCCAATCCATACCCAAAATCATTCCAAAGCCTAAGTAACGCATGACATGTAAATCGGCTAGGAAAGAAAAATCACACAAAATAATCTCGACTTCTTTACGAAGCAAACTGAGTGTTGTGGATCCACCAATGGGATTCGCAATTCTCAGAGAAGTCATTAAAGCGACAACACTTAAAGAAAAGGTATCAACAAGTTCCTTTGATATAAAAGAATGGGATGCACCCGTATCAAAAAGAACTCGAATAGGTTGATCATGAAATATAATAATGCCATCAAGGACAGAATGAGTCATACCTTGACCGCGAGACGTGTTGCCAGGGGCTTGAGACACATTAAGCTTTCCCTCCTTCTTGCCTTGAAGTCTGGGGCATAAATGTATATAATGATCCGGGCTCTTATAATAGCGACAAGAACGCGGCTTCGAACACTTGTTCGCAAAATGGTGCTTAGAACCACAGTTATAGCATTTCCCGCTACTAGGGGAAGGAGTCTTTGCAGCAGGAGTTGCTTGTTTCCCCTTTTTATTGGGATAAGGGCCTTTGAATTTGTTAGGCCTTTTCTTGTTGTTGAAGTTTGGTTTGGCACCCACCACTTCAATATCACTTTCCCTATCCGCCTCTTCAAGACGAAGAGCGATATCAATGAGTTGGTCGAAAGAAACTTCTAATTTTAGAAGTAATGGCTTCTTGAGATTTTTGTTTAAGCCATAGACGAATCTTTGATTCTTCTTCAATGGGGTGTTGATGTATTCAACCCCATATTTGGAAAGCGACTCGAAGGCTGCGACGTAATCTGTCACGGAGGATTCACCTTGAACAAGGTCTATGAAACGTCGAGCCAATGTTACTTTCTCAGCTTTTGGCACAAATTTTAACTCGAAGCGTTCCCGGAATTGCTCCTAGGTGAGATCCGCTTCATTGATTTCAGAAATAAGAAGTTCGTACCAGTCCAATGCTCTTTCTTGGAGCATACTAGAGGCCACTTGAACTCGGTGAAGATCAATAAGGTTCATGCGAGAAAATATTCGATCGCACGTTCTTAACCAAGCTTGGACTTCAATAATAGTTTCAGAACCTTTAAATGGCTTCCCACCCAAGTTGGTATAATCGTTGCAGAAACGTGCAAATCCAGACTTAGGGTGAATAGGTTCCGGATTAGAACCAGCTGCTTGAGCATTCTTTACTAAATCAAGTAGCTGCTGAGCGGTCATAAAAACTCCTTCCTGGGGAGCAGCAATAGATGATCCGGCTCTAGGACGGCCTGGTCTAGACATTCTCTTCTTTAAGAAAGAGAGAATAAGAAAAGTTATTCTCCAAATAAATATCAAGCAAATCTTGATAGATAAAACAAGGATACATAAAAGGAAATAGGATGAATCGGTACGAAGACTCGAATTAAATCCTAAGGCACGACTCTTAAGTTGGACTTAGGATGATGATCCTTGTTAAGTTATTCTACATTGTTCCGAAGTTTGGCCCCGATACCAAGCTGTGACGCCCCACCTCTATACCAACGCTAGCCAAGAACACTACGGTGTAATGCTGTCAACTAGCACGGAGAATAAGGCTACTGAGGAGCGACCATCCGTGTAATTGGTTTGTGCGAGCACCGATATGTCAGATAGAATAAAATGCATAAGAGGAAGTCCGACATACCGATACAAACTCAAAGCTATCACATAGTGGCTGTATATTATCCTCGGAAACAATTATAGAAATAAACACAACACAAATCAGTCATAGACATCCATATCACAAAGGCGGAAAAAGATATGAATATATATATAACACATGAAAGTATACATCAGAGTAGTGGTCTGAAAGATCCACGATAATACAAAAGAATAGCTACAAGCTACACAAAAGAACAAGTATACATCACGGAGTCTACATCTTAAATGTATACAACAAAAACTACTAATCTAAGTAGTTAGCCAAAGTCAGAGTAATCCCAGAAGAGAAGTCAAGCAAAAGCACCTGTAATATCTCGGTCTGACCCGAGTATTATTTCATAAGAAAATAATAAATGGATCAGTCTAGCTATAAATATCAGATGACATGATATAGAATAAACGATTTGGCATAAACATGTAATAACCATAATGGCATACTACTATAAGTATGTAATTGAAAATCAACATGAGATTAATCAATATCACAAGAATCTTCTCAAAGATAAAATAGGGTATCATACCCTAAGCTTGTATTCATAACAAGTCAATGACACACAAATTCACCAATGCACAAAAATTGATAAAACTTATCAATGGAAATCACGAAAATTGGTGAAGCACAAAATTCCAGAAATCATCTCAAGAAATCCAGAAATCACAAAAAGGGGGAGGCCTATCACAAAATGGGAGTATGAAAACTCACCAACACGTGTAACACAAAACGAGACGCTATCTCATGGTAGCTAACCATTAATTTTGAGCCGAAGCTCCACAAGAATGGCCCGAAGAGCGTGGGGCGCTACCCCACATATGTGATGTAAAAATATCACACAAACGGGGTTTAGTCTCCCTCGTAGACAAAAAGACATCGCACAATTGCTAGTCTAAATCACAAAAATGATCGTCATGATCATCAAGAAGTGTCAATCACACCAAGCTAGTAAATATATGAGTTTAGCTTCATGTCCCATAACCACTTGCTTAACTTAAATATTTACGAACAAACTGTAGATCTTCACTAGAAAATTGTCACAAGAGGTTCAATCGAACAAGTCCAAGAATTAACCGACGAAGAAAACGCAAGCGTTTCATACCACTTGTTTTACTAAGCCGTTTAATTAGATTTCTCATCCGAGTGAGGTAAAGGCTTGTATATACTAATAGATTGGAAAACGGTTTAGGAAAAGAGCTTTGTAATAAAATAGTATTGAGATAGTTTTGATGAAAGAGTTTTGATATTTACTACTAGTATTGAAACCTTTATATTTTTAAAGTGACAAGTCACAAAAATGATTGTAGAAACAATCTATCACAAAAATTCACATTCGAAGACGTGAACAAAATCCAAGGAAATCAGCTCAAAATGCATCAAAGTGGAAGTTCCCCTGCGACATAACAAAGTTCAACACAGGAATTAGGCGCGACCAAGATGGCGCGACCTAACACGGCCGAGCTAAAGATGCAATGGAACAACCTACAGGTCAAGCGACCTAAGGTAAGACAGGTCGAGCGACCTAGTGGAAACGAGGTCATGCGACCTAATGGAAGTGAGGCCAAGTGACATAAGCGAGCGACCTAAGGGTTGAGCGAGCTAACGTCTTAAACAAGGCCGAGCGACCAAACGAGTCATGACCTACTGAAACGAGCTTGCATAGCCGAGTGACCCAAGGTGAAACGACCTAGAGGCCAGCGACCTAAAGTGGAAATGGGGTCAAGCGACCTAACGGATCGCGACCTAATGTGAAAAAGGGCCGAGCGACCTAACCCATGGCAAACGACTTAAGGTCTAACGACCTAAAGGGAAACGACCTAAGGTCTATTGACCTAAGGTGGGTAGGCCGAGCGACTTAGGGGCCGAGCAAACTAGCTCGTGGCGAGCTAAATGTAGGCAGAACGACCTAAGCCCAGAAATTCACCAAGAACACTAAAAATTGGAGTTTTTCGCCAATTCTATTCGAACCAAAAGCAAATGCATATGGAAAAGTGTTAGGAATTCATACCCAACAATCAATGATAGTTATAGACAAGAATGTGAGATAAAAATCTCACCTTTTCACGAAATTGATGATGGAGAAGCTCAAAAGCAATGGAAGAAGCTTGAATCCAATGTCTTCTCTTTGAATTTGGAGTTGAATGATGGATTTGCAAGAGAACTTGAGCTTGGAGTTTTAATTTCCCATTCCCTCCCCCATTTTTGATGAAGCTTGAATGTTTAAGCAAATAGAAATGAAGTTATGAAGAGAAGGGATGAAGGTTGGGTCTAATAGGCTAAAAGCCCAAACCAAAGTCTCAAGTGAGAAAGTAGTGAAATTCCACCAACTCCAAACATATCAAAGTTTATACTTAAAAAGATTGCAAACGTCATTTTGAACTCAATGGAAGTGGTCTCGAGTCCTAATTTGACCGTATGCAAAAAGTAGCTTTTTGGACTAAAATCCGATTGACGATAAAATATTTAAATAAAATATTTAAATATAAAATCGATAAATATGCGGGTTGTTACAGATGGTAAGTGCAAGGTGTAGGCATTGGAGCCTGCTGCTTCTAAGCCAACAGCCTAGGAGAAGGCAGATCTTGGAGGAACACTTCAGATTCATGGTATGTTTGTTAGCGTTTTATTTGATACTAGTGCATCGCATTCTTTTATATCTAAATGTTTGATAGATAAGCTTAACCTTGAACCCACATATTTAGTTACTTCCTTACGGGTTACGAATCCAATAGGAGGGTATGCAACTCTAGGGATGAGGTGTGACCAGTTTGAGTTTGACCTGTTAGGTCATACTTTTGTGTGCAGTTTGCATGTGTTTGATTTTATGGGGTTTGGGATTATCCTAGGTATTGATTGGTTAAGTGAGTACGATGTTAAGATATTTTGCCAGGGTAGGAAGATATCTCTTGGACACCAGGATTGTAGCAGTCAGATTGTTTTCACCGTAGGAGGTTCTAGTGGTGCAGTGTTTGCTTTGTTGGGTGCTTTGGATTCAGATGATGAGTTGAGCCGAGTTTTCATGGTTAGAGAATTCACAAATGTGTTTGAGCCTGTAGTTGGATTGCTGCCGAAACGAGCCATTGAGTTTTAGATAGATTTGGTTCTGGGAGAAGAACTAGTGAGTAGGTCGCCGAGCAGGAAGACCCCTTCAGAAATGAGGGAGTTGAAGGTGCAGTTAGTGGATCTGGAAGGCAAGAGTTTTATAAGGCCAAGCAGTTCGTCGTGGGGTGCAGCGGCAGTGTTTGCTAAGAAGCCGGATGGATCATTGAGGCTATGTATCGATTATCGTAAGTTGAATGAGAGGACGATAAAGAATCGATATCCATTGCTAAGGTTGACGATTTGTTCGACCAGCTAAGTGGAGAAAAGGTATTTTCTCAGTTGGATTTGGCAACAGGTTTTCATCAGCTCAGGGTAGTAGAGGATAGTATACCTTTGACAACGTTCAGGACCAGATATGGGTCGTACGAGTGGTTAGTTATGCCGTTCGGATTGACGAATGCTCCAGCTTTCTTTGTGGATTTGATGAACATGATTTTCCGAGAGCACTTGGATAGGTTCGTGCTGGTTTTCATAGATGATATCTTGATTTACTCTAAGGATGAAAGAGAGCATAAAGTTCATTTTAGAGTGGTGCTTGAGATGCTGAGGCAGCATCAGTTGAAAGCGAAGTTTTCGAAGTGTCACTTTTGGCAGAAGGAGGTGAAGTTTCTTGGTCATGTAGTCTCAGAGGAAGGGTTGTCGGTAGATCCGACTAAGATCGAGGCAATGAATAGTTGGAAGAGACCTAAGATAGTAACCAAGATAAAGAGTTTCCTTGGGTTGCCTGTTATTATCAGAGATTCATTATGGATTTTTCATGGATAGCAGCACCGATGACCATGCTGACGAGGAAGGATGTGAAGTTTGTGTGGACTGATAAGTGCGAGGAAGAATTCCAAAGTTTGAAACACTTATTGACCCATGCACCTATGTTGGTTGTTCCACAGGGGAATCTGGATTTGGTAGTTTATACCGATGCGTGTGGAACTAGATTAGGGCGTGTGGAACCGGATTAAGACCTGTGCTGATGCAGAGAGGTAAAGTGATTGCCTATGCTTCTAGACAGCTTAGGTCGCATGAGGTCAGATATCTGATGCATGATTTAGAGTTGGATGCAGTGATTTTTGCTTTGAAGGTGTTGAGACATTTACTTTTGGGAGAAAGGTTTGAGCTATATACAAATCATAAGTCGCTGAAGTATTTGTTCTCTCAGAAGGAGCTGAACATGAGACAAAAGAGGTGGTTAGAGTTCATAGCCGCTTATGATTTTGGGATTGAGTACACACCACGAATAGGCAACAAGGTTGCAGACGCACTTATCAGGAAACATCAGAATGCAGTGATGGCAATGATGGATGAGTGGAAAGATTTAGAAGCACCGGCATATTGCAGAGTGCAGTGGAGATCCGAGGCAGGTTCTAGTGGTAATACAGTTGTATTGTCTTGTTTGGAAGTTCCACCAGTGTTGATCGAACGGATTGCTTCTAAGCAGATAGAGGATCCGATGTTAGCTGAACGGATCTGAAAGCTAAAAGAAGGAACCAAGAGCGATGACTTAAAAGATTTCAGTCTTGACCAGAATGAATGGTTGAGAAAGAAAGGAAGATTATGTGTTCGGAGTGTAGGAAACATAATGAAGGAAGTCTTGGATGAGTGCCATCGTTCGAAGTTCACTATATATCCCGAAGGTACCAAGATGTATCAGGATATGAAGAGGAGTTTCTTATAGGAAGGAATGAAGCGGGATATTGGTTTGTGTGTAAGGCAGTGCTTGAATTGCCAACAGGCAAAGGCCGAACACCAAAAACCGAGTGGTTTGCTTCAGCCGTTGGAAATTCCAGTATGGAAGTGGGATTCTATTTCTATGGACTTCATAGACGGGTTGCCAAGGTCGAACAGGGGTAATGAAAGTATATGGGTTATAATGGACAGAATGACCAAGAGTGCTCATTTCATTCCAGTTAGGTCAACTAGGACGGCACCTATTTTAGCAAGGTTGTTCATGAAGAATGTGGTTAGACTGCATGGGGTTCCTAGCAGTATTGTTAGTGATAGAGATTCCTTGTTCACTAGCAAGTTTTGGAAGAGTCTCCAGGAAGTTTTGGGAACCAAGCTTAAGATGAGTATTGCTTACCATCCGCAGACAGATGGGAAAACAGAAAGAGTTAACAAAATCTTGGAAGATTTGTTAAGAGCTTGTGTTTTGGATTTTGGGGGATCATGGGAGGACCATCTGCTTCTAGTCAAGTTTTCGTATAACAACAGTTATCATACTAGTATTAGGATGGCACTGTTTGAAGCTTTGTATGGAAGGCCATACATATCTCCTGTTTGTTGGTTGGAAACTGGGGATAGGTTGATTCTTGGTCCAAATCTGGTTAAAGAGGGTGCATAAAAGATTGAGGTCATTCGGGCTAGAATGAAGGAAGCTTAGTCTAGGCAGAAGAGTTGCACAAATAAGAGACGGAAAGATTTGGAGTTCTCAGTTGGAGACCAGGTTTTCGTCAAAGTATCACCGATGAAGGGTGTGCTTAGATTTGGGTAGTTGGGGAAGTTATTTCCTAGGTTTGTTGGACCTTTTCCTATTCTTGAGAGGATCGGGAAGCTCGCTTATATACTTGAGTTACCGAGTAGTTTGGTAGGTGTCCATGATGTTTTTCATATTTCTCATCTCAGGAAGTGTGTTAGAGACCCGGAGACTGCTGTTGCACCGACAATGCTAGATGATTTAGCGGTAGAACCGGACTTGACCATAGTGAGGAAGCCAGTTCACATTGTTGCGAGAGATGAGAAGAGGCTTAGAACCAAGACGGTCAGATTAGTCAAAGTCCAGTGGGGTGACGACGACAGAGACTGTACTTGGGAGGTTGAGAGCAGGATTAGAGATACTTATTCTGACTTGTTTTGATGGTATGGTTTATTTTCTTGTTTGTTTTGAGCCTTATTGTAATTTCGAGGACGAAATTCTTTAAGGTGGGGAGTCTATAACACCCTAGATTTTTGATAACATTATTTAGGAAATTTAGTTAGTTAAACTAAATAAAATAATGTGTTGATAAAGGGATTGAGATTTGATTTAATTAAGGTAGCCGTGCCTTTTTGATTAATAAATTAAATGATGGTTTTAAAACGAATTAGAGGAGGGGTATTATGGGAAAAAGGTCATTCCTATATTATCTTCCTTAGGCCATGTATCTCTATACACATTCATTTCATTTCAAAATTTTCTAAAGTGAGGTCGGCCACCATTAATAAGGAAAGATGAAGAGGAAACAAAAGAAAAGCTTAAGGAAAGCATATTCAAATCAAACTCATTCAAATCTCAAGCTTCTTAATCTCTAAAGCAAAGGTGAATAATGTTTACATGTCTAAATTTTTTTATGGTTTCAGTTTTAAGATTAAATCCAAATATTTTGCAAAGATTTTCCATGTTTTTGAATGATAATATGATTATATATACATGTTGATGATTTATGAATGATCATATAGATTTTATGATATGTTTTAAGAGAAAAACCTTATTAAATGACATCTGTTAGCCTTGCGAATTTTTGTGATGATCTAAAAAGTTATTTTAGAGAGGGGCTTCAATTTTTAGAATTTTATGAATTTTTGTGGAATTATTATGAATTTTCTAAGGAAGAAAATGGTATTTTGGATTATAAAATTATTTATAGGGAAAATAAGTATTATTTGGATCCAAAATTTTTATATGTTGAAGAGAACATATTAATTGATTTTTTGGAATTTTTCTAGAATTTTTCAAGATGTTTTAATAGTTATATAAAATTATTTAAGGCATGGGCCTTAATTGTTTTATATAATTATAAAGGATAAAGGATCTTTTCAAAATTATTTAAATTTCCAAATAAGGAAAGTTGGCAATGTTTTGAATATAAAATTCTGGCAACCAATCAGATTTAGACAAACAAGGTAGGTTGGGTACAAAAGAACTATTTTAAAGTACAAATAAATAGTTTCTCTACTATTCAACTCTTTCGGCAAGAGCTTCTGCCTCCATTCCAAACCTTTCGACAAGGTCGAAAGGTATCAAACCTTTCGACTAGGTCAAATACTAATGCACATGGTATCAGGCAACTGATACGTAGTGAATTGGATGAAGTCGAAAGGTTTAGGGATGGAAGGTTAGAGCTTTTGAAGGAGATGAAACTTTGTTTTGGTTTTATAGAAAATACGCCTGCTAGCTTTCGACAAAGAGCTTTCGACATTGTTAAATGGTTTAAACGAAAAAGTTTCGATTGGTTTGCTTTCTTGTTTTAATTGAAACGTTTTGACAAAGTCGAAAGGTAAAGCTTTCGACAAGGTCGAAAAGTATGAAACCTGTCGACTAGGTCGACAATATTTTATAGCCGCTTCCTACCTTTCGATTCAGTTGCTTCCGAAGGTAATCTTTTGTTTTCTAAAACTTGCCACCTCTCTCCATTGATTTTGAAGGGTTGGTTCCAACACCAACACTTCATTGGTCATTGATTTCGAATGATTTTAGGTTTCGTAGCAGTTGCTTTCGACTTCAATGTTTTTCTGATTGTTTTGTTCTACTTGAAGGCATAATCTAAATGTTTTAAGTCGAAACGTTTTAAAGGTTCAAATTAGTTCACTTTGAATGGTTTCGAAAAGTTTCAACTTGTTTTAAATTGAACTCATTGTCTTCAAAAGGTTTTGAGTTTCATTACTTTCGAAAGGTTTATAAATGAATTTATAGGGGAGGTACCCTAAGCTTTCGACAAAGTCGAAAGGTGAAACCTTTCGACTAGGCCGAAAAGAAACCTTCTGAGGTATCCTAAGCTTTCGACAAAGTCGAAAGGTGAAACCTTTTGACTTGGCCAAAAAGAAACCTTCCGACAAGGTCGAAAGGTATGGTTTTGCAATGTTTTCGAAAGGCTAAGGTTTAAAGGATTTAAAAGTTGGATGTCATATGTTTTAAAGCTTGTAAAAGGGAGGCTTTTTAAAAGGTTTTGAAGGAGTTACCTTCAATGATTTCTAATGGTATATTAAAGGATATGAAGGAGTTACCTTCAATGCTTTCAAAGGGTTTTATTAATGTTTTTGAAGGAGTTACCTTTAATGTTTTCGAAAGGTTGTTTAAAGGTTCTAAAAGTTTTCAAATGGAATGACTAAGCAGATAGCCTAAGTGTTTTAAGTTATAAAGGACTGTAACTTATTTTAAAAGGATAGATAATCCTTATTGAACATCATCAACATTATTTTGAGTAAAGTATATATAACATGGAAAAAATAGCTTAGAGTAAAGCTAAAGATATATTTTCCTTGAATATATATGATTTGACAGACTAAATCATTTTGAAAAAGGTTTTCAAGGAAAATTTGAAGGGCAGTTAGCCTAGATATTTTGAAGGGTAGTTTACCAAAAATAAATTTCGGGCAGTCAGCTCATTTTAAATTCGGACAGTTAGTCCATTTTGAAGGCAGTCAGCGCAAAGGACAGTTAGTCCAGAAAAGAGTAGTTAGCTCTGATATGAACAAATAGTTCATTTATTAGCATAACAGACCTTGCTACTTTTTAAGGACAGTTAGTCCACCCTTTTTACCTGTTTTGGGCAGATAGCCTTTTATCTAGCATAAAAGATATTGCTACTTTGGTATCATCGGTTTTAGGATAGGTAGTCCAGAAGAGAGCAGTTAGTTCAGAATTTAGGATAGATAGTCCAGTATAGAGCAGATAGCTCAGATTTTAGACAGATAGTCTATTTCATTTCCTGTTTTAGCATAATGGATATTGCTATATTATTATTATAATTGGTTGATTAACCAGTTTAGTTGCAGGAATGGATTTGCAAAATATATGTTTTGAATAGAGATATTAGTAAGGAGAAACCCGTTCCGCTAAGCAGCGTGGTCTTACTATTTATCAGTAAACTGAGATGTAACAGAAATTATTCATACCAGGTGTTTGCACCAAAAATGGTCACAAACCCCAAGTGTTGTGAAAGCACCAGTGTATGAATACAACTCAGCAATATTCATACACAAATATCAGATCTAAGCAAGCACAAACAACAATCCAGAAATAATGAACAGTGACACGCAATTTATAGTGGTTCGGCTATCTCCGGCCTACGTCCACTTCAAGGATTTTTATCTTTTATTGAAGTTCTTCGCTGATTACAGATGATTACAGCAAATACAATGAATGAATCTGAAGATAACAGTAATGGAAAGGAGTAGAGTTGAATCCGGCAGAGTCTGGACGTTGAATGGCGAAAAAAGATCCCTTTTCTGTAGGCTTCAGGGGGCTATTTATAGGCGTAGGAGGCTCAGATCTCGCCCAAACTTCAGGAGACTTTTTCTGACACGTGAGGGGGCCCACGCGACCGGTCCCACCAAGTTTCAACTCAATCTGTGATCGATTCGAGTCAATTTCGTATCGATCAGGAAATGCTCCAATCGAGCTGAAACTTGGCAGGATTGCTCTTTACCTTGCATGGAAGCTACTCTGAAAATTTCGTTGCATTTGGACCAGCGGTTTGTGAGATATGATCGATACAAGATTGTATTCTCGTGTGTGCTGCTCTGTTCGAATCCATGGATTCGTATCCATCGCTCCGAATCGACCTGGGCACGTGAGCGCGCAGTGACGTGGTGCGGAACTCTTGGATCTCTCCACCTTTTTTGCCGCGTCGAACGAGTCATTCGCATCTAGCGCTGAAGCTTCGCGCATACCAGCTCTTTATTCGCATCCACGTGCTTCTGTCTTTACTCGAACCGGTTATCGATTCGTCGTAGTCCACGTTCGCATCGATTATACGGATACGAAGAAGGACATATGCGCTATCGATTCGAATAACTACGAACCACATGGATACGAACCAAGGTTCCATAATCGATTCGAACTGGGTATACCCCTGATCGATACGAAATGCTTCGCCTACGATGGATACGAGCTAAACTGATATGACGCTACCGCCTACGGATCGATGCGAGGAGTCCAACACCGGATGGATTCGAACAACTCCGATTCGAACAAAGTTCTAGAACGGATTCGAACAGTTTGAGGCGGCGTCGCCCAAATGGACACGGAGCTGATCGATTCGAACAAGCCAATGCGATGGTTTCTGATGGATACGAAATCTGATCGATTCGAACAGGCCTTTGATGGATACGAACAACGCACTTCATCTAACTTGTATCGATCACATCTCGCTCATCTGAACTCCGATTTACCTGAGACTTGGAGCACTGGCTTTCATGGCTTTGCTTGTCATGTCTTGTCAATTACGGCTCGATCCGGACTCGGGCAAAAATCATCGATATCCATGATGAACCTGCGATGCACAATCGAAATCAATGACTAATAATCATTGATTTTCAGTTAATCTTTGGGTATCTCGGCTTTGCCAAAAGTTGGGATAACATTTTGCCCCCCAAAATATGCCTTTTGTTAAAAGGCGTGTTTTGATCAGTCTCAAGTTAAATGCAGTGAGTTCATGTTTTACCCATAGCTTATAGCGTTTTCAATCAAGTCCATGGCTGTTCGAAGCCGAATTGTTATCAATTTTTTCCCAGTGGAAGTTAAGAATGAAATTCTACGGTCTCTCCGTACTATTGATGGTCACTCCGGACCCTTGTCAAACCCATTCTAGATTTAGCGATTGAATAGAAAGATCCTATTGCACTCCGGCGTTGCTTTCTATCCCTTGCACTCTGGCCCCAGCTAGGGCGTATAGCGATGTCTTGGTCGTTCTCGACCGATCATAGCCTCTCCGGGCTCCTGCTGGATCCCATCCTGTTACTCTCCGGTGAAGGGGAAACAACGTTAAGTGGGTCGATCCTGTCGCTCTCCGGCGAAGCGACCCACTTCTTGCACTCCGGTTCAGTGTATCTGAACATTAAGCGATATCTTGGCCTAAATCGTCGGCCGATCATAGCCTCTCCGGGCCCTTGCTGGATCCCATCCTGTCACACTTCGGTGAAGGGGAAACAACGCTTAAGTGAGTCGATCTTGTCGCTCTCCGGCGAAGCAACTCACTTCTTGCACTCCGGACCCTGTCTCTCCGGGTAGGGTCATAAAGCGATCATAATTTTGTATTAGTACGTAATATTCGTCCTTTAACTCTCCGGTCAAAGGCTTATTCAGGAAATTCAAGTTTATTTATTAAATTCAGACCCTAGATGTTCAATCTCAAACATCAGGGAAAAAGTAAACAACGCCTCTCTGGGCTGAACGGTCTATATCGCCTCAGAGCATGCCTAGGGGTCTCTCTGGTTCCCGTACATGAGTGAGTGGAATAGCCGTTTTATTTTGAAAGCAAATCTAATGAAATTATTTGGCCGAAGTCCAGATCTCGAACTTGGCCCTTGCCATCTTAATCAGTTGATGATGAGCCGTGATCCTGATCCAGGATCGTTTCTGTTAGGTGGAGGCGGTAGTTGTTCAGGCCCTACCGCTGCTGCCCGTCCTCTGACATATTGTGGCAGTTTACCGTTCCTGGCATGTTCTTCCACCTCATCCCTTAGGTGGCGGCATTCATCGGTAGTGTGTCCATCCAGCTCATGGAATAGGCAGTATTTTCCAGTCCTGCGTTCCCGCTCCGTGGGATCTCTCCTGGGTGGTTTTCGATAGGGGAGTTGCCCCCGAGTTTCAGTGTAAATCCTTTCCAGGCTTGCGGTCAAATCTGTGAATTGCCTGAATCTGGGTTCTCGGAATTTCTTCCGTTTATCAGGACCGTCCTGTGCATCGTCCTGCTTTCTCTTGCCTTTGTCTACTCCAGATTGTCCTCCTACGGTTCCTTCGCTTCGTGTAGTGTTTATTTCCTGCCTCTCGGCTCGTGATTCCTCTAGTCGAATGAATTTTTCAGCTTCATGATAGAACTCTCCTAGATCTTGCGGTGGATCTCTGGTCAGAGAATCTTTGAACTCGGTGCCTTCTGCAATTCCTGCTACTGCCGCCATCAAAATCATTGATGGATCCGGGCGATCTACAGAAGCCACCGTTGCATTGAATCGCAATAGAAAATCTTTTATGGACTCTCCGGTCCTTTGCTTTATCGAGGCTAAAGTCATCACACTCTTGGGTCGCGTCACATGGACCCTAAACTGTCTCATGAAGCATTCCACCAGCTCACCCCATGTCCCGATTGATCCAGTCTCTAGTTGTCTGAACCAAAGCGCAGCCAAATCTGATAGAAATAAAGGGAAGCATCGTGCCATCACTTCCTCGGATGCCCCCAGCACTTCCATATGCCTGATGTATCTGGTAACGTGCATGGTCGGGTCTGACTTTCCGTCATACGGGTTCAGCGTCGGCAGTTTGAACTTTGGAGGGTTCCTTGCATTCCTGATATTTGGGGTGAACGGACTCCGACTGACTTCCTCCAATCCTCCGATAGACAATCCTCCTCTCATGAGTCGTCGGACTAATCCAGCCATCTTTTCATCTCCATCTTGGGGTTGCCCTCTTGGTCTTGAAGGGTATTCTGGTATGTACTCTTCGTGTGGCCCGTTAGCATCAGCATTGGCCCTAGCTTGTTGAGCTCCGTCTGTCGGCCTTCCAGTATCGGATCCCGTGGGTCTGCCCCCGAGTCCTTGTCGATTGTCCATTGGATCTGCATTCTGTCCCTCATCAAGTTCCGCAGTCCTAGCTCCCTGTTCCACATTCATAGCCGCTGTAGCTGGTCCTAGGCTCTGCGTCCCTGCAGCTCTCATCTGTTCAAAGAAATTCTGCAGCATCTCTTGTTGACTTTTCATCATTCTTTCGTGCATCAGATTGGTCATGGTCTCCATTTCGTCTCTAGTGATGTAGATCGAAGCCGGCTCTTCTCCAGCACCAGAGGATGCCTCTTGACTTCCTCCTTGATGGCTTCTCTCGGCCCTTTGTCTTCTACTTGTTTGCCGAGTCATTGTCTTCAAATCTTCGAGTTTTCAAATCTGAACTTCGAATCTGGTGTAGCGGGTGCTGGTTCCCTCTCGGTGAAAGCACCAAAGTGTTTGCACCAAAAATGGTCACAAACCCCAAGTGTTGTGAAAGCACCAGTGTATGAATACAACTCAGCAATATTCATACACAAATATCAGATCTAAGCAAGCACAAACAACAATCCAGAAATAATGAACAGTGACATGCAATTTATAGTGGTTCGGCTATCTCCGGCCTACGTCCACTTCAAGGATTTTTATCTTTTATTGAAGTTCTTCGCTGATTACAGATGATTACAGCAAATACAATGAATGAATCTGAAGATAACAGTAATGGAAAGGAGTAGAGTTGAATCCGGCAGAGTCTGGACGTTGAATGGCGAAAAAAGATCCCTTTTCTGTAGGCTTCAGGGGGCTATTTATAGGCGTAGGAGGCTCAGATCTCGCCCAAACTTCAGGAGACTTTTTCTGACACGTGAGGGGGCCCACGCGACCGGTCCCACCAAGTTTCAACTCAATCTGTGATCGATTCGAGTCAATTTCGTATCGATCAGGAAATGCTCCAATCGAGCTGAAACTTGGCAGGATTGCTCTTTACCTTGCATGGAAGCTACTCTGAAAATTTCGTTGCATTTGGACCAGCGGTTTGTGAGATATGATCGATACAAGATTGTATTCTCGTGTGTGCTGCTCTGTTCGAATCCATGGATTCGTATCCATCGCTCCGAATCGACCTGGGCACGTGAGCGCGCAGTGACGTGGTGCGGAACTCTTGGATCTCTCCACCTTTTTTGCCGCGTCGAACGAGTCATTCGCATCTAGCGCTGAAGCTTCGCGCATACCAGCTCTTTATTCGCATCCACGTGCTTCTGTCTTTACTCGAACCGGTTATCGATTCGTCGTAGTCCACGTTCGCATCGATTATACGGATACGAAGAAGGACATATGCGCTATCGATTCGAATAACTACGAACCACATGGATACGAACCAAGGTTCCATAATCGATTCGAACTGGGTATACCCCTGATCGATATGAAATGCTTCGCCTACGATGGATACGAGCTAAACTGATATGACGCTACCGCCTACGGATCGATGCGAGGAGTCCAACACCGGATGGATTCGAACAACTCCGATTCGAACAAAGTTCTAGAACGGATTCGAACAGTTTGAGGCGGCGTCGCCCAAATGGACACGGAGCTGATCGATTCGAACAAGCCAATGCGATGGTTTCTGATGGATACGAAATCTGATCGATTCGAACAGGCCTTTGATGGATACGAACAACGCACTTCATCTAACTTGTATCGATCACATCTCGCTCATCTGAACTCCGATTTACCTGAGACTTGGAGCACTGGCTTTCATGGCTTTGCTTGTCATGTCTTGTCAATTACGGCTCGATCCGGACTCGGGCAAAAATCATCGATATCCATGATGAACCTGCGATGCACAATCGAAATCAATGACTAATAATCATTGATTTTCAGTTAATCTTTGGGTATCTCGGCTTTGCCAAAAGTTGGGATAACACCAGGCTTTATGTCTGACTCGAATTTTTTGTTTCCCCTTAAACTCTCGGGTGCTCAAAATTTGATTTGAGTAGGCTGAGGGTTTAGGTTTTCAATTTTTAGCAGATTTTGGCGAATAAAGCATCCGAAGACGAGCATGTGGCTGACAGATAGCTAATTTAGGAGTTCTGTTTTAAATTGTTTCTGCTGTGTATTATGATAATTATATCTATATTGCATTGATCATCCAAGGGGGCCTCCAGATACAGTATGTTACAAGACCTCCCTCCTTATGAAAATTGCATCCTCGCAATTTCTTATATAGAGATGTCACATACACTCAATTGTTAATTCTCTTTTGAATTCTATAATCGAGTTGAAACAAGCAATTCCCTAAAGTGGTTGACATTAGAATTTGACCTTATCATCTGTTATAAATTTGATTGGACCATTTATTGATTTTCATTTTTTTCGAATATGAATAAGAAGAATTATCAAAAATTTTCTAAGTGTCGAAATTTTTGAATTTTTTTGCCAACGTCTGCTTTGTACGAAGAGCCATTTGCAATTTCACAATTATAATATATACGATATACATCGACCATATGGTCGGAAGCACAATATATATCAATATTTTTAACACTTTTATATTTAATCTATATCTTTATTAAGCGTTTTAAAGCGAGCTATCATACTTTTTATATGAGCATAAGTGAGCTATCGTTACCATTTAGTCCAATTGTGAGTACATGTTCTCAACTTAAGATTAAATATTAGTCGCTTAGAAGAAGTATAAAAAGTATGCAACCATTTATTATAAAAACAATACGATTTTTATATTTAACCACCTTCCACTAATTTTTCTTAGGCCGAATCCATCCAATTAAGTTGTGATTTGTAAGTGTAATGGTAATATAGTGTTTTGGCTTTCCAAAACATCATTCGGATCACAAAATTATAAAGTACACTATATTTTATAGTCAATTTACTAGGAACGTCAATTCTGAAATTAACTAATAAAAAAAGGCTCACTTTATAAAATAGCCTTCTTAGCCTTGAAAACATCAAATTTTCACAAAACACTTCGAAAAAAAGTCATCGCTTAGGTTCTAGGCTTTCTGGAAAGTGTAAACCATGGTTTTAAATCTCCTATATATCGCCTGAGATCTCCTCCGAGATCTCCTTTTCACACTTAAACAAGACGAGACATCAAATCTCCTCCATATCTCCCTCGACACCCATTTCGTCCGAGATATTCAAATCTCACCCGAAATATGATCAAAATCTCAATACGAGATCTCACCCAAAATTATACATTTTTCTTATTTTGCATAATATTTTTTATTTTCATATTGATTCAAAAAAAAACCGCTCAATCCAATTATAATTTACTAACTTCTTGAACATATTCTTTACTTTTTAGCTTAATGAGTCATAGCGAAAGGTTTCACTTCTTTATTATGTTCAAATAAGAGGGTATTATTCAATCATTACCAAATCAATTAAACTAATCAAGCTACTACTCTTCTAAAAATATTCCTTTTTCCATGTAAATCAAGCATGTTACCATTTTTATTTTTACTAAGGAAGTTATAACCATTAAATAAATTTTTGACAGATCAATTTTAAACACATAAGTACATCCAAAATATTCCCGAGATGCATTATAAGACCCGAGATGTCTACACCCGATATGTACTCATCTCGTCCGAGATCTCCACCGATACAAGATTACTTGTGTAAAAATTCCGAGACGAAACGTGACCGAAATCCGATATTTAAAACCTTGGTGTAAACTTATTGAATTTGGACAAACCGTTCAAAGTTATAGTCATTTTAGTAAAAGTATTCATCTTCGCAAATATTGTGTACATAGAAGGTCCACCTTTTAAATTCACATTTTTAACAATGAAAACATCAAAATGTTGCAAAAAGCTTAAAACAAAATTTAAAGTATATGTTTTAAGCATTTCATATGGGAAAAATCGTCAAAATTGGATAAACTATTCGAAAGTAATGATCAAATAAATTTCAGCTCAATTTTATGCAATATTGCATTTTGGGACAACGACAAAGATCCATTGAAATTTATATTTTAACCTCACTTAAACTCTAAATTTTACGTTGCACTTCAAATAAAAATTATTCTAAATTTAAACCATCTTTAACAGCATAGATTTCAAAATTATTGAATTTAATATTTGCTCAATTATAAACAATTATCTTTACTATCTTTTCTAATTTTTCAATAATATATCCATCAGGATTTCAGATTCATCTAGTTTGCATTTCAAAAAACAAGTTGCAACCCATATAGCTACCAAAAGTTGGAAAACTTTCATACATGAAAGAGGTAATATGTGCCTCATGTGCGATGCATTAAATATTATGCCACTTTCAGATTTGGATGCCTTAGATTTGAAAGATTGGATACACTTAATACTCTAATCATAAATAATGGGTAAAACCACAGTTGATTTTTGTTGTGCAATTAGTTTTCCACATACGAACTACAAGCATTATTTTATATAAAACAATAACTAAAAGATAAATACATGTAACATCTTTTAGCATATAAATTAAAATAGATACCCTAAATCAAATATATTGTAGTTTTAAATAAAAGAGGTTGTATAAATACAAAGTCCATAAGAGGAAGAACACACGGGCTTAAGGATTGAAGGAGGTTAATGATGCAGTTTCGATTAAATTATTATGGAGATATCTACAGCAAGAATGTTTATGGGCTTTATGGATGAAAAATAGGTTTTGTGGAAAAAAGAACTTCTGGATTGTTGCATATAATTGCAAAGAGCATGTAACGTCCTAAAATTTTCAACCATTCGCATCCATACATGTTGGATTTGAATTGCTAATAATATCAGATTGTTAATTTAAAATTTGGCAAAATTTAATATATACAGTAAATAAATAATCACAGGATCACAGACACAGAGAAATATAACAATAATGTAGCGGAAACAAAGAATAGTAGTTCATGAAGCTACTATATATAATATAACAGAGTTCAACAAGATACAACAGGAATCACGAATACAAAGATGTCTCAATACAATAGTCAAATAGAACATCTGAATACATTACTGGAATCAACTGAATGACTGAAAGCAGAATCAATAGATTGATCCAAGTGAAGCTCCAACTCCAAAGGCGAGTCTCGAATACAGGTACAGCTCAGTCTGACCCGAACCTAAAGCAAAACACAAACACTCAAGTCAGGACATACATACTTAAACAATGTAAACCAACTCAAGTGAACTATAATAGAAATGCACAAGTAACTTAAAGGATGCTTGGGATCGCCCATCCTTTAAGAATCCATTAAACTATCTACTATGTGGTAATATTCGCTATTATAATAATGTCTAAAGTAAAGTAAACTTACTTGAAAATAGCATTAAGGCTTTACATTTTCCATTATAACACATTTTTATATTCCCATAGTCTAAACGGTACCGTTGTCTCCCCCGTACTGGGCGTCGTCAGAGGGCACTCCATAGGTATGGTACAAAACAAACTCGTAGTAAAGCTCGCTATGGTAGGTGACACGACACAATGAGGAAATGCCAGGGTAGATATACCAATTACGCATCCGGGCTGGTGGTAATGCATATCAGCCACTACCGCCCACCTCGGAACACACTCCCAAATCAAAAATCGAGGATGGCCATCAAATCAATCACAAAGTAATAGAATGGTATACGATGGAATGTGTCCGATCAGAGGAGCTACCTCATTGGCCCGTCAATCGCTCATGTTTTAGCCACCTTATGCCAACTCACGGGAGTCGGGTCCACGTATATACCTCAATAGGAATCGTCACCACCATCCTACTTCATTCTGGAATCTCCACCGCGTACACAGTTGTCAAAGTGGTTTTCGGTATCGACGGAGAGTATGTGCATATCCGATCGCGATATCTTTAACAACCAATCGTTATTATAACCCGTGGTTATAAATTTCAAAATGGTTTATATTTCAAATCAAAACATATTCATTTAAACCATATCAAAAACAATACCATTTTCTCTTCAATCATATCCATTTCAAGAATCATATCACTTTCCAAAGTTATAATGCTTTCAAAATCATAAGTCTTAAAATTCAAAATGCCTTGGAAATCAAACCTTGAAATTCATAACACTTTGAAATCATAACATATTCATTTAAACCATTTAAATATGAAGTCAATATACTTTCAAATCAATTATTCAATTTCCAAAAAATTGTAGCATTTCTAAGTTCATTCATTCAATTATAACAATTTCAAAACATTATAATTTCAGAAACAGTAGCACTTATAAATTATTACAATAGCTATATTATTATTTCAAAACAGTTCCATTTCAGAAACAACAGCACTTATACAACACTTATAAAGTATTATAGTAGTTATATTATTATTTCAAAACAGTTCTATTTCAGAAACAGCAGCACTTATAAAGTGTTACAGTGGCTATATTATTATTTCAAAACAGTTCCATTTCAGAAACAGCAGCACTTATAAAGTATTACAGTAGCTATATTATTATTTCAAAACAGTTCCATTTCAGAAACAACAACACTTATAAAGTATTACAGTAGCTATATTATTATTTCAAAACAGTTCCCTTTTAGAAACAGCATCACTTATAAAGTATTACAGTAAGTATATTATTATTTCAAAACAGTTCCCTTTTAGAAACAGCGTCACTTATAAAGTATTACAGTAAGTATAGTGGTAGATTGGAAACAGTACATTAAAATCACAGCATTTCTGAAACACTACAATTTCTGTTATAAGTTAATTATAACACTTTAAAACAATATATCTTCAATTTTTATCATTTTAACTTATTTCACTTTTCAAAATTATTTATTTGGATATTACTTAACTTATAATTTTTTTTATAAAATAACATTTATTCAACCAATATCCAATTTAAATTATAATTCATTTATCAAGTCAAAATACATTAATTTACTTAACACTTATTTTAACAAATAACTTAATGCTTTATTTAAAATACCCATTTCATAAATAAAATATTCTTATCACTAAGTTAAGCTTAAAATTCCATTTAACACTAAATTTTCAATTATTAAGTCAAATCAAATTTACATTTTCAATCATTAATTTTCTTATACACTTTAACTTACACAAAATCACTATAAAATTTATTTAAATCATTTAAATCCAATTTAAGTTAAACTCTCAAATAATCTAAATTCCAAATACTTAAAAAATTTCAGAAAACTATGATATCAAACTTAAGTTCAAAATCACATATATTTAATATTTCAAAATACTTAAAGTTTCAGAAAACTATTATTTAAAATAAACCACGGGTCTGTATAATATTTTCTAACCTAGGTCAAGTGATACGGATATGTATCATTTCAATCTGTAATTTAAAACGAAATATCCAGGTTCTATCATTTCAAACCTGCAATCCCAAGTCAAATAAAATAAAAATCGCTTGAGCCTATCATTTCAGCTCATAACGATTTTTCCCTATTCTAATGTCCATTCGGGTATGTATCATTTCAACCCATAGTGAAAAGGGAACTTTTAGTGTGAGAAATAGAAATATAAATAAACAGTAAAGTATAGCACGTCATATCAGTTGATGTAACAGGTATATAATCAGGTTATAACATCATATAATCACATCACAGGCATATATGAATTTATAGCAACATAGCATATCAATACTACACATCCACTTGTCATCGTTTCACAAATATATAAGTATGATTTGTCGAGAATGATAAACTCACCTTTTAAAGCTAGAGACAACAATCAAACACAAGACAAACTACTCCAAAAAGCACGACAAAGCACGAATCAAATACGAGTGGATGGAGAGCCAAGATTCAATCTTGTAACAAACAATTACAAAACATATATAAGAATATGATTCAACACATAACAATACATCAAAAAATGTGAAAATATGAATCATAATGAAACAAAGTGGACTCTACCAAGGTAGGTGGGTTCGGCCACCAAGAAAATTGGCTTGACCATCATCAAATCATGCTCGGCCATCATGGTTATGAAGCATATATGTACGGCCATGGTTAGAAAATGGAAGGCAAAGCATTAGAATATGAAAAGGTAGGGGTTGGAATGCAAGGAGGCAAGGCAAGTGAAAGGTCAATGGCTAATTGGGTTCAGCCCTATGGCTAATGTGCTCGGCCATGGGTTCAAAATTTGGATCAGGTCAGGTCATCGCGGCTAGGAGATGGAGATGGTTCACGGCATGGCAAAGGAGGTGGAGTTGGTGGTGGCCGAGGCTAACAAGGAGGAGGGGATGATGTGGTGATCTCGGTTAGGGTTTCAAGGCATTTGGTGATGGGTTTGGGTCATGGAAGGTCACGGCATCCAGGGGATGGTGGTGGTGGATGAAGGCCGGTCATATGGTGGTGCTTGAGGTGGAGGTGAGGTCGGCCAGGGCATGGTGATGGTGGAGGACGAACTAAAACAAGAAGGAAAAGAGAAAAGGAAAAGAGAAAAAAAAGGAAGGATTTACTGTAATGTTTTTCTTCAAGAAGCAAATAAGAAAGAGGAGATAAGTTGAGAAGTTTGTACGTGATTTGAGAAGGGAAATGGATGGCTAGGGTTATAGGAATGAACGGCTAAAGAAAGGAAAAGGCTAGAAAATGAAGAGGCTTCAATTAAACACAAGTAACACAAGTCTCTTTAATTTCCAAGCCCAATATCAAAAGTCCAAACCCAAACAAAATCAACACAAAAAAATAAACAAAGCCCAAACAAACTAAAAGATGGAAAAATAAAATAGAAAATAAACAATGAGAATACAAAGAAAAGTTGCGTGAAAAACGCTGAATTTTATAAATTTAAAAAGTATAAAACAGAATTTTACAAAACGAAAAGCAGAACAGATATCAAAAACAAATATTGCTTCAAAGAAAAAGATTAGAAATTAAAAATTCAAATTTTAAAATTTCAACTAAAAGTTAAAGTTTGACCAAAGTTGACCAAAATATAAAATTTCCAGAAAATCATAAATTTATTATATTTGGAAAATAAATTATAACCAAAATCCAAAATTACATTGGCAAATTCCAATATTTCAATTTAAAATGATTTAAAATCAAAGTTTCAAATAAATTTCAAATTAAAATTATTTGTAAAAATATGGGTTGTTACACTCTCCCCCACTCAAAACTTTTCGTCCTCGAAATGGAACTAGACATGGAAGAACAAAGAAAGATAAGATAGGACGGAGAATAATACCTGAAACAAACAATTCCGGATTCGAAGCACGTATGCTCTCCTCCTTCTCCAGGTACAATTCTGATCATCAGTACAACACTGCACTATGACCATGATGACAGATTTCCTTCTTCGCTGCTTCGTACCTTAATCGACAATACGAAGTGGCTTCCTCTCGACAGTCAGGTTTGATTCAATATCCAAACTCTCGAGAGCAGAAGGCGAAACAATCAGAGATGGATCATGAAGATACCGACAAGGATGCGAAACAATGGAATACATCTGCATTCCAGAAAACTTCTCAGGAAAATCCGACGATAAGCCAAAGAACCAACCCTCTATAAGATGCAGAAAGGACCAATGAACCGAACGATTACCGGATTCAATCCAGTAAGATAGAGATCTGCAAGGTCGTCCTTAAAGAGCAACAAACAGAGACATTGCAATACTAGCATGTGTATAAAAGATAAAATAAGATAGATAGAGGATTAAAGACAAGGTAAAACAGAAAATTGAAATTATACCTGATAACCGTTGTTATAGGTAAATTTCACAAGATGGAGATGATCTTCCCAAGGTCCTCCATAATCAAAAACACAAGCCCGAAGTAGATCCTCTAGAATCTGATTCACTCTTTCAGTTTGACCATCGGTCTGTGGATGGTAAGCAGTGCTCAGATTCAGGTGAGTACCCAAAGATTCCTAAAACTCTCCAAAACTACTGGTGAATATGAGATCTCTATCATAAGTGATACTGATAGAAACACCATGAAGATGAACAATCTCCCTCACATAGATCACAGCCAAACAGGAAGTAGAGAGAATAGACTTGACCGGAATAAAATGAGCGGACTTGGTCAGTCTATCCACCATAACTCAAATACTCTCGTAAAAATTTAACATTCTTACGAGTCAAAGCAAGGAATTGTGCAGCAATCCGAGAAATTTTTTTAATGGATATCCGATAATAACCGGCAAGGCCTAGAAAACTACGAATATCCAAAAGGGTCCTAGGAGTTTCCCAATCCTACATAGAATTGGGAGAGATATAAGGACAACATAAAAGACAGAATGATTGAATGATAAAGAACAAAGAGAAGGAAAAGAATGACTTACATTGATCGCAGCGATCTTAACTGGATCAACAGAAACTCCATTACCAGAAACAATATGCCCAAGAAATTGGACTTCATCCTTCCACAAATGGCATTTTTAGAAATTAGCTTTCAACTGATGACTCCTATGAGTCTCCAGAACAAAGCTCAAATGGGAATCATGCTCCTCCTCAAATTTAGAGAAGACAAGAATATCATAAACAAAGACTATATCAAATTGTTAAGCACAACACGGCAAACACGATTCAAAAGATCAACAAAGAAAGTAGGAGCATTAGTCAAACCAAAAGGCATAACTAGCCATTCATAGGAACCATTCTCATTACGGAAAGCAGTCTTGGGAATACTTTCCTCAGCAACTTTGAGCTGGTGAAAGCCAGAGACAAGATCAAGCTGAGAGAACGATAGCTCCAATATAGAAAAAAACACGAAAAGGAACTGAAAATAAAGAAAAGCTGCCCTGAAGAGTACCCTGGGTATTACTAGGGACATGAGCAGAAGGAAGAACAACAGTACTAATAGAAACAGGGTAACTATTAGCATAGTGTCCCTTCTGATCACACTAGTAATAACCACTCAAATTTATTTAAAATTTCTTTATCGTCATTCTATATTGTATAAAATTCCGTTACATAATTAACTTTTGAATAATTAAGGTAAGTTATATTAGAATGCAATAGAGGATTATACAAGAAATTTTTTCCCAATTCAATTGTTTATACTTAAATATTTATTCTAAAATATTGGATTTATCTATAATTAAAATCATCCTTTAATATAAACTAAAGAATTAAATTTCCGATTCATTTCAAGCACTTTAGAGATAAATGTATATACTATATATATCAAATCAAATTTAAAATAATATACCTATATATATAAGTCAATTCATACTTAAGAAATTTAAATCAATTGAATTTCCAAAAAAAACTGTAGCAAAACTACTAAATGGTCTCTCCACTCTGAAACTCGAAAATGAATGTCGATGATGCGGCCGACCTCACCGAAATTATTTTCCAGCGACAAAAGAAGAGAGTACTGACCTGAAATGATTTCTATTCAAAAATACTTTAAATAATATACATTTTAAAGCTTTAAAACCAGAGTTTGAAATTATCAGAAATTAAATTCTCAAATACTAGATTTAAATTCTTTTTTAATTTTCAAATCACTTTATAAACCATGTTTATAAATTCATTTATAGAACAATAAATGAAAATCAAATATTATCATTTTAAACAACCAATTTCATTAACTTATTAAATTTCAAAAATTTTACTTATATATTTACAATATAAACATACAAATTAATTTCATTTATCAAATTTGAAAATAATATTGTGTCAGTTTGCTCTGTTCAAGTGTTTTGGAAATCCAATCGATCGGAAGCCCAAATCAACATCAACAACTCAAACAACACAATATAAAAACATTTTAATATTACTAACAAAATACAAAATACCAAATACACTCCCTCTCTCGATGATTCAAGGATAGATTTCAAGGAGAGGATAGAGGTTCAAATATAGAGAGAACCTAATCCCAAAAGAATTCGACTAGAAGGTAGGCTCGATAGGAAGATAAATATATTTCAAAGAGAGAAGAAAATAGTTTGACTTATATAAATCGCGGGCAACCTTAACCGGTCAACCGTGACTTCAAAATAAGACTGAGGTAGAATTCAAAGGCAAATCGACATTCGATCTCAAAAGATAAAATTCGAATATCGCAAGAGATAGCAGCATTGTAAACCGAGGATACAGAAATCTCCGATGAATCAATGCCTATTGTAAGGAGCTATGGAATACTCCAAAATCCAGAAAAATACGAATAGGGAGAGACAAGAATGGATTTTGGAACCGAGGGAACATTCCAAAAATCAAAGGAAACCCAAATCGAAGAAGAAGGAATTCAAGCTCGAACGAAAGTGATTCTGTAATTTAATATACTCTATATACTGAGTTTTGCCTAAAACCTCGCTTTGATACCAACTGTAACGACCTGAAATTTTCAACCATTCGCATCCATACATGTCAGATTTTAATTGCTCAAAATATCAGATTGTTAATTTAAAATTTGGCAAAACTCAATATATATAGTAAATAAATAATCATAGGATCACAAACACAGAGCAATATAACAATAATGCAGCGGAAACAAAGAATAATAGTTCATGAAGCTACTATATATAATATAACAGAGTTCAACAAGATACAACAAGAATCACGAATACAAAGATGTCTCAATGCAATAGTCAAATACAAGATCTGAATACATTACTGGATTCTACTTAATGACTGAAAGCAGAATCAATAGATGGATCCAAGTGAAGCTCCAACTCCAAAGGTGAGTCTTGAATATTGGTACAGCTCAGTCTGACCCGAGCGTAAAGCAAAAAACAAACACTCGAGTCAGGACATACATACTGAAACAATGTAAACAAACTCAGGTGAACTGTAATAGAAATGCACAAGTAACTTAAAGGATGCTTGGGATCGCCCATCCTTTAAGGATCCGTTAAACTATCTACTATGTAGTAATATTCGCTATTATAATAATGTCTAAAGTAAAGTAAACTTACTTGAAAATAGCGTTAAGGCTTTACATTTTCCACCTTAACACATTTTTATATTCCCATAGTCTATACAGTACCTTAATCTCCCCCGTACTGGGCGTCGTCAGAGGGCACTCCATAGGTATGGTATAAAACAAACTCGTAGTATAGCTCGCTATGGTAGGTGACACGGCACAACGAGGCAATGCCAGGGTAGATATACCAATTACGCATCCGGGCTGGTGGTAATGCATAGCAGCCACTACCGCCCACCTCGGAACACACTCCCAAATCAAAAATCGAGGATGGCCATCAAATCAATCACAAAGTAATAGAATGGTATACGATGGAATGTGTCCGATCAGAGGAGCTACCTCATTGGCCCGTCAATCGCTCATGTTTTAGCCACCTTATGCCAACTCACGGGAGTCGGGTCCACGTATATACCTCAATAGGAATCGTCACCACCATCCTACTTCATTCTGGAATCTCCACCGCGTACACAGTTGTCAAAGTGGTTTTCGGTACCGACGGAGAGTATGTGCATATCCGATCGCGATATCTTTAACAACCAATCGTTATTATAACCCGTGGTTATAAATTTCAAAATGGTTTATATTACAAATCAAAACATATTCATTTAAACCATATCAAAAGCAATACCATTTTCTCTTCACTCATATCCATTTCAAGAATTATATCACTTTCCAAAGTTATAATGCTTTCAAAATCATAAGTCTTAAAAATCAAAACGCCTTGGAAATCAAACCTTGAAATACATAACACACTGAAATCATAACAAATTCATTTAAACCATTTAAATATGAAGTCAGTATACTTTCAAATCAATTATTCAATTTCCAAAAATTGTAGCATTTCTAAGTTCACTCATTAAATTATAACAATTTCAAAACATTGTAATTTCAAAAACAGCAGCACTTATAAAGTATTACAGTAGCTATATTATTATTTCAAAACAGTTCCATTTCAGAAACAACAGCACTTATAAAGTTTTACAGTAGCATATTATTATTTCAAAACATTTCTATTTCAGAAACAACAACACTTATAAAGTGTTACAGTAGCTATATTATTATTTCAAAACAATTCCATTTTAGAAACAGCAGCACTTATAAAGTATTACAGTAGCTATATTATTATTTCAAAACAGTTCTATTTCAGAAACAGCAGCATTTATAAAGTATTACAGTAGCTATATTATTATTTCAAAACAGGTCCATTTCAGAAACAGCAGCACTTATAAAGTATTACAGTAAGTATAGTGGTAGATTGGAAACAGTACATTAAAATCACAGCATTTCTGAAACGCTACAATTTCTGTTATAAGTTAATTATAACACTTTAAAACAATATATCTTCAACTTTTATCATTTTTAACTTGTCAAACTTATTTCACTTTTCAAAATTATTTATTTGGATATTACTTAACTTATAATTTTTTTTATAAAATAACATTTATTCAACCAATATCCAATTTAAATTATAATTCATTTATCAAGTCAAAATACATTAATTTACTTAACTTTTATTTTAACAAATAACTTAATGCTTTATTTGAAATACCCATTTCATAAATAAAATATTCTTATCACTAAGTTAAGCTTAAAATTCTATTTAACACTAAATTTTCAATTATTAAGTCAAATCAAAATTTACATTTTCAATCATTAATTTGCTTATACACTTTAACTTATAGAAAATCACTATAAAATTTATTTAAATCATTTAAATCCAATTTAAGTTAAACTCTCAGATAATCTAAATTCCAAATACTTAAAAATTTTCAGAAAACTATGATATCAAACTTAAGTTCAAATCACATATATTTAATATTTCAAAATACTTAAAGTTTCAGAAAACTATTATTTAAAATAAACCACGGGTCTGTATAATATTTTCTAACCTAGGTCAAGTGATACGGATATGTATCATTTCAATCCGTAATTTAAAACAAAAATCCGGGTTCTATCATTTCATACCCGCAATCCCAAGTCAAATAAAATAAAAATCGCTTGAGCCTATCATTTCAGCTCATAACGTCTTTTCCCTATTCTAATGTCCGTTCGGGTATGTATCATTTCAACCCATAGTGAAAATGGAACTTGCAGCGTGAGAAACAAAAATATAAATAAACAGTAAAGTATAGCATGTCATATCAGCTGATGTAACATGTATATAATCAGGTTATAACTTCATATAATCACATAACATGGATATATGAATTTATAGCAACATAGCATATCAATACTACACATCCACTTGTCATCGTTTCACAAATATATAAGTACGATTTGTTGAGAGTGATAAACTCACCTTTTAAAGTTAGAAACAACAATCAAACACAAGACAAACTACTCCGAAAAGCACGACAAAGCACGAATCAAATACGAGTGGATGGAGAGCCAAGATTCAATCTTGTAACAAACAATTACAAAACATATATAAGAATATGATTCAACACATAACAATACATCAAAACAATGTGAAAATATGAATCATAATGAAACAAAGTGGACTCTACCAAGGTAGGTGGGTTCGGCCACCAAGCAATGGGCTTGACCATCATCAAAGCATGCTCGACCATCATGGTTATGAAGCATATATGCACGACCATGGTTAGAAAATGGAAGGCAAAGCATTGGAATATGAAAAGGTAGGGGTTGGAATAAGGCATATCCATTAAAATTACTATTTCGTAAATCCATTTATGACTTAACCATTAAAACAAGTCATCTCCAAATATGCCTAAAACGAAAAAAACATAAAAAGCATATCAATCAAAAATCACCATTTCACAAATCCATTTGAAGTCTCAAATAGACTATCATCAAAATATGGTGATAACGATTCAAAATTCTTTAGAACCAAAAGATACTAAAATACCTATTCCAAAATCTCTGAAGAAATAATCATCACTAATGAAATAATAATGGTAGTCAACTATCAGTATGATATAGTGCGACATGGGGTCTAACTAAAATAAATAAACCCCGCCACATAGCCCAATAGTCTAACGAAAAGAAATAGACTATCAGGTAAAAACCCAGACTCCTAACGATAATAAATAGGTGATCGTGTTTATGAAAAAACTATGTGAATTTACCTAACAAATATAAATAGGTAAACACTGTCCAGTCGTGAAATAAACTGATAGGGCTGCATTATAACATCTGTCTAAACAACAAAAAGGACAGCTATGTTATACCAGAACAGACCTAACCCCAAGAAATAGGTCTGCCTACCCAAATCTAAAAATGAATCGACTCTCAGGTCGATGAAAAATAAGTCGTCGTCTCTTGGGGATCTATCGGTCTCAAATAAAATCCGAACACCCCAAGATAATACAACTCTAAAGTGTTAATTACTGCCGCTCCAGTAATCACAAGAATTTAACTATCTGTACTATACCAGATAGTAAATTCAAGTATTTACTAAAAGCTAGTAATTTTCACTCAAACTCTATTTAACAAATTATAATAATAAACGTAAGATTTGTTCGAAATGTCCCATACAAATCCAAAAATTCAACCGTTTATTAAAATTTGTTGTTTCATAGAAAATCACGAAATCCAATAAAATCTCAAATCCATAATTAATAAAATAAAAGAGTCTTAAATTAGTTATATATATTTATAAAGATAATTTTTTTTTCCGAAATCACTTTTAAATCCATAAACTCATATTTAAGAAGACTTGCTTATTTACAAAAGCTTTTGGAACTCTTTCAAAATTATTTAAATCTCTTTTATAACAAAAACCACTTAAATTTAAAATTATTACTTTCATAATAGCTTTTATAAATTAACATTATATTTTATTCTTTTCCTCTAAACCATTTCAATCATTATATCCTTAAACAAGGATTTTGTAATTAAATATCACTCATTTTAAAAGCTTTAAATAGAAATTTTTAGTACTAAACTAAGATTATAATATAATTTAATTATATTTTATAAATTGAATTGCAATAAGGATTAAAATGGATAAAATCTCATTTTAAGACTCTTTTTAAAACATTTAAACAATTCAACAATAAATTCATTAAAATTCAATATTTAAAGCCAACAAACCTCTATAAAAATGTCATTCCAAATGTGAAATTATTTGTCAATCCGAGTTACTTTTCGGCAAACTCTGATCACACGATGATATACAAGTATCGTTATACTATAAAATTTTAAAATTCACAAACGGATAGAATTACGTTTGTAAATTTTACACTATCGATCCTTACAAAAATTCAATTCATCACATATACTTAATAATCAACCCAAACATACGGCGTACAATATAATCCAAAGCATGCAACTAAATTTCAACCGTTTCAACCATTCAAAATATAAGTTTTCACACAATCAATCAACAAGGGCATGCAAATGAAATCTATCGATGTATAGAGATAGAATTGTGAGTTAGGAAAAACTCACCTAAGACGATGCTTGAATTATGCCCAAATCAGCAACCCTATGAACAACCAATCACTATCAATATGCTCCTTCTCGTCGTTTGTAACGACCCACTATTTTGGACCATTCAAATCGATAATAAATCCACACATGTCGGACTTGAATAATTCAAAACAATAGATTGTTAATTTAAATTGACAAAACTCAGCATATATAGTAAATAAATAAATCTCAGAATCACAGACACAGAGTAATAAACAATAATGCAGCGGAAACAAAAGAATAGTAGTTTATGAAGCTACTATATATATAACAGAGTTAAACAAGATACAACAGAAGTCTCGAATACAATAGTCAAATATAATATCAGAATACATCAATGGAATAAACTGAATATCTGAAAGCTGGATAGATAGCTGGATCTCCAAGCGAAGCCCCAACTCCAAAGGCGAGTCTCCAATACTGGTACAGTCAGTCCGACCCGAGCGTAAAGCAAAACACAAAACACTCGAGTCAGGATTAACATTCTTATATCAATAAATCCAACTCAAGTGAAATAACAACTGAAATACAAGTAACTCAAAGGATGTTTGGGATAACCATCCTCTAAGGATCCGTTAAACTATCTACTATGTAATAGTGTACGCTAAGTAGGTAATGTCTAATCAGTAAAGTACGATATTAAAATAGCGTTAAGGTGTTACCATAATCCCCCTTAACACATTTTTATAATGTCATAGTCTATACAGCACCGTAAGCCCCACCATAAACTAGTGGTTATCAGAGGGTACCCCATAGGTATAACACAAAACAAATCGTAGTGGTCGCGAATATGATAATCAGTACGACAAGGTACATGAGGCGATACCAATTAGGACACTAGTAGTTGCCTGATCTGGACTGATGTTGGGCATAGCAGCTACTACCCCAACACCGCGAAACAACACTCCCAAATCAAGGGGTGCGCCCAAATCGAATCACATAAGTAATAGATAAGGTATCGAAGAAGTGTGTCCGCTAGAGATGGCGATCCTCAATGGCCCGGCGCGGCTTCTGTTTTAGTCATGTCAGGGGTCATCCAAAATCGTTCTCTTTCTTCAGTCAACGCGTTCACCAAAACCATCCACTTCATTCTGGGTCAACACTCCGCGTATATTAGTTATTAAAGTGGTTTTCGGTATCGACAGAGAGTATGCCCATATCCGATCCCGGTCTCTTTAATAACTACGTATTTTTACACCGATGGTCATTTAATAAATTTTCAAATAGTCATATTTCAAAACCGACATATCGTTTCCAATTCAAAACCATATCAATACGATATCACTTTCACTTCAAATAAATCCATTTCCAAAATCATATCACTTTCCAAAATTATATCGCTTTCGAAATCATAAGTCTTTTAAAATCAAAACACTTTGGAAATCAAAACCTTGAAATTCATAACACTTTGAAATCATAGCTTGAAATCATAACATTTTGGAATCCTAACACTTTCCTCTTAAACAGTTTAGATATTAAAATTTGTATATATAGAAAAATAGTTTATACAATAAAATAGTTTATATAAAATAGTTATAAGTTAAAATAGTTTATAATAAAATAATTTATATTGAAAATGATTTATATTAAAATAATTTATATTAAAATTTATAAAGTAAAATATAAATAGTTTTAGATATAGTTTAAAATACTTTATATAAAAATAGCTTCCTCAAATTTCACAAATCGATTCACATAAACTCGAATTCCAAAATTAAAATTTAATCAAATCTCAAATCATCAATTTTAACTCGATTCAGCTTCTCAATAAACCATTTCAAATTATCAATTTCAAATACATATTTGAACCAAAAAATAAGACATTTCAATTTCAATATATTTCAAAGCTTTAAATATTCACATTTCAAACTAAATTTGATAATTCCATTTATATCTCAATTTAATTTCATTACATTTTGTTTTTGAGATATTTCTTTAATCATTTCAATACATCTAAATACGACTTCAATTTAAAAATTTAAATAAACAAAATATCCCATTTAAATTTATATAAGTTTGAAATATTCATTTAAGTCACTTTTAATCAAATTCAAGTTATAAAACATATCTTTCAATTTTCAAATTTAATAAATTTCAAATCAACCTTATTTAAGTAAAATTCTTAAATAAATATAATTTCAAATCAATTTCAATTTATCTTTCCAACCTGAATCATTATAAACTCTATATTTGAAAATATAAATTTACATAAATACTTAAACATTATTTTATATTGATCAAATCGACTTTATTAAATCAACTTTATTAGATCTTAAAAATCTCAATATTTATTACAACCATATATTTCCTTCAAAACCATAGAAATCATTTTTCAAATATTTATATATAGACCAACGGTGTCTGTATATAATTTTCAACCCTATGGTCAAGTGCTACAGATATTTATCATTTCAATCCGCAATTTAAATATATACGGGTATATATATATCATTTTGACCCGTAATCCCAAATTCAATTCAATTGAAAATCGCTTAGGTCTATCATTTCAACCCATAACGATTTTCTCCTATTCTAAAGTCCGTTCGGGTATGTATCATTTCAACCCATAGTGATTCTATACTAACAGGGAACTTGCAGAGTGATAACATATATGATAATAATATAATAGGCATATATCGTCAATATAAATAACAGATAATGGTGTCAGATGTCACAGGTGAACTGATATAAGTAATAGCATATATATAAGTGTAAATAACTAACATCAGCATATTTCAATTGTCAGATAATGGTGTCAGATGTCACAGGTGAACTGATACAGGTGATAGCATATATATAACAGTATAAATAACTAACATCAGCATATTTCAATTGTTAGATAATGGTGTCAGATGTCACAGGTGAACTGATACAGGTAATAGCATATATATATAACAGTGTAAATAACTAACATCAGCATATTTCAATTGTCGTTTCAATTGAAATCAAATTTAATAAATAAAGAACGTTAATCGTGAGTGATTGCTCACCTTTCGAGGCTAGGGGAGTTTGTCAACAGAACAAGCTACAAATTCCAAAGCAAATCAGGATTGGCACGGATTCGATAGAAAGGCTGATAGATAAGCAATTGACGAGATCAAATTAGAACTAGATCGATGACGGAAATTTGATAAATGTGAACTTATACATATGACTGTATATAACTATATATATATATATAAATAAACATAAATTGCAACTTTAAAACTAATCCATATATATAACTATGTAGAGTCAATAATTAATTTAAAACTTATATAAAAATAAAGATATGTACATACCAATTTTATAAATTTAGCTTTATACAAAATATATCCTGATATACGGTAGCAAACAGCAAGTTGCATAGGAACAATTCCACAAAACAAAACAAAAACTAACATAACAGAATTTATATACACTAACACACACACACATATATATATAAAAGAATAACCTAAAGATATATATTTAAATCATATAATATACATACATATATAAACTGGCTAACCAGTATATAAACTAATATATATGTATGAAATAATAAAATTTGAATTAATACGTTTAAGACTTAACCGTTTACCATATACATATTTATATAGCTTAGGAAATCAACCAACAACCAAAGTTTAAAACTGATAAAAATATCAACGCTATATGTTATATTTGAACAACATTTATTATAAAAATTAGTAATTATAAAATCAACTCAGATCCAATATAGCATATACATAAACAAATCTACACGCAGGCAAAATAATGTGTATATTTATATTTTTATATGTATAACTAATATATAAACAACAACCGAAAGAAAATGATATCGATATAACAATTGTATAGACTTGCATATGACTTTAAATAACAAACAAATATATAGGCTGACATATGTAAGATATATATTCAAAAATCTATAAGCATGAATGGCCTAATATATACAAACCTATATAGTACACGTATAAATTAACAATATGCCTTTATTATATATATCATTAATCCCATACTAACATATATATAATTATCTATAGAATCTATACAGCCGAGATTTCTAATATAGCCTAGTTATATGCAATATAGACACATGATAATATATTAATATATGATATGACTTTATACTTATACTTGTTATAACTCACAGACTACTATAAATTTATAACTTCATAGTTATGAACTAATATATAGGCTGAAACAGTATAAATATATAAACTGATAGATTTTTAAACTTTTGTATATACAAAACAGAAGGAAAGGTTATGTGGAGATAAGCATATATATATTCTATCAGTAGTGTATATTAACTTTTACAAACTTTGTATATACAGACCGAACTTGTATATTATATAAACATCTACTTTATAAAAATTACGGTATATATATCAAATACATAATATATGTATACAGAAATCCATATACTTACTAGTTGAAATACATATATATTTGTATACATAACAGCACACTTAAACATATACTGAATATATAAAACTAAAGTAGCTTACAAGCATATATACATTACCTGTATACAATAAAGAGGAGAGGAAGAGGCAAAGGTGGCTGACGAGGAGATGTGTTCGAGAAAGTTGTTGGCTTCGGCATGCGTGCGTAGGCGAGCAAGGTGCGGAGAGGCCGAGCATGGCTATTCGTTGAAGGCGCTGTACTTGAGGTGATGGGTAAGGCAATGGTCGCACTGGGGAGAAGCCGAGTGGGCGGGTTGGTGGCTCTCGGCCATGTCAGGTGGAAGGGGAGTATGCATGCGGAGGCCGATCTATGGGTGGGGCGGGAAGAGCATGCGTGGAAGAGGAGGAATTTTGTTTGGCTGAGATGATGGTTCGTGCTACAAGTATATGAACGGAAAGATGAAATTAAACTTTTCTCTATGAACAACGAAATAGGTAAATGAAGAAGCAAGAACAAAAATCAATGAACCAAATAAATGTTGAACAACGAATAGTCACGGTCAAAATCAATTGAAGGAATATTAAAACAAGAGGCTGTATTGTTTAAACAGTGGAATATGAAATGGTGTAAGAAAGCAAAAAGTTTTAAAACTGGTACCGATACGAAATCGCTATTTACTGATTCGGCTATGCACCAGTCGTCGAAATTAACAATTGAATATATTGCGAAGATCAGCACGACGAGATGGTCAAAATGGTACACAGATATCAGTGGTACGATCCTCTGATCAAAAGTCGATATCGGTAGCAAAATGCTGCTATTTTGCCGAAAATAAGATCGACGGAGCAATAAAAGTCAAAATTTGGAGAAACGAAAAATGACGTCTTAGTCATAAGATGAATTAGAATTTTTCTATGTAAAAATATTCAGGTTTGGAAAATATTTTATTATCATCAATTTTAACTGATATAAATTGGAATAAAATTACACTAGAAAATAAACTTCCAAATTTTCTGATGAAAATTTACTAGTTGCTATGTCTAATTAAACGTATTCCAAATATTAAATTTTTATTTCAAAATTTTATCGATTAAAATTTTACTAATTACGTTATTAAAACAGTTAAAATTTTACGGGTCGTTACACTCTCCCCCACTCAAAACTTTACATCCCCGAAAAGGAAGGAGGTAGGAGAATAGAAACAACCAGAAATAAAGTAGATTGGAATACAAGTAAAACAATTAATTTAAACCATATAAATTTCAATTTAAATTAATTAATATTTAACAATTTGGTTAAATCCCTTTGAGTTCACTTAAGTTAAATCAATCTACCTATTTCTAAATTCATTATCATATTATCTAGTCGTCCTCAATTAACAATTTCTAAATCATCAATTTGTATAATCATTTATTGTACTCATATTTTATTCAACAAATTTAATTCTTTTATTCCAAATTATTATTAAGTTTATTCCACTTAATATATCTTATTACATATATTTAAACCATGTAAATTAATTTAAACCATATAAATTTCCATTTAAATTAATTTATATTCAATAATTGGTTTAAATTTAAAGTATTTCCATAAGTTGATCTAATTTCAATTTGTTAATTCTTTCAGAACAAAATTTATTATATTCATCTCATTCAATTAACTCATTGTTCTATCATTTTTATTAGCATTTTTTTTAATTAAAATCTAAGTGTATAACATTTATTATAATCACTCAAATTTTATTTTAAAAAAATTATTTTATATTGTATATTATCCAATTACATTTCAACTTCTGAATAATTTAGGTAAGTTATATTGAAATGCAATTTAGTACTATACAAATTAAATTTTCAAATTCAATTATCTCAAGTTTAAATATTTATCCAAAAATTTCGACTTCAGTTTATAATTGAAATCATCTTTAAATCATAAACTTAAGAATTTAAATCTTTGATTTACTTCAAACAATTTTGAGATAAATATATATAGTATATATCAGATCAAAATTTAATCTTTATATATATAATAAATCAAGTCATACCACAGAAATTCAAATCAAATTAAATTTCTAAACAATGTGTAGCAAAGTTACTGAATGGTCTCTCCACTTTGAAACTCGAAAATGAATGTCGATGATGCGGCCGCCATCACCGAAATTATTTTCCAGCGACAAAAGAGAAGAGTACTGATTTAAACATTAAAATTCTTTGAAAATCATTTATATTCGAAAATACTTTATATACATTTAAAATTTTAAAACCAGAGTTTGGAATCATCGGAAATTATATTCTCAAATTCCTCATTTAATTTTTATTTAAATTCCAAATCAATTTATAAACCATGTTTATAAATTCATTTAGAACAATAAATGATAATCAAATATTATCATTTCAAACAACCAATTAATTAACCTCTTTTTTTCCAGAAAATTTTACTTGTATATTTATAATATAATCATACCAAATTATTTCATTTACCAAATTTGAAACCAATATTGTGTCAGTTTGCTCTGTTCAAGTGTTTTGGAAATCCTATCGATAGCGTTGATCAAACGAATCGATCGAAAATCCAAACCAACATCAACAACTCAAACAACACACTATAAACATAAAATATTTTATATTAATTACAAATACACTTCCTCGCTCGACGATACAAGAATGGATTTCAAAGCAAGGATAGAGATTCAAATTTGATGGAATCAAACCAAAGAGAATTTTGATTCGAAGATAAGTTCGAAACAAAGATGAGATGATTAAATAACAAACTAGGAAGGTGGATAAGTTTAGATAAATCGCGGGCAACCTTAATCGGGTCAACCGTGACTTAAAGAATAAGATCGATGTGGATTTTCTGGGGTAAATCGACATTCGATCGCAAGAGATAGAATTCATGCATAGCAAAAGATAACATCATCGTAAACTGAGGATACAGAAATCTTCGTTGAATCACTGCTGGTTGTATAGGAGATTCACTCTTTTACAAATTATTCAGATATTGGCGAGACCGCCGATTTATTATAGAGATCATTCGAAGTGGAGTTATGGGATACTCCAGAACTAAAAAGATACGAACAGGGGAGACACGAATGGACTTTGGAACCGAAGGGAACGTTCCAACATTCAAAGAAACCGATTCAAAGAAGAAGGAATTCAAGCTCGAACGAACGTGATTCTGTAATTGAATTTACTACATATGCTGAGTTTTGCCTAAACCCAAAGCTCTGATACCAACTGTAACGACCCACTATTTTGGACCATTCAAATCGACAATAAATCCACACATGTCGGACTTGAATAATTCAAAACAATAGATTGTTAATTTAAATTGGCAAAACTCAGCATATACAGTAAATAAATAAATCTCAGAATCACAAACATAGAGTAATAAACAATAATGCAGTGGAAACAAAAGAATAGTAGTTCATGAAGCTACTATATATATAACAGAGTTAAACAAGATACAACAGAAGTCTCGAATACAATAGTCAAATATAATATCAGAATACATCACTGGAATAAACTGAATATCTGAAAGCTGGATAGATAGCTGGATCTCCAAGCGAAGCCCCAACTCCAAAGGTGAGTCTCGAATACTGGTACACTCAGTCCGACCCGAGCGTAAAGCAAAACACAAAACACTCGAGTCAGGATTAACATTCTTATATCAATAAATCCAACTCAAGTGAGATAACAACTGAAATACAAGTAACTCAAAGGATGTTTGGGATAACCATCCTCTAAGGATCCGTTAAACTATCTACTATGTAATAGTGTACGCTAAGTAGATAATGTCTAATCAGTAAAGTACGATATTAAAATAGCGTTAAGGCGTTACCATAATCCCCCTTAACACATTTTTATAATGTCATATTCTATACAGCACCGTAAGCCCCACCGTAAACTAGTGGTTATCAAAGGGTACCCCATAGGTATTGTTTGCGCCAAAATTGGTCACAAACCCCGAATGTTGTGAAAGCACCAGTGTATGAATATAAATCAACAATATTCACACACAAATCTCAAATCTAAGCAAACAGAGTATCACAATTCAGAAATAATGAACATAAACACGAGATTTATAGTGGTTCGGCGATCTTGCCTACGTCCACTCTGAAGTTGATGATTTTATTGATGTTCACTTGATGATTACAATTTCTTCTGATGTAGTACAACTGATTGTATGATTATAATCTGAACCTAAGGAAGCAGTGGTGATTCTGAGTAAATCTGGCAGAGTCTGGGCGCTCTTTAGCTCCTAGAATTGTCCGACCCCTTTTTTGAATGACTAGGGGCTCTATTTATAGGTGTAGGAGGCTGATATTTCGCCTAAATTGAAGGAAGACCAGTTCTGGCACGTAAGGGGGCCCACATGGCCGAAATCTGGAGATCCGGGCCCACTTTGGGATCGATTCGACCCTTGGTTCGAATCGATCAAGAAATTGTCCGATCGAGCTGAAATTTGCTGTGGACATTCTTCAACATGTGCTCAAGCTTCTGTGAAAGTTTCATAGCATTTGGACTTGTGGATCTCGAGTTATGATTGATTCAAGATTTCATTTCTGGTTGATGTGGTCTGTTCGAATCGATCCCCTTCAAATCGATAGGGTCGAATCGATGACTTGGTGAGCGGAGGTGTTGACGTGGCGCGCCTTCTTCGTATCGATCCGACTTTTGCTCCGAGTTGGCTGGGTCGAATCCATGGTTTTAGCCGCGTTGACTTGATGGATTCGAAGACAGTGATCGTACCTGGATTCGAACAAGGGTTCGTTCGTATCGATCGTGACGTGTTCCATTCGATCGATACGTAGCAACTATGTCTGGATGGATTCGAAGGCTTCAACTGCATGGATTCGAAGACCTTCCCTTTGATCGATTTGAAGCTAGAAATATTCTGATGGATTCGAACCACGGGAGGCCTTGGATGGATTCGAACATTGAGGGTGTTTTGATGGAGTCGAAGCAATGGTACTTCTCATGGATTCGAAGTAATGCGGGGACGATGGATTCAAGCTAAGGGTTTGCTCTGAGGGATACGAAGGGGATGGAGTCAATCTTGATGGAGTCGACCTTGATGGATACGAACCATATGGAGACGAACACAAGGTTATGTCCTTCACTTGCATCGATGATATCTTGGGTGTACGAACTCGGATTGAATCGAGATTTGGAATGCTGGCTCCTATGGCTTTCCTTGACGTGTCTTATCAATTGTAGCCTGATCCGGACTCAGACAAAATTCATCGATATCCATGGTGAACTTGTGATGTAACCGTCCTACAGGATGGACTGTCATTGATTTCTAGTCAATTTTTTGGTGTCACGGTCTTGCCAAAAGGCGGGATAACATTTGCCCCCCAAAACATGCCTTGCGATAGGGAGGTGTGTTTTGTAGTTCCATAAGTTGGATGTTCATATCCTATTGATGACCTGTGGTACAACCTGCGAAGAGTTTGACAGTTTTATATGACCTTAAATGACGACCGTTCGCGATCTAGCCATTTGAGGTGGTATGCAACCGTTCGCGATCTAGCATTTTCTATATAACCTTAAATGACGGCCGTTCGTGATCTAGCCATTTGAGGTGGAATGCGACCGTTCGCGATCTAGCATTTCTACATGGCCCCAAATGACGACCGTTCGTGATCAAGCCATTTGAGGTGAGGGGTGCCGTTCGAGGCGAGTTGTGACCGTTCATGGTCGAGCGCCGTTTGAGGCGAATGATGACCGTTCAAGGTCGGGTGCCGTTCGAGGCGAATGGTGACCGTTCAAGGTCGGGTGCCGTTCGTGGCGAATTGTGACCGTTCGTGGTCGGGTGCCGTTCGTGGCGAATTTTGACCGTTCGAGGTCGGGTGCCGTTTGTGGCGAATTGATAAATGGGACCGTCCGCGGTCGGGTGTCGTTCTAGACGAGGTATGATCGTTCGCCATCGGGCGACGTGGAAAGAAGAATGTGATCGTTCGCGATCGTGTGCCGTACGAGGTAAAAATGTGATCGTTCGCGATCGAATGTTATATTAAGTGAATTGTGACAGTTCGTGGTCGGGTGCCGTTCGCGGCAAATGGTGACCGTTCGAGGTCGGGTGCCGTTCAAGGCTAATGGTGTGATCGTTCGCGATCGAATTGTGACCGTTCGCGGTCGGGTGCCGTTCGAGGCGAATTGAGTGTGCCCGGGGAGGGACTTAGTATCATCAATACCAGGTTTCACGTTCGGGTGAATTCCCGGATTGTTTGTTGCAACGGTTTATCGCCATCTCAGAGCATGCCTAGGGACCGCTCGCGATCCCGTACATGTGTAAGTGGCTTAGCCGTTATGAAATTACAAGTAGCATTTTCTCATTGAAAATAAGTCTTTAGCAGAAATGTTAAACAGAATTAAGTTCAAATGTTCAAATCAAGACAAAACAAAAGCAAAGCAAGGATGTCAAAGTGTAAATTCCCACAACGATAGGGTCAATAGTCATTCAGCGCATGCTTATGGACCGTGCGTGATCTCGCACATGTGCAAATGATTTACCCGTGTTGGTGAGAGGTTTACGACTTGTTCATCGTTATTTTAATTAATTGATAATCATACGGTGTCCTGGCTCGGGGTCACCCCTAGCTGATGTAGATGGTGGTCGCTCTACCTCCACCGCTGGAGCTCGCCTCCTCAAATACTGAAGTAGCATACCATTCCTGATGTGGCCTTCTACCTCATCCTTCAGGTGTCTACAGTCGTTTGTGTTATGTCCATTCAGCTCGTGGAATAAGCAATATTTGTTTGTCTTTCTTTTGTCGGTAGTTGGATCCCGCCGCATTGGTCTACGATAGGCAACTTGCTCTCGTGTGTCTCGGTAGATTCGTTCCAAACTCTCATTCAACTTTGAATAGGTGGTAAATCGCGGCTCCCTTCGTTGCCGCTTTGACCTGTCATCATTTTCTTCAGCCTTTCATTTTCTTTTATCCTGGTCTGAATCCTTTTCAAAGGGCTTTTTGTCTTTAAGTGCATAAACTTCTATTCCCTCCCCTTCTTCTCTTTCAGTATTAGCGTCTTCCAATCGTAAAAACTTTTCTGCCTCGTGATAGAATTCTCCTAGATCCATAGGCAGATCCTTAGTTAATGAATTTTTGAATTCCGTGCCGTCAGCTACTCCGGACACAGCTGCCATCATAACCATGGATGGATCTGGCCGATACACCGATGATGCTGCCGCATTGAACCGCGTCAAGAAATTCCTCAAAGACTCCCCAGCTTTCTGCTTTAGCGTGCCAAACTCATCACATTCTTGGGTCTTGAAATATGAACCCTGAATTGCCTCATAAATTTCTCAATCAAATCGGTCCATGTCCCAATGGAGCCGCTCTCCAGCTGTCTGAACCATAAAGCTGCTATGTCTGTCAAATACAACGGGAAGCACCGGGCCATGACTTCCTGTGATGCCCCCAGCACTTCCATGTGCCTTATATACCTCGTTAGATGGACCGCAGGGTCCGTCCTCCCATCATACCTTTCTACTGTTGGCAGTTTGAATTCTGGTAGGTTCCTAGCCAACCTAATCGCAGGAGAAAAGGGACTCTTGTTCACGTCTTCAAGATCTCTGTTTACTAATCCGCCCCTCATAGCTCGCCTGACCATCTCTGCCAATCTATCATTGTCTCCAAGCTGTAGTCCTTGTTCGCTACCTTCGATCTGCCCCCCGAGTCCGTGTGAGCTTTCGGGTGTCTGCCCCCCTGGCTGAGCGTTCATCCCTCTATTGCCGCCAGGTTGCTCGGATGTCCTTGTCTCTCATCCCAGGTCCGGATCAACATGTCCTAAGTGTGTGCCCCCCAGCTCCGGCGCTGCGTTAGATGGTCCTGCTCCGTTCTGGATTCTGGTTGCTCCTTGATTTTGTGCTCCAAGTTGTCCAATCTGTTGAAGCATATTCTGGATCATTTCCTCTTGTCTCTTCATCATTGTCTCCATCTCATCCCTGGTGATGAAGATCGATGCTTGGTTTGCTCCTGAGGAAGCCTCTTGACTCTCTTCGTGCTGACTTTGTTCTGGCCTTGGCCTTCTGTTCGATTGTCTCATCATAGCTTTTCAAATCTGAACTTTTAAACCTTCGAATTCAACTTCCAAGCGGTAGAATCCCTGAGTTCAGTTCTCAGTGAAAGCACCAAAGTGTTTGCGCCAAAATTGGTCACAAACCCCGAATGTTGTGAAAGCACCAGTGTATGAATATAAATCAACAATATTCACACACAAATCTCAAATCTAAGCAAACAGAGTATCACAATTCAGAAATAATGAACATAAACACGAGATTTATAGTGGTTCGGCGATCTTGCCTACGTCCACTCTGAAGTTGATGATTTTATTGATGTTCACTTGATGATTACAATTTCTTCTGATGTAGTACAACTGATTGTATGATTATAATCTGAACCTAAGGAAGCAGTGGTGATTCTGAGTAAATCTGGCAGAGTCTGGGCGCTCTTTAGCTCCTAGAATTGTCCGACCCCTTTTCTGAATGACCATGGGCTCTATTTATAGGTGTAGGAGGCTGATATTTCGCCTAAATTGAAGGAAGACCAGTTCTGGCACGTGAGGGTGCCCACATGGCCGAAATCTGGAGATTCGGGCCCACTTTGGGATCGATTCGACCCTTGGTTCGAATCAATCAAGAAATTGTCCGATCGAGCTGAAATTTGGTGTGGACATTCTTCAACGTGTGTTCAAGCTTCTGTGAAAGTTTCATAGCATTTGGACTTGTGGATCTCGAGTTATGATCGATTCAAGATTTCATTTCTGGTTGATGTGGTCTGTTCGAATCAATCCCCTTCGAATCAATAGGGTCGAATCGATGACTTGGTGAGCGGAGGTGTTGACATGGCGTGCCTTCTTCGTATCGATCCGACTTTTGCTCCGAGTTGACTGGGTCGAATCCATGGTTTTAGCCGCGTTGACTTGATGGATTCGAAGACAGTGATCGTACCTGGATTCGAACAAGGGTTCGTTCGTATCGATCGTGACGTGTTCCATTCGATCGATACGAAGCAACTATGTCTGGATGGATTCGAAGGCTTCAACTACATGGATTCGAAGACCTTCCCTTTGATCGATTCGAAGCTGGAAATATTCTGATGGATTCGAACCACGGGAGGCCTTGGATGGATTCGAACATTGAGGGTGTTTTGATGGAGTCGAAGCAATGGTACTTCTCATGGATTTGAAGTAATGCGGGGACGATGAATTCGAGCTAAGGGTTTGCTCTGAGGGATACGAAGGGGATGGAGTCAATCTTGATGGAGTCGACCTTGATGGATACGAACCATATGGAGACGAACACAAGGTTATGTCCTTCACTTGCATCGATGATATCTTGGGCGTACGAACTCGGATTGACTCGAGATTTGGAATGCTGGCTCCTATGGCTTTCCTTGACGTGTCTTATCAATTGTAGCCTGATCCGAACTCAGACAAAATTCATCGAAATCCATGGTGAACTTGTGATGTAACCGTCCTACAGGATGGACTGTCATTGATTTCTAGTCAATTTTTTGGTGTCACGGCCTTGCCAAAAGGCGGGATAACAGGTATAACACAAAACAAATCGTAGTGATCGCGAATAGGATAATCAGTATGACAAGGTACATGAGGCGATACCAACTAGGACACTAGTAGTTGCCTGATCCAGACTGATGTTGGGCATAGCAGCTACTACCCCAACACCGCGAAACAACACTCCAAAATCAAGGGGTGCGCCCAAATCGAATCACATAAGTAATAGATAAGGTATCGAAGAAGTGTGTCTGCTAGAGATGGCGATCCTCAATGGCCCGGCGCGGCTCCTGTTTTAGTCATGTCAGGGGTCATCCAAAATCGTTCTCTTTCTTCAGTCAACGCGTTCACCAAAACCATCCACTTCATTCTGGGTCAACACTCCGCGTATATTAGTTATTAAAGTGGTTTTCGGTATCGACAGAGAGTATGCCCATATCCGATCCCGTTCTCTTTAATAACTACGTATTTTTACACCGATGGTCATTTAATAAATTTTCAAATAGTCATATTTCAAAACCGACATATCATTTCCAATTCAAAACCATATCAATACGATATCACTTTCACTTCAAATAAATCCATTTCCAAAATCATATCACTTTCCAAAATTATATTGCTTTCGAAATCATAAGTCTTTTAAAATCAAAACACTTTGGAAATCAAAACCTTGAAATTCATAACACTTTGAAATCATAGCTCTAAATCATAACATTTTGGAATCCTAACACTTTCCTCTTAAACAGTTTAGATATTAAAATTTGTATATATAGAAAAATAGTTTATACAATAAAATAGTTTATATAAAATAGTTATAAGTTAAAATAGTTTATAATAAAATAATTTATATTGAAAATGATTTATATTAAAATAATTTATATTAAAATTTATAAAGTAAAATATAAATAGTTTTAGATATAGTTTAAAATACTTTATATAAAAATAGCTTCCTCAAATTTCACAAATCGATTCACATAAACTCGAATTCCAAAATTAAAATTTAATCAAATCTCAAATCATCAATTTTAACTCGATTCAGCTTCTCAATAAACCATTTCAAATTATCAATTTCAAATACATATTTGAACCACAAAATAAGCCATTTCAATTTCAATATATTTCAAAGCTTTAAATATTCACATTTCAAACTAAATTTGATAATTCCATTTATATCTCAATTTAATTTCATTACATTTTGTTTCTGAGATATTTCTTTAATCATTTCAATACATCTAAATACGACTTCAATTTAAAATTTTAAATAAACAAAATATCCCATTTAAATTTATATAAGTTTGAAATATTCATTTAACTCACTTTTAATCAAATTCAAGTTATAAAACATATCTTTCAATTTTCAAATTTAATAAATTTCAAATCAACCTTATTTAAGTAAAATTCTTAAATAAATATAATTTCAAATCAATTTCAATTTATCTTTCCAACCTGAATCATTATAAACTCTATATTTGAAAATATAAATTTACATAAATACTTAAACATTATTTTATATTGATTAAATCGACTTTATTAAATCAACTTTATTAGATCTTAAAAATCAATATTTATTACAACCATATATTTCCTTCAAAACCATATAAATCATTTTTAAAATATTTATATATAGACCAACGGTGTCTGTATATAATTTTCTACCCCATGGTCAAGTGATACAGATATTTATCATTTCAATCCGTAATTTAAATATATACGGGTATATATATATCATTTCAACCCGTAATCCCAAATTCAATTCAATTGAAAATCGCTTGGGTTTATCATTTCAACCCATAATGATTTTCTCCTATTCTAAAGTCCGTTCGGGTATGTATCATTTCAACTCATAGTGATTCTATACTAATAGGGAACTTGTAGAGTGATAACAGATATGATAATAATATAATAGGCATATATCGTCAATATAAATAACAGATAATGGTGTCAGATGTCACAGGTGAACTGATATAGGTAATAGCATATATATAACAGTGTAAATAACTAACATCAGCATATTTCAATTGTTAGATAATGGTGTCAGGTTACAGGTGAACTGATACAGGTGATAGCATATATATAACAGTGTAAATAACTAACATCGGCATATTTCAATTGTCAGATAATGGTGTCAGATGTCACAGGTGAACTGATACAGGTAATAGCATATATATAACAGTGTAAATAACTAACATCACCATATTTCAATTGTCATTTCAATTGAAATCAAATTTAATAAATAAAGAACGTTGATCGTGAGTGATTGCTCACCTTTTGAGGATAGGGGAGTTTGTCAACAAAACAAGCTACAAATTCCAAAGAAAATCAGGATTGGCATGGATTCGATAGAAAGGCTGATAGATAAGCAATTGACGAGATCAAATTAGAACTAGATCGATGACGAAAATTTGATAAATGTTAACTTATACATATGACTGTATATAACTATATATATATAAATAAACATAAATTGCAACTTTAAAACTTATCCATATATATAACTATGTAGAGTCAATAATTAATTTAAAACTTATATAAAAATAAAGATCTGTACATACCAATTTTATAAATTTAGCTTTATACAAAATATATCCTGATATACGGCAGTAAACAGCAAGTTGCATAGGAACAATTCCACAAAACAAAACAAAAACTAACATAACAGAATATATATACACTAACATATATATATATATATATATATATATAAAAGAATAACCTAAAGATATATATATATATATATATATATAAATCATATAATATACATACATATATAAACTGGCTAACCAGTATATAAACTAATATATATGTATGAAATAATAAAATTTGAATTAATACGTTTAAGACTTAACCGTTTACCATATACATATTTATATAGCTTAGGAAATCAACCAACAACCAAAGTTTAAAACTGATAAAAATATCAACGCTATATGTTATATTTGAACAACATTTATTATAAAAATTAGTAATTATAAAATCAACTCAGATCCAATATAGCATATACATAAACAAATCTACACGCAGGCAAAATAATGTGTATATTTATATTTTTATATGTATAACTAATATATAAACAACAACCGAAAGAAAATGATATCGATATAACAATTGTATAGACTTGCATATGACTTTAAATAACAAACAAATATATAGGCTGACATATGTAAGATATATATTCAAAAATCTATAAGTATGAATGGCCTAATATATACAAACATATATAGTGCACGTATAAATTAACCACATGCCTTTATTATATATATCATTAATCCCATACTAACATATATATAATTATCTACAGAATCTATACAGCCGAGATTTCTAATATAGCCTAGTTATATGCAATGTAGACACATGATAATATACTAATATATGATATGACTTTATACTTATACTTGTTATAACTTACAGACTACTATAAATTTATAACTTCATAGTTATGAACTAATATATAGGCTGAAACAATATAAATATATAAACTGATAGATTTTTAAACTTTTGTATATACAAAACAGAAGGAAAGGTTATTTGGAGATAAGCATATATATATTCTATCAGTAGTGTATATTAACTTTTACAAACTTTGTATATACAAACCGAACTTGTATATTATATAAACATCTACTTTATAAAAATTACGGTATATATATCAAATACATAATATATGTATACAGAAATCCATATACATACTAGTTGAAATACATATATATTTGTATACATAACAGCACACTTAAACATATACTGAATATATAAAACTAAAGTAGCTTACAAGTATATATACATTACCTGTATACAATAAAGAGGAGAGGAAGAGGCAAAGGTGGCTGACGAGGAGATGTGTTCGAGAAAGTTGTTGGCTTCGGCATGCGTGCGTAGGCGAGCACGGTGCGGAGAGGCCGAGCATGGCTATTCGTTAAAGGCGCTGTACTTGAGGTGATGGGTAAGCCAATGGTCGCACTGGGGAGAAGCCGAGTGGGCGGGTTGGTGGCTCTCGGCCATGTCAGGTGGAAGGGGAGTATGCATGCGGAGGCCGATCTATGGGTGGGGCGGGAAGAGCATGCGTGGAAGAGGAGGAATTGTGTTTGGCTGAGATAATGGTTCGTGCTCAAGTATATGAACGGAAAGATGAAATTAACTTTTCTCTATGAAGAACGAAATAGGTAAATGAAGAAGCAGGAACAAAAATCAATGAACCAAATAAATGTTGAACAACGAATAGTCACGGTCAAAATCAATTGAAGGAATATTAAAACAAGAGGCTGTACAGTTTAAACGGTGGAATATGAAATGGTGTAAGAAAGCAAAAAGTTTTAAAACCGACACCGATACGAAATCGCTATTTACAGATTCCGCTGTGCACCAATCGTCGAAATTAACAATTGAATATATTGCGAAGATCAGCACGACGAGACGGTCAAAATGGTACACAGATATCAGTGGTACGATCCTCCGATCAAAAGTCGATATCGGTAGCAAAATGCTGCTATTTTGCCGAAAGTAAGATCGACGGAGCAATAAAAGTCAAAATCTGGAGAAACGAAAAATGACGTCTTAGTCATAAGATGAATTAGAATTTTTCTATGTAAAAATATTCAGGTTTGGAAAACATTTTATTATCATCAATTTTAACTGATATAAATTGGAATAAAATTACACTAGAAAATAAACTTCCAAATTTTCTGATGAAAATTTACCAGTTGCTATGTCTAATTAGACGTATTCCAAATATTAAATTTTTATTTCAAAATTTTATCGATTAAAATTTTACTAATTACGTTATTAAAACAGTTAAAATTTTACGGGTCGTTACATCGTTGCCTTATATTTGCCATGTCGACTATTCCCGTTGCCGAAAGTCGCACCTACCCACTTCCATTGACAGCAATGACTTCGAGCGAAGCCATTCCTCCTACTGCCATGACGTTGCACCTGCTGCCAGGCTGCATGCCCTAACGTGCGTCGCTCCTGCCCCCTTCGCTGTCGACCTTGCTACAAGCCTCCACGTTCGCACCTGATGCCACCGCACGAGCTCCAACCTCGACGTGTGCTTCTGATCGTCGTTGCCTCCACTACATGCGCGGCCTCCGACTCGACGTCGCCCATCGTCGAAAGTCGGCCATGCATCATTAGTCGATTTTTTTTCTTTTGTTTGGGGCTAGGGCTGGGAAACGGTACTTGGAAAAAAGAGGGCAGGATTGGGTTGGGAAGAAAAATAAAGAGAGATGTGTGATTTGGGCCTTGAAGTGCATAAATGATGTATTTCTCTTTTTAATTCATTTTTTTTAAAATACCCTTATTCTTTATTTAAAATTATATTTCAATTTAGTTGAAACTAATTTACACTTCATTTTACGAAATATAAACTTCGACAGCTATACAGCTTCATTCAATCCAATATTGTTCAATTATATGTAATTTATTCACTGTATTGATATAAATAGAATTATTCATATTCCTTGAGTTATTAATTTAAATAAATATCAATTTAAAACTTATTTTCATCTATTTCAATTATATATACATTTTTTTATTTACAGTTAAAAATATTTTATATTTATTAACACCTTTTATTTGAATTAAAATATAGTATCCAAAATGAAATTTATTAACTAATTCAAATTTTCTATAAAAAATCCTTTATTAAATAGATTTTATTTAATAATAACTTGATTCATAAAATAAAAAAATTCAAATTTGAATTCAAACACTTCTATTCTATTTCAACTTATATGATATTACGAGTTCTAAAATATGGTTGTTAATGTTTTAGCTAAGTTATTTATGAAGAATTAGTTAGACTGCATGGAATTCCTAGTAGTATAGTAAGTGATAGAGATTCCTTATTCACTAGCGAGTTCTGGAAGAGTTTACAGGAGACTTTGGGTACCAAGCTCAAGATGAGTACCACTTACCATCCACAGACAGATGGGCAAAAAGAAAGAGTTAATAAAATCTTAGAAGATTTGTTAAGAGCTTGTGTGCAAGACTATGGAAGATCTTGGGAAGACCATCTACACTTAGTCGAGTTTTCGTTTAACAATAATTATCGGGCTAGTGTAGGGATGGCACCGTTTGAAGCTTTGTGTGGAAGACCATGCAAATCTCCTATTTGTTGGTTAGAGACCGGGAATAGGTTAGTCCTTGGTCCAGATTTGGTTAGAGATCTCGTAGAAAAGATTAAGTTCATTCGAGCCGGAATGAAGGAAGCTCAATCTAGGCAGTAGAGCTATGCTGATAGAAGAGGGAGAGATCTAGAGTTCTCAGTTGGAGATCATGTTTTCGTCAAGATATCACCGATGAAAGATGTAGTTAGATTTGGAAAATCAGGGAAATTGGCACCAAGATTCATTGGACCATTTCTTATTGTAGAAGGGATCAAGAAACTCACATATTGAGTAGAGTTACCGAACAGTTTGGCAGGAGTCCATGATGTTTTTCATATTTCTTATCTAAGGAAGTATATTCGAGATCGAGAGACTACTATAGCACCGACTGTGTTAGATGACTTAGTACTGGAGCCGAATTTGAGAGATAAGAAGGGGCTAAGGAACAAGACAGTCAGATTAGTCAAAGTCTAGTGGAGTGACGACGAGAGAGACTGTACTTAGGAAACTGAGAGCAGGATTTGAGATACTTATCTTGACTTGTTTCATGGTATGTTTTATGTTTATGATTGATTTTGATGAGTACCTTATCGTAATTTCGAGGATGAAATTCTTTAAGGAGGGGAGTCTGTGACGACCCTAATTTTTATTAACATTATTTAAGACATTTAATTGAATAAATTAAATGAAATAATATAAATGGTTAAGGGAATTGAGATTTGTTTAATTAGAGGGTAGTCGTCCCTAGTTAAATAATGAACAAAAGAGAATTAATATGAGATAAGTAAGGGTAATAGATAAGGGCAAAATAGGAATAGGTTATATTCTTATACCCTAAACCCTTATACCACTTTCATTTTACATGTTCATAAACAAAAAACTAAACCAAGCTTGGCTTGGCACAATTAGGAGAAAGCAAGAGGAAGATAAGCAAGAATCAAAAGAAAGAAGCTTCAAATTCATTCAAGAGAAAATCTCAAACTCCATAATCACAAGCTAAGGTGAATAATATATTACATCTTATATTTCTTATTTTTGGTTCTAGATCAGATCCAAATATGTTTTGCAAAGTATATGCCATGTTTTGAATGTTAAATAGATATATATACTTGTTGATGAATTTTGTTTGTTCATATTGATTTTATGACAAGTTTGGATTTTGAAAAACCTATCAAATGACATCCAAATGCCTTGCGATTTTGATACATGGTCAGAAATAATAATTTAGAGATGGGTTTCAAGTTTCATAATTTTCTAAATTAATATGGATTTCTTATGAATTTTTTAGTGAAGAAAATGGTTAGATTGGGTTTAAAGTTAATTACGGCTATTATATGTTAACGTTGGGTCAGAATTTATATATATTAGAAAATATATTAAAAGTGATTTATGGGAATTTTTGGATAATTTTCCTAAGTGTTTAATAAGCATATAAAATTATTTAAGGTATGAGACTTAAATGTTTTATATGTTTATAAAAGGAGAAGGGGCATTTTGTAAATGTTTTAAATTGTTAACCTCTGAAATTCAGCAGAATTTTTAGAAAAGATTTTGAAAAAGTATTGGCAACCAACCATATGTTCACAAACAATGCAAGTTAGTTAGAAAGAAAAGACTTTATAAAGTTAAAAATCAGTTTTATACGGTTTATTTTCTTTGCCACTTATAGCAGCACCTTTCGATCTCATACTGCCGCCTCCATCTAAGTCGAAACTAATACATGTGGTATCAACTTCGGTACGTAGTGGATTGGAGTTGGGCGAAAGGTGTGGAGTCAAAACAGGGCTTTCGAAGGGGTTGAAGTAGCTTCTGAAAACTTAGAACTATTTTGGTTGTAAATGAGGCTTTCGAATGAGATGACTTTCGACTTGGTCAATTGTTTTAAAGAAAAGAACTTTCAAAAGAGGTTGCCGCCTTTGTTTTAAAAAGAAGCTTTTGAATGGGTCAAAACTCCTGCTACCGCATTCTAGCTTTCGAAGCAAGCCTTAGAAAGGGTTTTTTGTTTTAAATCTTGAAGTTGCTTCTCCAATGCTTTCAGAGGGGTTGGTTTCGACACCATTCACTTTCTTTTATTTAGGAAAATGCTTTCAAAAAAGTTGCTTTCGACCCAGTTCTTTTAAGACCCTATTAATATTTTGAAAGCTAAACCCAAAGGTTTCGAAACGAATGGTTTTAAGTGTTTTTAAACTATGTTCCACACATTTTTACTTGAACCCAATGCTTTCAAAAGGTTTGTTTTAAGTAAAGGACTTTAATACTTTCAAAAGGTATCTAATTATGGTTTCGAAGGGAAGGTTCACCAATGTTTTCAAAAGGTTTACCTTTAGTGTTTGAATGGAAGGTTTCCAATGTTTTCGAAAGGCAAATAGAAGTGTTTTGAAAGGAGGATGTCTAAGGTTTTATAAAGCTTTCGAAAGGGATACTTTCAATGTTTTCGAAAAGTCTTTTGTAAATGGTTTCGAAAGGTATGTTTTGGCCTATTGGCCTAATGTTACAAAGTAAAGTAGTTAACTTGTTTCGAAAGGGGTACTTTCAAAGGTTTTGAAAGAGATTGTTTAAAGATTTTAAACAAAGGTTTTGAGGGTTTTCATCAACAATGTTTTGAGTAAAGCATATATCATGGCAAAGAGATTTGAGTAAATCAAATAGTATTTTTTCCTTATTTAAGTATGATTTAAAAGGTTAAATCAATTTGAAAGATGTTTTCGAGGAAAATTTGATAGGCAGTTAACCCTAAGTAAATGACTCGGATATTTAAATACCAGATGGGACAGGTATAGGGTCGCGCCCTATGCATTAGCTATAGCCCCTAGCTAATTTAGTCCAAAATTCCAGTGTGTAGGGCTTAGTCATAGGTAAGACTTAAATGATGTTACGCACAATAATGAATATATAAAGAAGGAGGATAGGTTATTGGTGAGCCCACAAAACCATTAGGATCAGTTGACCCTGCGAGAAGAAAGTAAAGGACAGACTGTCAAGAAGTGTGTCTAACAAATGTTAGATTATTTATTTTGTCTGGTAGGCCCGAGTCAGCCAATGATTAGTAGTTAACCAAACAAAACTATATTGTTCGGACAGATAGTCCATTTATTACCTAATTTATGAGCATATATGATATTGCTATTATTGCTTTAATCAGTTTGATTGTGATTTGCAAAAAGATACGTTTTAAAGGGATATTAGTGAGGGAAACCCGTTCCACTAAGCGGCATGGTCTCACTTAATATCAGTAATCCGAGATGTAATAGTATTATTCACACCCAACTTTATGTCTAACTCGAAGTTTATGTTCTTCCCTTAAACTCTCGGGTGCATAAAATTAATTTGAGTAGATTGAGAGTCAGGGTTTTTCAAGTTTAGTAGGTTGGACGAACAAAGCTTCTAATGACGTGCAGGAGGCAAGGCTAGCTATGTAGCAGCTATTTTGTTTTATTTCCACTGTGATGTATTAAGACTGATATGTCTATTTAGTACTCAGATCATCCAAGCGGGCATCTTCGTATGTCTCACTTGGCGTATTTTGTAATAATTATATTTGATCAAAACCTGTGAATTGTTTTGGGATTATGTATCTGAATATGAAATACTGATTTGAAATGTAATCAGAAAAGTTATTTTGATCTGTGTTGATATTATTTCATATTCTTGTGCTTCTGATATGATTGATACCATTAACATTACCGTATTTTGTCACCGGAAGTTAATACTATGAATGACTGCAGCATTTATAACGCTTAGCTTTGGGCCTCCAGATAGGGGATGTTACAATAGTAGTCTCTGGATCATGCACATACTTACAAAAATGAGACACGTTATGGACACCTGCCAAGCTGCTCGACAACTTTACTTTATATGCAGGCTTTCCGATCCTCTCTATAACTGGGAAAGGTCCAACATATCTCGATGCCAGTTTTCCTGACTTTTCGAATCGTACTACACCCTTTATCGGGGATATTTTAATAAAAACCCTATCTCCAACTGAGAACTCTAGATCCTTACGCCTCTTATCCGCGTAACTATTTTTTCTAGACTGAGCTTCCTTCATCCTACCTCGGATCAACTGAATCTTCTATGTTGCCTCTCTTACCAGATCTGGACCTAAGACTAATCTGTCTCCGGTTTCCAACCAACATGCTGGTGACTTGCATGGCCTTCCATACAAAGCTTTGAAAGGCGCCATTCCTATACTAGTCTGATAAGTGTTATTATATGAAAACTCAACTTAGTGTAGGTGGTCTTTCCATGATCCACCAAAATCTAGCACACAAGCTCTTAACAAATCCTCTAAGACTTTGTTAACACTCTCTGTTTGCTCATCTGTCTACGAATGGTAAGCGATACTCATACTGAGATTGGTACCTAAAGTATCCTATAGACTCTTCCAAAACACGCTAGTGAATGAGTAATCTCTATCACTTACTATACTACTAGGAGTTCCATGCACTCTAACTATATTCCTCATGAATAACTTAGCTAAATCTGGTGCTGTCGTGGTCGACTTAACTGGAAAGAAATATGCACTCTTTGTCAACCTTTCCACCATGACCCATATAATTTCATTTCATCGATTCGACTTTGGCAACCTGTCTATAAAATCGATGTATATCGAATCCCATTTCCAAACTGGTTTCTCCAAAGGTTGAAGCAATCCACTCGGCTTCTGATATTCGACCTTTACTTATTGACAGTTCACACACTGCTTTACCCACAAGCCAACATCCTTCTTCATACCTTTGTAGTAGAAACTCTTCTTCATATCCTGATATATCTTGGTCCGCCCAGGATGAATCGTAAATTTTGATTGATGACATTCTCCAAGAACCTCCTTCCTTAGGTTTTCTACATTTGGGACACACAATCGACCCTTCTTTCTCAACTACCCTCTTTGGTAAAAAATCCTTTAGGTCATCAATCTCAGTTCCAGCCTCTATCCTTCAAATTTTCTCAGCTAATACTAAGTCATCCTTCTGCTTAGATGTTATCCTTTCGATCAATCTCGGTCGAACTTCCAAGCAAGTTAACATGATAGTGCTCTGACTAGAACTAGAAGTTGATCTTAACTACACACTACAAGTAGTCAAAGCCTCCAGGTCGTTCTACTATGCTAAAAAAGCTAACACCACATACTGATGTTTTCTGCTAAGAGCATTCACTACTTTATTTTCTTTTCTAGGTGTATACTCTATACTAAAGTCATAAGCTGCTAAAAACTCCACCCACCTCTATCACATTTTAGTGATTACATTTCAAAACACATGTTTCACATTAAAATTACATAATCCCATAATCGTTTCCCAGGTAAAGGTAAAATATAATTATTACAAAGTACGCCAAGAGCGACATATAAAGATACCCCTTGGTTAACCAGAGTACTATATAGACATAACTGTCTTAAATACAACACAGCGGAATCAAACAAAATAAAACAGTAACTCTTAAATAGCTATCTGTCAGCCACCTGCTTGTCTTCAGAATCTTTATTCGCCAAACTACTAAAAACCTGTAAACCTTAACCCTCAGCCTACTTAAATCAATTTAGAGCACCCGAGGGTTTAAGGGGAAAAACATAAACTTCGAGTCAGAAATAAAGCATAGTGTGAATAATACTACACATCTCGGTATTTGATATTAAGCGATACCACGCCGCTTAGCGGAAGGATTTTCCCCTCACTAATATCCTTTTAAAACATATCTTCTGCAAACCTTTATCCTGCAACAAAAACTGGTTAAAACTATAAAGCATTATTCTATAAACATACATATCAGGTAACAAATGAACTATCTTTCTTGACACTATAGTTTTGTTTGGCTAACTACTAACCTTTGGCTGACTCGGGCCTACCAGATAATATAAACAAAATAATCTAACACCTGTTAGACACTCCTCTTCTGGACAGTCTGTTCTTAACTATCTGCTAAATACTCCTCTTCTGGACGGTCTGTCCCTAACTTAACATCTCCCTAGGTCACCTGATCCTAATGGTATTGTGGGCTCACCAATAACCTATCGGTATACAAATATATATTCCCTTCTGTGTGTAATTATAATTTTAGTCTTACCTGTGACAAAGCCCTACATACTGGAATTTTGGACTAAGTTAGCTAGGGCGAATAACTAATGTATAGGGTGCGACCCTATACGAGTCACATCTAGTATTCTAATATCTAAGTCATTTTTCTTAGGGTAATCTTCCCTTAAATTATCCTTGAAAACCTTTTCATCTCAAATTGATTAAAAACCTTTAAACTAAACTTAAACAAGGAAAATATACCCTCTATGCTTTACTCAAAATCACCTTGCCGTGTTATATATATACTTTACACAAATCTTTGTCGATGAAAATGTTTAAACCTTTGAAAGTACCCCTATCAAATCCATTGCAAGTACCCTTTTCGAAACCAAGTAAAACCCTTCTTTATAACGTAGGTCGAAAGGCCAAAACATTCCTTTCTAAACCATTCAATCCTCATTTCGAAACCATTGAAAACCATTCCTTCGAAAGCATTAAAACCTTGGACATCCTATCTTTAAACATTTCAACTTTGTCTTTCGAAAACATAGGAAAACCTTTCCTTTCAAACCTTTCAAAACCATTGGGGAACCACCCCTTCAAAACCATTCTTTAAAACCTTTCGAAAGCGTAAAACCTTTATAAACAATAAACCTTTTGAAAACATTTAGGTTCAATTTTAAACAAGTGGAAACACCTTTCGAAACCATTAAAACATAACTCCTTCGAAACCTTTGGGTTCTACTTTCAACAAAGCAAAATGGTCATAAAACATTCAAGTCGAAAGAACTCTTTTGAAAGTAGATCCTAAGCAAAGAAGTGTTGGTGTCGAAACCAACCTTTCGAAAGCATTGGAGAAGCAGCTAAGTTTTAAAAGCAAAGTATACCTACCGAAACCATTGGCGTCGAAAGGTTGAAAAGTGGGAGCTAGGGGTTTCGACCCTATTCGAAAGCATTTACTTAAAACAAAAGGCACAATCCATTCGAAACCTTTCCTTTAAAACATTTGACTCAATCGAAAGCCAACCAAGTCGAAAGCATACCCTTCGAAAGCAAAGCAAGCGCGTTTTCAATTAAAAGCAAAGACACGCTTCAACCCCTTCGGAACCTTTGGTTTCGACCTAGTGCCTTCTGCCTTAGTCCAATTCACTTTGTACCAAGTTATTGATACTATGTGCATTGGTTTTGATGGCATGGAGGTGACAGTACTTGGTCGAAACCCCTGTGCCGAAAGTGGCGAAACAAGCTAAAAGCATGTAAAAACTGATTTTTACTTTAAAAAGAATTTGTTTTCAACTAATATGCATTATTTGTCAAAATATTATTGGTTGCTAATTTTCATTTCCAAAAGTGTTGCCAATATTTCAAAAATAAACAATTTAATTTATTTATAAAATACCCCTTCTTCTTTTATGAATATATAAAACATTTAAGTCCCATACCTTAAATAATTTTATACATTCATGAAAAAACTTAGGAAAATTCTACAAAATTTCCAGAAAATCATTTTTAATATGATTTCTAACATATATAAATTTCAGACCCAAATTATATATAATTTAACCATAAATTATTTTATAACCAATAAATCATTTTCTTCAATAGAAAATTAATATAAAATCCACATTAATTTAGAAAATTATGAAAATTGAAACCCATCTCTAAAATATCATTTCTGATCTAAATCTAAATTCGCAAGGCATTTGGATGTCATTATATAGGGTTTTCACATTAAAACATATCATAAAATCTATATGAACAAGTATTAATCATCAAAGCATATATAAACATTTAATCATTCAAAAACATGACATAATCATGCAAAATACTTTGGATTTATCTTAAAACCGAAAACAATTTGAAAAATAAGATGTAGTCATTATTCACCTTAGCTTTTGAGATTAAAGAGTTTGAGATTTGAATGGATTTAAGTTGATTAAGCTTCCCCTTGATTCTTTTATCTTCCTCTAGTTGCTTCTAATGGCAGTCGGCCTCTCTGTTTAATTTTTGCAAATGATTTAAATGTGAGGATACAGGGCTAAGGGTTTAGGGCATTAGAATGCTCATTTTTCTATTTTGCCCTCACCTATTATACTTAGCCATTCCATTTTAGTTCATTTGTTATCAAGGCACGGTACCCCTATTAATCACAAATCTCAATCTCATAATCATCACATTATTTTATTTAATTTAGCTAATTAAATATCCTAATAATGTTACTAAAAATATGGGGTATTACAATGGACTACCCATCACACATGGTTTTGTTATAAAAGTTATGTGGACTATCCATCTCACATGTTTCATTATTTAAAATGATGCGGACTATCCATCACGCATCCCATAGTTTTCCTAGGATGACTGCGAACCCTTAATTAACCATATAAATACTATCCTTCTTTGGCATGATGTGGACTATCCATCTCACATCCCATAGTTTTCCTAGGATAACTATGAACCCATCACTTGTCAATTTAATTCATGTTTAACCCACATGTTCGGCCTATATCTATTGGTGTCCCCAATTATGTTGTATACCCCTTAAACTTATAACATCTCAAAATAATATACATTGGGATCCTCAACGATCCATGTCAGACTCATTAAAAATATACATTGGTTCCCCGATGATTAGTTTCGAGTTTATTTGATCTTCATAACCCTAATAAATAATGTCAACTTCATATACTTATAGCATATAACAATATAAAACATTGGTATCCCCAATGATCAAAGTCGAAATCATATATCATATGGCTCGCCGCCATTAATTAGGACACTAGAGAATATTTTTGACATTAATAACAATGTCGACCTCTATCCAAGGTCAAGAGCAAAAACTTAAATCCTTTTAAGTATAAAACTCTATGTTGAAACCAAAGTTGTCGACTACATATTATATAGGCTATCCACCTTTTAAAACAAAACTTTAGATTTTTTAAATCATATGGCTAACTGCCAAAATCATAGGATTGTCTACCCTCTTAAACTTTGGCTATATTGCCTTTCTAAAACATAGTTTTAATTTACATAAAACTAAGCCTCGTTGGCGTTAAAAGGAAGAAATGAGGCATCGTTGCCAACATAATATAATATAAAATCTTGTCGACATTGATGAATAGCGGCATCAAAACTAGCGGCGTCATTGTAAAACATTATACATAGCATACTTTGGCTACTATGCCGCCATATATATAAGGTCAAAGTTAAAATAGCCCGCATCAACGATAGCGACATAAGTGAGGCGGCCTCGATGATTATGTCGTTAAAGCTTTAAACACTTAAATGAATCAAGAGAATGCGATGCCACCTGTAATAGATTGACCATGAAGTTGACTTTGACATTGTAGGAACCATTCCATAACTACATAAGTAGTTATCATATGCTTCCCTCCATATCGACCCCGAGCCTCTTAGCTCTGGTGTTATCGTGTGTATAGGAGCGGCATGGCATTATTGTAAATATTATGAAAACTGATTTATTGCCAATAAAAGAAAATACTTTTCACCAAATCTTATTATTCGTCAAATTCCTATTGGACAATGAAATGCTTTAAAGAAATTCTTTCAGAAAATCTATCATATTCGGTTGAACCTAAAATCATTTGTCAACTTAATTAATAACCTGAATTAATTATTAATTTAAATGCTTATCTAGCAAAATAAATTTATAATAATTCGAAATCACTTGGGAAAGAAAATCCTTAAAAATCCCAGAATTTCAGAAATATCATATTCTTTATCATATAAAAATTCAGGGTAGAAAATTATATTTAATAATTTTAAGAATTAAAACCATTTTTCACCTTATACAATTCATAAAATATTTATTTCAACTTGAAAAATTATGAAATCAAAAACCTATCTCCAAATTAATGTTTTTTATGCAACATATAAGAAAATCAAAGCATTTAGATATTAAAAACTAAGGTTTTACCCTTAAAACCTATTCAAACAATTTACTAAAAATCCCATAATTCATTATTCTATCTAAATAATGAATACTCTACATAACTTGGAAAAATATATCAAAATAATTCAAATACTATCCACAGCGAATTCAAACAAGAAATAGAGAGATGATTTATCATTATTCACCTTAAATTTGATGTTGGAGATGATTGATGTTGCTCTAGTTTCCTAAGCTATATCTTATGAATCTCCTTTGATATTATTTCCCTTTCCCCTAGGTTATGGCCGGCCTCCTTAGGTTCTTCTTTTAATAGTTTTTTTGTGCGAGTAAAATGAGAATGATATGAGGAGGAGAGGGTTTAAGGATTAAAACATGGATCTACCTTTTTTGCTCCTCTTATATATTCTATTATGTGTTGAGTTTTTCAAAACAATCTCATTACTTAATTTATTAAGGCGCGATCTTGTTAATAACCAAATAATATTTTCCTTAACCATTTACATTATTCTATTTAATCTATCCAGTTAAATATCTTGAATAATGTTAAACTAAAATTAGGGTGTTACTGGCTCCCCTCCTATATAACTTTTTCCTTGAAATTCAGTAAGGACTACATAAAAAGCCTATCAACATGCAAAAATGCTAGTATATCCTTCCAACTATAAAGTCTATATACAAAAAATATAGAACATATCATCATAACAGCTTAGAATAAGTATCCCCAATCATGTCCTCTGTCTCTAAAGTACAATCTTTCTCATTGTTACTCCACTGGATTTTCAAAAACTTGACTGTCTTGTTCCTCAGTCTCTTCTCATCTTTGGCGACATCATGAACTGGTTGTCTTACAAAAGTCGGATCCGGTTCCACCGCTAAATCTTCCAGTGCAGTTGGAGCAATAGTAGTTTCTGGATCATGCACATACTTCCTAAGATAAGAAATGTGAAAAACATTATGGACTCCTGCCAAACTACTCGGTAAATCTACTCGATACGCGAGTTTCTCGATCCTCTCTAAAGTGGGAAATGATCCAACATATCTTGGTGCCAGTTTTTCTGAATTTTCAAACCCTACCAAACACTTCATCGATGATACTTTAATAAAAACATGATGTAACATCCCCTATCTGGAGGCCTGAAGCTAAGCACTACAGATGTTGCAGTCATCCATAGTATTAACTTTCGGTGACCAAATACGGTAATGTTAATGGTATCCATAATATCCGAAGCACATGATTATGAAACAAAATCACAGATTTCACAAAAACAACTTTTTTGATTTTATTTCACAAAACATGTTTCATATTCCATTACATAATCCCATAATCGTTTCCCAAGTGAAGATCTAATATAATTATTACATAAATACGCCAAGAGTGACATATAAAGATGCACCCTTGGTTGACCAAAGTACTATATAGTCATAACCGACTTAATACAACATAGCAGAATTAAACAAAATAAAATAGCAACTCCTAAATAGGTATCCGTCAACCACCTACTCGTCTTCGGAAGCTTTATTCGCCAACCTACAAAAAACCTATAAACCTCAACCCTCATTCTACTCAAATCAACTTTGAGCACCCGAGAGTTTAATCGGAAAAACATAAACTTCGAGTTAGACATTTAGCATGGTGTGAATAATACTATACATCTCGGTTATTTGATATTAAGTGAGACCACGCTTGTAACACCCTTAATTTTATTAACATTATTCAGGAGATATAATTAGAAAAAATTAAACAGAATAATGTAGATAAGGAGATTGAGGTTGATTAATGAATTAAGTGGTCATGCTTATCTAACTAAATGAACTTATAAATGGTTAAGATAATAAACATAATGGCATTAGGGTAAATAGCTGCCCATATTTCCCACACTTATACTATCCCCCTTACTCATACACGTTCATTTTATCAAAACAAAAATTTATAACCGTAAGGAAGCAAGGCCAGCAATTAGGAAGAAAGAACAGAAGAGAAAATCAACTTAAAGCTTAGGATTCAAGCTAGAAGAATCAAACAAACTTCAATTTCCTTATCTAATCGAAGGTGAATAATAATTTCTACATCGCTATTTTAGTTTTATGATCATATGGTTTTGGATTTTAGTGTAAATATGTTTTTATGATATATTGAATGATAATATGCTTGAATAATGATATATATGGATTAAACAAGGTTGTTAAAAAGGACATATACACGATTTTAGGGTAAAACCCAAGATGAAATGATTTTTAAATGCCATGGGAAAATTATATGTTGTAGAAAACATGATTTTGGAGATGGGTTTCAATTTCCATAATTTTCTGAATTAATGTGGATTTTATATTAATTTTCTAGTGAAGAAAATGATTTATTGGGTTATAAATTATTTACGACTAATATAATTATTATTTGGATTCGAGTTTTTTATATGTTGGAAAACATATTAAAATTGATTTTTTGGAATTTTCCTAGATTTTCTTTAGAGACTTGATGAATATATAAAATTATTTAAGGTATGGGACTTAAATGTTTTATATATTTTTATTAAGGAGAAGGGGCATTTTATAAAATAAAATTATTATGTTGAAATTAGTGGCAGCACTTTTCTGAAAAGTATTTGTTAACCAATAGGAATTTGACAAACAAAGGCAGGTTAGTTGGAAAATTATCCTTTTAAGTTAAAACAAGAAAACCATGTTTTTAGAATGTTTCAGCCATTTTAGGCATCAAAGCTTCCAACTTAGACCTTCCGACAAAGTCGAAAGGATATAGCTTTCGACAAGGTCAATGTTCAATGCATATTGTACCAAGTTACCTGGTACGTAATGAATTGAACAAGGTCGAAGGGTACTTAGTCGAAAGGTTGGTTGCCAAAGAGGTTAGGGTATGTTAGTTTTACAAACCAAAAGCTTACACCTGCTTGCTTTCAAAAAGGAGCTTTCGACTTGGTTGCTTTCGACCAGGTCAATTATTTAAAATAAAGGTTTTAAACCTTTCGACATAGTCGAATGGTTACTGCTGCTTTATCATTGTTTTGTTTTGAACATTCCAACAAAGTTGAAAGGTTATTACTACTTTTTCTAACCTTTCAAAGTCGTTGGTTTCGACAAAGACGAAAGGATTACCTATTTTAAACCAGCCGCTTCTCAATGCTTTCGAAAGGTATCAAAGCTTTCGACTTAGACGATTTACGCATGTTTTATAATTGAAGTATAACCCAAAGCTTTCGAAGGAGTTGTTTTAAAGGCAGAGGCATATTATTTCAAATGATATATTTTAAAGCTTTCGAAGCAGAGCTTTCGACAAAGTCGAAAGGTTGCTTCCAATGAAGTCGAAATGTTTTCAGAGAAGGTTCACCACATGTTTTAAATTGAACCCAGTGAGTTTTCGAAAGGTTTGCATTTCAATGGTTTCGAAAGGTTTGCTTTCCAATGGTTTCCAAAGGTTTGAGTTCCAATGGTTTTGAAAGGTTTGATTTCCAATGCTTTCGAAAGGTTTGCTTACAAATGGTGTGGAAGTTATGCTTCCACTTTTACTTAATGATACTTCAACTAAGTCGAAAGGTTTCGAAGGAGGGGTTTTAAAGTATTATAAAGGCTAGAACCTATTGTTTTAAAATTTATGTTTTATGCTTTCGAAGGGGTCGAAAGAAAAGCTTTCGAAGGAATACTTTTGAAAGAGCTTGAAAAATTGTTTTCTATAAACCTTATAAAATAAATGTTGTTTAACCTTGTGGATACCGGGGTGGGCTTAATGTGTTCAACACAATAGTTGGGGATATCAACACTTATATGTTTTGACAATCACTGGGGATACTAATGTATATTATAAATGGATATAACCTAAATTAGGGATACTAATGGAAAAAGGTTAATCATGTGGATAACATAAGATAATTAGATTCATGTGGATAACATGAGTTAAATGGCCAAGTGATGGGTTCACAGTCATCCTAGGAAAACTATGGGATGTATGATGGATAGTCAACATCAAGTAGGATATGGATAGTCTCCATATGATTGAAGAAGTGTTCATAGTAATCCTATGAAAACTATGGGATGGTTGATGGATAGTCAACATCATGTTGGGGATAGATAGTCTCCATATGTTTAATGAAGGGTTTATGGTCATCCTAGGAAAACTATAAGATGTGAGATGGATAGTTCACATCTGCTTAAGTAAAATGAATATAGGATGGATAGTCCCTCTTTGAGGCAAATTAAAATCTAATAAGGGATGGGGAAATCCTGAATGTTTGCAAGTATGCGTATCATCATAATATTTTGAAAATGTATGTTTTAACCCTTGTGGATGTAGGAGTACAAAATATGGTTTTATAAAAGTTTTGGGATTTTACTAAGGGAAAAACCCGTTCTGCTAAGCGGCATGGTCTCACTAGATATCTAAAAGAAATGAGATGTTATATTATTATTCATACCAGGCTTTATGTCTAACTTGAATTTTTTGTTTTCCCCTTAAACTCTCGGGTACTCAATTGATTTTGAGTAGTTTGAGATTTAAGGTTCTCAGGTTTTCTTCTTTGACGAATAAAGCTTCCAAAGGCGTGTAGGAGGTAGATAGTTATTAGATTTTTTCTTTTCCGCTGTGTGATTTGTTATAAAGAAGGATTTATTAGCCTTACTATATACTCTGATCTACCAAGAGGGCATCTTCATATGTCGCTCTTGGCGTATTTGTAATAATTATACTTTGCTGAACGTGGTTGACGTTTTTGGTGGTATGTAATGAACATCAAAGGTTTTTAATGAAATGTGGAAATGTATTTTTGAATTGTTAAATTTTTTTCCATATTTCTTTGATCTGTATATCAATGTATCTAGCACCGCCGTATTTGGTCGTCGAAGATTATTAACTATGGATGACTACAACATCCATACCCGTTAGTTTTGGGCCTCCAAGTCGGGGGATGTTACAAGTTGGTATCAGAGCATAGGTTTATGAAACTTTAAAAGAAAAGTTAAATCTAAAAGCTTTTTGAAACTAATGAATTTGAAAATAAGATCGGGGTTTGGGTTAATGCTATAGTAACGTACTTGTACTTGCTATATAGGTATATATCTAAGTATGTATTCCCCTCTCTCTTAGATAGTTCTTTTGTATTTTACTAAGGATCGTATGCAGGTATACGAGAAAGAGGATATGGAGGCAGAAAACGGAAGTGGAAATTTTGGTGGAGGAAGCACCATAACCAACGGAAATGCTAGACCTAATACCCGGAGGAACCAAGGCCGACAGGCTAATGCTAACCAAAATGCTGAGGCCCATGTATGTGTTGGAAATCCGCCAGTGGGCGCAAGGATGGTGTTTCAGTTGTTGGCTAATCTTTTACAAGCAGGAGCTGCTGGTAATGTTGGAGGAGCTAATCCTGTAGTTCCAGTTTCATATAACTATGCTAAGCTAAGCCGAGACTACACCGGTCTTTGTGGGAACCCGTTTATTGGAACATAAGATGTAGTTGAAGTTGAGAACTGGCTATTGAACTATGAAAGGATCTTTACTGATTTAGGCTTAGACGATGGAGAGAGGAGAAGGCTAGCATCTAGACAGTTGCAAGGGTTAGCACTTCATTAGTGGAACAATGTGACAACTGGAGTTCCGAAAGAAGAGCCTAAATGGGCTTATTTCAGGAGAGGGTTTGAGTAGAGGTTCTTGTCTGAGGTTGCCAAATCGGCGTTAATGAGGAAGTTTATGGATCTTGTCCAAGGAGATATGTCTTTGATCGAGTATGTTGCTAAGTTTGATGAGCTATCTCGATATGGTTATGCTTTGGTTGACACAGATGTCAGAAGGAATAAAAGATTCATTAGAGGGTTAAGGCCAGAGCTAGGCAGAATGACTATGGTCCATATCCGAGATCCTTTTAATGTGGTGGTGGAGATGGCCATTCGCCATGAGGAAATGCTTGCTATTTCAGCTAGAGAGAAGCCAATTGAATCTCAGGGTCTTCATGGGAAGAAGATGAAGTTTTTTAAGAAGAAGGGCACCTAGAAAGGAGGAGCAGTCAGGAAAGGGAAAGAAGATAAGTTTGCTACAAGTGTGATAAGATGCGTCACTATGCAAATGAGTGCCGTTCGGGAGATGGAAGGTTGGTTGTGGGGAAGCGGAATGCGCAATGCTATAATTGCAACCAGATGGGGCATTACAAGAACAAGTGTCCTGAAGCTGCAAAGGCAGGAAAAGGAAAGGTCTTTGCTTTGGATCCATCATCTTCTAAACCAACTATTGCTGAGAAAGGAAAGTACATGATGGAAGGTACGCTTTTGATTCATAGCATACCAGTTAGGGTATTGTTTGATACCAGAGCATCACATTCATTTATAACTCAGTATTTGGTTGATAGGTTATGTATAGAACCTGCATACCTTGTTACTTCCTTAAGGTCGCAAATCCACTAGGAGGGTATGCAACTCTTGGGATAAGATGTGATCAGTTAGAACTTGATTTGTTAAGTCATAAGTTTGCATGCAGCTTGTATGTTTTTGATTTCATAGATTTCCGGATCATTTTGGGTATGGATTGGTTGGGGAAGTATGAGACTAGGATATTTTTCCAAGATCGAGAAATATTGTTAAGGCACCCAGGTAGTCATAACCGAATCATTTTCTCAGCGGAGAATTCCGGTAAAAGTTTTTGTGCTTTGTTGAGTAACATGGAGGTTGGAAATGAGCTTAGTCAGATTCGTTTAGTGAGAGAATTTGCAGATGTATTTGAGCCGGTCACTGGATTACCCCTGAAACGAGCTGTTGAGTTTCAGATAGACCTTTTACCGGGAGCTGAACCTGTCAGCAGACCACCTAGCAGGATGACACCGACAGAGATGAAAGAATTGAAGGTGCAGCTAATGGATCTTAAGGGAAGGAAATTTATCAGACCAAGTAGTTCACCTTAGGGAGCAGCAGCGGTGTTTGTGAAGAAACCAGATGGGTCGTTAAGAGTGTGCATCGACTATCGTAAGTTAAACGAAAGGATGATCAATAATAGGTACCCTCTGCCAAGGATAGATGGTCTGTTCGATCAGTTGAGTGGAGCCAGAGTATTTCCCTAATTAGATATGGCGACGGGGTTCCATAAGTTGAGAGTGGCGGAGGATAGCATTTTGGACTAGATATGGATCGCATGAGTGGTTGGTGATGCCATTTGGATTGACTAATGCGCCTGGTTTCTTTGTTGATTTGATGAACCGGGTTTTCCGAGAGCACTTGGATAGGTTCGTATTGGTATTTATAGATGATATATTGGTGTACTCTAAAGATTAAAGAGAGCATGAGGTTCATCTTAGAGTAGTGTTGGAGATGCTAAGGCAGAATCAGCTGAAGGCGAAGTTTTCCAAGCGTCACTTTTGGAAGAAAGAGGTTAAGTTTCTTAGTCATGTGGTTTCAGAAGAGGGATTAGCAGTCGATCTAGTTAAGATCGAAGCTGTCAATAATTGGAAAAGGCCAGAGATAGTAACCGAGATCAGGAGTTTTCTTAGACTCGCTGACTATTACCGGAGATTCATTAAGGATTTCTCATGGATAGCAGCGCCTTTGACTAAGTTGACCAAGAAAGATTTGAAGTTTGTTTGGTCCGACAAACGTGAGGAAGCATTCCTTAAGTTAAAGCATTTGTTAACCAATGCGTCAGTGTTAGTAGTTCCATATGGTAACCAAGGGTTGGTAGTATACACTGATTCATGTGGCATTGGATTAGGAGTAGTGTTGATGCAGAGGGGCAAAGTTATTGCTTATACATCTAGGCAGCTTAGACCGCACGAAGTTAGATATCCTACTCATGACTTGGAGTTAGATGCGGTGATCTTTGCCTTGAAGATTTAGAGGCATTATCTTTTGGGAGAGAGATTTGAGTTATTTACCGATCATAAGTCATTTAAGTATTTATTCTCTCAGAAGGAGTTGAATATGAGGCAGCAGAGGTGGCTGGAGTTTTTGGCATCTTATGATTTCGGTATAGAGTATACTTTTGGAAATGGAAATAAGTTGGCAGATGCTCTCAGTAGAAAACATTAGAATGTGGTGTTAGCAATGTTGGCAGAATGGAAGGATCTTGAAGATTTAGCCAGTTCTGGTGTGCAGTTGAGATCTACTACTAGTTCTAGTCAGGGTACTGCCATGTTATCTTGTTTAGAAGTTCGACCAGTGCTGATCGAAAGAATAGCTTCAAAGAAAAGAGTAGATCCAATTTTAGCCGATAGGATTAGAAGGCTTGAGGAAGGATTAGAGATTGATAACCTAAAGGATTTTAGTCTTGACCAAAGAGGATGGTTGAGAAAGAAGGGACGGCTCTGCGTTTCGAATGTGGAAAACTTAAGGAGGGAAGTTCTAGAGGAATGTCATCGATCGAAGTTTATGATTCATCCTAGAAGGACCAAGATGTATCAAGACATGAAGAGAAGCTTCTATTGGGATGGCATGAAGAGGGATGCCGGCTTGTGGGTTAGGCAGTGTGTGAACTGTCAACAAGTGAAGGCCGAACATCAAAAACCGAGTGGGTTACTTCAGCCTTTAGATATTCCAGTCTGGAAATGGGATTCGATATCAATGGATTTTATAGATGGGTTGCCAAGGCCAAGGAAAGTAAATGAAAGCATATGGCTTATTATGGACAGGCTGACCAAGAGTGCCCATTTCATTCCGGTAAATTCAACCAGAATGGCACCGGTTTTGGCGAAGCTATTTATGAAGCACATAGTTAGACTTTATGGGATTCCTAATAGCATAGTCGGCGACAGAGATGAATTTTTACTAGCGAATTTTGGAGAAGTCTACAAGAGGTATTAGGTACCAAACTCAAGATAAGTACAGCATATCACCCACAGATAGGTGGGCAGACGGAGAGAGTCAATAAGGTACTTGAAGATTTATTGAGAGCTTGTTTATTCGACTTTGGTGGATCTTGGGAAGATCACCTACATTTGATTGAGTTTTCCTATAATAATAGTTATCAGACTAGTATAGGAATGGTGCCTTTTGAAGCTTTGTATGGAAGGCCATGCAAATCACCAGCATGTTGGTTAGAGACTGGAGACAAATTGGTCTTAGGTCAGAATTTGGTTAGGGAGGCATCAGAAAAGATTGAGTTAATCCATGGACGGATGAAGGATGTTAAATCTAGGCAGTAGAGTTACGCAGATAAGAGGCGTAAAGACCTAGAGTTCTCAATGGGAGACAGGGTTTTCATTAAAGTATCACCATGGAAGGGTGTGGTACTATTTGGAAAGTCGGGAAAGCTGGCCCCAAGATATGTTGCACCAATTCAGATCATAGAAAGGATTGGAAAGCTCGCATACAGAGTAGAATTACCGAGCAGTTTGGCAGGTGTCCATAATGTATTCAATGTGTCTCATCTTCGCAAGTATGTCCACGATCCAGAGGTTACTATTCCTCAGACAGGGTTGGAGGATTTGGCAGTGGAGCCTGATTTGACTTTTGTTAGACATCCAGTTCGAATTGTAGCGAGGGATGAGAAGAGATTGAGGACCAAGATAGTTAAGTTAGTGAAAGTCTAGTGGTGCGACAATGAGAAAACTGTACTTAGGAGACAGAAGACATGATTCGAGAGGCTTATTCTGATCTGCTTTGATGGTGTGTATATATTAGATTTAAATAGATTGTTGCTAGACTGGTAGGCTAGTAGGGTTGTTAGGAAATGTTACAGATGATTGCTAGTTAGTCCTTGCTAAATTTCGAGGACGAAATTCTTTAAGAAGGGGAGCCTGTAACACCCCTAATTTTATTAACATTATTCAAGAGATTTAATTAGAACAAATTAAATAGAATAATGTAGATAAAGAGATTGAGGTTGATTAATGAATTAAGTGGTCGTGCTTATCTAACTAAACGAACTTATAAATGGTTAAAATAATAAACATAATGGCATTATGGTAAATAGCCGCCCATATTTCCTACCCTTATAGTATCTCCCTTAGTCATACACGTTCATTTTATCAAAACAAAAATTTATAACCGTAAGGAAGCAAGGCCGGCCATTAGGAAGAAAGAAGAGAAGAGAAAATCAACTTAAAGCTTAGGATTCAAGCTAGAAGAAACAAATCTCAAACAAACTTCAATTTCCTTATCTAATCTAAGGTGAATAATAATTTCTACATCTCCATTTTAGTATTATGATCATATGGTTTCAGATTTTAGTGTAAATCTGTTTTTATGATATATTGAATGATGATATGCTTGAATTATGATTTATATGGATTAAACAAGGTTGTTAAAAAGGAGATATACACGATCTTAGGGTAAAAACCGAGATGAAATGATTTTTAAATGCCACGGGAAAATTATATGTTGTAGAAAACATGATTTTGGAGATGGGTTTCAATTTCCATAATTTTATGAATTAATGTGGATTTTATATTTTGTTGAACGTGGTTGACGTTTTTGGGGGTATGTAAGGAACATCGAAGGTTTTGAATGAAATGTGGAAATGTGTTTTTGAATTATTAAATTTTTTCCATATTTCTGTGATCTGTATATCAATGTATCTAGCACTGCTGTATTTTGTCGCCGGAGATTAATAACTATGGATGACTACAGCATCCGTCACCGTTAGTTTTGGGCCTCCAAGTAGGGGGATGTTACAACGCCGCTTAGCAGAATGGGTTTCCCCTCACTGATATCCTTTTAAAACATATCTTTTGCAAATCACTTCCAACAACCAAAACTGATTAAAACTGTAAAGCATTATCATGTAAACATACATATCATGTAACAAATGAACTGTAACAACCTGCATATTTTACGATGGTATATTTAAATGTTTTATTTAAATATAGCGTCATTAGTCGGATTTAAGTCCGAAATGTCACTTTTTGCAAACGGTCGAATTAGGACTCGGGACCACTTCCATTGAGTCCAAAATGGCGTTTGAGATCTTTTGAGTATAAGCATCGATATATTTGGAGTTGAGTAGAATTTTTCTATTTTCTATTCGGGCTTTGGGTTTGGGTTTCAGCCCACTAACCCAACTTATTACCCTAACTCATTAACTCTTCATCCATTCACTCATTTCATTTCCTAACACTCTAGCTCAACTGAAAATGGGGGAAGAGAATGGGAAATAGAAATTCCAAGCCCTATTTTCCTTTGCAAACTCAAATTCTTGCTCCAAAATCAAAGAGAAGCTTAGGTAACCCTTCTTTTCACCTTCTCCATCTCAATCTCTCTCCAATTTCAGAAATTTCCTATAACCTAATTTAGGAAATATTTGTTTTTGATCTTAGAATGGAGCTTGTAGAGTTGAAGTGAAGAGTGGTTGATCTTTTCTTTGCGTTTGAGCTTCTCATCATTGTTTTTGAGTTAAAAGGTGAGTTTTTGAACTCACGTCTACGTCTATTGCTTTCGTTGTTGTTAGGTATGAATTCCTAACATCTATTCATGTTCATTTGCTTTTGATTTGGATTGATATGGTGAATTCTCCAAATTTTGGTGTTTTGGAGACAAAATCTTTAAAGATCCTATTGTGGATAATTGGACATGTTGTTTGGGGTGTATAGAAGAGCCTATAAGTTTGGGTTGTCGCTTGGCATAATCGCCTAGTCTTCGTTGCTCGTCCGATAGCTTCCCATTCGTTTTGGCCATCAAGCCCTAGGTAAATTGTTTCCCAGACCAGGTCTTCAGACGTCTGAAATGCAAGTTCATACGTCTGGTTTTAAACCTGGAACACAAAAATATACGGTGGAAATTTATAAAAATGGCAGAAAACAAAGTCAGACGTTTGAAACAACCTCTCAGATGTCTGAAACATTGTGTCAGACGTCTGAAACAACCTCTCAAATGTCTGAAACATTGTGTCAGACGTCTGAAACCACCTTTCAAACGTTTGATGCAACATGTCAGACGTCTGAAGCCATCCTCCAGAGGTCTGGAAGGTTTCTTAATTTCCAGTGAATAAATCCAAACGTCTGGATTTTAAATCAGACGTCTAGAACTGCCTATTTTTGCCTATTTGCCTATTTTTGAGTGAATTTCCATTTTTATCGATTCTTGTCGATCCAATTAGTTGTTATCGCATTTTTGACTTTGATGATTCTTTTTAGATTTCGTACACGGGTTTTTATAAAGTGATCTTTTTAAATTGTATTAAAAGCTCGTTTCTCCAACTTATAATTTCTATATAAAACACACAATTTTGCACTTCGAGCGAAGAGGGAGGAGAATTAAATGATTAAATAAAACGTGTGCCATGAACACGTGTGTTTATCTTTTCAGTTAATTCCTAATCTATTCGTTTGACTGTTTTAACCTTTGGGTCTGGTTTACCAATGAAATGAGGTGAACTTTGTACTGCTTTGATTGTGAAATTGACTAACGGTTAGTAAACCGTTTAGTGCGAACGTGTGGTATGGGACTCACGTTAACATTTTTCGGGTTCCTTTTTGAGAGTTGTAACACATTTTGCTAGTTAGTGGTGTCCAGTACTGGGCCTCCAGACCTTCGCCACAACTGTTTGTTGCCTTCGGGCTTGAGCCTTCGGGGTTTGTTGCCTTCGAGGTTTGTTGCCTTCGGGCTTGAGCCTTCGGGGTTTGTTGCCTTCGGGTATGTTGCCTTCGGGCTTGTACCTTCGGGTTTGTTGCCCTATAGTATCGCTTTTGGAGTTGGTCATTCGTCACCGCTCGAGAGATATTTGGGTTTGTTGCCTTCGGGCTTGTGGATCCTTGTTATACAGTACTGAGCTCAAGCATCTTTTGTTTCTTTGACAATTATATCTCCCTAGAGTATCGCCTTTCGGTGTAGGTTCTTTAAACCACACGATATATAGCGATTACCCTGTGGAAACTTGTGTTACCTTTATTGGTATTTGTTATTTGCCTTTTTGGCTTGTTTTGGGATATTCATATCCTTTGTTTATTTGAGTTGCCGATGATATGAGGCTTGTTATGATTCATCTTTTGTTAAAAGATCTAGTTATCTCTTTTGGAGATATTTGTTGTATTTTATGGCCTTGTATGTTCATTATCATTTAGTTTATCTAACTGATTTGTTTAGCTAGATGGACCCGTGTATTTTATACTCGGGTCAGACCGAGATGTTTCAGGTTAGGTACATTGGACTTAGCCTATTTTGCTTCCGCATGGACTATTCTGCTAGCTCCTTTTTGTTATACCTTTTTGTGTAGTCCTTTTTGGCTATAACTCTGATATGTATTCTTTTGACTCGCCTGTATATTGTGGTTTGCTATACCACTTGACTTGTATCATTTTGTATACTCTGTAATGTATTTGTATATGTGTAAATGTATGTGATGATCCACTATTCTGTGATGTGTATTACATTTGAGTTGTTATATTTTGTTTTGATAGATCCTTCAGCCACCTATGGATTTGTATTAAGTATTTATTGGATATGTCGATCCATTTGAGATAGAAGTGGCAATTGTCGGCGTATTCAATAGATAATTAAGACAAGGCTATAGATGGTCGCTCCTATCCAGCTCTATTCTCCGTATTAGCAGACGGTGTTACCTAGTAATACTCTTTGCTAATGTGGGTCTCGGAGTGGGGCGTCACAGCTTGGTATCAGAGCTGTGTTCAGAACAAAATATGATTAACATAGAACAGAGACACATATTATGGTACATCAAAGTGCAGTACGAATGTTACGAATCTTTGAATCATCGTGCCTTTATTCTTTCCGTGCCTTTGGGGTAGATAGAATTTTGGGAATACGTCTAGGAATGCATTTATTCTGTAGCATTCCATATTTGAATTAATGATATCTACCTTGTGAATAATCTTTATCTTATCTTAACTTTCAGCTAATCGCTGGAAGAGGCAGAGGACGATGCTCGGATACTGGGCAATCCAGGGACTCGCATCCGGACGGCGTTTATATGTCTACCGAGCAGTTTTTGGAGTTATTTAGGAGCACTCAGCCTCCAGCTCCTACTCGAGCATCTCCTCCATGCAAGTCTGCCTTTGCACGCCTGTGCAGTGATTTTTCTCATCTTGGAGGAAAGCCATTCAAAGGCTCCGAGTCCGTTCTTGAGGTCCAAGCTTGGATTCGCACATGCGAGCGTATCTTCTCTCGCATGGATCTTTCTGACCACGATCGAGTTCTTGTAACTTCTAGCTTATTACAAGAGAGTGCCCTTGATTGGTACGAGCTTCTTGTAGCCGAACTTGATGAGGCTGTTCTTTCTTGGACTCAGTTTTGGGAACGATTCGAACTCAAATTCGTTCCTGAATCTGAGAAAGTTTTATTAGCTTGTCGCTTCCTTGAGTTGAAGCAAGGGAAGTCCTCCGTCTCTGAGTATGTTGCATCATTCGAGGTCCTATCTAAGTATGGTCTTGAATTCATTAGCACCTCTTATAAGAAGAATATGAAGTTTGTCTCTGGTCTTAAGAAATATCTTAAGAAGTCTTTAATGCTTCAGCTTAAGCTTTCTTTTGAGGATTTGGTTGACTCGGCACTTCATCTCGAAGCCATCGAAAAGGAGTGTGATAGTGGTGATGATATTGAGGTTCGCAAGTACCCCAATAAGAAGAAGTTTCCATTTCATAAGCGGGAATTTTTTCCCTTCCAAGAAGAAAAAGCCTGTTGAATCTGGTTCTAACTCTCAATCGGCTGGAACACCTTCCATTCAGAAGTGTTTCAATTGTGGTTCTCCTGATCATATGATTCAAGCTTGTCCTAAGCCTCTCTTCTGCCGTTATTGCAAGAAGGAAGGTCATCATGTTTCCTCCTGCCCTACTGTTCCTGCTAATGCCAAGTCTGGCAAGCTTTATGTTGCTAAGGCTTCTGGAGGTTCTTCTCAGCCTAGAGCTATATCTCCATCTATTTTGGAAGGTTCTATTTTATTTCATGACCGTAGTATTCGAGTTCTTTTCGATACGGGTGCTTTGCATTCTTTCATACTGAAGAAGCTCTTCGATGATTTGTCTTTGGATGTTTCTTGTATGGTTACTTCGTTGAGGATTGTGAATCCTACTGGGGGATCTGCAACCCTTAGCAGGCTTTGTGATGATGTTGAGATTTTTTTATATGGCTTTTCTTTTCGTGCGAATCTGCACGTTATTTCCTATCTGGGATTTGATATGATTTTGGGTATGGACTGGCTAGTGAGATACGATGCCAGGATTATTTGTTCTGAAAGAATTTTATATCTTCGATACCCAGATTCGTCTACTCAGCTATCCAGAATTGGAAGAGGACTGAGAATGTTCATGAGATTCGTAATTTCCTTGGATTGGCGGGTTATTAATGATTTTTTCCGTGTTGTGCTTCCTCTCACCAGCCTTACTCGGAAAGGCATTCGTTATATTTGGTCCGATTAGTGTGAAGCTTCCTTTCAAACATTAAAGGAACTTCTCACTAATGCTCCTATTCTTGTGGTTCCCGAGGGGAATCATGATCTTGTTGTCTGCATCGATGCTTGTGGTAGTGGTCTCGGTGCCGTGCTTATGCAGAAGGATCGGGTAGTTGCTTATGCTTCTAGGCAACCGCATCCGAATGAAGTTCGCTATGCCACTCATGATCTTGAGTTAGCCGCCATTGTCTTCACCTTGAAGATTTGGCAACACTAATTATTAGGCGAACGCTTCATTCTCTATACCGATCATAAATCCTTGAAGTATTTGTTCACTCAGAAGGAACTCAATATGAGGCAAAAAAGTTGGCTTGAGTTTCTTGCCTCCTATGACTTTGATATCCAGTATACCCCTGGTAAGGGTAATCGTGTTGCTGATGCGCTTAGTCACAGACATTCGGCTGTCGTTTCTATGATGCTTGCCGAATGGGATATTCTTGAGACTCTATCTTTTTGTGATATTCGTGATCGAGCTCCATCCTCTGATTCTCCGATATTATTATTCAGTTTGGAAGCTCGACCCTCTCTATTTGATCATATTGCCAAAGCTCAGCGGCGTGATCCTGATCTTGTGCATCTTATTCAGCTTTGTGAGACTGAATCCCGTGATGAGGCGTTGCGGGATTTCAGCATTGATTTTCATGGGTGTCTTCGCAAGAAGAACCGTCTTTTTGTGCCTTTTGATTCTGCACTTAGGCATGACATTCTTGATGACTGTCATCGTTCTGAGTATACCATTCATACTGGTAGTAGTAAGATGTCTGCCGATATGCATCGCCTTTATTATTTGGAAGGCATGAAGCGCGATGTGGCGAGTTATGTGAGTAATTGCATGACTTTTCAATGTATTAAAGCCGAACATCAGCACCCTTATGGTCTCCTTCAGCCTCAAGAGATTCCATTGTGGAAATGAGATCGGATTTCGATGGATTTCATTGATGGCCTACCTCGTACGAGATTGGGCCATTCTAGCATTTGGGTTATTGTTGATTGCCTCACCAAATCAGCTCATTTTGTTCCTATTAAATCTAATAGAACTGCTTCTCTTCTAGCTAAGTTATATATCAAGGAAATCATGAGACTTCACGGTGTTCCTAGCTCGATTGTGAGTGACCGTGATCCTTTATTCACAAGTCATTTCTGGCAGAGTCTTCAGCAAGCTTTGGGAACAAAGCTTAATTTCAGCTCAGCTTATCATCCACAGTCTGGTGGACAAACTGAACGGGTGAATCGTATCTTAGAGGATCTCCTCCGTAATGTATTCTTGATTTCAGAGGTGGTTGGGAGGATCATCTACCCCTTGTAGAGTTCTCCTACAACAATAGTTTTCAGTCCAGTATCGGTATGGCTCCTTTCGAAGCCTTATACAGAAGGCCATGTCGATCACCTTCATGTTGGTTGGAATCTAGGTAAAATCTTATTTTTGGCCCAGATTTTGTTCAAGATTCTTCTGAGAAGATTGACCTTATTCATCAGAGAATGAAAGAGGCACAGAGCCGCCATAAATCATACGCGGATAACCGTAGGAAGCCTCTCGAGTTCTCGGTTGAAGATCTCGTCTTTATTCGTGTTTCTCCTTTGAAAGGGGTTATGCGCTTCAGTACGACAGGGAAATTGGCTCCTCGCTTTGTAGGACCATTTCCTATTACTTAACGTATTGGCCCTGTGGCTTATAGAGTTTCACTTCCAGCTCATCTATCCGGTGTTCACGACGTGTTTCACGACATGTTTCACGTCTCTCAGCTTCGGAAGTGCCTACGAGAATCGGATTCTGTTATCGATTCTCCTGATTTGCAAGGGCTTGAGATCTCACCAGACTTATCTATTGTATAGTAGCCTATTCGCGTACTTTCCTCGGAGGTGATACACCTTCGAAACAAGGACGTGCCGCTCATTAAAGTTCAATGGTCCGCTAATCCCAATGACTGTACTAGGGAAACTAGAGAGTTTATCAAGCGATCCTATCTGGGTTTTCTATCTTTGCTTAGCAATGGTGAGAATATCTCTTTATCTCAAGCTTTTTTTTCTTTCCTTTTTGGGTGATGTAAGTATGTAGTTGTTACAAATTCTTCTCTAGGAATTTCGCGGACACAATTTTGTCAAGGAGGGGAGATCTGTAACAACCCGCATATTTTATGATGGTATATTTAAATGTTTTATTTAAATATAGCATCGTTTGTCGGATTTATGTCCGAAATGTCACTTTTTGTAAACGGTCGAATTAGGACTCGGGACCACTTCCAATGAGTCCAAAATGGCATTTGCGATCTTTTAGAGTATAAGCATCGATATGTTTGGAGTTGAGTAGAATTTTGCTATTTTCTATTTGGGCTTTGGGTTTGGGTTTCAGCCCACTAACCCAACTTTTTACCCTAACTTATTAACTCTTCATCCATTTACTCATTTCATTTCATAACACTCTAGCTCAACTAAAAATGGGGGAAGAGAATGGGAAATAGAAATTCCAAGCCCTAGTTTCCTTTGCAAACTCAAATTCTTGCTCCAAAATCAAAGAGAAGCTTAGTTAAGCCTTCTTTTCACCTTCTCCATCTCAATCTCTCTCCAATTTCAGAAATTTCCTATAACCTAATTTAGGAAATATTTATTTTTGATCTTAGATTGGAGCTTGTAGAGTTGAAGTGAAGAGTGGTTGATCTTTTCTTTGCGTTTGAGCTTCTCATCATTGTTTTTGAGTTAAAAGGTGAGTTTTTGAACTCACATCTACGTCTATAGCTTTCGTTGTTGTTAGGTATGAATTCCTAACATCTATTCATGTTCATCTGCTTTTGATTTGGATTTATATGGTGAATTCTCCAATTTTGGTGTTTTGGAGACAAAATCTTTAAAGATCCTATTGTGGATAATTGGACATGTTGTTTGGGGTGTATCGAAGAGCCTATAAGACTGGGTTATCGCTTGGCCTAATCCCCTAGTCTTCGTTGCTCGTCTGATAGCTTCCCATTCGTTTTGGCCATCAAGGCCTAGGCAAATTGTTGCCTAGACCAGGTCTTCAGATGTCTGAAATGCAAGTTCAGACATCTGGTTTTAAACCTGGAACACAAAAATATACGGCGGGAATTTATAAAAATGGCAGAAAACAAAGTCAGACGTCTGAAACAACCTCTCAGACATCTAAAACGTTGTGTCCGACGTCTGAAACAATCTTTCAGACGTCTGATGCAACATGTCAGACATCTGAAGCCACCCTCCAAACGTCTGGAAGGTTTCTAAATTTCCACTGAATAAATCCAGACGTCTGGATTTTAAATCAGACGCTTGGAACTGCCTATTTTTGCATATTTGCCTATTTTTGAGTGAATTTCCATTTTTATCGATTCTTGTCGATCCAATTAGTTGTTATCGCATTTTTGACTTTGACGATTCTTTTTAGATTTCGTACACGGGTTTTTATAAAGTGATCTTTTTAAATTGTATTAAAAGCTCGTTTCTCCAACTTATAATTTCTATATAAAACACACAATTTTGCACTTCGAGCGAAGAGGAAGAAGAATTAAATGATTAAATAAAACGCGTGCGATGAACACGTGTGTTTATCTTTTTAGTTAATTCCTAATCTATTCGTTTGACCATTTTAACCTTTGGGTCTGGTTTACCGATGAAATGAGGTGAACTTTGTACTGCTTTGAGTGTGAAATTGACTAACGGTTAGTAAACCGTTTAGTGCGAACGTGTGGTATGGGAGTCACGTTAACATTTTTCGGGTTCCTTTCCAAGAGTTGTAACACATTCTGCTAGTTGGTGGTGTCCAGTACTGGGCCTCCGGACCTTCGCCACTACGGTTTGTTGCCTTCGGGATTTGTTGCCTTCGGGCTTGAGCCTTCGGGGTTTGTTGCCTTCGAGGTTTGTTGCCTTCGGGCTTGAGCCTTCGGGGTTTTTTGCCTTCGGGTATGTTTCCTTCGGGCTTGTACCTTCGGGTTTGTACCTTCGGGTTTGTTACCCTATAGTATCGCTTTTGGAGTTGGTCATTCGTCACCGCTCGAGAGATATTTGGGTTTGTTGCCTTCGGGCTTGTGGATCCTTGTTATACAGTACTGAGCTCGAGCATCTTTTGTTTCTTTGACAATTATATTTCCCTAGAGTATCGCCTTTCAGTGTAGGTTCTTTGAACCACACGATATATAGCGATTACCCTGTGGAAACTTGTGTTACCTTTATTGGTATTTGTTATTTGCCTTTTTGGCTTGTTTTGGGATATTCATATCCTTTGTTTATTTGAGTTGCCGATGATATGAAGCTTGTTATGATTCATCTTTTGTTAAAAGATCTGGTTATCTCTTTTGGAGATATTTGTGGTATTTTATGGCCTTGTATGTTCATTATCATTTTGTTTATCTAACTGATTTGTTTAGCTAGACTGACCCGTGTATTTTATACTCGGGTCAGATCGAGATGTTTCAGGTTAGGTACATTGGACTTAGCCTATTTTGCTTCTGCATGGACTATTCTGCTAGCTCCTTTTTGTTATAGCTTTTTGTGTAGTCCTTTTTGGCTGTAACCCTGATATGTATTCTTTTGACTCGCCTGTATATTGTGGTTTGCTATACCACTTGACATGTATCATTTTGTATACTCTGTAATGTATCTGTATATGTGTAAATGTATGTGATGATCCAATGTTCTCTGATGTGTATTACATTTGAGTTGTTATATTTTGTTCTGATAGATCCTTCAGCCAACTATGGCTTTGTATTAAGTATTTATTGGATATGTCGATCCATTTGAGAAAGAAGTGGCAATTGTCGGCGTATTCAATAGATAATTAAGACAAGGCTATAGATGGTCGCTCCTATCCAGCTCTATTCTCTGTATTAGCAGACGGTGCTACCTAGTAATACTCTTTGCTAATGTGGGTCTTGGAGTGGGGCGTCACAACTATCTGTTCAAACACTATAGTTTTGTTTGGCTAACTACTAACCTTTGGTTGACTCGGGCCTACCAGACAATATAAGTAAATAATCTAACATCTATTAGACACTCCTCTTCTGGATGGTCTATCCCTAGAACTTATCTTCTCCTTGGATCACCTGATCCAAATGTTTTTGCAGGCTCACTACGAATGTACCTCTATACAAATTTATATTCCCTTCTGTGTGCAATCATAATTTTAGTCTTACCTATGACAAAGCCCTACATACTGGAATTTTGGACTAAATTAGCTGGGGCCTAATAGCTGATGTATAGGGCGCGACCCTATACCAGTCTCATCTGGTATACAAATATCTGAGTCATTTTACTTAAGATAATCTTCCTTTAAACTTTCCTTGAAAACCTTTTCATTTCAAATTGATTTAAAACCTTTAAATCAAACTTAAACAAGGAAAATATATACTCTATGCTTTACTCAAAATCACCTTTCCATGTTATATATACTTTACTCAAATCTTTGTTGATGAATGCACTTAAACTTTTGAAAGTACCCCTTTCAAATCCATTGAAAGTACCCCTTACGAAACCAAGTAAACCCTTCCTTATAACCTAGGCCGAAAGACCAAAAACATTCCTTTCGAAATCTTTCATAATCTTCCTTTCAAAACTATTGAAAAACCTTCTTTTCGAAAGCATTAAAAGCTTAGACATCCTATCTTTAAAACACTTAACATTGCTTTCAAAATCATTGGAAAAACATTTCCTTTAAAACCTTTTGAAATCGTTGGGGAACCACCCCTTCAAAACCATTTAAAACATCAAACCTTTCGAAAGCTTTTGGGTTCAATTTATAACATGTGGAAACACCTTTCGAAACAATTGAAATCTATCTCTTTCGAAACCTTTGGGTTTTACCTTCAACTTAGCAAAAGGGTCATAAAACATTTAAGTCGAAAGCACTCCTTTCGAAAGCATTTCCTAAGCAAAGAAGAGATGGTGTCGAAACCAACTTTTCGAAAGCATTGGAGAAGTTGCTTGGATTTAAAAACAAAGTATACCTTCCAAAACCATTAGCTTCGAAAGGTAGAAAAGCGGCAGCTATGGGTCTCGACCCCTTCGAAAGTTATTACTTAAAACAATAGGCGCAACCCATTCGAAATCATTCCTTTAAAACAATTTAACCTGGTCAAAAGCCAACCAAGTCGAAAGCTCTTCCTACGAAAGCAAAGCAGGTGCATTTTCAATTTAAAACAAAGTCATGCTTCAACCCCATTGGGACCTATGGTCTCGACCCAGTACGTTTCGCCTAAGTCCAATTCACTCAATACCAAGTTATTGATACCATGTGCATTGGTTTCGATGGCAATGGAGGCGGCGGTACTTGGTTGGAACACCTGGCGAGATATGCCAAAAGCATGCAAAAATTGATTTATACTTTAAAAGGAATTTCTTTTCAACTAACCTGCCTTGTTTGTCAAATTATTGGTTGCTAGTTTTCTTTTCTAAAAGTGCTGCCAAGATTTCAAAAATAAACAATTTAATTTATTTACAAAATACCACTTCTCCTTTTATAAATATATAAAACATTTAAGTCCCATACCTTAATTAATTTTACATATCTATTAAAACACTTAGGAAAATTCTACAAAAATTCCAGATAATCATTTTCAGTATGTTTTCTAACATATACTAATTTGAGACCCAAAACATATATTATTTAGCCGTAAATAATTTTAAACCCAAATAAACATTTCCTTCACTAGAAAATTAATATAAAATCCACATTAATTCAAAAAATTTTGAAAATTGAAACCCATCTCAAAAATATCATTTCTGATCTAAATCTAAATTCGCAAGGCAGTTGGATATCATTTAATAGGGATTTTACATCAAAACATATCATAAAATCTGAACAAGTGTAAACCATCAACAAGCATAAACATTTGGTCGTTCAAAACATGGCATAATCATGCAAAATACTTTGGATTCATCTTAAAACCGGAAACAATTATAAAAATGATATGTAGTCATTATTCACTTTAGCTTTGAGATTATGGATTTTGAAATTTGAATGGATTAAGTTGATTAATCTTCTTCCTTTAGCTCTTTCTTCCTCTTGTTCTTGCTAATGGTGGCCGACCTCTATTTGTTTTTAATTTTGCAAATGAACGTGTAGAACATACATGGCTAAGGGTTTAGGGTATTAGAATGATCTCTTTTCGATTTTAGCCCTCCTCTATTTCATTTTAACTCTTCTTTAGTTCATTGGTTACATGGCACGGCTACCCCTTATTAAAATCAAATCTCAATCCCCTAATCATTTTACATTATTTAATTTAATTTAATTTATTTAACTAAATGTCCTAAATAATGTTACTAAAAAATGTGGTGTTACACATGATCTCCAACCGAGAATTCAAAATCCTTACATCTCTTATCTGCGTAACGTTTTTGCCTAGATTGAGCTTCCTTATCCTCGCTCGGTTCAACTCAATCCTTTCCATAGCTTCTTTAATCATATCTGGACCAAGGACCAATTTGTCTCCGGTCTCTAACCAACATGCTTGTGATTTGCACAGCCTTCCATACAAAGCTTCGTAAGGCACCATTCCTATACTAGTCTGATAACTATTATTATATGAAAACTCTACTAAGTGCAATTGGTCTTCCCACGACCCACCAAAATCTAGTTCACAAGCTTTCAACAAAGCTTCAAGTACCTTGTTGACTCTCTCTTTCTACCCATATTTCTTTGGATGATAAGTGGTACTCATCTTAAGCTTGGTACCTAATACCTCATGTAGATTCTTCTAGAATTCACTAGTGAAAACATCCCTGTCGCTAACTATACTACTAAAAATCTCATGTAGTCTAACAATATTCTTCATAAAAAACTTAGCCAATACAGGTGTCGTCCTAGTTGACGAAACGGGAATGAAATGTGTACTCTTGTCAGTCTATCCACTATAACCCAAATACTTTCATTTCTCTTGTTCGACCTAGGCAACCCATCCACAAAATCCATGGATATCGAATCTAGTTTTTAAACTAATATATCTAAAGGCTAAAGCAATCCGCTCAGCTTCTGATGCTCGGCTATAACTTGCTAGCAATTCACACATTTCTTTACCCATAAGCCTACATCCTTTTTCATACCATCCTAGAAGAAACTTCTCTTCATATTCTGATACATTTTACTTCCTCCAAGATGTATAGTAAACTTCAATCGATAACACTCTCTAACATCTTCCTTTTTAGGCCACCAACATCTAGAACACATAACCGTCCCTTCTTCTTTAACCATCCTCTCTAGTCAAGAATAAAATCATTCAAATCATCGATCTCAGTTCCACCCTCCAATCTTCTAATCCATTCAGCTAGAAATGGATAATCCCTCTTCTTAGAGGCAATCCTTTCAATTAATACCGGTCGAACTTCTAAACATGACAATACGATGGTATTCTTACTAGAACCAGTAGTCGATCTTAACCATACACTACAAGCAGTCAACGCCTCTAAATCCTTCCATTCTGCCAACATAGTTATCACCATATTCTAATGATTTCTACTAAATGCATTCGATACTTTATTTCCTTTCCCCGGCTTATGCTCAATACCAAAATAATAAGACGCCAAAAATTCCAGCCACCTCTGTTATCTCATATTCAAATCTTTTTGAGAGAATAAATATCTCAAAGACCTATGATCCATATACAACTGGAATCGTTCTCCTAAGAGGCACTGTCTCAACACTTTCAGTGCAAAAGTCACTACTGCCAAGTCCAAATCATGATTCGGAGAAATAACTTCATGCGGTCTGAGGTGTCGAGAAGTGTAGGTAGTCACTTTACCCATTTGCATCAGCACAGCTCCTAATCCACTTCCACATGCATCTATATACACCACTAAATCCTGATTACCATCTGGCACAACTAACACAGGAGCATTAATCAACAAATGCTTTAACTTAAGGAATACTTCCTCACATTTACCAGACCAAATAAGCATTACATCCTTCCTGGTTAGTTTAGTTAGGGGTGTTGCTATCGAAAAGAAATCCTTGATAAATCTCTGGTAATAGCCAGCCAATCCAAGAAAACTCCATATCTCGGTCAACGTCTCGGGTCTCTTCTATTTATTTACAACTTCAATCTTAACATGATACACCGATAGCCTTTTCTCTGAACTACATGACCAAGAAAATCCACCTCTCTTTTCCAGAAATAACACTACGAAAACTTCGCTTTTATTTGATGCAGCCTCAACGTCTCAAGCACTATTCTAAGACAAATCTCGTGATCTTTTTCATCCTTAGAATATATCAGATATTCGTCAAGGAATACCAACACGAACATATCCAAGTGCTCTAAAAAATCCAATTCATCAAATCCACAAATAAAGTAGGTGCATTAGTCAATTCGAATGGCATCATTACCCACTCGTACAAATCATACCTCATTCGAAACTCCGTCAAAGGAATAATATCCTCCGCCACCTTCAATTGATGGAACCCTATCGCCAAATCCAACTGGGAGAATACTTTGGGTCCACTCAACTAATCAAATAAACCATTAATTTTCAGCAAAGGATACCTACTCTTTATCGTCTTCTCATTCAACTTATGATATTCAATACATAATCTCAATGTTCCATCCGCTTTCTTTACGAACGCCACGACCGCTCCCCAAGGTGAACTGCTTGGTCTGATAAAATTCTTTTCTTCTAGGTCCACTAGTTGTACCCTTAACTCCTTCATCTCAACAGATGTCATCCTACTAGGTGGTCTGCTCACAAGTTCAGCTCCAGGTACAAAATCTATTTGAAACTCAATAGCTTGTTTTGGTGGGAGTCTTGTAACTGGCTCAAAAACATCTGCAAATTCTCTTGTAACTAAAACCAAGTTTACTTTGTTTTCTACTTCCATTGCACCCAAACAAAGTTTAAACATCCACACTCGAGTTTTCTACTGAGTATATAGTTTGGTCACTACTATCAAGGTGTCTAATTGATATTTTCCTACCCTAGAAAAATATCCCAACATCATATTTTCTCAACCAATCCATACCCAAAATAATACCTAAACCTGCAAAATCAAACACATACACACTGCAAGCAAAAGTATATCCTAGCAACTCAAATTCTTGTTGGTCATATCTAATCCCAAGAGTTGCGTAACTTCCTATTGGATTAGCTACCCTTAAGGAAGTAACAAGGTATGATAGTTCTAAACATAACTTATCTACAAAACACTGAGAGATAAATGAATGCAATGCACTAGTATCAAACAATACTCTAACTGGTATGCTATGAATCAAAAGCATACCTTCCATCATAGACTTCCCTTTCTCAACAGCAGTCGGTCTTGATGCAGATGGCTCCAAAGCATACACCTTTCCTTTATTATCCTTGGCTGCTTCTGAACATTTGTTCTTATAATGCACCACCTGGTCGTAGTTAAAGCACTTCACATTCTGCTTTCCCACAACCATCTTACCATCACCCGATTAACACTCATTAGCATAGTGTCCCCTCTTATCATAGTTATAACAAACGATGTCTGCTTTTCCTTTTTTACCAGCTCCACCCTTCTGAGCTCCCTTTCCCGTAAAGAACTTCCTCATTTTATTCTGAGAACTCAGGGTTCTAGTTAGTTTCTCCTTCCCAAAAGTAGAAGGCATCTCCTCGTTCATAATTTGACATGTACAGTCTTAGTCTAAAATAATAAATGCATCGGTTTCTCAAAATCAGAGCAATAGTCACAGATCACAGCAGAATAATATACATCATATACAAATACATACTGTGAGTCTACAAAATGTGGTACTAGACCCACATAATATACATCCAGAACAAGTCACTATCTCAAATATACATCCCATATACATATCCGTAATCCTATATAAGATAAAAAAAGTGAAAATAGTTTATCTTCATGCTAGCGCACTTACACCAAAAGTCTCCAAATTTTGTAACTTGAAAAGTCTCGGCCTGACCCGAGTATTATAAAATAAATTCATTAGACTGTCACTAAATTATGACAAGTGTGAGAATAGGGTATAACACAATGGTATATGACCTTATAAATAAATATAGATGACATAAATATAAATGAGTCGGTGGAATAGTTTAACTCTAAATCCATGTCAAGGCACAAAAATCACGAAACATAAAATAGTTACAAAACTTAGAATTTCGGAATAAAGAAAAATATCCCACATTCCAAGAAAACCAAATCCCTTCCGATCATCCTTACCATCCATTCCGTGGAAAACAAAATCTAGTATCATCCATATCATTCTGATACCTAAAACCGTCAATACCGTTAAAACAAAATCATAACTGATTTCAAGGATTGTCCATACCGATCAAGAAGATCGTAGAAAATATAACTCAAAGACCTTAGCTGATATAACTCTTACCAATCAAGAAGGTCGTAAAAAAAATCAATGAGTGTATCTCTTAAAGATCCATCAGCTTGAAATCCGAACACCAAAAGAGAACACACTCTAAACTGCCGAATACTATCACTCTTAGTAATCATGAAAACTTAACTAGAACGTTCCATACCGCTTGGTGAAATTTAAGTATTTACTAGAAGCTAGTAAATCTCACTCATTACGGATATAAATAGAAAACCTGAACTATATATCTCTTAAGGATTTATAAACCTACACAAATGCCGAACACCAAAAGAGACTTTCCCAAAGGCAATCACAAGGATTTAACCAAAGTATCCCATACTACCCAGTTAAATTCAAGTATTTTCCAATGGGTTAGTATATTCCACTCAAACATTCAATTCAATGAGTTATACCGTATTCGATGAAGCGTTACTTGAAAGCATTTAAACCAACCAATAAACTAAAACGATTACTAGTACTCCTCATATTATAGAATTAAGACACTCAAAATTTCTTCTTAGGATTTTCTCTGACTCTTTAAGTAAAATAAATTACCAAATCCAAGAATCAAACTGGAAAAAATTAGAAGCCAAATAGTAAAATCAGAAAAGACAATATGACCTTCCGGTTTTTAAAACAAGTAATATAATTTTTATTTTATAGAAATGATTTCTAAATACTTTAAATATATAAATACTTACTTTCAACTTCTCATTTTTAAAATCCATAAACTCTTTCATTATTCAACTATTGTTTGTACCAAAATTGGGCACAACACTCTTCGGAAGTCTTTGAAGAGATAAGGTGAAGAAATTAAATGAAAAAAGAGGAATTATCTAACAAAAACTCCAAATTTTAGAAATGAGAATAATTAAAATGCAAGGAGACACAAGAATTTAGAGTGGTTCGGCGTATCGCTTACATCCACTATGAAGTAGTTTGCTTTATTGATCTTTCTTTTGTGTTTACAAGTGGATTCAATGATTTACAGCAGGAAATTATGATTTGCAGCAGTGAAATTCGTTGGTATCAGTAGTAATTGAGTTCAGATCTGGATCTGGCGGAGTCCGGGCGTTGGAGATCTCAAAGAGGAAGAAGAACCCCTTTTTTGTTGGCTTTGGGGGTCTATTTATAAGTGTAGGAGGCTGGTATTTTGCTTAGATCTCGGGAGACCCTCTCTGGCACGTGACCAGGCCCGCACGCCCAAGCCCGTGAAGTTTCGGTCCGATCCGTGATCGATACGAACAGATTTTGTATCGATCAAGATTTCATCCAATGGAGTCGAAATTTGGCGTGGACATTCTTTAGCATGCACGTAGTCTTCTGTGAAAATTTCATAACATTTGAACTTGTAGATTAGGAGATATGATCGATACGAAATGCGATTCTCGGTGGCTGTTTGGTTCGACTCGCTTCTGTTCCGACTCGCTTCTGTTCGACTCGGTGACGTGGCGCTTGAGTCTTTGGATCACTCTGCCTTTGATGCTGTCTCGAGCGAGTCGAAATGTACATCGATTGAGCGAGTCGATGTGTGCCCAGATCAAGCGAGTCGAAGTGTGCACTGGTTGAGCGAGTCGAAATGGAGCGTCCTGAGAGATTCGAACAGCGGCTTTGCCAATGGAGTCGAAGTTGATGGAGTCGAACAATGGTTTGAACGGAGCGAGTCGAAGTTATTATTTCTGATGGTTGCGAAGTGAGTCGAAGGGAGCGAGTCGAAGGAGTCATTTCTGGTGGATGCAAAGCGAGTCGAAGGGAGCGAGTCGAAGGAGTCACTTCTGGTGGATGCGAAGCGAGTCGAAGTTGGCATTGGAGGGATGTGAAGCGAGTCGAAGGGAGCGAGTCGAAGGGAGCGAGTCGACCGGTGATTGGTTTTTGTCCAATTTTGTATCGTTCATAACTTGAGCATACGAACTTGGATTGACTTGAGATTTGGAACGTTGGCTCTCATGGCTTAGCTTGTCATGTCCTACCAATTTTTGCTCGATCCAGACTCGGACAAAATTCGTCGATATCCATAGTGCGCCTGTGTATAACTGATCTCTAGGATGGGCCGTCATTGGTTACTAGTCAATTCCTTGGTGTCACGGCCTTGCCAAAAGGCGGGATAACATTTGCCCCCCAAAGTACATCTTGTGAAAACATGACGTGCTTTGAAATGTTGCAGTCCTCATTCTGAATAGTCATCGTCTTTTCGATGAAAGCTGTAATCTTCGACTGTTTTCTCTTGAAAATGCAAGCTGTTGACGGTCTACTGCTGTACCCGGTATTGTTGCGACTGATTGCTGTATGCCAGTGGTTACCCGTTTGTTGTTGTAATCGTTATTAAATGAGTTTTTGATTCCTGAAAATCTGGAATATCGAATATTAGTTCGACATTCGTGCATATATGTTAACCTGACTCTCGTTGACGTTTGTACGTCCACGAGTCGTTGTCATTTTATTTTATTTTTGAATTATGCATCGATCCTCTCCTAAACCGATGTGAAATTCGCTGCAACAACGCTCGATGGTTGCTTTTGAATGTTCCTTCGTAACGATCCTCTCCTGAATCGATGTGAAGGGTTGAAACATCAAAGATGATTTTCATTGGATTTATGGATACGGAGTAAGTATTTCGTGTTGATATGGATGGAGTCACTGCATACGAACAGGCAATTCGTATCGATTGAGTTATCCTCTGGAAGCAGTGATTTGATGGAGTCGATGTATGCGACACGCTTTTTCGACTGGATGATGGATTCAAACTGAACGAGTCGAAGTGGAGCGAGTCGATGTGGAGCGAGTCGATGCAGACTTCCCCGATGGATTCGAACTACTTGTTCGACTCGGTCTTGGACTCGAACTGCATACGAGTCGGAGTCGAAACGCATAGGAGACAGAGGAGTGAGTCAAAACGCACAGGAGACGAAGGAGCGAGTCGAAATCATGGCTCGTATTGCTGCATCGGAGACGGAGTCGAAGGCAAGCGATACGAAGGAGAGCTTCGTATCGACGCACTGGAGAGGGAATCGAAATGCGTGTTCGAATCCACCGGGATACGAAACGTTTATTCCCTTTGCTTTTGAGTCCATATATATACTTTGTACTTAGCCGTTTTTTCACTTTTTACTTTTTGCTTTCCTGCCTTACTTTCGCATCGCTTTGAGACTCGAGACAACAAAGAAGAAAACAATCTTGCCTTTGAACTGATTCATCCCTTCAATTGCTCGAACTAACTGATAGATTTAGGTAATCCTTTAAGCAGACCCAACGCGTAAGCGATGAGACTCGGTTTTTAATATCAAATCAACCAGAGTTGTGACCGATCGAAAGTTCCATGGCCTCAGCTTCGTGTCGATCTAAGTAGGGGTTTCGAGAGGATGAGGCGGAGGCCTTCGTATCGATCGATGGTGGAGCTTCGCATCGAGTCGAATGCTTTGAATCTATGAATCGATACGAAGGGACTGTGTCTGATCAATTTGAAACGATGGCCTTCGATCGAATCAAAGTGGGTGGCTTCGGAGCGATTCGAAGTGGATGGCTCTGGATCGAGTCAAACTGCGCGGTCTTGGGAGCGAGTCGAACTGCGTAGTCTTGAGAGGGAGTCGAACTGCGCAGTCTTGGGAGCGAGTCGAACTGCGCAGTCTTGGGAGCGAGTCGAACTGCGCAGTCTTGGGAGCGAGTCGAACTGCGCAGTCTTGGGAGCGAGTCGAACTGCTCAGTCTTGGGAGCGAGTCGAACTGGAGGCTTTGGGATCGAGTCAGAGTGTCGCGCTCCGATTGATTCGAAATCCTTAGCCCCTAGATCGAGTCGAACTTGCATTCCAACCTTCTGACCGAGTCTGACTCATACACACACGACCATAACTTATTGATGCGAACATGGCTCTCGTGAGCAATACGAATTGAACATTAAAAAATTTGAAACTCCTTGCACATTTGAACAATTTACTTCGACGAGCTTCAAACTTGTATTACTGGACTTAATCGTTTCACCGCATATCTGATTGCCTATCGAAGCTCGTCGACGAAACTGGAACTTATCAAAATGACACCAAACTTTAACTTGGAATGATAGTTAATAGCTGGATGGTATGGTTGTGACGGTCAGCGATGACGGTCCTTCCGACTGAATTTCGAAATCTCGTCGTTTACATGCTTCCTTCAATCCTGTTGATCTTCTCAAATGATATACAGTATTGCACTGCACAACGCACTCACACACTTTACACTGGGGGATGCACGAGCGTTATTTGTCAGTTTAACAATGATTTTTTATAAGCTAGCTAGTCATGGAACCTTCAAGTTCTCAGCAGCCGGAACTCCCAAGTTCTATTCCTCCAACCATAGAGATACCGGTTATTGAAGCCAAAGTTATAGAGCCAGCTCCGGATGAGCGTCTGGGGTGCTCGGTTTATTTGTAATCCAACAGATTCTGTGCCGTCGGGTATCTCCGAAGATATGCTAGGACGGATTTGCTTAAGGCATGGTTTGTCGCTTGACGACGTGCTACTTCCTGGGCCAAATGACAGGCCACACAATCCCCCGGAGGGGATTACTGCTTTCAACCGTCACGCTTTCACAGCGGGGACACTTCCTCCCTTCAATCAATATATAAGGGAGATGTCATCGTTTCTTGGCATAGCTCCATCTCAGCTACATCCCAATGGGTATGCCTTATTGAACACCACCTTTGTCCTCTTTATGGAGATCCTCTTTCGTCCGCCGAAGCCGATAGAAATCAGATATTTATTCAACGTCAAGAGCCGTGGAGACAACCCTTCTTTCACCTTCCATGAAGCGGTCAGAAACTACCACATTGTACTGGGCTCCTAGGGAAGGCTAAGTTATTATAAAACTGAATGGTTCTACGTTCGGTGCCCCCCAGGATTTGCTGGGAGGTGGTTGGATAGACATAAGTGTTGCCTTTTCCTTCTTGAATCATTGAGATATTAGTAATTGATTCCAAAACTGACATACTTTTCCTTTTTTTATAGCTGCAATCTCTCGTCCTGACGGCGCATACTTCAGAGAGCTTGTTCGAATTCTTCAAGCGTTTCCAGGCGAAGAGAGGCATATCGACTTGGTTTTGTCCGACAGAAATTTAAGGACTGTCGGGCTGATAGAACGGATGCAGAGCATACATCTGGAAGGGATACATAGAGTGGTCCCGAAGAAACGGGTGAAGCGCAAAGCACCTACAGTCGTGATCGCCAAAGAAGTTGATCCAGAAAGAACGCCTACCGATACCGAGCTTCCAGCCGGGCCTTCTACCGACATCCAGGATTCGGGAGGAAGAAGAAAAGGCAAGGCTGCTGCTCACATACCCCCTAAATCTGAGAGATTTAAATCCGTGGTCGTGTCTTTACCTTTCCCAGGGATTAGAATTTCGGAGGCTCCTCCCCCGCAAGTAGAGAGTCCTTTTGCAGGGCATGTTGATATTCCGATCCCGGATTTTGTGTCGTCCCCACACGACGCCGGGACGGAGGAGCTTGATAGCGCTCTTGAACTGAGCGGGTCACTTGCTACGAGTGCGGCCGACATTTCCGGTTGGTCGGGGGGGTTGCACATGCATACACTTCACTACACTACATGATTCACAACTGTACATCGTCCAACTTAGGAAGTTATTAACTCTTTCTTCGTTTATCATTTCAGGTACTATGTCTGGAAGAGGAATCGATGCTCGGGAATCTCCGTTCAGCCCGAAAAGCTTCTGGTTACTATGATTCCCGTATGAGGGATTCAGATAGAGATCGCGATCACGAATACTCTAACCTGGACAGGTACGGGCGTGATAGAGAGTATAGACATCGATCCAGATCACGCTCTCCTCCTCCTAGACTTCCGTCTCCTCCTCCTATTCAAACTTCATATCCACCAAAGCCTCCTCGTCATAGGCCGTCCTCTCATGCTTCTAGATCTGAAACTCATCTTCAGAGAATTGATACTACGACCTCCATGATTACAGAGCAGGCCCCCACTGATCCCATAGGAGAAGGGGCCCTTAAATTAGCTCAGATGAGGAAGGATTTTCCGAATATCTGCTTTGACGGTTATGTCTTCCCTCCTCACCTAAAGAGAATTCCATCAGGGGTAGAAGGCACGATGCACGATTATGTCCACGACATCTACACCCAATACCGAGAGTGGGTTAAGGCTACAGAGAAGGCTTCTAAGGTGGCCTTTGAGCGAGCCAAAGCGCTTGAGAAGATGGAGACCGAGCTCGCTCAAAGGGACCGAATTATTCAAGTGCTTACTGCTGAGGCCGAGTCTTCTCGGAAGTTGGATATTGAGGCCACCAAGAAAGCTGATGAAGCGAAGGCGGAAATGGAGAGGTTAGGGCAGACACACGTTGCCCTGGTGGAGGAGATGGGTCACCGGAACACCAAAGTCACCGCCGAGCGGGATGCGGCGGTCAAGGAGCTTAATGAACTCAAGGCCAAATTTGCTGATATGGCTAAGGAGAAAGATGACGCGAACAACGTAGCCCAGGAGGCGTGCGAACAAGCCGTTCTACTCAGGGGTGAACGGGATGCGGCTGTGGCTAAAGTCTAGAAGGTGGAGACTGAGGTCGAGGAGAGGGTGAAGTTGGCTGAGTCCAGGCTAGAGGCTGACATCGAAGACCTTCTCGTCGTTTACAACGCTAATGTGCTGAAACACCGGGGTCTAGCTTGGCTCGATGATTTTTCGACGCATCTCTATAATGCTTGGAGCCGACTGGTTGAGGAAGAGAAAGAGGCGCATCAGGGCGAGTCCGTGGATGAATTCGAACTCGAGAATCGCATTCTGACTGATGATGAAAAGAGGATTCTCCACGAGTCGATGATTCTGCGTGAGAAGGAAAAACTTGGCGCCCAACACTCCGTGGTCCATTCAAAGTTTTATTTCCCTTTTCGGATCAGATCGAAGAAGGGAATGCATTTGTCATTGGACTTTGAAATGAACCTGCTCAATGTTGCTACCTTTCCATTGAGACTCTGGACTTGCTTTATAGTCTTGGGAGTTTCAAGATTTATGATTGCCCAAATCTTTTCAGGATTGGCTTCGATTCCCGGGCGTTAACGATGAACCCAAGGAACTTTTCGGATGCAACTCCAAAGTGACATTTCAGTAGGTTGAGCTTCATCTTGTATTCCCGAAGTATGTTGAACATAGTTTCCAGGTCTTTAACATGGTTGGTGGAGAGTCGCGACTTCACAAGCATGTCGTCTACATATACTTCCATTGTTTTCCCGATTTGATTAGCAAACATCCGGTTGACCAATCGTTGATAAGTAGCCCCGGCATTCTTGAGTCCGAATGGCATAACCTTGTAACAGTAAAGTCCCAGATTGGTTACGAAGCTGGTATGTTCTTGATCGGGTAAATGTATTGGTATCTGATTATAGCCTGAATACGCATCCATAAAGGATAAGAGTTCATGCCCAGCCGTCGAATCTACTAGCTGATCAATTCTGGGAAGCGGGAAGCTGTCTTTGGGACATGCTTTATTCAGATCGGAATAATCGACACATGTTCTCCACTTTCCATTTGGTTTTCAGAAGAGCACGGGATTTGACACCCATTCAGGATATAGCGCATCTCGAATGAATCCGTTCGCTTCAAGCTTTTCTACTTCTTCTTTAAGGGCGGCAGATCTCTCTGGATCCATACCGTGCCTTTTTTGTTTGATCGGGGCATGCCGCGGGTCAATGTTCAGAGTGTGGCTCGCGATGTCCGGCGAGATCCCACACATATCAGAATGTGTCCAGGCAAATACGTCAAGGTTTGCCCGTAGAAATTCAACCAATTCCTCCTGAGCTTGCTGGCTTAGATGAGATCCAATCTTTATCATTTCTGAATCATCGTCACTGTCAACTGGGACATCAATTGTCAGTTCGGCAGGGGATGCTTGACTTTCTTTAGATTCTCCTTCATCTTTAGTTTCTCTCAGGTCAAGATCCTTGAGGAATTGGCTGGGGTGCCCGGGCCTGGGCCCAGGCGTTGATTGTCAATTATCGGTAAAACGGACGCAAAGAGATTCATCCACGCCCTTTCCTTTCTCCTTTCGCTACGCCTCTCGCAGCTCAACAACATAACTGGCTATGGCAGTAGCCTGATCTCCCTGGACGATTCCTATTCCATGATCAGTGGGAAACTTTAAAGTCAAACACCACGGGGCAATGGCTACCCTGAATTCAGCGAGGGTCGGTCGGCCCAAGAAAGCATTGTAAGGGGAGTCTATGTCCAAAACAATGAACTACAACATCCGTACTCTCCGACGTTCTCCAACTCCCAACTCTACTGGCAGTTCCACCATTCTAGTAGGTATAGTGGCACTTCCGTTGAAACCATGGACTCGAGATTGACAAGGCTTCAAGTCTGCGGCTTCCATCTTCATTTGATCATAAGCTCGCTTGAACAAAATATTCACAGAGCTTCCACTGTCAACTAATATCCTTTTCATTCAAGCGGGACCTACTTGTGCTGAGATGACCAGTGGATCGATAGTGGGAGCTTCGACTTTATCAACGTCTCGGTTCCTGAACACGATGTCATCCGTCATCATTTTCTGTTGCTTGGCCGGAGCCCCCTCATCAAAACTACTGCAACACTCGAAGTCCACATGCTTGATAGAACTGGCATACGACTCCATTTCCTTCCAGCTTCGATCTGTTGGGTGAGGACCACCACTTATTGTATTGATAACCAACCTCCCGTCTACACGAGCGGGTTCCTCCTGTCTTTCCTGATTCGGCGCACGATTCTGATTTGATGGGCCTGCACCACCGGTTTGCGGCGCCCGCACATACTGATCCAACTTCTGCTCACGTATCAGTTTTTCAATGAGGTCTTGTAAGTGACGACACTCATTGGTGTTGTGGCCATAACTCTCATGGAATCTACAGAATTTTCCTGTTTGGATTTGCCTCTCAGTTGGTGGTTTTAGGGCAGGCTTCTTGTATTGCACGGTATTGCAGGTCTGCAAATACACATTTTCTAACGACGTGTTCAACGGAGTATAATTATCGTACATGGAAGCTCTACGCCGTGGTCCACGATCCTGATCGCGTCTTTTATTCTGATTTCTATTGTCCCTCTGTTGATTCTGTTTATTTTGGACGTTAAACTGAATTTTTCCAGAACTATCTCCGGACTGTTTAACAGCGACGTTACTTTGGATACCTTCGATGTTGGGCCCTACGTCATCCTGCTTCCTAGACTGTTTCGCATCCTCCCTTCTCAGGAATTGGGCTGCCTTGGAATAGAAACGGTCCAATGACGCAGGTGGTTTCCCAGCTAACCAATTTCCGAACTCGGAATCAGCATCAATCCCCTTAGTTAGTGCCATCAGGATAGAGTTATCATTGGGATTGCTTATTTCTGCACACGTAGCATGGAATCGCTCCAAGTAACGTCTAAGTGTTTCTCCGAGAGCTTGCGTAACACTAGACAGAGTGTTAACGTCCTTAGGCCTCACCACGTGCATACGGAATTGTTCGACAAACTTGGTGGCCATCTGGTCAAAGTTAGAGATGGATCGTGGTGGCAAACGAGTGAACCACATGGTAGCGATGCCCCCTAGGGAAATGGGGAAACTACGGCACTTTACTGCGTCATCAACTCTAGCAGCATTCATCAGCCATTCGTATTTCAGGACGTGTTGATTGGGGTCAGAACTTCCTTCATAAACTGGCAAAGCTGGCATCCTGAAGTGCCGAGGTGGTTCAGCATATAGAACGTCATCGGTGAAAGGGGTATGACTTCGGGTGATTCCCCAGTCGTCATTAGAGAGACCATGACTTTCACGGATCATTTGGCGGATCATCGCTGGTATATCTGGCGTTCGGATACTTGGAGCATGTTGTGCCAAGGTGTGGTCGGGTTCCACAACGCGAGTCTGGACCGGACGCGGTCGACGGTCCGTGCCTCGCCTCTTTGATTCAACATCCTCAGGGACATAAGGCTCAAGAGTCTGCTCTCGCTAGTTATGTTGAGGATCAGCTTGGTTTCTAGCATCACCTCCCCGTCCGGCAGTGGTGGTAGTAGCAATGTTGCCGGTAACATGGTAAGGAGCAGCTCCTCCTCGAGTTGAAGGTTCTGTACGGAGGCTAGCGGATGATTCAGCTCTAGGTTGCCCAAGGTTCGAAGCAGGTTGGTGTCCCGTGGCTTGGGTGTAGCTTACACCTAGCCGTGGACGTGTGGATCTGGTTTGGCCATCGGAGGAGGCTGAACTTTCTGTGGAAGAATGAGAACCTTGGTCTCTTCTGGATCTTCTTCGCCTTTGGCGATTTAGCTGGTTAGTCAACTCTGTGTTGGCACGTAGTTGTTCAGTTAGCTGCTGTCGACTTTGGGTCAACTCTTGAAGCAATGTCTGGAATTCTTGTCTAGTGATTGGACCAGATGGATCTGAAGGTCCTGCAGCATTTTGGTTGGATGGAGGTGATTGCACGGGATTTTGTCAGTCCCGAGCTCCTTGTTCAGCAGCTGCAGAAGTGGTACGTGTGCTCACCATAATGAATTAATGAAGTCCTTTCCTAAATCAGATTGCAAATCTGAATAGAATGGAAGGGCTTCAAAGTTCTAGATCTGGATCTTCTTCTTAGATTTATGCAATCCAATATAGATAGGAGATCCAAAGAGCAGGAGAAAAATTGGGTTTTTCTCATTGAAAGCACCAAAGTGTTTGTACCAAAATTGGGCACAACACTCTTCGAAAGTCTTTGAAGAGATAAGGTGAAGAAATTAAATGAAAAAAGAGGAATTATCTAACAAAAACTCCAAATTTCAGAAATGAGAATAATTAAAATGCAAGGAGACACAAGAATTTAGAGTGGTTCGGCGTATCGCCCACGTCCACTATGAAGTAGTTTGCTTTATTGATCTTTCTTTTGTGTTTACAAGTGGATTCAATGATTTACAGCAGGCAATTATGATTTGTAGCAGTGAAATTCGTTGGTACCAGCAGTAATTGAGTTTAGATCTGGATCTGGCGGAGTCCGGGCGTTGGAGATCTCAAAGAGGAAGAAGAACCCCTTTTCTGTTGGCTTTAGGGGTCCATTTATAGGTGTAGGAGGCTGGTATTTCGCTCAGATCTCGGGAGACCCTCTCTGGCACGTGACCAGGCCCGCACGCCCAAGCCCATGAAGTTTCGGTTCGATCCGTGATCGATACGAACAGATTTTGTATCGATCAAGATTTCATCCAATAGAGTCGAAATTTGGCGTGGACATTCTATAGCATACACGTAGTCTTCTGTGAAAATTTCATAACATTTGGACTTGTAGATTAGGAGATATGATCGATACGAAATGCGATTCTCGGTGGCTGTTTGGTTCGACTCGCTTCTGTTTCGACTCGCTTCTGTTTGACTCAGTGATGTGGCGCTTGAGTCTTTAGATCACTCTGCCTTTGATGCAGTCTCGAGTGAGTCGAAATGTACATCGATCGAGCGAGTCGATGTGTGCCCAGATCGAGCGAGTCGAAGTGTGCACTGGTTGAGCAAGTCGAAATGGAGCGTCCTGAGAGATTCGAACAGCGGCTTCGCCAATGGAGTCGAAGTTGATGGAGTCGAACAGTGGTTCGAACGGAGTGAGTCGAAGTTATTATTTCTGATGGTTGCGAAGCGAGTCGAAGGGAGCGAGTCAAAGGAGTCATTTCTGGTGGATGCGAAGCGAGTCGAAGGGAGCGAGTCGAAGGAGTCATTTCTGGTGGATGCGAAGCGAGTCGAAGTAGGCATCTGAGGGATGTGAAGCGAGTCGAAGGGAGCGAGTCGACCGGTGATTGGTTTTCGTCCAATTTTGTATCGTTCATAACTTGAGCATACGAACTCGGATTGACTTGAGATTTGGAACGTTGGCTCTCATGGCTTAGCTAGTTATGTCCTACCAATTTTCGCTCGATCCGGACTCGGACAAAATTCGTCGATATCAATAGTGAGCCTGTGTAAAACTGATCTCTAGGACGGGCCGTCATTGGTTACTAGTCAATTCCTTGGTGTCACGGCCTTGCCAAATGGCGGGATAACAACTATATATATTTATCACTAGATACAATAAACCATAATATGATTTTAATATCAAAAATGCTTTTATACATATAGTTGGTCCAAATTCCTATTTAAAAGATCCATAGTTCACAAATCATATTCCAAAGATTATGTGCATAGGTAACCATTTATTTTATGAAACCATAAATATTAATATTCCAAACCCATGTTGGAGCATTTTATTGGAAACAATTTAAGTTTATATTTCCAAAACCATACTTCAAAATCCATAACCATTTCAACAAATTCATAATACACACACACACACACTTAGAGTTTTCTTTCTTTTTGCTTTCTGTGTTTTACAATATAAATGTACAAACTAAAGAAGAGAAGTAAAACTTTTCTTTGTAAATCGGTTTAACCCAACTGAGCTAACTATTTTTTTCTAAAAGCTTTTCTTTAATTTTAAGGATTTAAACCTTGTTAACTATGACTTAAGAATAAAACTATTACTACCCAAAATTCCAAAATGCTCTCTTTTATATCTAGAGTTAAATATTAATAATTAAATTCTTTATCTATCATATTTTCATATTGGATTTACAATTAAAAATCCACATTTTCTTATCAATAAAATAATTTCATTCAAGGGGTATTAAAAATACTTTCTAATTAATAATCGATTTCATTATCAAATATTAATAGTTGAATCAACAATCCTTAATTTAAATTTAAATTATCACTTAGAAATGACAACTCCTTTCTTTTAATTAAATCAAACTAATGATTTAAAAACTAAATTTAATCACATAATTAAATTTCAAATTCATAAATTAAAATTAATTAACCGTAATTAAACTTAATTAATTAGGTAATTAACAAATGGGTTGTTACAGACTCCCCTTAAGAAAATTGTGTTCCTGTAATTTCCTTCATAAAAAAGAATCCATAATAAATAATTTCTTTCAACAAATTCCAAAATTTCCATGTAAGGGTTATCTTATTTACCCATAACCTTTTTTTAATGAGCTCTCCAATACATTAAATTATGAATTTAAATTATTTCATTGTATAAATAAAATTAAACCACTAATTATTGCGATTCACTTTGTTACTACAAAGTTGATCGCATAAGCTATCAACATATTCTTGCCAAGTCTCTCCACTTCACATAATTATTTTATGGCTAAAATATTATTTCAAACCATTTTAAACTCAAAATATTCTCCATTTTTTCATTTTTTTTTTGGATTCTCATGTCAAAGTGCCTAGTTCAATGTTTAGGGACTCCTATCGATAACATGGTGTCCCATATATCGATCAGAATCCGTAAACATTTTCCAGACAACCAATCAAACAAAACTAAACAGTCACTTTCGGCGGAACAATTTTATCTCTATAATTCCGCTGCGCAACTCTGATCACTCCTAAATCATTTAAATTTTAAAATTAAATACTCCAATTTCCCAAATTCTCTATTAAAAGAAAATTGTTTACTTTAAACCAATTCATTCCAATTTATCTCTTTGAATTTCTTTGAATTACTTTACCAATAATCTAAAAATAAATTCCAAACTCTAATGTATTTTAACACATCACTTTCCAAAATTTTAATTTCACATATTCCGACCTATCAAATTTAAATTCTAAACCGAAATACATGCCAAAAGATTATCCCAATAATCATTTTATGTTTCTATTCGTATATAGATAATTAATATAACTATCTACCATCCACCCCAGAGGGAATGACTCTAAGTCTCACTAGGTTTAAATCTGTGATATTATACTCTATAATGTTCTAATTCAGCTCTAATACCAGCTGTAACGACCCTATCATTATACCTATATTATGAAAGAACATTATAAATAATGTTGACTAATAACACAGAGAATACGACTTGTTAAGGGCGACCAAATGTGAATATAACTTTAAACTAACACTGACACGTCATACTTACTGTTTTATTGAATATATGGAAAAAATTGACATGTACAGCCTTAGTCTAAAATAATAAATGCATCGGTTTCTCAAAATCAACATGGTATATCATATAAAGTAGTAGTCACATATCATAGCGAAATAATATACATCATATACAAATACATACCGTGAGTCTACAAAATATAGTACTAGACCCATATAATATACATCTAGAACAAGTCACTATCTCAAAATATACATCCTATATACATATACTAATCCTGTATAAGATAAAATGAAAAGTCAAAATAGTTTATCTTCATGCTAGCATACCTACCTCAAAAGTAAACAAATCTTGTAACCTAAAAATTCTCGGCCTGACCCGAGTATTATAAAATAAACAGGTCTGACTATCTCTAACTATCCAAAAGAGTGAGAACAGGGTATAACGAAAAGGTTTACGACATTATAAATAAATACATATGATATAAATATAAATAAGTCACTAGAATAGTTTAACTCTAAATCCATATCAAGACACAAAAAATCACGAAACACAAAATGGTCATAAAACCTAGAATTCCAGAATAAAGAACAATGTCTTACAATCCGAGAAAACCAAATTCCTACTGATCACCCTTACCATCCATGCTATAGAAAACAAAATCATGTATCCTCCATACCGATCTGATATCGAGGATCATTCATACCATAAAAAGAAAATCCCAACCGATCTCAAGGATTGTACATACTAATCAAGGTGATCGTAGTAAACATAACTCTAAGACTTCAGCAGATAACTCCTACTGATCAAGATGATCGTAAAGAAATCCATGACTATATCTCTTAAGAATCTATCGGCCTGAAATCTAAACATCAAAAGAGAACGCACTCTAATGTGCCAAATACATCACTCTTACTAATCACAAGAACTTAACCAGAACATCCAATGTCGCTTAGTGAAATTCAAGTATTTACTAGAAGCTAGTAAATCTCAATCATTACAGATATAACTTGAAAAGCGGAACTATATATATCTCTTAAGGATCTATCAGCCTACCTAAATGCCGAACATCAAAAGAGAATACAACTCTGAAGTGTTAAATACTTTCCCAAAGGCAATCACAAGGATTTAACCAAAGCATCCCATACTACCTGATGAAATTCAAGTATTTGCTAATAGGTTAGTAAATTCCACTCAAACATTCTATTCAATGAGTTATACCATATTCGATGAAGCGTTACTTGAAAGCATTTAAACCAATCAATAACACTAAATCGATTATTAGTACTTCTCATATTTTAGAATTAAATCTCCCAAAATTTCCTCTCAGGATTTTCTCCAAATCCTTAAATAAAATAAAATACCAAATCCAAGAATCAAACTTGGAAAAATCAAAAGCCAAATAGGAAAATCACAAAAGATAATATGAGCTTCTAGTTTTGAAATTAATTAATATAATTTTTATCCTAAAAAAATGATTTCTAGATACTTTAAATATTTAAATACTTACTTTCAACTTCTCATTTTTAAAATCTATAAACTCTTTTGTTATTCAACTATATATATTTATCATCGGATAAAATAAACCATGATCCGATTGTAATATCAAAATGCTTTTATATATATATATATATAGTTGGTCCAAATTCCTATTTAAAAGACCCATAGTTCAAAAATCACGTTCCATAGACTATATACATAAGTAACCATTTATTTTATGAAACCATAAATACTTATATTCCAAACCAATATTGGTATTCAAACATTTTATTAGAAACAACTTATGTTTATATTTCCAAAACCATACTCTAAAATCCATAACCATTTCTACTAATCCTATAATATATATGTATAATTACTTATTATAGTTATTTATAAAATGAAATTTCAACCCACAAGAAATCGACAAAAGGTGGAAGCAAACTTCATAAAACAGTGAGCAATAGAAGGTAGCAATATATTAAAGAGCGGCCAATTTCAATTCATAAAGAAAAATCATTAAAAGATGGAGCTGCACTTCATAAAACAATGAAACAAAAGTAGCCAAAAAAATATGAAAAGTGTAGCCACAAAATCAAACATCAGGAACATGAGCAAATAGTGCAAAAGCAAGGATGACCATTCTTCAAAGCAACTAGACAAAACATAGTTGACAAGTCAAGGCAAGGACGCATGCAATTAATGGTAAAGCAAAGATATGTGACCACGTTCAAGCTATAGGCAAGGGTGCATCAATGTAAAAGCAATAAAAAGTTTCTACTATTCAAAGAAAGGGAATTTGCACTTAAGTCTAAATTAATGTGTTCAATTACACATTGGGATATGGACATGATAACTCAAAGAAACTAAATAAAGTAACAAGGATGTGTGTCATTTAGCATGTAAAGAAAACAAAACTACAAGGAAAAGGTGTGAACGTATTCAAAGAACATGATAAGTACGCATGAAATCAATACAAGGCATGGGTGTGTGATCAATTTTCCTAGCAATAGGACAATCAAGGACATAACAAAGTCAAGGCAATAGACTGATTTGGAAAACAACTCGATACTAAAACACTTTGAAATTGAATAGCAAACTAATTTACAACAAAGAGTTTCAACAGAAAATGATTAAACAGGGTTCCAATCACAAAACCGACAATTCACACATCTAATTTCACCAACATTGGATAAAATTCATACGTATGCATATAAAAGTTCAGGGATAGGTTTTTGTGAGGATTAACTCGACTTATTTCCTTTTCTTCTTAGCTAAAAGAACAAAATTATTACTGCTTCTTCCTCTAATCAGCAAACCCTAAAATAGAATTTACAAACAACATACAATAGGTTGCAAACCTACTCAAAATCCGAAGAAGGTTCATAAAGATGGAATAAGAGTGGAAGAGATTACCTTGAAATTTACAGAATTTATAGGGATTTCCTTTAATTGATTTATGATGATTAAACTAAGTTTTGAGGTGAAAACTTAGAGTTTTCTTTCTTTTTGCTTTTTGAGTTTTACAATATGATTATACAGACTAAAGAGGAGAAGTAAAACTCTTCTTTATAAATAGGCTTAATCCAACTCGACTAATCACTCTTTTTTTATTTTATTTTCTAGAAGCTTTTCTTTATTTTTAAGGATTTAAACCTAGTTAACTATGACTTAAGAATAAAACTATTACAACCCAAAATTCAAAATGCTCTCTTTTATATCTAGAGTTAAATTTTAACAAATAAATTCTGTATCTATCATATTTTCTAATTGGATTTACAAGTAAAAATCCACATTTTCTTATCAGTAAAATAATTTCATTCAAGGGCTATTAATAATACTTTCCAATTGATAATTGATTTCATTATCAAATATTAATAGACGATTCAACAATACCTTAATTTAAATTGAAATTATCTCTAAGAAATGATAACTCCATTCTTTTAATTAAACCAAACCAATGATTTAAAACTAAATTTAATTACATAATTAAATTTCAAACTCACAAATTAAAATTAATTAACTATAATTAAACTTAATTAATTAGGTAATTAAAAATAGGGTTGTTACACCAAGTCAATTCCTCCTCTGGTACCCTTACAGTAATCCCATTCCACCAAGATAAAGCAGCATATTGCAGCTGTCTCGAAGCCAACCTACTTTTTTTCTCGTCATTCATGCCCAAATCAACAAAAATCCTTTCGCCATGCAACAACAAGTTCTCTATTTCAGTAGCATCTTCAGTCTTGAGAAAAGGCTTCCCACCAAGGCTAGTATAATCTCGGCTTATCTTGGCATAGTTATTGCCAACTGGCGCTATGGGATTAACTCCTCCCGCATTAGCAACATTACCTCCAACTGCTTTTATTGTTGCCCCAGCTTGCATGAAATAAACAAAGAACTGATACATAGTCCCCATATCTATTGGTGGGGTTCAAGCACCTATATTAGCATTTGCATTTGGCATAACATTTTCCTATCGACCTTGGTTCCTTCTGGTATTGGGTCGAACATTTCCATTGGTTGTAGTGCTTCCTACACATAGATTCACTCTTCTATTTCCTACTTCCATGTCTTGCTTTCTCGTAATCTGCATATAGGCATTAATAAGATATAAAAGAACGGTCTAAGAGAGAGAGGAGAATACATACATATATATATATATATATATATATAATAAATACAAGTACGTTACTATAGCGTTATCCCATACCCAATCTTATTCTCTAATTTATTTGGATTATGTTTTCAGAAATTTTTTAAGTTTTATATAAATCTCTGCTCTGATACCAACTTGTAACATCTCCAGTTTTGAGGCCCGAAACTAAGCACTACAAATACTATAGTAATCCACGGTATTAATTTCCTGTGACAAAATGAGACTATGTTAACCATATCAATAATCAAAAGCACATGAATATGAAAAATATGAAACACGATTTAATAACAAACTTTCACATTTCATTTTATAAATAACTTTTCATATTAATTACATAATCCCATTCATCATCCCACGTTCAGTGAAAATATAATTGTTACAAAATACTCTAACAGCAACATATAAAGATGCCTTCTTCATTGATCAGAGTCTAACACTTAGCAATTATATAACTTGCCATTACATCCAAACAGACAAAATCAAACAACACAAAGGATTAGATAAGAACTCCTAAATAGCTAGATTGTCACATGCACGTATCCAGAATCTTATTTGTCTTACTGGATACCTGAAATCCCTTACTCCCAACTTACTTAATTAAGTACCTAAAAGTTTAAGGGGAAAACAAAAACTTTGGGTCGGATAAAAAGTCCGGTGTGATTAATAACCTACCATCTCGAATCAATAGATATCTAGTAAGACCATGCTACTGAGCGGAAAAGGTTTTCCCTTCACTAGTATCTTAACCAAAATAACTCAACCATATATTGTGCTCCTACATCCACAGTGGTTATAACATAATAAAATAATGATATGCTAACATGAAAAATACACTTGATTACCCATCCTAAGTTATTAGACTACCCGTCTAAATTTTCATTGACTATGCATCTTATACTTATGTGGACTACCCATATTACAGGTAATTATTTAGATTACACAGCACCTACCATATAGACTACCCATCACACATGGTTTCGTTATCAAAGTTATATGGACTATCCATCTCACATATTTCACTATTTAAAATGACACGGACTATCCATCACGCATCCCATAGTTTTCCTAGGATGACTACGAACTCTTCATTAACCATATAGAGAATATTCATCTATGGCACGATGTGGACTATCTATCTCACATCCCATAGTTTCCCTAGGATAACGATGAAACAATAATTTATCAATTTAATTCATGTTTAACCCACATGTCCGACCTATATCTATTGGTGTCCCCAATTAGGTTGTACACCCCTTTAACTTATAACATCTCAAAATAATATACATTGGTGTGCCCAATGATCTATGTTAGACCCATTAAAAATATAAATCATGTATCCCCAATGATTAGTGCTGCGTTTATTCGATCTTGGTAAACCAAATAAATAATGTCAACTTCATATACTTATAACATATAGTAATGTAAAACATTGGTATCCCCAATGATCAATGTTGGGCGTGTTCTCACCCAGAAGACATGGAGACCAAGAAACTTGCTTCATTCGGCAGACTCATTCGGCAGCCCCATTCGGCAGACCCCATTCGGCAGCCCCATTCGGTAGACCTCGCTCAACCCCATTCGGCAGGCACCATTCGGCAGACCTCACCCGAACCACGTCTTGCCGAACCAACCGAACCAACCTTCCCAACTCCCACCGAACCACCTCCTGCCGAACCATCTCCACACCGAACCAACTCTCTCTCGAGACTGCCGAACCAACCCTCTTTCGAGACTGCCGAACGAACCTCCTACCACCGGACCAAGACGTGCCAGGCCAGATCGCGTCAGCCCAGGCCCACCAGCAGCTATATACATCCAAGACCCCTGCTCCCAACCTCACTCTATAAATAGAGGGGCAGGGGTACAACAATGGGGAGAAGTTTTGAGAGCTCAAGCATGGAGAGAACTTTCAAAAAACTTTCTTTTACTTATATCAAAGCTTTGTACTTGTAATCAAAAGAAGAGTAGAGAAATAACATATAAAGTGGACGTAGGCATATTCTGGCTGAACCACTATAAATCTGCGTGTCTTTTTACAGTTTAGCCCCTGCTTTTCATATATTTGCATAAATCACCCAAATCACTAAGAACTACATAAGATCTACTAAATCATACAACTTTGAGGTGTTTGTCCATTTTTTGTGCAAACATTTTTGGTGCTTTCATTGAGAGCTAGAAGCTCGAAGCTTCAGCTTCATCTACTTAACAAGTTTTCCTAACAGCATCGTCCGCCACTTGGAAAACATGCCTCCCAAACAGAGAAAAGATGTTAACAAAGGAAAAAACATCGCATCCAGCAGTCTTCCAGATCCAGCTGTCACGAATCAAGTGAATCGTCCTCCTCCAACGACGGTAACAAATGAAGGACAGGCTAACCCAACCACTTCTGCCACAGAACAGCCTGCAGCAATCACTAGGGCAGATTTGGAAAGAGTTGTTGTTGAAGTAACTAACCGCTTCACGTCCCAGCAGGAAGCCTTGGTGGACCATCTCATGTCACGCTTGAGGGACGCTGAAGAATCCAACCGCAACACTGAATCATGGGGCGAGTCCCAGTCTGGAGGATCTCAGAGACAGCAAAGATCATCCTTCTTCGAAGGAGCTAACGGCAGAAGTAGCCGTGGTAGGAGCCGAGACCGAGCACAGCCCGAAGTTAGGCCTGAGGAAACGTTTGGTACCGAACCCAACGGGGAAGGTACCGGGCGAAGGTCAACTGTAGCTGAGCCTGTCATGCTGCCTAACCACAGAAACACCAGTGAACGGGGCCGAGCTAGAGTTCAGCCCGAAGTTGGACCCGAGGAAGTGCTTAGATCAGAACCCAATAGGGGAAGATCAAGGCAAGGGCCAACTATAGCTGACCCAAGCATGCTCCCAGAAGATCAAAGGCAGCCACTGGAAAATATGAGGAATGATAGACGATACCATCCCTACAGGTCGTCTGGACGGAATCAATCCCACAGAACAGAACCAAACTCATTTTTATCCGCTCCAAGTTCTGATGAAAGGATGGCACGCTTATTCAGAGAATGTGTCCAGCGGGAGCAAAGAGATCGAGGGATAGGCGCTAGGGTAACCAGCCCTTTCGCCCGCAATATCGAAATTGCTATCACCCCCCGAGAATGGAAGATGCCAACAATGGAACCCTACAAAGGAACCTCCGATCCCGTTGTACACTTACAGAGGTACACGCAGCATATGCTCATGAGTGGAGCAACAGAGGGAGTACTGTGCAAATGCTTTCCGCTCTTCTTAGCAGATCTTGCTACCTCCTGGTTCTGTCATCTACCCCAAGCATCCATCAGCTCATGGGAAATGTTGAAAGAAAAATTTATCAATCAGTTCCGCATTCATGTGGAGCAACCTAAGGACGCTTATTCCTTATCCAGCGTCAAACAGAAACCCGGAGAAAAGCTGCAGCAATACCTAACCAGATTCAACGCCGCAGCAGCCGCAGTTCAAGATGCCGATGAGAAGCTTATCCTAATGGCCCTCTGCAGTGGGGTGCATCCGGACACCAAATTTGCTAGAAGATTGACAAAAGAAAAACCAGCTACTTTACCCGATTTCTTTCATGAAGCCGGGAAATACATGAGGCTTGAGGATGCCGCCATTGAGGGGCAGTCAGGACAGCAAAGTAAGACGACTCATGGCAACGCCCCTGCTGTGGCGAGGGACATTCGAAGAAATGATTCCAGAGACAATGTTGGGGGCAAGAAGGTAGAAAAGCGCCTATATCGGCCAGGACCAAGATTCGACACTTACACCCCTTTGAACGAGACCGTCGAAAATATCTTCCTTGCCACCCAAAGCGAAGTTAGATACAAACGCCCACCATACAAGAAGGAATCAGACAACGCACAGAAGTCTGGAAAATTCTGCCGCTTCCACGAATCTCACGGACATGATACCAACGAATGCCATCATCTCCGAGATCTGATTGAGGAACACATCAGAAGGAAGAAACTGGAACGTTATGTAAAAAGTCAAGACAGGACTCCAGCCCCTGCCAATGAAAACCCAAGGCTACCCTCACCAGGGACTGACAGAGGAAACCGCAACGCTAGCAGCTCTATTCAAGAGAAGATAGTGGTCCATACCATCTCAGGAGGTCCGCACATCGCAGACAGAAGTTGGAGAGAGATGGAAAGATATGGGAAGTCGCTTAGAGACAATAAAGACTGTGTCAATACGGTTACAGAAGAGCGCCATCCAAAGCGAAAAGAAAGCGATGACATCATATTCAGTAAACGCGACCTAGAAGGAAGACAGTACCCTCACATGGATCCCATGGTTATCTCTGCCCGACTCGGTCCCGCCGAAGTTTACCGAATCCTGGTAGACACTGGAAGCTCTGTAAATATCCTTTTCAAACACGCATTCGACAAAATGAAGCTATCAATGAAGGATGTATCTCCCTGCGATAAACCACTACACGGTTTCACTGGAGATGCGAAGATGCCCCTCGGGCAGCTGGACCTCTTTGTTGAGATTGGAAGCCATCCCCGCTCCGTTGTAAGGAAACAGACATTTGTGCGGATAGAAAACCATTCGGCCTACAACGCCTTCTTAGGAAGACCAGCCTTATCTGACTTCCAGATTGTCCTAGCCCCATGGTGCCTGAAAATGAAATTTCCAACAGACAATGGGGTAGGGGAAGTGGAAGGAGACCAGGATATTGCACGAGACTGCTATTTAACCGAACTTCGCAACAACCACAGGAAAGATAAAGGGAAAAGTGTAGAGATCGCCCTCTGCACGAAAAGCCTTGAAGCATAGCAACTAAAGAAAGCCCCTCCTCTTCGATACACCAGCGACCCTTTCAATGAATTAGACCCTAGGGACAAAGAGGAGGAGGCCACCGCCGAGCCTGCAGAAGCTATGGAGTTTATATCTGTAGACAAGCACGACTCAAGTAGGCTACTGAAAATTGGGTCCCAGCTGAAAGCTGAATTGAAGGAACAACTCATTGATTTCCTCCGCCACAACTTGGATGTATTCGCTTGGTCACACGCTGACATGACCGGAATCTCCCCCGACGTAGCATGCCACGTATTAAACATTGATCCTACCAAGGCGCCTGTAAAACAAAAAAAGTGAAGTATGGGGGCAGAGCGATCAGCAGCCCTCGATGAAGAAGTAAAGAATCTACTCGCCAATGACTTCATACGAGAAGCTGTTTACCCAGAATGGATCGCCAACCCGGTACTAGTAAAGAAGGCTAATGGGAAGTGGCGGACCTGCATTGACTTCTCCAACCTAAACGACGCCTGCCCAAAGGATTGCTTCCCGCTTCCCAGAATCGACCAACTTGTAGACAGCACAGCCGGGCACGAACTCCTATCTTTTATGGATGCATACTCAGGATATAACCAAATTCCTATGCATGCTCCCGACCAAGACCACACTAGTTTCATCACTGACCGGGGTTTATACTGCTACAAAGTGATGCCCTTCGGACTTAAAAATGCAGGAGCCACTTACCAGCGCCTCGTCAACAAGATGTTTGCAGGGCTAATAGGACAAACTATGGAAGTATATGTGGATGACATGCTGGTAAAGTCAAGGAAGGCCAAAGATCACGTCAGCCACCTAGGCGAGATGTTTCAAGTACTCCGGCAATATGGAATGAAGTTGAATCCACTAAAATGCTCCTTCGGTGTGTCGTCAGGAAAGTTCTTAGGATTCATCGTTCATGCCAGAGGGATAGAAGCAAACCCTGAACAAGTCCGAGCGCTAAGGGATATCAAGATACCTTCCACCCGAAAGGAAATGCAAAGCCTAAATGGAAAAGTGGCCGCCCTAAGCCGATTCATCTCCAAGGCAACGGACAAGTGCGTCCCCTTTTTCGAAGCCCTAAAGAAAGATAAAGGAAAGTTCGAGTGGACTGACGAATGCCTGACCGCTTTCCTTCACTTAATCGAACACCTCCAGAAACCACCGGTGCTCTCAACTCCAAGCGAAGGAGAAGAATTATACCTATACCTCGCTGTGTCATCCCACGCCCTGAGCGCTGCCTTGGTAAGGGAAGACAACCGCACGCAACGACCAGTTTACTTCGTCAGCAAAAGGTTTACTGGGGCAGAAGTTAGATATCCTAAGCTCGAGAAGTTAGCATACTGTTTACTAATCACCTCACGAAAACTGCGTCACTACTTCCAATCCCATTCCATCAAAGTTCTGACCGATCAACCACTGAGGCAGGTACTCCATCGTCCCGACACTTCCGGGCGACTACTTAAATGGTGTATTGAGCTGAGTCAATATGATATCACCTATCACCCTCGCACCGCCATCAAGGGGCAAGCCATGGCTGATTTCATTGCAGAATTCACTACCAACGAGGATAAGGAGCAACTGGAAATAACGGAAGATATCAAGTGGAATCTCTTTGTGGACGGTGCATCTAACGAACAAGGCTCGGGGGCAGGTGTGGTAATAATCACTCCCAGGGGAAATAAACTGCACTATGCTATAAGGTTGGAGTTTGCTGCCACCAACAACGATGCAGAATATGAAGCAGTGATAGCTGGACTAGAAATTGCCATAGAAATCGGAGCCAATTCTTTGTGTCTTCACAGCGATTCTCAACTTATTGTTAATCAAATACTAGGAGAATTCCAAGCTCGAGAGGAACGACTCATAGCATATCTAAAGAAGACCAAGTTGCTTCTCAGCCGATTGGATCAGTACTTAGTCAAACACAACCCTCGGGAAGAGAACCAAGAGGCCGACGAATTGGCAAAGCAGGCAAGTATGAGAGACATCGCCATCTTCGGGGCAGTAACCATCTCAAAGCAAACGGTCCCGAGTTTTGAGCAAGTGAATCTGATAGCCGCAGCCGAAGAAGCAACTTGGATGACTCCCATCCGAGACTACCTACAAGGTGGCACACTACCCAACGGGCGTAATGAAGTCAAGAAAATCTTGAGGAAAGCATCCCGCTATACAATACAAGAAGACATCCTCTATCGGCGCGGTTTCTCTAACCCATTATTAAGGTGTGTCGCCGGAAGGGAAGCCAAGGAAATCTTATCCAACATCCATCAGGGGAGCTGTGGAGATCACACCGGGGAGCAAACATTAGCAAAAAAGATACTCCGATACGGATATTTCTGGCCCACCTTAAGCAAGGACGCCTTAGATTTCGTCAAGAAGTGTGACAGATGCCAAAAATTTGCTAAGATCCCTCGGCTACCAACAACCGAGATTACTCAGATGACCAGCCCTTGGCCCTTCGCGATATGGGGAATTGACTTAATCGGCGAGCTACCAATGGGCCGAGGCGGGGCCAAATATGCTATAGTGGCAGTTGATTATTTCACCAAATGGGTGGAAGCGGAACCTCTAAATAAAGTATCTTCAGCAAAAGTTATTAACTTCTTGATCAAAAATGTTCTATGTAGGTACGGAGTCCCACTCAAAATCATATCAGACAATGGACTTCAATTTGACAGCGAGGAATTCGCCAACTGGTGCCAAGAACACAGAATTCATAAAAGCTTCTCATCCGTAGCATATCCCCAGGCAAACGGACAAGTCGAAGCGGTCAACAAAATTCTGAAAACTCTAATAAAAAAGAAGCTCGAAAAGTCAAAGGGCGCTTGGGTGGATGAACTTCCTACGGCACTATGGGCCTATCGCACATCTTTCAGAACATCGACAGGGCACACTCCTTTCTCTTTGGCATACGGATCGGAGGCTATGCTCCCAGTTGAAACTATTGTGCCTTCCCATCGTCGGATCCACTATAACCCAGAAGAGAACGAAGAACTCCTTCACATGTCTTTGGATCTAATCGAGGAGAGAAGAAATGATGCAATCCTCAAAACAGCAGCCCACAAGCAAAAAGTGGCAGCACAATACAACTCCAAAGTCAAGCATCGTACCTTGCAAGAAGGGGATCTTGTCCTCAAGCGAATCTTCCCTCGCCCCGGAGCACTAGACCCAATCTGGGATGGACCATATGTAATTCATAAAGATCTCCACAACGGAGCCTATATTTTGTCAACGGTGGACGGAGAGGTGTTCCAGAGGGCATGGAACATCCAACACCTCCGTCGATACTTTTCTTAACTTGTATTGCCCATATGAAGTGAATTAACAAAGAGAATCAGTGGACGTAGGCCTTTTCGTGCCGAACCACTTTAAAAAACCTTGTCTCTTTTTTTGTTCCTTTGTATCTTGGCTGCTTGTTAACTTTATCCTTTTCTGTTGAACAAAATCCTGAGTATACAGCATTTCTATTCAAAGCACTCCACGACGCAACTTCACCTGGACAAGACCTAACAGGTACTATGCGAATCTATGCCCTCGCCAATGAGACACTTTTGCTCCAGCATCCCTCTGCTGCGGGTTAACTCATTGCTCGCGACGGCCCTTAAAGCCAACTGTAATGAGCCGATTATAAGCCACCGAGAAGGCCGACTATAGCCGAGGCAGCTCATTACGGCGTTAGGCTCGCCGGCAACTGTGAACCGACTATAAGCCCCAACATAAGGTGTGGCCAGCCAGGGGCAGTTCACAGTTGACGATCGGCACCCACGCTAGCCGGCCACAGTAAATCGAATAATACCCACGATTACGGGCCATAATGGCCCGGGTAGTTACTGTGCGCGATCTCGGCTCCGATGTGTCTTAAGTGCGGCTGTGGTAAAAAAGAATTAACTCCCCGCGGAGGCGTAAGATGGGTGACAAATGTCTCCAAGACCCACAGCTAGGGAAAGTGACTACAAAACCCGTTTGCCACGAACTTAAGCACATCGAAGGCCTTCCGTGATTGGAAGTTTTACTATTTCACGTATTTCAATTTTACTTAAAAAGCTTTTTTTTTCTATCCCCTATAACAATCCCTAAAGTACATGATACAGAGTAGGAGATACTCGCCAATGGGTGTAGGGACTCACAGTGGCAGGACATTCGACTACATTCCATGCTCGGTCCTACAAGATATTCAAGACTGCCATCTACGATTAAAACATGAAAGGCGGTATTTTCTTCTTTTATGTACAAATACATGACAATAATTTGTTCACACCACACGCTAATATTGCAAGTCATAAAATTATGGTGTAGAACCAGAGTCTAACATCAAACACAATTTAATTACAAAAATATACATAGCTACATTTCTCATACGATATGTCGAAATAGCAACAAATATTCAAGAAACGACAAAATCAACTTAAGTTAAAAAATTACACGTCAAGAATAATGTTGATTATTACAAGTAGCAAGAATTACAACTTAGAAGTTACTCTACTGTCTTAAGACTAATAGATACAGCAATGCCAAGCCTACAAAAAGAATTTTCCAGGTCTAATCAGGGAGCCGGTTGCGTCGAAGTCTTATCCTTGCTCTGTTGCCCGCCTGTCCGGTCATAAAAAGGATTCATTAGTGATAAGTAACCAAGTTAACGGAAAGACTAGAAAGGAAGACTTACCAGCACCTGCTTCTTGACCATCCTGGTCGTCATCCTCTACCTGCACACCTGCCTCCTCAGCAGCAAGCAGCCGCATACCCTCCTTTACCGCCACTTTCTCCTCCTTGGTGAACTGGGCGGTGACCACATCCATACTGAAGACCGTTCCACCTTCTTTATCTGCATCAGCCTTAGCCTCCTCCAAAGCCCGAAGATAGATCTTGGCCATGACCCTGGGATAATCATCCATCCAAGAGAGATTGCCCTGCTTCCAAGTCCGGAAATACATGTCCTGGAGCATGTCATCCATCATTCCCTCATTCTCCTCAAACTCCCTCATCCGGGCATCGGAAGCCGACAACCTTTCGACGGCAACATCTCTCTCCAATCTGTATCTCGAGCAATCAGCCTGAAGGGACCTCCGCATAACCTCCATCTCTTCCCTCAACTTAGCTTGAGCAAGCTCTGCAGCCTCAAGTTTCTCGGACAATTCCTCCACCTGCTCGAGATCCGCTCTCCGAACCTCATCCACCGTGGCAATAGCCATGTCAATCCGCTCTTTGCAGGTAGCTTCCATTTTCCGCAATTCGGCCCGACTGGCCTCTTCCATGGTTTTCCTTAGTCGCCCAGTAGCAGCCTCATGTTGAGAAATCTGAATAGCCTGATCCGCAAGCTGTTTGGCCTGATCCGAAACCACCAATCGAAGTCGGATATTGGCGCTCCCAATCTCCTCTCCGGCCTTAACCAGCCGAGCATGATGCCCCATCAGCTTCTTGGTCTCCTCTTCCACCCAATCAATATTAGCCTTGGACTCGTCTCCCATAGTGACTATACGAGTAGTGAGTAGATCGAGATCTAAGGACTTGGATTCATCAAGTACTCGTACCATGGGGTTACGGGGGAGAAGGTGTTCACCAGTGACTTCGTCAAAAGTAATATCATGAGAACTTGGATCCAGATCAGGATGACCCGCAAATGGATTACGGGCCAAGTCGGGACGGTCGATATGAATAACAGAAGGGTTTCCGGACGGGTGCGGAGAAGGTGCAAACTCGCTACCCTCCTCAGTAATGTCATGAATAGGCTGAGCCGGAGGCTGAGGACCGGGCGAAGTTTCGGATAAAGGATGACTCCTCTTCCTCTGCTGAATACCCTCTTCGATGACCCCAAGAAGAGGACGGTAGCCGACTACATCCCCGGAGCGTTGGGTTGAGGGCTTCGGCTTAGCAGAAATTTTGGAAAGTTTATATTGCTCAAGCCTGTGTCGGAGGTCTGAAGCTTTGGACGTCTTGCCTGCTCCTGATATAAAGAACAAGTGTCACAATCTTACATTACTAGACGATTCGAGAAACGCAGTAAATTACAAGTTAAAAAAAGGAAAAGAAACACAGTTGTGGTTGTACAAACCCTGGGGAGGAGTGGGATACTGCAATAAGTCCTGGATTTCATTCCAGGACGGGAGCGGGTCATAAAATATTCCTAAGTCCCTATCATTAATGAAGCATGCAGGAGTCAAGAGTTCACCTTGAGTCGTCGGAGCCACCTTGGCTGGAATGGTCGGAGAAGACTCACTTGCACCAGTCCCGGCTTTGTCCGCCTTCCCGGTCTTCTCTGCCAAAGCCGGATCCTCATCCAACCCCTCAAAAGCCTGGTGGAACGCATCATCCGTCCACTCCTGAATCTCGCCCGCTTGCCCAGGAAGTAGGGCCCCGATGCCATCGCCGCCTTTGTCACCATCCCGACCATCTCCACCCTCGCCTCTTTCCTCCTCTATGTCTTCCTCCTCCCGGGTAAGTGGACAATTGCTGGGGGAGGGACCGTCCGATTTCTTGAGTTTCTTACCTACGACAGCTGGAGGTTTTGTGAAAGGTTTCCTCTTGCTACTCTCTGCCGTAACACCTTCCTTGGTCTGAGCAGCCGCCCTCTCCTCCGCCGTTTCCCTCAGCTTAACTACAGACTGCTGCGGAAGGATTAAGTTATATTCCAGAAGAATCGCATTTCTAATCAAGAAGGCAGATGATCTATATTTCCCAAGAATGGCTTCTATCTCAGCCGCCGTCTGAACCAGGCGGTCAGTCTCCACAACCGGAAAGCCACCTGTCGCTAGCAAAAATGAGAAAGTATGAGAAGAAGCATCGCAATCGGAATAAAAAATTATAAGTAAAAGCATCAACTTACATCCAGAGGTAAAGCGCCGGATGGAGACGGAGTCGTCCCTAACAAAGAACCACTCTTTCTTGAACATGCTGAATTTAGAGTACAGGTCCAAGACCGGCTTGAAGGTCACAGCTGACTCCAAGCTAATATATGGGGACCCCTTCTTATAGCCCCTTAAATTATACAAGTACCGGATCTCCCGGTTGGAGGGAGCGCGGCCATACTTCCTCCGAAAAATAACGAAAAGGCTCACCAGTATGGCATAAGAGTTGGGCTGAAGCTGGAATGGGGCCACCTTTAGATACGTGAGGAAGCTGACTACCCAAGCATTGAGAGGCGGGATAGCACCACACATACAATGGTACCTACTATAAGCAAAGTATCCTTCGGGAGGATTGTATGGCATGACTCCTGGGCCCGGCAGTAGCATGAGGGCTCTATCGATCCCAAAGGAACGAGATATAACATCGAGCTGCTCCTCTTTGAGAGAGCTAGGAAAGCAGTCAGGCGGGGAATCCAGCAGCTCCTGGGGACCATATCCATCCACTAATGACCTTGGGGCGGGCCCATGACGCTCCGATCCTGATTGAGCTGGGGGCACGACCGAGGACTCTCCTTCACCCCCGGATCTCTTCTTGTCTGATCGAGTTTCTACTTTGCGAGACATTATCTACAACACCGGAAAAGCATAGTGTTAGAACAAAGGATGTAAACAAGTAAGCATATAATATGGAATTTCACTTAAAAAGTTCGAAGTATGAAACACATGTTCACTCGGTACAATAGTCCATTCGGCGAACAGATGCAGCACTTTAATGGTTCATTCGGTAGTATAATATAAGTTTTCATTCGGTGCCCAAAGAACCAAGTTCGTTCGGTAAATCTGGACCAAAACTCGTTCGGCACTAAGCCCTATTCTCATTCGGTAGTGCGATACAGGAAACATTCGGCTTTAGAAACCTATCATGTTCATTCGGCGAAAGGACGTATACCTGGTTCGGTGTGAGCTTGATTCGGCAAAAAGTTGATTCGGCTAAACTCGTCTCTCTGGTTCGGTTGTTCGGTAAGGAAAAGTAAAGGGGGTATAGCCCCTATATATAGACAAGCGAGAGGCAACCGGATCAGCCGGTTCGGCATTCCTCGCCGAATGAACCTACCTCAACTACAGTGAACAACCAAAAACAAAGCACGCCATATTCAAGAATATGCCCCACTTTGGGGGGCAAATGTTGGGCGTGTTCTCACCCAGAAGACATGGAGACCAAGAAACTTGCTTCATTCGGCAGACTCATTCGGCAGCCCCATTCGGCAGACCCCATTCGGCAGCCCAATTCGGTAGACCTCGCTCAACCCCATTCGGCAGGCACCATTCGGCAGACCTCACCCGAACCACCTCCTGCCGAACCAACCGAACCAACCTTCCCAACTCCCACCGAACCACCTCCTGCCGAACCATCTCCACACCGAACCAACTCTCTCTCGAGACTGCCGAACCAACCCTCTTTCGAGACTGCCGAACGAACCTCCTACCACCGGACCAAACGCTACCGGACCAAGACGTGCCAGGCCAGATCGCGTCAGCCCAGGCCCACCAGCAGCTATATACATCCAAGACCCCTGTTCCCAACCTCACTCTATAAATAGAGGGGCAGGGGTACAACAATGGGGAGAAGTTTTGAGAGCTCAAGCACGGAGAGAACTTTCAAACAACTTTCTTTTACTTATATCAAAGCTTTGTACTTGTAATCAAAAGAAGAGTAGAGAAATAACATATAAAGTGGACGTAGGCATATTCTGGCTGAACCACTATAAATCTGCGTGTCTTTTTACAGTTTAGCCCCTGCTTTTCATATATTTGCATAAATCACCCAAATCACTAAGAACTACATAAGATCTACTAAATCATACAACTTTGAGGTGTTTGTCCATTTTTTGTGCAAACAATCAAAGTCGAAATCATACAACATATGGCTAGCCATCATTAATTAGGATAGTAGAGAATATTTTCGATGTTAATAACAATGTAAACCTCTATCCAAGGTCGAAAACAAAAAATTAAATCCTTTTAAGTATAAAACTCTATGTCAAAACCAAGCTTGTCGACATACATATGCTATAGGCTATCCAACTTTTAAAACAATGCTTTAGATTTTTATAAATCATACGGCTAACTACCAAAAACATAGGGTTTTCAACCCTCTTGAACTTTGGCTGTATTGACTCTTTGAAAATAATTTTAATTCACATAAAATTAAGCCTCACCGGCGTTAAAAGGACAAAATGCGGCATCGATGCAGTGTGGCATTATTGCTAACACAATCTAATATAAAACCTTGCCAACATTGATGAACAATGGCATCAAAACTGGCATTATTGTAAAACATTATACTTAGCATACTTCGACTACTATGCCACTAAATGTATAAGGTCGAAGTTAAAACAGGCGGCATCAATGATGGCGATATAAGTGAGGCGGCTTCAATGATTGCTGCACTACACCTTTAAACGCATAAAAAAATCATGAGAATGCGATGCCGCGGATAATAGATTACCGACGAAGTTGACTTCGACATTGTAGGAATCATTCCATAACTACCTATTTGAACCAAAAATGGCATAAACACCCTATAGTTAAAGTAGAGAATAAAAAGTGAAGAATTAAATGAAAAATGAATAAGAAAGAGCACACAACAATTTATAGGGGTTCCATAAATCAAGGCTTACATCCACTTTATTGCTTTTATTCTGATTCGAAGGAAGAAGTTCTTATGGTCGGTGCAACTCCAATGCTTGGTTACAAGAATTAAAGATAAAGAAGAACAAGAGCCAAAAAATCCTCAAAAATGAGCACTACGCTCCTATTTATATAGGCCAGGAGCCTAAAATCTCGCACAAAAGTTCCCCACCTCGTTTTCCACACTTTAGACTAATTCCCCTTGAAAATAGACCGCCACATTATCCGCATGGATGTGTTAGTACAACTCCAGGGGTAGGGGTCGGTATCGACCCATAATATTCCCAAATTGTCTGCCTTCAACTCTTCATGTTGGATCGTCTTACGGTTTGTTTCGTGATTTTATAGTTGTTTGCACCAATATTAGCTTGTTTCTGAGCCCAAATGGTGGAGCCATGGTAGAACAGAGTTGCTGACTTAAGAGACAACGAATTGTATTGGATCGACAAAACAACACTTGGGATAGACTTCTAACATCAAGTAGGGCATGTAGATAGAAGATGGGACCTACCTATGAAGGAACTGGGGATTGGTATCGACCCATAAATAGGGATCTGTAACGACCCATAGCTTTAGCGATTTTGTGGTTGTCTTGGCTTGAGTTGTTTTTGCATTGACCTTTTGATTTTGTCTGTATTTGGTTTCTGGACTCTTGGGCTATCTCTCTGGGCTTCTTGCCTTGATAATCCAAGTTTGGGTCATCCACTCTATCCAAATATTGCCTGGTCAAAAGGCTAGATAATACTTGCCCCTAAAGTACATCTCGTTTCAAATGTGATATGCTTTGAACCGAGATAAGCCGGGATTGCTATGACGGACTCCACTCAGTGTTTCGAATGGTCATTATCCTTCCCGTGGATCGAATCTTGTGAAAAGCTGGGCCCATAGTCATTTGTTGTGATGTTCCATCAGCATCCGGGATTATAAATTTGGAATATACTCTCATAATATGTTATTTCGATTTTGACGATCTTAAGCTAATTCCTTCCATAGATTTTCTAGGTTTGAATTTTATTTCTGTCGATTCTAGTCATTCGGGGTTTCAGATACATACACACACATGAATATGTGCATGTTCTTGAGTTGGGAGAAGTACATACACATGGTCTATCACATGCATATGTGTATACACATATCTACTTATATATGTATATGTCATATATATATATATTTTTTGTTTTCTTCTCTTTTTTTAAAATATTCCAGGGTTCGGTACTGACCGCTAGCCCTTGAGTCGGTACCAACTTGAGACTTGGGAGATTTACCAAGTTCAATTGCTAAAACATAAGGTTTAAGGATATAACCCATTCCTTCCATTTCATCTCCTCACTTTGCTTTGCCGATCTAAAACTTGAAGCAGCCATTCGCCCCTTTCGAATCGAAACTCTCCTTACTTCCAATCATTAGTAGCCATGATCTTTACCTCCAAAACTTACATCAAAGCCGTTAAAGCCTTGCCTGAGCATGATATCTCCATGATCTAACCTAACCGACCCAAGTCCAAGTTCCACAACTCGGCTCCCTTTAATCGAATCCTTCTTTTTGATCTTGGTAGGTGCCGGATTTGGATGATAACAAGAATGGACATAAACGGATTTGGACGTGGACGAGGCTTAAGTCGGCAGCCGTGAATTGGGAAACAGTGAAGGTGGAAGAAGAAGGGTGGAATTTTCTCTAAGTTGTTGGATTGTCACAACTCCAACAATTAGGCAATTTTATGAATTTTTCGGTCCACCTGAGAATCCTACCTTGTGAACCAATGTCTTCTTCTTGGTCTCGAACCTTTTCCAAAGCATGGCCAATAACATAAAGCTTGTCGGAATGGTCAGTAATGGTAGTCACTTTGAGTGATATCCAAAGCTTAAAAAATGAACTATTAAATAATATCAAAAATCTAAACTTCACAGCATTGAACGACACCTCACTAGATTCACTTTAGGATGGGGGTACAACTTGTAATTAAACCTTTAATGTTGACTATCTATCGTGTTTTTTATAGAAATGGATCAAAGGCTTTCCAAACGTTTTGCCGCAGGTACATCCACTTCCAGATATATCGAATCTGATGCCAAGTAAAGTTCAACTACGACTCCACATGCACGGTAAACTCCAACATAGCATGTACAACAACAAGGAAATCCACAGACTCAACAATAAGTTCCAATGAATCCAGTTGAGTTGTTAAATGGCTAGAAGTAGTTCTCACTCTTAACACCCTCGAGAATGTCGATTTTTTAAATGACCCTATTGATTCTATTGCCTCCAAAATCGATGAAGGATCGCTTCGAAGAATATGCAAAAAGCATGGAATCCCGTTTGATGATGTCATAGTCCCATCTCGTGATCAAAGAGCTCATAATCCGCCAAAGGGTTAGGGTGCATGCAATAGATATATATGCTTGGCGGCATGTGTTCCACCATTCAATCAGTTTGTCCATCGAGTTTTGAACTTCATGCAATTGGCTCCAACTCAAATGCATCCGAATAGCTATGGTTTCCTCCTTGGCACATACATCATCTTCACTGAACACTTACATAGAGCGCTCAGAGACGAGGAGATTCGATATATATATATATATACATACATATACAGCTTCAAGAGCTAAAAAGGAAGTCCTTTCTTAATTTACCTGGAATTGACCAGGTGTTGTAGAGTAGTCTTCGGCAGATAAAACAGGTTGAGCTCTTTCAAAAACGAGTGGTACCATGTCCGTTGTTCGCCCGAGTTCGCAAGAAGATGTTTATCCGGACGTAAGTTCCATTCTATATGCATTAAATGAATTTGTTTAATAGTCTACACACTTAACTCATATCTTATCTTACTATGTAGATATTCTGGCGAGACCCAGTAGCAAGAAACTTTCAGATGATGTTAATGCCCTTATGGCCATTTTGATAGAGGATCAAAATATCAAAAACCTTTTGTTAGTTGAGAATACTCGTGCCCATGATTTGTTGGAAGCAGGACGCGGTACTAGTATAGTCCCAGTGGTTTCTAGTAAGGACAATAATGAAAATGACGATGATGATCATGAAAACTTGCCAAGAGAAGGCAATATTGATCCATATGTGCCCAGTCCCAATTCTCGGGGCTGGAGTTGAAAAAAATGATGAACAAGCACAAGAACACACCGAGGAAGGCAAGATAGTGGGTGAAAATGGTGAGGATGGCCAAGGTAACATTGACGTGGCCACGAGTCTCAAACTGAGCAACCCAAAGAAGGCCAACAGTTTGCTCCGAGAAAGAGGCTAGCAATGAAGATTTCCAAGGAATAAACTTCTACGTAGCCTCCGCTGGTCGTAATTGCAGACAAGACACCTTATATTCCATCCATAGGCACATTTGCTAGATTATGGCTGATTTTTGCCGAGTTTGGCTCCTTTGATGTCGGTAACATTAGTCTTGAGGGCATCGACTCCTCTATTCACTTTGATAAGGATACCATCCCTATATGTGTGGGAGAGATCATCCCCATGAGCAAAGCTTCAGCTCACGGTTTGTCGGGGTGGCAGGGGAGGGGAGGGGCAATAAGACACTTACACATATGTGCACTTTATGCCATTGCACAGTACTTGACATGACTCCTTATTCGTTGGATCTAACATCTTCTCGTTCTTTTACAGGATCCATGGAAAAAAGAAAAAAAATACTCCAGTCTATGATGGATAATACAACTCGACAGCGGAAATGTTATCCAAACGCTTACTAATAAATCAGCCACCGAGACTCGGACTCCAACCGTGATTGTAATAGAGGTAGTCGTGACAGTGATGACTTGGACAAAGATAGTCGTAGTAGATATTATCCATTACGTGACTCCAGCTCCAAATATCGCCCTAGGTCCAGATCTCCTCCTTCAAAGGACTTGGATAAACATTCGAATTGTTACGATGACATCCCACTAGGCGACAAATCTCATGCTCCACCTTCAGCTTCTTTTCCTACTCGGTAGTTAAACTCAGCCCATCGCAGTCGATCTTCTGACTGTAGGCACCAAAAGAATGGTTCTGAGACTTCTTATCACAGACCTGGTAAAGAAATTGTTGCAGCTCCGGTTGTCTCTGTGGAGCAACAACTTGTCGCTAGCGCTCGAATGGATGAACTAAAGGAGCAATTTCCAAATATTTACTTTGACGGACTAAAGTTAGTGCCCAACTCAAAAAGAATTCCATCTGATGTTCAAGAGATGACTGTTGCTTGCATGACCGATGTTCATAATCAATACGATGAATGGCCACGAGTAGTTAAAAAAATCTCTAAGGTCTCGAGGGAAAGGCAGCTCAAAATAAAAAATTGGAAACTTATCGAGGCCGAAAACAAAAGGAACATAGCTTATCTTGATACTGAAGTTGAAAAACTAAGGAAATCTCAAGTCGAAGCTGAGAAGAAGGCTAAGGATGCCATCAAGGCACTCAGAGATGAGAGGACCAAGCATCGGGATGAGATGGAGAAAGCATTGCATCAGAACCATGATCTGGTGTTAGAGAGAGATGCCACAAACAGGGAGCGTGCTAAACTGAAGACCAAGCTTGATGGCCAAACAAAGGAAATGGATGAGGTGCTCCAACAGGCTCAGGATAACTACGATGAGTACTCAACCCTAAAGAGGAGATGGACAAGGCAGTCGAAAGTGCTAGGGACGTAAACGCGCTTGTCAAGAGGGAGGTTTAGGCATCAGAGCCGTGGAGATGGATAGGTTTGAATCAGGTCTTATCAAATATAGCGCCAATGTTCTCAAGTTTTTTAACCTAGAATGGCTTAGTGATGATTATCTCAGGGTTTTGGACCTGGCTTATGAACAGATTGTGTTAAAGGAGAAATCATTCCTGAAAGGTGGCGAAGTGACCTTGCTCAGTTGGAAAATGAGGTACTGATAGACAATGAGCCCAGTGTGCTAAGAAAAGGTAAGCTCATTCTTCATCCAAAGCGAGCCGCTATTGTAAATAAAAACTTGAGCGAAGGTTCAGGATCAATGCCAGACGCCTTTGCTACCCAAACACATGTGTCCCATGTTGCTCTAGATTCATCCTCTGATCCTAGGTATGATCCAGAGAATCCCCACATGCATAAGCCTACTATCCTTTTTTCCATCCCGGAGGGAAATTCTTGTGGCACTCTAGCTCACACAAAACCCCAAACAGAAGAAAGTATCTCCCTGACTTCCACTGTATTTCAAAGGGTTGACGTGTCGTCAATCGACGCCACTAATCTATCGTTTTGTATCTCTCAAGTTTCAAGTCGGCCCCAAATCGCTCCTCTTCCTAATAAGGACTCTCGGCCGAGACAACAAGCATCTGCAAAGGAATCAGTAACCTTTACAACTTTAATAACTATTCCAACTGTTCCTGTTGAAGAAACTCCTAGTCTTGATGAGCGAATGATTGATGCTTTGCTTGGTGAGAGGACTGGTGGGACTCAGGAAGCTCAGGTCGACGAGGATGTTGTGATAACTAGAGTTTTTAAGTCCCTATCAGGTTGCACCTTGAGTTAAATTGAATGGGAACTTGGCCTTTCCAAAGAGGCCAAGTGGGAGAAAATTGAGAAATAAATCCTTCTTGATATAATGATTAAGACGGAGAAGTTTGAGGCTATCCCTCCTCCTTTATTGATCGCCTTGCCCGAGTAGACTGTCTTCGCTTCGGTCCATATTCCTCCACCTAGTAGAGCTCAAATCATACCTATGGGATCTCTGTTAAGCACTCCAATCTCCATTCCTCTACCTAGGAGCACTCAAAGTGTGCTTGCTGGATCATCGCAGAGCACTCCACCCAAGGGCAAAGGAAGTGGGGGAAGAGTAAGGAAGTAGCTAGAAGGATCTAGCTTGCCTTCTTCTATGGAGAAGAAGGAGAAGAAAGAAGAATCCCAAAAAGTGATCGTCTGTCTTCTTTGTGCCTTTTGGTTGTATAGCAGTACTTAGGATTTTTTCTAGTTTCCCTACTTTTGCTTTTTTCGGTCAGTGTTATGCGGATTCGGCCTCCGCTTTTGTTTTCTTGCTTAGGTGTAAAAAAACTTGTACATAGTTTTCCAAGTTTCATATTGAATGTTAATAACAAAGACTTTTTTGTTTTTGTCAAATCTTTATGTGGATTTGCCATAAGCTGTTTTAGAAATGCACTTTCCATTCAATGTACTTGTGATCCATTCTTTTTAGTGATTATCATCGGACTAAATCCTTAGCCCGCTATGTAATTTCGCGGCCTTTCGTCGCTCTTGAGAACATAAAATAATTGTCGAAGTGCCAAACTGTGGACATTAGTTGAGGTTTTACCACTTAGGACAGTGGTTCAGGTATCCTATTCCATGATAACGAAACTCGATTGCGCTGAACTCTGAGTGCTAATTCTAAATTAACTAGTTAAAAACATAGTTTGCACATCCTCATCCTGGATGTTTATTTCCAATCGCGCCTAAATTCGATCATCGGTTCAAAGTTCATAGGTAAGATCCACCGTACACCGGGTATGGACCTTTCATTTTTCCAACTTCGGGGAATATGTTAAGGATTGGACAGTCTTACCACATCCACCTCGGTTTATACTCACGCCTCCAATCCAAGGGCAAGAATTGAGTGAGCGAATGGTCGTATCACGTTCATTTTGATTTATACTCCTGCCTTACATCAAGGGTGAAAGTTAGTGTACGGACGGTCATGTCACATCTAATTTGAGTTTATACTCTTTTGCCCCAATCCAAGGACAAGAGTTGGCTGATGGACGATCGGGCCACGTCCATTTAGTTTATACTCCTTCCCCTAGTCCGAGGTCAAGTGTTTCTCCAAACACCGGGAAGAACTTCGAGGGTACGATCATGAACCGTAGAAGTTCTGGTTGGCACCTATCTTCATGTAACCGAACACCTACATTATTCACATGTAGATTCATTTGAGTTGGTCAAGTCACAACTCTTAAGTGATGGAAAGATAGTGTCTTGGAGTCGAAAATCCATTTTATTCCATAAAAGATGGGAAATGACAGATTTTGTCTTATTACATGACTTTTATCAATTTATTTCTAAGTGAAATAGCATCGTAGGCGCTCACTATTCCATGCCCTTAGGAGCGAAATCCCTTCTATCGTCGCAAGCCTGAAAGTTCCAACTCCAAGCTTCTGCTCTGTTGCGTACGAACCTTCCCAGGTCGGGCCCAAGTTTCTAGGGCTGGGTATGATTCGTTTAAGAACCAAGTCGCCAACTTCAAAGGTCTGATTCATGACCTTAGTGTTGTAATATCGTGCGACTTGGTGTTGGTGTGCAGCTTCCCTTAACTTAGTTGCATCTTACTTCTCATCGATCAAATCAAGAGACTCTAGCAAGATTTGATCATTAGTCCATGGATTGGTGTGAATCACCCGACGAGAAGGTACTTCCAGTTCAATCGGAATCATAGCCTCTGATCCATAGGCTTGGGCGAATGGAGAGTGGTCAGTCACTAACTTATGAATTGTTCGATGAGCCCAAAGCACTAATGGAAGTTCATCGACCCACTTGCCCATGTCCTTTTCCAACCGCTTCTTAAGAATGGACTTGATTATTTTATTCGTAGCTTCAACCTATCCATTGACCAGGGGATGTGCCATCGTAGAAATCTCTTCTCTATGCAATGTTGGCAGCAGAAATCTTTGAACTCGGTACTGTCGAATTGGATTCCATTATCGGTAATGATTGCCTTTGGAACTCCAAAACGACATATAATATTTCGAACAACAAAGTTGATTACTTTCTTTGTGGTGATCGTGGCCAATGGCTCTGCCTCAGCCAATTTGGTGAAGTAGTTAACTACGGCGATGGTGTACTTCAAGCCACCTTTAGATATCGACAACACACCGATTATATCAATTTCCCAAACTACGAATGGCCAAGGACTGACAATTTACGAAATCGCCATTGGCAAGCCTCTCGGTATGTTAACAAATCTCTGGCACTTATCACACTTTTGGGTGTAATCAGTTGCGTCTTGGTTGACAGTTGGCCAGAAGTATCCATAGCGGAGGATCTTCTTTGTTAGGGTTTGCCTCCTGGTGTAGTCGCCACAGGCCCCTTTCATGAACTTCTTTTAGAACTCTCTTGGCCTCATCCTGGGCAACACACCAAACATAGGAAAAGAGAAACCCTTCCTGTAAATTATTCCTTCCTGCATGATATATCTTGAAGCTTGTTGAAGGAGCATTCGTCGTTCATTCCTTCTCTTCGGAAGGATTCATCTTTGTAAATAATCTCTTATTGGAGTCATTCATGACTCCCTTTTTGATTCAACCTCCAAGATCCAACTAGCATCCATCTGTTCGATGCTCGGAGTTGATAGTACTTCCACTGGGACTAGGCCCATGAGCCGGGCATGTCCAAAACTAGCCAACTTAGCTAGTGATTCGGCCTTCTCATTTTCATCTCTGGGAATATGAGCGGTCATGTAATATTTGATGTCACTAAGGAGCTCAAGGTCCCGGTTTAGAAAGGAGCTAGTCTCCCTCCTTTTGCTTGAAATTCTTTCCGAGCTTGGCAAACTACCAGCTGTGAGTCGTAGAAAATGTGTGAAGTCTTTAGTCCCAACTCTTTGGCAATCTTGAGTCCTGCATTCAAGGCCTTATATCCAGCTTTGTTTTTTGTTGCCAGAAAGTCGAGTTTCAAGGCGTAACAAATCGGGTGTTCCTCGAGAGTGACAAGCACAACTCCAGCACTAGCACACTATTCATTAGATGCACCATCCGTGAACATCTTTGACCTAGTATCTTTCTTACCACGGCTCTCCGAAGGATCATCTCATGTAGTGAATTTAGCTATGAAATCAGCCAAAGCTTGACCTTGGATTATTCTCCGAGGGTGATAAGTTATGTAGTATTGGCTCAATTCAATGTTCCACATCAATAGCCTTCCAAAAGTCTCAAGTCGCTGCAAGACTAGTCGTAAAGGTTGGTCGGTGAGAATTTTGATCAGATGAACTTGAAAGTAAGGGCAAAGATTACTCGAAGCGATCAATAGGCAATATGCAAGCTTCTCCAGCCTCGGGTAATTTCTTTCTACTCTCATCAATCGCTTACTGATATTATAGACAGATCGTTGGATGTGGGATTCTTCTCGTTCGAGTGCAACACTAAAAGCATGCACCGGCATTGGCCAGATATATTAACAGGTCTTCGTTATCCAACGGCTTCGAGAAGATGGGGGTCTCACCAAGTAATGCACCAGAGCTAGGAATGTGTCGTTACATTCATGATTCCACTGGAAATTCCTTTTTCCTTTCTTAGTGACGTCAAAGATAGGAATGCATTTGTACTTGGCTCTAGAAATGAACCGACTCTATGCAGTGACCTTCCCATTCAAGCTTTGGGCCATCTTGATCATCTTCAGAGACTCAATCTTTCTCAATGCCTCAATCTTTTCAAGATTGGCTTCAATCCCATGGGAATTCATAGTGAAGCCCAAGATTTTCTCTGATGCATCGCTAGGAGAGCATTTCAAGGGATCAAGTTTCATCCCATATTTTCGGAGGACGCCAAACATCTCTGCCAGATCATCAACATGGTTCGTCAAACACCGCAACTTCATAAGCATGGCATCCATGTAGACTTCCATCGAACGTCCAATCTGATGTTTGAACATTTGGTTTACAGACCTCTGGTAAGTTGCTCCTGTGGTCTTCAAGCCAAATGGCATGACTAGATAGCAATACTGTTCGAGGTCGGTTATGAAGCTGGTGTGAACCTGATCCAGGACCTACATTGAGGTTTGGTTGCACCTAGAGTACACATCCATGAATGAAAGTAGCTCGTGTCCAATTGTTGAATCTACCAACCGATTGATCCTTGGGAGCGGGAAGCTATTTTTCGGGCACACCTTGTTCAAATCAAAATAGTCAATGCATGCTCTCCACTTCCCGTTCGCTTTCCTTACCAAGAAAGAATTAGATACCCACTCTGGGTATAAGGCATCATGGATGAAGCCATTGCCCTTCACCTTATCCACCTCTTCATTGAGTGCATCGGATCTCTTCGGACCCAGGCTATAGCGTTTCTGTTTCATAGGAACAATTTGGAATTTATGTTTAATGCATGGCTCCCTATCCATGGTGATATCCCACACATGTCTGAGTTTTTCTAGGCAAACACATCCAGGTTTTCCTAGAGAAAACCAACCAACTCCTTCATTACTCTTTCACCAAGCTGCGATCCGACATTTAGGACCCAATTTGGATCATCCTAGCTGATTGGAATAGCAATCGTCAACTCGATGGGAGCTTCCCTTCCACCTTCTGGTTCTTTACATTGGTCCACGTCACCGTGGAACTGACTGAGCTACTCGAGCCAGTGCTCTGGTTGTAGTTGCTATGCGTCCAAGCGTCGATGCAGAAGGCCCTCTCCACATTGTTTCCTTTCTCCTTTCACCTTGCCTCCTTTAGTTTGATGATGTAGCATTCGCGGCCAACTATTTGATCACCCTGGACAATCACTATGATGTTCTATGTAGGGAACTTCATCATCAAGCACCAAGGAGCTATAGTCGCTCTAAATTTAGCCAAGGCTAGTCAGCCCAGAAATACATCGTAGGCTGAGTAAATATCCAACACTAAAAAAGGCACGACCCGCACTCGCTTGCGGGTGCTCTCACCAAGTACCACTAGTAATTCAACGTATCCTATGGCTTCAGTAGCCATCCCATTGAACCCCTATATTCAAGATTTACAAGGTTTCAAGTCCTTCTCTTCCAACATCATTTGATCATAAGCTTTCTTAATCAAGATATTGATTGAACTCCCACAATCAACCATCACCTTCCAAACAAATTACTAGACCAATCGTGGCGGTGATCACGAGTGGGTCAATAATTGGAGTCTCCACTCCATTAGCATCTCTATTCCGGAAAAAAATATTGTCAGTCATCATTCTATATTGTTTTACCAGGGCCCTATCTTCGGTAGTGAAGCAACTTTCACTCTCCACATGTTTTATTACACCAACATATATGTCCATCTCACTAGACTCTTATCGGCGGGGTGTAGCTCACCGATAATTGTATTAATCAACAGTTTTTTTAGCCGCCTGAAAGCATCAGAACTAGGCTCGGCTTACCCCCGTTAGGAAGACGACCCATGGGCATTAGAGTTTATTTCTCACCATCCTGTAGGGCTTTCGCATATTGTTGTTACTTTTTCTTGTGAATCAACTCCTCAATCATATCCCAGAAGTGTCTGCACTTGTTGGTACTGTGACCGTGAGTTTGATGAAATTTGCAGAACTTGCCTGACTTTCTCTCCTTCTTAGTCGACTCTCTTGGAGCCGGTTTTCTGTACTGCTCGGTGTTTTGAGTTGCAAGATAGATATTCTCTATCTATTTATTCAATTAGGTGTAACTGTCGTACTTTGGAGTCCTAATACGATTACTATTATCTGGCTTCTTCTTCTTAGCCCCATCATCATTTCATTTTCGATTATTATTTTGGTTACCAACATTCACATCTACATTTCCAGACCTTCCTTCGAACTGCTTTACAACAACATTGCTTTGTATCACTTCATCTGAATTCCATGCACCAGTCCTTCGTGGAAATTTGCACGCTTCCTCCAAGTGTTTATACTCATTAGCTTTTCTATAAAAAGCATCCATTGTTGATAGGGGCTTCCTTTCCAACCATTCTTCGAACTTCATATCGGGATGAATCCCCTAATCAATGCCATCAACATTATGTCATTCCTGGGGTCTATAACTTCTGTCATAGCTATGTGGAATCGATTCAAAAATCCTTTAGCGGCTCTCCATCAGCTTGGAAGAGGTTAGACAAAGACATGACATGTTTTGGATGTGAAGTATTAAAGCAGAATTGCTTTATAAATTTCTTCAACAACTCAGCGAAAGATGATATGGACCTCAACGAAAGTCGAGGGCACCATATCGTAGCTACTACTTCTAGGAAAATTGGAAAAATGTGGCATTTCACGACATCAGATTCTCTAGGGGAATCCATATGCCATTCATATCTCATCAAGTCCTTCCTAGGATCCATCATTCCTCTGTATAATGGCATAGTTGGCATTGCGAATCCCTGGGTGTATCTCCCACGTAGATTGTTCTCTGTAAATGAATTCCGACTGGGAGAGGTACCCCATTCACCATTGCTTCTGATACGATTTTCACTAACAAGTGTCCTAACCATATCCTCTAGGTAGTCCGGGTCAACAAGTTCGACTTAACGGTGGTAATTGGGCTTCGCCCCGAGTGTCCGGCCTGGGAACGCTCTCGGGTTGGATCTCCATACCTAGGTTCTCCAACCTATGGGAGATCCATTCGTCCAACGGTCCCCTTGTTTAATTCTTGTGAATAGTATCATCACCTGCAACACGATTTTCAAGATTCTAATCATTGGCAGCACGCCCAAAAGTCAAATCCATGCCGCATTCCAAATGGCAAGCTCTGGGCCCACCATTGGATGGGTTGGTACCGACCCCTGACCTTGGGTCGGTACCAATCCCTAAATTTGAGCTTGGAGCTCGTCCTCTTCCTTGGTGAGATGTTCCAACAGCGTTCCGAGTCCTCTTCTACTTCTTGTCCCTCCATCTCTACTTGGATGATATGGAACTTTTTAACTCTAAACTAGAATCTCTTCTACTCCTCCTACGGCTATTCTGAGTTAGCTCATTCAGCTGTCTCAAGCCCTGCTTTATCATTTGATTCATCTCATTCTAACTAGCCTGGAATCTATCTTCCATTTGCTTCATCATGCTATCCATCTCCATTTTGATTAAGACTTTAGTGGGATTCTAGATCTTCGATTGAGTATGTTGGGAAGCTTCATCTACATGCTGGGCATTCTGGTTTTCATCTTTAGTAGTACCTTTGGAATTAGTAGAACCGTCTCTTCTTGATGGCGCCATTGCAAATAGCTTCTCATAGGTTACAGAAAATCCGAATAGTAGAAAATAAGGTAGGAGAATTGGATCTATCTCTTGGAATTAAGAAATCCAATAGTAGATAATGGATCTAAGTAGCTTGAGAATATGATTTTTCAATAAAAGCACCAAAATGTTTGAACCAAAAATGGCACAAACACCCAGAAGTTAAAGTAGAGAATAAAAAGTAAAGAATTAAATGAAAAGTGAATAAAAAAAAGCACACAACAATTGATAGTGGTTCGGCAAATCAAGGCTTACGTCCACTTTATAATTTTATTGCTTATATCCTGACTTAGAGGTAGAAGTTCTTATGGGTCGGTACAGCTCTGATGCTTGGTTAAAAGAATTAAAGATAGAGAAGAACAAGAGCCAAAAGATCCTAAAAAATGAGCCCTACTCTCCTATTTATGGAGATAGGGAGCCTAAAATCTTATAGAGAAGATCTTTACCTCGTTTTCAACACTTTAGACTAATTCCCATTGAAAATAGATTGCCACATCATTAGCTTGGATGGGTTAGTACAACTCCAAGAGTAGGGGTCGGCACCGACCCATAATATTGTCAAATTGACTGCTTTCAATTCTTCATGTTGGATTTTCTTACGGTTAATTTCATGATTCCATTGTTGTTTGCATCGATATTAGCTTATTTCTTTGTCCAAATGGTGGAGTTGTGGAAGAACAGAGTTGTTGACTCAAGGGTTCATGGAGATCGATAGAGAATTGTATTGGATCAACAAAAAAACACTTGGGATAGGCTTCTAACATCAAGTAGGGCACGTAGGCAGAAGATGGGAGCCACTAGTGGGGGAAATGAGGATCGGTACCAATCCATAAATAGGGGACGGTACCGACCCATAGCTATGGTTATTTTGTGATTGTCTTTACTTGGGATGTTTTTGTATTGGCCTTGTCATTTTGTTTGTGTTTGGTTTTTGGACCCTTGGCCTATCTCTCTGGGCTTTTTGCCTTAATAACTACAAGTTTTGTGTGTCCAATCTATATGAATTTTGCCCGGTCAAAAGGCTGGATAACACTACCTAAGTAGTTATCATATGCTTCCCTCCATATCGACGCCGATCCTCTTAGCTGCGGTGTTATCATGTGTATAGGAGCGGCATGACATTATCATAAATATTATGAACACCGAATTATTACCAATAAAAGAAAATACTTTTCACCAAATATTATTATATGTCAAATTCCTACTGGACAATGAGATGATTTACCCAAATTCTTTCAGAAAACCTTCCGCGTTCGGTTATTAAAGTCCCCAAAATCATTTGTCAACTTAATTAATAACCTTAAATAATTATTAATTTAAATGCTTATCTAGCAAAATAAATTCATAATAATTCGAAATCACTTGGGAAAAATCCCTAAAAATCACATAATTTCAAAAATATCATATAAAATTTTTGGGACAGAAAACTATATTTAATTATTTATATAATTAAAACCCGAATTAAACCTAATTTCCAAATTAGGAAGTTCATAACATATTTATTTCAACTTGGAAAATTATGATATTAAAAACCCATCACAAAATTAATGTTTTACGCAACATACCATAAAATCAAAGCATTTGGAGATTAAAAACATAGGTTTTACTCTTAAAACCCATTCAAACAATATCATATAAATCCCATAATTCATTATTCTATCGAAAAATGAATACTCTACCATAACTTGGCAAAATCTATCAAAATAATTTAGATACAACCTATAGCTGAATTCAAATAGGAAATAGATTGATGGTTTATCATTATTCACCTTAAATTTGATGTTGGAGTTGACATTTGATGTTGCTCTAGTTTGCCTAAGCTTTATATTTTGAATCTCCTTTGATATCGTTCCTTTTTCCCCTAGGTTATGGCCAGCCTCCTTATGTTCTTATTTTGATTGCTTTTTTGTTTGAGTAAATTGAGAATGATATGTTGTTTGAGTAAATTGAGAATGATATGAGGTGATGAGATTTAAGGATTAATATATGGATCTACCTATTTTGCCCCTCTCATATATTCTCTTATGTGTTCAGTTTGTCAAAACATTCTTATTACTTATTTTATTAAGGCACGACCTTGTTAATAACCAAATCCCATTTTTCTTAACCATTTACTTTATTTTATTTAATCTATCAAATTAAATATCCTTAATAATGTTAAAATAAAATTAATGACGTTCTCACCTATTCACAACCCTACTCCTTTATTTGGTACCAATACATATTGACATTGTGTCGTTCTTTGCTCATAATTCTGTTTAGATTGCCTATTGCAATCAAGCCAATAGCCCTTTTTCCTATTTTTTTAAACAAACTCCTTTACCTATTAGGGTATTCCTTCATCTTTATGCAAGAATATTTACTCCATGGGTCCTACGGTTGGATATGTCTCACATCAGTATAATTTATACACAATTGTTGGTAGCCCCTTTCGGTGGGAATACTTCTATTGTGTTACACTACTAACCTTGCATTCAACCTATTCTAATGATTATGTCATTCTATTCAATTCATTTCATAATTTTTATCATGTATAAATGTCATTTTTCGATTTATTTCGTTTAAAGTAGATATAACGGGAATAACGGGATATAGCGGGAATAGCAGGATATAGAGGTAATAGCAGGACCTAAAGAAGAAAGGCTATTTAGTAAATTCATAGCAGTAGAAATCCGCTGTGGGATATAGTAGGGTTATAGCGAGGCATTAACTACACAGGGCGCAGTTACATAATCTTTACCCTTAATGGACACCGATTGCATTACACAATAAAGTTAGGTTTTCGTACTACCAATAATGTAGCTGAGTACGAATCAATAGTGGCATGGCTTACTTTAGCCCTTCAGTTGAAGATTCCAAGGAGCGAAATTTTTAAAGATTCTTAATTGACGGATAATCAGCTGAATTAGACATATCAAACGAAAGATGTCAAATAGATCCTTTATGTAAAGAAGGTGCTAAAGATGTTAACTCAATTTGAAGATTTTTCAATACACCAAGTACCTAGAGAAAGAAATTCCAAAGTCGATTCTTTAGCCGAATTGGCTAGATCATGAGGAGCACCAGAGACCCAAATTGTTCCACCAGGCTTCCAACAAAGTCCTAATACTGAAGAAAAAGCCCCCAAGCCAAAAAATGAATCAATGATATTAACTAGATCCCAAGCATTCGCGCATGTGGAAAAATGGAAAAGAAATGAGGGGTGGAAGTGATGCCGCCCAGGAAGGAACCATTCATATGGAAATAAGTAATAATATCAGAATAATTGGATGAGATCTATTGTTAAGTACCTGATAGAAGCAAAATAACTCGAAGATAAAAAGGAAGCTAGAAGGAGAAAACATCAAGTTCCAACCTTTGTTATGATGGAGGGGATAATTTACAAAGAGGGATACTCACTCCCATACTTAAGATGTGTTAGTTCAGAAAATAGCACAAAGTCGTTGAGAGAAACCCATGAAGGTTTTGTGGGGACCATTCAAATGGCATAAAATTAGCCAAAAAGGTGATGGGACATGGTTTTTATTGGCCCCATATGACAAATGATGCGTTGAATTATGTAAAAAGATGTAAAAATGTCAAAGATTTTCAACAATTCCATATATGCTGCTAAGTTAATTGACCCCAATTTCATGCCCATAGCCCTTCGATGTATGGGGAATCGACTTCAAACCATTACCTATATCCAAAGGTGGAGCTAAGTATGTAATAATAGCCATTGATTACTTTATTAAATGGGTAGAACCAGAGTCATTACGAAACATAACATGAGAAAAAGTGCTAAAATTTGTGATTAAAAACATAGTCATCTAGTTTGGAATACCGCATAAGATAATACCTGATAATGGAACTCAATTTGAAAGTGAGGAGTTCACCAGATTCTACAATAAGAATGGAGTAATCAAAAGTTTTTGACTGTAGCTCAACCTAAGGCTAATGGAGCAATTGAAGCTGCCAACAAAACTACTAAGACTATCTTTAAGAAGCGACTGGAAAAAGCAAAAGGAAAGTGGGTAGAAGAATTACCACTTGTGCTTTGAGCATACCAGACTTTTGCAAAAACTGCAATAGGATATACTCCATTCTCTTCTACATATGGATGTGAGGCCATGCTTCCAATAGAAATTGAGTTACCATCTCACCAGAAAATTGGACATGCTTTTAACTGTTATCATGAGCTAAAAAAGGAATCCTTGGACTTAATTAATGAAATAAAGGATGAAACGGCCATACAGACGGTTGAATATCAACGAAGGATATCGAAATACTATAAGTAAAGATTAAGGAAAGATCATTCCAAAAAGGAGACTTAGTGCACCAAAAGGTCATGGAAAATAGCAAATATCCCAACCGATGGGACGCTTGGACCAAACTGGGAAGGAACCTTCGTTATCCATAAAGTAATCTTGCTAAGAACCTACCAACTATGCCGAACTGATTGCAATGTAATAGCAAGAACATGAAATGCCGGACATTTGAGACCATACTTTCCTACGATGGATGAATAAAGAGATTAAAACAAGTATATCTATAAGATTCAATAATCGGGTGGAGGAAAGGAACTATAAGGAAAGGCCTAAATCATTGCATAATAAGGGGTGAAAGAAAAGCCTTTGATATTGCCACAAGGGCCTGGTCAAAGCACCTCCTAGAGGGAGGTCAGAGTAAGCCTTTGGTTCCGCCTAAGATGGACTGGCCAAAGCACTACAATTCTTCGGTTCTGCCTACGTCGCTAGGCCAGGGTGCCTTCTAGAGAGAGGATGAAGTAAGCCTTTGGTCCCACCTAAGATGACCGAACCAGCTTTTGGTTCCGTTTATAAGGCTTGACCGAAGAGCCTCGTAAAGGGAGGATGGGTAAGACTTTGGTTCCTCTTAAATCTAATCAAACGCATCGACTAGCCTAAATCATTACCTACAGGGTAATAAAGGGCTCAAACCTAAATCATCACCCAAAGAGTGATAAGGGGCGAAAGGAATCATAGCCTCAATCATCATCTAAACAGTGATAAGGGGCGATAGGAATCAAAGCCTAAATCATCACCTAAAGAGTGATAAGGGGCAAAAAAATCAATCAAACATCTATGACTTTGTCCTAAGAAATGGATCAAAGAAACCTCCTAAAAGGAAGTGTAATGAAGCTTGACCAATCCGAAACTAAGCTAAGAATAAGGAAACCTTCACAGGAAGGAACAAGAATTATCAATTACTCAGAACTAAGGATCTCACCATCAAATATCGACAACTGAGAAGTTGTGAATCTCTTAGTCATAAATACTCTAGTAAATAACGAGAATCTCCATTATCTCATGAATTTCCAATCTCCTATTTAGTTGGGATGTATTATTTCCAGATGGATTTCCGGTATTCTGTTCAAATGAAATTATGGTAATATTGCCAGATGGATCTCTAGTCTTCTATTCAAAAGAAACTATTTTGCCGGATGGATTTCTAGTCTTTTATTCAAATGGAACTATGGTATTATTACTAGATGGATTCCTAATCTTCTTAACTAACGAATTTGTGATCATATTGCCAAATGGATTTCTGGCCTTCTTATTAAAAGGGAATTATGTATTTCTTGCCAGACGGATTTCTGGATTCCTAACATGGTGGGTTTCTAGTCTTCTTATTAATTAAATTTCTGCACTTCTTATCAAACGAATCTATGGGATTCTTACCAATGAATTTTCGATCTTTTTGCTAATTAAATTCACAGTCTTCTTATCGAGCAGATTTCTAGGATTATCAATCGGAACACAAAAGCCCCTTTTATATGACGTAGAAGATAAATTAATCCACGTCTTTATCAATTTGGAAGGGGTTTGTCTAAAATTCAGTTTAAAGTAAATATTGAAAGTCATTATCATTTGCTTTATTTTTTTCATAGGAACTAGAACGGACGGTAAATCTCATAGAAAATTGGAATAGTAAGAAGATACTCGGTTTTACAATGAAGTGTAAAAAAATTCTTTTATACAAGGAAGAGGGGCAAATGTTATCCACATATTTTCTAACTACTATGAAGACACGGAAACAATGAAGGATGGTGTTACTACACATACGTATATCGAGCAACTACATAAAGAATATCGAGCTTATAAATGAAAGTCGAGCTAATAAACCTATGATTACATATTTAGCTTTTAAGACAATAACATAGCAAGCATCTAACATGAGGATATCGAGCCATAAAGGATGTCAAATTCAAAGGCAGGAATAATGAGGAGATTTTATAGCTGTTACTACAAGAATTAATATCGAACTTCTAAAGATAATATGGGATGCCGAACACATAAAGCATAGGAAATATCAAGCTTCGACATTGTTACTATAAATAAAACCGTCGAACAACAAAGAAGAACACATCGAAATTCAAGTTGTCAAGTGTAAAGACGGAAAAGCAATCAAGCATTCAATAAGGGGTATCGAACTTCAAGCAACTTTAGGGAGATGTCAAACCTCTATAGTCAAAGGTGTCGAATGCTTAAGAAGAGTTGGCAAGCTCAGAAGTTATCGAACATGAGCATAGCAAGAAGGATTTCGAACCTTAACAATTGAAAAGATATCACATTAAGGTATCAAATCTCTAAAGATGTCAAACTACAAGTGTTATCGACCTTGAACGAAAGAAGAGGAGATATCGAGCTTCAATAACTATAGAAATTGTCGAGCATGTAAGGGGGAAGAGATACCGTTTCCCAAACAATTTCTAAAGATACCGAGCAGGTACCAAGATACTATAGTACAAATGATATCGAACCTGAAGACAATTAGAGGGAGTTGCTGAACCACTAAAACATAAAGTGATAATAGAATAAAGGATAAAGAGTGGTGCCACATCATTAAGAGATATCGAATACATAATCGAAAAAAAGGTATATCGCTGGTCTATGAAACAGGAATTAGATATTGAGCCTTTACAACAGTGACTATTGTAAAGCGTCCACAAGTGGCAAGTGGTCTCGAGCTTTAGAAGCAGCAAAGGTTCTCAACCTCCAAATGAAAAAAAGAATATTGAATGTCTATAGTTATGAAAGATGCCGCATGTCATTTGTACATAGAAGGATTTCAAATATCATCAATATAAAGAGGGATGTCGAATGTCACCAAAATGAAGAAAGATGTCAAAGGTCATCAGTACAAAGATGGATTCTGAATATCATCAGCATAAAGAGGGATGTCGAATGTCATCAACATGAAGAAGGATGCTGAATGTCATCAGTACAACAAAGGATGTCGAATATTAGCAATATAAAGAGCTATCGAATATCAACAATGTTACTACAATTATTGATTCTGAAGGCATGACGACAATAATAATGTCAAAGTCGAAGGATCTTGTAGACAACAGAAGTGTTGAATTAATGAAAAGTAGGTCATCAAAGCCAATGGCAATGGACTACAATGATGTCGCATGTCGCATACCATTGATGCTGCCTATCAGCAATAAAGTTCTATACTTCATTAAGGCTGTGATATCGGAAGACGGCATATCGTAAGCCCCCAATGTGATACAGGCATGATATATAATCTATGCCGCTTCTCATCAATGCCGCCTTTTATCAACTCCACTTCTCTTTGATGCCGCCTTTTGTCAATGCCGCTTCTCTTCGATGCCGCCTATTATCAATGCTGCTTCTCTTGATGTCACCCCTTATCAGTGTCGCACTTCATCGGTACAAAAGCCTACAATAATGTCGCATACCATTTACCCCGCACTTCACCAATGTGATAAAGAATATTGCATCCCATCAATATAAGTAAAGAAGATTGCCACATGCCAATAATATACAAGAGCACATCACATGTCACTAGTATAATAAAGGATGCCGAATGCCTTCGTTTCTAGGGATGATATCAAAACCTATCAAGCCGCATGCAATCAGGATGATGATGCCATGATCCTTCAATACACCAAAGGATGCTGTGAACCATCTAATCAAAGCAATATCCCAAGTACCATCAAGATGGACCTTGATGCCAAAGAACAAGCATGCCACATTAACATGTGGCATCCATGTCATACCTTTTATACCCTTGTTAATACAGACCTAGAAGCATGGAGAAGGGGGCGATTCATTCTTCCTCATTCTTACATTTTTAAAGTTTGTAATCCTTAATCAATTTGGGGATTTTAGTGCCAATTGTAATCTTTCGACCATTATTTCGAAATAAGGAATTATACTTTTACAATCACATTGCATATGAATAAAGAGACATGAATTATGACTTGTGATTCTTTTGATTTTAACATGGCCTTGATTTCTCCATATAAAATGCATACGACCAGCAAGTTGACATAAGATTCCCTGAATCATGACCTGTTTTTATATTCTAAAACACTTGTGATTTCAATCATAACTTGTTTTGAATTCCCAAATCACTCATGAATTCAAGACTAACATGGATTTAACATGGAGCATGTCCCTTCCTAGCAATCTCGCTTATGATACTCAACCAAGTCCTATTTTCCTCACATGTTTTAGGGTTGACGAAACTATTCGTTAACATTTTGGCACTAGAAGGAGGGCTCGAACCTCCGTCCCCGCTTAACCCATAAATGGAAATGCCCTTACCTACAAACATAGGGCTTAAAGGATTTATCCCTACCAAGCATATCCCATTAAGGAGCTATTCCAAATCCCATCCAACCTCATTTGGATAATGACTATCTCCGGACAAGGATCTTCCAAACCTCGAGTAGCTAGGCAAACCTACCAAATCACTAGTGATCCTTAATTTCATGAAGAGCAAGTACTAGGTATGCTAGAACTATAAATCTTGGAAGATAAGAGAAGGCAAGTAACTCCTTATGGTCTAGATAAATGAAGCTTAAACCTAATTCTCATAAGGCCTACACCAATCTTTGGTTTGGGAAAGAAAGATAACATCTTCATAGAAATGAGAAAGTGAATTCAACTCCAAGTAAGAGGAACAACCTTTGAAAGAGAAAGAACAAAAGACCTAGATCAATTCATGAAAAATTGGAGATTGTGCTTAATCGTTCCATAAATTGGATGAGACTCAAAGCTCCTTAATGAGAAAATTTTCTATGGCATTCTAAGAAATATTCTCTTACCATTTCTTATGAGGATATTTACCATCTAACAAAGAAAAGGTGTTTGAACCAAAAATGGCACAAATACACAATAGATTGAATAAAGATCAAAAAGAGAAGAAAATAAATGACAAACGAGTAAGAAATATAACATACTAGATTTATAGTGGTTTGACGTACTCCAGCTTACGTCCACTTCAACTTTGCTTTTATTATACTGTTGTTTTTCTAGTACAGTTCTTACGGATCGATATAACACAATGAGTGATTACAAGAGATTAGATAAAAGTTGTAGAGAAGCCAAAAGATCCTTAAAGTGAACCCTTGTCCTCCTATTTATAGTTGTAGGTTGCCTGAAAACTCGCCCCCATGATCTCCACCTCGTTCTCCACGCCTAAGACTAGTTCCCTTGAAAAATGGTGGACACCTCATCAATATTTACAGATCAGTACCGATCCATTGTCTTGGATTGGTACCGATCCATAAGATTAACTTATGGGTCGATCTAAACTCCTTGGATGGATGCGTCTTATTGTGAGCTTTATGATTCCAAAATTGTTTCCATAATTATTAACTTGTTTCTGAGCCCAAATGATGGATCTATAGGTGAATGGAGTTGTTGATTTTCGGAGTTCAAAGAAGGAGATCGATCACTTTTGCATGCGAAAAATCATAGGAGGCTAGAAATGGGTTGTTGGCAGCATAGTTTTGAAGTGTAGGAAGTTGGAGGCTAAATGGGTGAAATCCCATGGATCGGTACCGATCCATGAGTTGGATCGGTACCGGTCCAATACATGTTGGATTTTTGAGTCCTCGCATTTTGGAATGGACTTGTATTTTCTTTGTGACCTTTGTTGTACTTGAGTTTCTGGAAGCCGCGGCCATCTCTCTGGGCTTCCTGCCTTGTTAGCTTGCAAGTTTGACTCGTCAATGTTCGTCCGTATACCACCTGGTCAAAAGGTGGGATAACACTTGCCCTAAAGCACTCCTTTTGAATGGAAGGTGTGATTTGCTCAAGAACAAATGTTGAAGTCGATGGGATTCAGTAGTTGAATTTCCTGGTTATCAACTGATCAAGCTATTACGAATCATCATGTTCCTTTGGATTCTGTTATCAATCTTAGATCGTTCTAAACCTATCACAGCCTAAAACTATAGACTCTGCCTAAGTGTAGTCTATACATCATCATTATTCCAATTTCATTCAGAGTTATTACATCACATATCAAATTGTCTAGTGTTCAATCGGGACTTATCAATTCTATTCTAATTTTAAGGCGTTCAAATCCTTCTATTAAGTATGCATCCATTCTAGGGTTGGATCTCTCTAGATCATTTTCTATTCAAGTTAGTGTGCGATCTCTCCGAATCATTTATCATTTAGGTTAAGGGGATGATCTCACCTAATCGATAATCAAATCCATGGTTGTTCATGGTCGGTAGTTAAATCTTCGATCTCTCCAGATCGTTAATTGAGTTCGTGGCCGTTCAGGGCCAATAGTTAAATCTGTGGTCTCATTGGACGGTTAATCAAATCCATGGCCGTTTGGGGCTGATAATTAAATCCATGGTCTCTCCAGACCCTTGTTGAGCCCAATCCGTTCGCTCTTCGACGATAGGACTGAATGAATAGCAAGCCCACCCATTCACGCTTTGGTGAGGTGACTTACTTCATGCACTCCGGCCCCATCTCTCCAGATAGGACATAAAGCGATCCATGTCATTGGTCTCTTGGTATTCTTGCTAATCCCAATCCACTCACACTCCATCGACAGAACTCAGCAACAAGTAAGCCTAACAGCTCATGCTCCGGTAAGGTAACTTACTTCCTGCACTCCAGTCCAATCTCTTTGGGCGAGGCTTAAAGAAATCCATATCCATGGTCTCTTCGGACCCCTGCTCAGTCCAATCCACTCCCTCTCCGACGAGGGGACTCAGCGATAAACAAGCTCATCCACTCACACTCTGGTGGGGTGACTTACTTCCCGCACTATAGTCCTGTGTCTTCAAATGGGGCTTAAAGCGATCCATATCATACAAGTCCATCCGCTCGCTCTTCGACGAGGGGACTTACACCCTGAACTCCGATCCCATCTCTCCAAACGGGACTTTAAAGCGATCAATTTCAATCATCACGTTCAAGTGGATTTCAATAATCAAGGATTCATCTAATAGGATCAAATTCAAACATTAAAAACATAAAACCAGTATCAAGATAACCGCCTCACCGGCAGTTATAGCCTAGCATCCAGCTCAGAGCGTGCCTACGAACCGATCATGATTCCATGCACAAGTATGTGGCTCTACTATAATATTGCATCATTTATTGAAAGCAAAGATAGGTCATGAGAAATTAATCAGATTACCTGCTGTCACGATCAAGAGATGACTATCCTCAACCTTGATCTAAGGCTGTTTCCATTCACTGTGGTTGATGGCTGCTTCTATTCCACCACTGCAATCTGACTTCTCACATATTACTATAATTGGTTGTTTTTGACCTATTCCACCACCGCAATTTGACTTCTCACATATTGCTATAATTGGTTGCTTCTATTCCATCATCTGTGTTATGCCCGTCTAGCTCATGGAATAGGCAATATTTTCCAGACGTGCTCTCATGGTCTGTGGGCTCGCTTCTCGCCGGCTTCCGATAAAGGATCTGTCCTTTGGTATCCAAATAAATCCACTATGGGTTTTCATTTAAATCCGTGTAAGAAGAGAACTTCGGTTCCCTCGTTTGTCGCTTTGATCCTTCAAAGCCATCATCCATCCTTTTTTTCTTTTGCCTTTGCTGGATTCTTCTTCGGACGGTCCTCTGACAACCATAACATTAATTTCTTCCTAATCTGCCTCAATGTCCTCCTGACGCAGGTATTTCTTAGCCTCATAATAAAGTTCTACAAGATCCATCGAAGAATTCCTTTCCAAAGCAACCTTAAAATTTGTCTTGCTAGTCACTCCAGAAACTGCCACCATCAAAACCACTGATGGATCTAGCCTATCTGTCGCGGCAGCCACCACATTAAATCTCATCAAAAAACTCCTTAGGTACTCTCTGGCCCTCTGCTTCACATTGATGGTGTCATTACGTTCTTCGCTCGTGAGATATGAATCTGAAACTTTCTCATAAATTTATCCACTAACTCGGTCCACGTGCTTATGGAACCGTTTTCCAATTACTTAAACCATAATGCTGCTAAATCCATCAAATATAATGGAAGCACTGTCCCATTACCTCTTCAAATGCACCCAAAACCTCCATGTGCCGAATGTACCTCATAAAATGAACCATAGAATCCCTATTTCCATTAAACATTTCCAACGTGGGTAGCTTGAAATCAGGCGGGTTCCTAGCCTACCGAATGTTTGGAGTAAATGGACTCATGTTCACATCTTCCAGGTATCGGTTGGGCAATCCACCTCTCATTACTTGTCTGACTATCTCAACAAGTCTGTCATCCTCATTCGAAGGAATTCTCAAGTAAGCATTCTTAGCTTGACCCCTATTTCCATAAGGGAATTCAGGCACATACTCCTCCGTTCATGCTTCCATATTATGATTCACGTTTAAACACCCAGCTGCATTCCATGGATATGGACCATTTCCGCCTAAACCAATATGGGCCATGCCCCCTTGTTCTTGTGGATCGTTACCGATCCATACCTGTGGATAGGTACCGATCCGTGCAATATTCTCGAGGTTCTCTCTAGCTTGCTCCACTTTGTCTCCAGGTGCATGTGATCTAGCTTCAGGTCTTTGGTTTTGGTTTGTAGCGACTCCGGCTGTTCCTGCTTTTCCCATTCTCCTGAAGAAATTCTTCTTCGTCTCTTCTAGGCGAGTAATCATCCTTTCTTGCAATCCATTTATCATAGACCCATCTTATCCCAGGTTATATTGATGGATGGTGGTTAGCTTCTGAGGATGCCTCTTGGTTGTCCCTTGTTGATTTCCTCCAACAATGGTTTTCCTAGTTGATTGTCATGTCATTTTGAATCTTCCAAGTCTGAAATTAATGAATTCAAGTGTCTCTCAGTGAAAGCACCATGTTTGAATCAAAAATGGCACAAAAACCCAATAGATTGAGTAGAGAATAAAAATTAAAGAAAATAAATGAAAAACGAGTATGTAATAGAACACACAAGATTTATAGTGGTTTGACATACTCTGGTCTATGTCCACTAAAAGTTCCCTTTTATTATACTATTGCTTTTCAAGTACAGTTCTTACGGATCGACATAAATCCATGAGTGATTACAAGAGATTATAGAAAACTTGTACAGAAGCCAAAAGATCCTTAAAATGAGCTCTCACCCTACTATATATAGTTGTAGGTTTCCTGAAAACTCTATGATCACCACCTCATACTCCATGCCCAAGACTAGTTCCCCTACAAAAATGGTGGACACCTCATCAATCTTTACGGATCGATATTGATCCATAAGATTAACTTATGGGTCAGTTTAAACTCCTTGGATAGATGTTACTTGTTGTGAGCTTCTTGATTCCAAACTTATTTACATAATTATTAACTGTTTCTAAGCCCAAATGATGGAACTATAGGTGAATGGAATTGCCGATTTATGGAGTTCAAGGAGATCGATCACTGGTGCATGCGAACGATCATAGAAGGCCAAAAATAGGTTTTAGTCGGCAGGGTTTTGGAGTGTAGGAAGTTGGAGGGCGATTTGGGCGAAATCTCGTAGATCGGTTCTGATCCATGAGTTGGATCGATTCCGATCCAATACATGTTGGATTTCTAAGTCCTCATTTTTTGGAATAACCTTGTATTTGCTTGTGACCTTGGCAGTACTTGAGTTTTTGGACTCCGAGTCTATCTCTCTGGACTTCCTGCCTTGATAGCTCACAACTTTGACCTATCAACTTCATCCGTATACTGCCTGGTTAAAAGGCAGGGTAACAAAAGGCTAAACTATTAGCATTCTCAAAAGCAACAACCAATAAATGAACGAAATCTTCAAGGACAATATTATCATTATCACTGCTGAAATAACCATGATGCTAATCAATGTCGAAGCTTGGAAGGGATGGTCAACAATTTCCTAGGACAAGGAAAGCTTAAAAAATTTCTTAAGAGATGTTGAACAAGTAAACAATAAAGAAGGATTCTTGAACCGAAACAAGTATATCTATTGGATCAATCATAGAAAGGATTAAAAATTTCCTAAAATAAAGGAAAAGCCTAAATCATTACCTATAAGGTAATAATGGGAGGAAAAAGCCTTTGATCCCGCCAAGATGGCCTGGTCAAAGTACCTCCTAGAGCGAGGTTAGAGTAAGCCTTTGGTCCCGTCATAAATGCATTTGCAAGACTTCGGTCCCGCCTACGTGGCCTGGCCAGAGCACCTACTAGAGGGAGGATGGCGTAAGCCTTTGGTCTCGGCTAAGATGGCCTGGCCAAAGTACCGCACCAACCTTTAGTACCGAATATAAAGCGTGACTGTAGCGCCTCCTAGAGTGAGGTGGGGGTAAGTCTTTGGTTCTTCTTAAGATAGCTAAGCAAACACATCGGATGAAAGACCTAAATCATTACCTAAGATGGTAATAAGGGGTGCGATCCAAGTTGAGATCATCACCTAAAGATCGTAACAAAGAAATCAATCAAAGCCTAAATCACTGCCAGAATAGTAGTAAGAGGCAATATTCTAGAGGAAGGTCAAATACAAAAGCAAATCAAACTTAATCCTAAAAAAGAATTGAGGCAGTCTTCTAGAGGAATATCAATTGAAAATGAGACATTCATACTCCAAAGAAAAAGCAATCTTCGTGAAGAAGATCAAATCAAAAATGAGCTATTTTTGCTCCAAAGCAGAAATCAAGCAATCTTCTAGAGGGAGATCTATCAAATACGAGCTAGCATGATTCAAAGAAAGTGGGAATTCTCCGTTAACGCAAAAGAAAATATTTTTGCTAGATTGATTTTCTGGTCTTATATTATTGCCAGATGGATTTTCTGTTCTTCTATTTAGATTATTATTGCTAGATGGATTTTATGGTCTTCCATTCAGAGAATTACCAGATGGTTTTCTAGTCTTCTATTGAAAAATTATTATTGCCAGAATAGATTTCTGGTCTACTATTTAGGTTATCATTACCAGATAATTTTCTGGTCTTTGATTTAGATCATAATTACCACCGGATAATTTTTTGGGCTTCAATTCAAGTGCCATTATTTCTACATGATTTTCTTGTCTTTTATATAAATTATTACGCAAATGGTTTGAGTCACCTGATTCGAGTGCTATGAGCGGCACTACGAACTCAGACTCGGGTATGGTTTCTACTTTGTGTAGTACTTATTCTTTATATGCTCTAGGTAGTTTATCCACCAGTGAGTTATGATAGTTAGCTAGGGATACTGTTTTTTTTTTCAAATGATGAATTAGATACTGCTTACATTAGGAGTAGGGAAATAGAGAGGGTTAGATCATCTAGATTATGAGGATTATTAACTGGAATATTAGGGGTTTACATGATTTAAATAAATGTGAAAATTAGAGCATTTTTTAAAGATTATTTTATTAATATTTCCCTTTTACAGGAAACAAAAATAGATTGTCCTGGTATTCGCTTTTATAGAAGATTAGGTGGTTATCATTTTAGACATTAGGCATGCTTACCTTCTATTAGAGCTTATGGGGGTTTACTTATAGGGTGGCGTGATAATTTTTCTAAGCTTCTTCAAACTATTTCTAAGCAACACTCTTTACATATTATTCTCATTAACTTTAGAGATAATTGTTTATGAAATATATCTAATGTTTATGGACCAAACTAAAAAATTGGTCGTTGAGTTCTATGGAACGATTGTTTAGAATTTAGATAATTTGCTCCTGGATCTTGGATTATGGAGGGTGATTTCAATGTTATGCATTTTTAGGAGAACATTCACCCCTGGAAGGTGATTTCTCTTCTATGGAGGAATTTAATAAATTTATTATTAATTCTAATTTGATTGAATTACCTCTAACTAATAGAAAATTCACTTGGAGTAATAGGGAATCCCCTTCTATGGCTCTTTTAGATAGATTTTTTGTCAGCGATGAAACTGAAGATAATTTTCATATTTGTGGAGTCACTGGTTTGCGGTATACATATTCTGACCAATGCCATATCATTCTTATGTGTGATCATCATAAAATTGTTAATAAAACTTTTAGATTTGAAAAATGTGGTTATTAGAATCTAATTTCCCTAATCTAATTAGAAATAAGTGGATATCAATGAATTTTTAAAATATCATAAATACAGATAACTCTGCAAAAAATTTTATTTTAAAACTTAGAGGTCTTAGGAATTTTCTTAAAATTTGGAATAAGAATGTTTTTGGCAGTATTAAAATTAAAAAGGAAAATTTGCTTTCTGAAATGCTTAAAATTAATAAGGTAGAAGAAACTAGACAACTAAATCTTGGAGAGCGTAATTTTCTCGCTAATTTAAAAGAAGAGCTTAATTCAATTTTAGAGAAAGAAGAGGTTATATGGAAACAGAGATCTAGAATTCAATGGATTAACGAAGGTTATAATAATACAAATTTTTTCATAATATGTCTAATGGTAGAAAGCGTAGTAACACAATAAAGTCCATTTTTGTGAATAATGTTGAATTGGTTTATCAAAGGGATCTAAATAAGGCCTTTACTGATTACTATAGGGATATTTTTGGCAATGAGAATAAACATAGAATAAACGTTGGATGGAATGAACTATATCCTATTGAGTCTAGAATTAATCATACTGATTTTGATAATCCTTTTTTTGAAGAGGAGATTGGGAAGGTTATTAATGATATGCCTAGTCATAAAGCACCAGGTCCTGATGGTTTTCCTATTTTATTTTACAAATTTTTTTGGGATGTTTTAAAATTGGATTTAATGAGCTTGTTTAATGAATTTTATAATGGGAAACTACAATTGGGTAGATTTAATTTTGCAAACGTCATTCTTTTACATAAAAAAATCGGCGCTAATAACTTAAAAGATTTTCGACCTATTTCCTTAATTAATTATTCTGTTAAAATTATTTCAAAATTTTTAGCAAATAGACTTAGTACTATAATGAATGAGCTAATTGATTATTCTCAATCCACTTTCATTACGGGTAGAAATATCACGGATGGGGTGGCTGCTATTCAAGAGTACATTAATCACCGTTGTAAGAATAATATTACATGTGCGCTCCTAAAACTCGACTTTGCGAAAGCTTTTGACTCAGTAGATTGGGATTCTGTGATTGATATGTTACTGGCTAGTGGTTTTATTGGCAAATGGATTGGTTGGATTTTGACTTTGCTTAAAACTGGTAATTCTAGTAAAATGGCTAATGGGATTTTAGGGAATAAAATATAATCAAAACGTGGCTTAAGACAGGGGGATCCTTTATTTCCTCACTTGTTTAACTTAGCTGCAGATGTTTTCGCTGTGATAATTAAAAAAGCTGTTGGAAATGGTTATTTAGGATGTGTTGGTAGTGATATCTCTCGTAATGGTCTCTCATTTCTTCAATTTGCGGATGATACCTTATTATTTACTTCTCATTTGCCTAATTGATGTCCACGTAAATGTGCATATACATACATCCATATTTTATCTCTTTTTATTTAAATAAATATCATATTCGGGCATTTTAACATGTTTAAAACCAAAATTCAATTGTTTTCAAATCATCATATATTCATCTTCATTCAGGGGTAAAATTGTCATTTTTGTGCATGTGTCAATTTGAGAATTTTTACTGGGATAATTTTTGTTATTTTTATAGGAAATTTTGATGCATATAGAAGAGGAATTCATGAAGATATATGCAAGCACAAAGGAATGAAGAGGAAATAATTCAGGTTCAAGATCATGGAGGACCCCACCCACTTACCTAAATCTACAATTAGAAGCTAATGGACAACTAAGTGGAGGTTAAAGCTTCATGCACATTAAATGATGGTTTAATTAGTGACTAATGGTTAGTTGGTGGCCACACTTCCAAAAGGGCATTTTGGGAAGCTCCCTAAAAATAGAATTAGGGTTTTATGCATGTATAAATAGCCCTCTTATATACATGTAAATGTCTTCTACTCTTTCACTTTAGTTACGAAATTAAAAGAGCAAGTTGTAATGGCAATATTTCATGAAATAAAAATGGCTTCCAAGCCTCTTCCTCTTTTCTTTTCTACATGCTTTTCTTTGCTTTTATGTTAATGTTTATTTTTATGCTCTCTTTCTTTTAATATTCATAGCTTAGATTTACATTCATGCAAGTAGTGTAGCTTTAATTTTTATGCAAATAGTTAGTAGTTAATCTCTCTTTCTTCCTTTGCTTAGTTTTCATTTCTTTGCTTTTTAATGTTGAAATTTACAAGTGTTGATTTGATAACACAAATGAGTAGCTAAACCCCTTCAATTTAGGGGTAATGAATCTCTCTAACTTTATGTAATTTCAACATTTTTATGATTTATGATCTCATTTGGTTTGTGCTTCATGAAGTGAATTTTGATGAAAGTTTATACAAGTGGGTTTGATAGCTTATATTGCTTATGCAAATGAGCTATTCTTATTCAACATAAACACAATTTACATCATCATTTTCTAATTAATTTTTGATTTTGAAATCAAAGTAAAAATGAAATTTGATGATCTATATTACTAGTTACAATAGTAAATAAATCATACTTAAATAGCTTTTTCTTTGGCTTCATTTTCATGAGAATTTATAAGTGGTATAATTGTTGTATTATAGTTTGAAGGTTTGAGTTATGTTAATTAATTACATAAAAAAACCATACTTATGATAAATGCAACGATTATTTCACTTAATATCATAATTAGAGATCATAAATTATTTGTTGTTGATTTACAAAAATATGAGAGTGGATTTGCCTCTAAATTGTTCTCTAATACAATAGTTTTTAAATCACATTTCAATTCTAGCTTTAGTTTCTTTTTGTAGTTAACAATTTCCTCTCACTTTGGTCTAATTTGATTGATTTGAAAATTTTTAAATCTTAAAAATTCCCTACGGATCGACCCGTACTCGCCACGTAATAAATTTTGTACGCCGTGCGCTTGCGGTTAAAATTTTATTTCAAAATTTATCGGCATTTTTCTAATCAATAGAAAATTTTCAAATTTTGAAATGCAAATAAGTCAATTAGCCACGTCTGTAAGTGAACGCAAACGAGGCACATTCCCTAGTCATCCCCTTCCAAATTCCAGAAATCAAAACGCAAATTCAAATCAAGCCCATGTTGTTCAAGGGAGCAATGTCACCCTATTGAATGCTATCACAACTCTACGTTCCGGTAAAAAAATCGATAAATAAGTTGTTAATCCAAAAACCTCTCTCGATGCTTCAAACGAATCGGAACATAATGTGGAACCAAACTTTGAATCAAATGCCAATCAAAAATTTTCTTCTACTTGAGTATACCCGCCTACCGAGTACCGTCTTCCATTTCCACATCGTCTTCGACCAAAGAAACACTCGGACCAAATGGAAAAGATGTTGGAAATTTTTAAACAAGTCAAAGTTAACATTCCGCTTCTTGACATCGTTCAGCAAGTCCCAACGTACACGAAATTTCTTAAGGACTTGTGTACCCAAAAGCGACACACTCAAGTGCCCAAAAAAGTCTTCTTAGCCGCCAGTTTGAGTGAAGTCTTGTCCCAATCCATGCCCGTTAAATACAAAGATCCTGGATGCCCTACGATTTCGTGTACAATTGGAGACAAGACGATTAACAAATGTTTGATTGACTTAGGCACGAGTGTCAACTTGATTCCATACTCCGTGTACGAACAATTAGGCTTAGGTGAGCTCAAACCCACAAAAGTTATGCTTCAATTCGCTGATCGTTCCATTAAGAAGCCCGGGGAGAAATCGAAGACGTGCTCATTCGAGTAGGGAAATTCATATTCTCCGTTGATTTTATCGTTCTCGAAACAAAACCCGTGACGAATCCCGCGAGTCAAATTCCATTGATTTTAGGCCGATCATTATTAGCCACCTCAAATGCCTTAACCAATTATCGTAACGGATCGATGAAAATCTCTTTTGGAAACATGACTTTGGATCTTAATATTTTCAATCTTGAAAGCCAATCGAACGAACCTCGTGACCAAACGTTGGAAGTTAGTGTCATTCACGAAAACTTCGAAAACGAGACACTTGACCTTAATGACGAACGCGAAGCTGAATACGAAAAATTATTTCATGAAATTCCTAGCGAAATTGAATACACTCTTCCTTTTGAATCGCTTCCAGTTGAGTCCGAATCTCAACCTAATTCTTCGATCGAGAAACTCTCGAAGTTGGACCTTAAACCACTTCCCGATCACCTTAAGTATGCATACTTAGTTGAAAACGAAACTTGTCCTGTCATAATTTCTAACGATCTTTCTCTTGACCAAGAAGCTTCTCTTCTCTCTATTCTTTCAAAAAATAAGGAAGCGATTGGATGGTCGATTATCGATATTAAGGGAATTAGTCCCGCTCTTGTTCAACATCACATCAATTTAATCGACGATACCAAGCCTGTTCGTGACGCGCAATGAAGGCTTAATCCAAAAATGAAAGATGTGGTGCGTGATGAAATTCTTAAACTTCTCGACAACGGAATCATTTACCCAATCTCCGATAGTTCATGGTTAGCCCTATTCACGTTGTACCGAAAAAGCTTGGGCTAACCGTTGTCAAGAACGATTCGAACGAACTTATTCTAACTCATACTCAAACGGGTTGGTGTGTTTGCATTGACTATCGAAAACTAAATGCTGCGACACGAAAAGATCACTTCCCTCTTCCATTTATCGACCAAATGCTCGAACGTTTAGCCGACCACGAATTCTACTACTTCCTTGATGGTTATTCGGACTATAACCAAATTCCAATCGCTCCCGAAGATCAAGAGAAAACGAATTTCACGTGTCCATTCGGTACATTTTCTTATTGACGTATGCCATTTGGACTTTGTAACGCTCCTGCGACTTTCCAACGATGCATGGTTGGCATCTTTTCTGACATGATTGAACACTTTCTAGAAGTTTTTATGGACGATTTCTCAATCTTTGGCGACTCTTTTTCCCAATGTTTACATCATCTCAAGTTGGTTCTAAATCGATGCAAAGAGAAACATTTGACTTTGAATTAGGAAAAATGCCACTTTATGGTAAGAGAAGGCATAGTCCTTGGACATATCATCTCAAATAAAGGCATTGAGGTAGATAAAGCGGAAATCGATGTCATTGCAAATCTGCCCATTCCCAAATCTGTTAAGGACATTCGATCATTTCTAGGACACGCTGGCTTTTACCGACGCTTTGTGAAAGACTTTAGTAAAATCCCTCGTCCTTTGACGACCCTTATCGGAAAAGACATTCCATTCGATTTCAACTCTAAGTATATCTCCTCTTTTGAACCTTTCAAAAACAAACTCATTTCTGCTCCAACCATTTGCGCACCCAATTGGGATCTTCCTTTTGAAATAATGTGTGATGCTTCGAACTTTGCAGTTGGTGCTGTCTTAGGACAACGCATCAACAAGATCCTTCACGTTATCTACTATGCTAGCATGACTCTAAACGACGCTCAACTCAACTACACAACAACCGAAAAAGAGCTTCTAGTTGTTGTTTTTGCGCTCGAAATTTTCGACCTTACTTGATAGGTTCACACATTACTATGTACACGAACCACTCACCCCTTCGATATCTCTTCGCTAAAAAGGATGCTAAATCCTGTTTGATTCGTTGGATCCTTTTACTTCAAGAATTAGACCTTACAATTAAAGACCAAAAAGGATCTGATAACGTCATAGCCGATCACTTGTCTCATCTTCTTAACGCACCATCTTCTTTGCCAATCAATGAAAACTTCCCCGATAAACAACTTCTTTCTATTTCTATCGATCCATGGTATGCTGATATAGTGAACTACTTAGTCACTAAAGAAACTCCCTCATCTTGGTCCAAACAGGACAAATGCAAATTCATGTCCCAAGTAAAATACTTCTATTGGGACGATCCATACTTGTTCAAATATTGTCCCAACTAAATCATCCGACATTGCATTTTGGATAATGAGATCAGGAGTGTTCTTTCGTTTTGCCACGATCAAGCGTGCGGTGGACATTTCGGTCCTCGAAAAACTGCGGAAAAGGTGCTTCAGTGTGGTTTCTATTGGCCTTCTCTTTTCAAAGACTCATTCGAATTTTGCAAAACGTGCGATCGATGTCAAATGCTTGGATGAATTTCTCGACGAGATATGATACCTCTAAACCCCATTCTTACGATCGAAATCTTTGATGTTTGGGGTATCGAATTTATGGGACCTTTTCCCAATTCTTTTGGAAACTTGTATATCCTTCTCGCTGTCGATTATGTCTCAAAATGGGTTGAACCTGTTCCGTGCAAAACCAACGATCACAGAATTGTTGTGAAATTTCTCAAAGAAAACATCTTCTCGAGGTTCGGCACACCTCGCACAATAATCAGTGATAACGGGACCCATTTTTGCAATCGATCTGTTGAACTTTAATGAAAAAATACTCGATAACCCACAAGTTATCCACTACGTATCATCCTCAAACTTGTAGGCAAGTTGAAGTTTCAAATCGTCAAATAAAACAAATCTTGGAGAAAACTGTCAACAAAAATCGAAAAGATTGATCTCAGAAATTAACCGATGCACTTTGGGCTTACCGTACTGCTTTTAAAACTAACCTTGGGATGTCCCCATTTTGTTTAGTTTACGGTAAAGCTTGCCATTTACCCGTTGAAATCAAACACAAAGCGTTGTGGGAAATAAAGAACTTAAACTTTGATCTCGATAAAGCTGGCGAAAACTGAAAACTACAACTCAAAGAACTAGAAGAACGTAGGAACGACGCATATGAAAACGAGAAAATTTACAAAGAAAGAACAAAAGTTTTTCATGACAAGTCAATCCTAAGGAAAACGTTTTCGCCTAACCAAAAAGTTCTTTTATATGACTCAAGACTTCATTTATTCCCTAGGAAACTTAAATCGAGATGGACCGGACCATTTGTGGTACGAACTGTTTTTCCACATGGTGCCGTAGAAATAGAAAACCCCAAGGATGGATCGTTTTTCAAAGTCAACGGTCATCATTTGAAACCTTTCTTGGAATTGCCAAATTACCAAGAGGAGGAGCTTATGATTCTTCATGAGCAAAGCTACGTCTAGTAAGAATGTTAACCCTCTTTTGTAAATATGTACATATTTTTCCCCGTTACACCCATTATATCAGACATTGATTGTGAGGACACAGTCAAAATTAAGTGTGGGGGGAGTCTCGTTTTCATTTTCATTTTTTTAGTTTCATTACATTTTTGAATTTTCATTTTCTTTTAACTTAAAAAAATATCTCAAAATTTCTATATCTCAAAAACCTTTTCTTTTTAGCATTTTGATTTATTTTTGAAGAAACACTATGGGATAAGTATAAGTTTTGGTTAATAAATTGAAATTTTTGAAAATTTATTTGTCTTAACAAAAATAAACATGAAGTTTGATTACAAATAACAATGGTTTAACTAGTATATAGGATGGTTCATATGTGTTAATTATGAAGTATGTTCTAATTGAAAATCTTTGTTTAAAAAAGTGGTAAATTTAAAGTAAAGGATATAACATTTTTATCTTCTAAGTTAAATGGTACTAAGATGATTTTGCAAAACTCTCTCTTTCTAAAAAAACATTTGTATATAAGTATATATATTTTTAACACCTAGAGTCATGTGTTCACACTCGTGTGTTCACTCGGCATGCTCTATACTCTTCTCACGTAACTCCGAAAGGCAGTGCATGATCGGTATATCTGGCCTCAGTTTATCTGAGTTAGGTGTATGTATATAAAAATTCTTTTTAATAACGCCTACAGTCAATAAGTGTTCACACTTGTGTGTTCAATCGCCATGATCTGTATTCCCCTCACATCAGTCCGCATGGCAGTGCACACGTAATAGGCATATGTAAATATTGTTAATATCAATGAAATTTTCAAGTAAGAGAGAGTAAGCAATTGAAATCCAAGCACCATTTTAACTTGTTTGATTTAACTTCTTATTGAAAAGAAATGAGAATACCACTTTGACAAACTTTGATAATCCACTAAGGATTTATTTCATAGTTACACTTTGTTATCAACCGAAACAACGAGCTAAACTATTGTCTATTTGCTATGATAACTTGAATTTTGTTGGAAATTTTGATGAGTAAATGACTTAAATTTTCAAGATAATGACCAAAACTTATATTTAACTTATTTGTGTCGATTTAAAAGTAAATCCTTCATTTGTAAATATTTTCAAAAACTCGCATTCATCTTAGTGTAAATAAATCTTGCATTTTGTAAATATTTTCACTTTGCATTCGGATTTTGTGGGTAGTATCCGCTGAAAACACTCAGGAGACAACACTTGTCCTATTGGGGACACCTAGAGGTTTAACGGCTTGTTGCACATGCTTAATGCAATCGTGCTCCTACGAAAATGGATTTATCTTAGTTTTCCTTTATTCGAGGATGAATAAAAAGATAAGTGTGGGGGTATTTGATGTGCATGTAAATGTGCATATATATATACATCCATATTTTATCTCTTTTTATTAAAATAAATATCATATTTGGGCATTTTAACACGTTTAAAACAAAAATTCAATTGTTTTCAAATCATCATATATTCCTCTTCATTCAGGGGCAAAATGGTCATTTTTGTTCATGTGTCAATTTGAGAATTTTTACTTGGACAATTTTTATTATTTTTATAGGAAATTTTGATGCATATGGAAGAGGCATTCATGAAGATATATGCATGCACAAAGGAATGCAAAGGAATGAAGAGGAAATAATTCAAGTTCAAGATCATGGAGGACTCCACCCACTTACCTAAATCTACAATTAGAAGCTAATGGACAACTAAGTGGATGTTAAAGCTTCATGCACATTAAATGATGGACTAATTAGTGGCTAATGGTTACTTGGTGGCCACACTTCCTAAAGGGAATTTTGGGAAGATCTCTAAAAATAGAATTAGGATTTTATGCATGTATAAATAGCCCTCTTATGTACATGTAAATATCTCCTACTCTTTCACATTAGTTAGGAAATTAAAAGAGCAAGTTGTAATGGCAATATTTCATGAAATTAAAATGGCTTCCAAGCCTCTTCCTCTTTTCTTTTCTACATGCTTTTCTTTGCTTTTATGTTAATGTTTATTTTTATGCTCTCTTTCTTTTAATATTTATAGCTTAGATTTACATTCATGCAAGTAGTGTAGCTTTAATTTTTATGCAAATAGTTAGTAGTTAATCTCTCTTTCTTCCTTTGCTTAGTTTTCATTTCTTTGCTTTTTAATGTTGAAATTTACAAGTGTTGATTTGATAACACAAACGAGTAACTAAACCCCTTCAATTTAGGGGTAATGAAGCTCACTAACTTTATGTAATTTCAACATTTTTATGATTTATGATCGCATTTGGTTTGTGCTTCATGAAGTGAATTTTTATGAAAGTTTATACAAGTGGGTTTGATAGCTTATATTACTTATGGAAATGAGCTATTCTTATTCAACATAAACACAATTTATATCATCATTTGCTAATTAATTTTTGATTTTGAAATGAAAGTCAAAATGAAATTTGATGATCTATATTACTAGTTACAATAGTAAATAGATCATACTTAAAATAGCTTTTGCTTTGGCTTCATTTTCATGAGAATTTATAAGTGGTGTAATTGCAATATTATAGTTTGATGGTTTTAGTTATGTTAATTAATTACATAAACAAACAATACTTATGATAAATGCAATGATTTTTTCACTTAATATCATAATTAGAGATCATAAATTATTTGTTGTTGATTTACAAAAATATGAGAGTGGATTGGTCTATAAATTGTTCTCTAATCTAATAGTTTTTAAATCACATTCCAATTCTAGCTTTAGCTTCTTTTTTGTAGTTAACAATTTCCTCTCACTTTGATCTAATTTGATTGAATTGAAAATTTTAAAATCTTAGAAATTCCCTATGGATCGACCCGTACTCGCCACGTACCAACTTTTGTACGCCATGCGCTTGGGGTTAAAATTTTATTTCAAAATTTATCGGTATTTTTCTAATCAATAGAAAATTTGCCGTTATTCACTAATCATGTCGTTACCCTTAAATTTATTTCAGACTACTTTGAACTTCTTTCTGGACTAAAAATTAATTTTGATAAATTTCGGTTTTAGTATTAAATGATGTTGATAAGTTTGAAGGTTTAGTTGTTAATACGCTTAATCGTAAATCCATGAATTTCCCTATTGATTATCTTTGTTTTTTGATTAGACCAACTAAGCTTAAGCTTGATGACTGGCAAATTATAATTGATAAAATTAAAAATAGAATTTCTAATTAGAATGGGAGGTTTTTATTGAGAGCGGGTAGATTAGTTCTTATTAATTCTGTATTATCCGCACTTCTGATTTATTGGATGTCTATGCATCTTTTCCTAGATTGGGTAATCAAAAAAATTGATAAAATAAGAAGGGATTTTTTATGGAGTGGTGATAATCCTAACAATAGTCTAAAATACTTAGTTAATAGGCAAACAATTTGTAAATCAAAAAAGGAGGGAGGACTAGGTGTTATTAATTTACGTAAAATGAATTTGTCTTTATTAAGGAAGTGGTTATGGAAATTTAAGGATATAAATGATAATTCAATTTGGAAAGAAATTATATATAAATATTATTATAATGGTAGCAATAATTTATACCAAAGTATGCCTTCAATTAACAATAAACTATCTAATTTTTGAAAATCAATTTTAAAATGTGACGAGATTTATAACCTTGGTACTAATACGATTGTTCATTCATGAAATAATATAACTTTCTGGCATGATCGTTGGTTATCTGTTATTCCTCTTAAGGTTGAATTTAATGAGCTTTTTGATATTTGTAACTTTAAAAATGCTTTAATTAAAGATGTTTTTTCTTCGGATAATGATCCCCATTGGAACTTTAGTTTTAATAGAATCTTAGAAGGTACAACTCTTAGACAATTTTCTTAATTATGTGCAAGATTGAATTTACATAAATTGACAATGAAAATGATATTATTATCTGGGAATGGGATAAAAGCAAGAAATTCTCTTCAAATTCTTTATATAAATTTCTTAATTTTTCGTGCGTTACTAATAACACTTTTAATCATATTTGGAAAACTAATGCGCCACCAAAAGCTAAGATTCATATGTGGTTAATCATGTATGGAAAGCTAAACACTACAGAAATTTTAAAAAGAAAGAACTTGAAAATTGATAATAAATGTTCTTTTTGTAAATTGTATTTCGATGATATTAATCATATGTATTACGCTTGTATGGATACTTGCTACATACTTAATAATAATCTTAAAATATTTAAATTTATTCTTACAACTAAAATTACTGATTGTTATTTTTACTAGAATAACTTAAGATTTAAATTTAAAAATAGAAATAGATTTTTACTAGATACTTATTTCATCATAGTATGTTGGTATGTTTGGTTTGAGAGAAACTAGAGACTTTTTAATAATAACAATAGTTATATTAATAGATTGGTTTTTACAATAGCATCATTTTGTTTCAATTAGATCTCAAATCCAAATTAAAGATTGGATACAAATAATCATTTTAAATAATATCTTAATAAGGTTAGAAATAACATTGAGTTATTTAAACATAAAAACAATATTTTTAACTTCAATAATTTCAGCATTAACATTTATTCGAATTCGAATGAAGTTTCTGATTATCAGCATAATGATAATATTTTTTAGATCTTTATTTTTTTAGTATTTAAATACATAATTTGTTAATTTTTATGCCTTTTTGATTTCATGATCTCTATTTGATTACTTTAGAATAAGTTAAGGTGTTGCATTTCATGTTTTGAACCTTTTTTAGTCTATCTCTTATTATAGTTATTTGCTGTCTTATCATTTTAACTTTTGTTTTATTACTTTTATTTCTTTAATACATATACATGTATATAAATTTTATTTTATATACATATATGTGTATTATTCTTATATATTTGTTTAGTTCCATCTTTAGGCACATGTTTAGGCTAAGAATGGTGCTAGAATGCTTTTTGCTGGGTTTTAGGATGTTGTCGCCAGGATTGCAGGATTACAGGTCGCAGGATAGCTGTTTAAAGAGATTTTATATTTTAGATCTGGATAATCTCCATTAGCAGTGGTGCATTCATTCTCTGGTGGAGCTGCTTATTGATCTCATTTGTGCACTTGTTTGCACCTTGGATTATTCTCGGTACCTCTAACACTTCATTATCAGGCAGTGGCCTTGCCAGAGTTCGCTATTGAGGTGTAATGGGCGGTGGCCTTGCCGGAGCTCATTCAAGAAGTTACCTAAGTCTATTTTCTCAGATTTTTCCGTATCATGATTTTTCACCTGCCAGGCATGTTGGCAGCTCCTTTGTTTTCGGTGTTATATATATATACATGTGTGCTCTTCTCTTCTTTAAAGGATCACACATTTCTCTTAAAAATTACGCCAGATGGTTCTATGGTCTTCCATCCATGATTCAATCAAAATTATTATTTATTATGGTAATCAAACCAAGCTCAATACCTATTATGATTAAAAATTCAACTTCCTAATTAAAAATAATGGGAATCTCCATTATTAAGAAAATTATTGGATATTTATTAATGAAGAAGCAAACTCTTATATCAAGATCAAAGTTTATGATCTCCATACGAATTGAAATTCTAAATGCTCAACCATCAAGGCTTTTGTTTCACTTAACAAGTAGATTATTGGCCTATATGTTAAACGCTCAAAATGCAGAACGGTAGATTATGCTCGACACAACAATTACAAAGCATGAGGTTAAAACTTAAAAGCTAATTACAAGTCTCAGGCAAAGGGAAAGAATAGAATTCAAAATATCAAACATTCAGGTATGAGTTTATTTACAATTTAATACATTATTTTCAGGAATGACGGGAACAAAAGATTGGATAACAAGTAAGTTCAATTAAAAAGTTTACAAATGGTTCTGTATTAAGAGTTAAAATCTTGCATCAGTTGCCTTAAATCTTCAGTAATTGAAGATGAATCTGTTATATAACGAATTATTACATTCAAAATTAGTTTAAGCTCCATCTCTTTCTTTCGAATAGTATTCGCATCATCGATCGAATTGATTTGAATTTTTCGTGCATGATCGAACTCCTTGTTGCCTTATTTGAGAAGCTGAATCTTGCTCCTTAATTTCTCAACTTTTCGCTCCAAAGTTTGTTTTTCATGCTCGAGTCTCTCAACTTTGTCCTCGTAAGTATTAAGATGACTAGAAACCTTATTACTCCACTGCTTGTTCAAAAATTGAATGCATTCAAATCTAACTCTTTGGCACCATCTGATAATTTCGCCAACATCCAAGGCCGAAAGAGGGTTCAACAAAGCATAAAACTTTTCTTGACCAATCAAAGGGGTATGAGTAGGAAGGCTGGATTCGCCTCCACTTGTGATAAGTTCTAAAGATTGGCAATACGCTAGACTTTTCGATAACTCCACCTTGAGAACCATTTTCTTTTGGTGTAATCGTGTAATTTCCATGTCAGCTTTGACGCTTTGGACAGAAGGTCCAAATTGGCAAATTGTGTCTATCTTCCCTTTTAGCTCCTAAATTCTTCCATCCTTCTCTTTAGTTTGCTTCTCTAAATCAGAAGTCATCTCTTTAAAACTACTAAATGTAGATCTTAATTTGTAATATTTTTCATGCCATTCTTGTGCATCCGGATTATCCAGAAATCGTAAAAATAGAGTGCCTTGAAAAGAGACTTTCTTCTCGTGTTCTGCCCTAAGCCTATCTTTAATAGAATCAAGTCGAGCAAAGATATCTAAGCCGATAGATGTGAGTGTTAACTATTTCTCCAAGCAAAAGAAATCAATACACATAAAGTATTTTCTTTATTAAATGACAAAGGTTTACAACTTAAGCAAATTGAAAATGACATCAAATGGTATATACAATTAACTCTTAAAGTTTTGAAACATCAATTTTTATCTTTTTAAATGACCCAATAGATAAGGTAAAGGTGGAATCAAAAGAATCCTTTCGGGGTATTAACTGGAGGGAATTGATGATAGTCCCGTTTCCCGGCTGCAGGGCTGGTGTGACCACAAAACAAATTAGCCTGATAAGTTCGAATTTCACTAAGTAGTTTATACTTCTCATCAACCATGAAATCAAAACGAAAGTAAGGGAACCGTGTATAAACTTCCTATAGACCTCTAAGAAAGCAATATTTTTCTAATTGAGATGTTCTGAGAGTTAAGGACTTCTCTTTAAAATCCCTCTTTAACTTGATAAATTTACTCAAAAGTTCCATGGGAACAAAATTACTCGAGGATTCGTTAATCTATATAACATATGAAAAATAAAATAAGAACAAAAGGGAAAAGGTGATTAAGATTATAAGCTACTAGAATTACACATTATAGTCATACAATCATTTAGGTTCGTACAATATTGATCTCTTATAAAATTCAGAAACAATCCTTACTATACTTAATATTTTCGGAAGGAAGAGTATTAGGAGAAAGGGGAATGATAGAAACCTTATGAAGGTTCCAACAAGCCCCAGGATGTGGATCGCTTTTATGATCATCTAAGTATCTTTTATGGAGACGTCTAATCAAGCCCCCACTATTTTCCCCTAAGAAAGAAAAGTCGATGAGGATATTCCAAGAATAAATTTTATAGAGGAACTGTACTAGGGCCTCCTTATCGTCATTAAGCATCCAGAACAGAGTCACTAACTCTGCATTCTCTCTCATAATTCTGTCCCAGTGAAGACGAGCTTTTTTCAAACGAGGGATAGCTAGCTTTTCCTTAAATAACTTTAATCGCATCGCACTAGTAGTGAGGCAATTGTATTTGTTAGAAAGTTTGGTAAGATCGTTAACAAATCTATCAACTTTTCTGTGCGATAGACACACCTCCCTTTTAATCTTTTCATATAAAATCTCGTAATAATGCTTGGCCTTTCTCCTTAACTAAGTTAATAAGTTTATTAACAAAAGACCACTTGGCAACTTTAAACATTTAAATATGAATTCCATACCTAAGAGATCGAAACTTGGGAAGTTGATACTTGAGTTTTTCCTTTAGGCTGATGAATAGGAGGAGCACTGTCTTTGAAGGAGTATCCTTACTTATATCACCTTATGAATACGGGAGATCAGTGCAGCCCGCATTATGGGCAGATGAATCTAAGTTGAGATCACATGATCCGTCTTCCCCATCTTTTGGTCCTGAAGGACCCTTGTCATTGCCATCACCTCTGTAATCATCATCATCATCATGGCCATTATTACTTTCATGGTCATCATCATCATCGCCTTCTTCATCAGATTATGTCTCTTTATCAAGTGGGTAAAAATCAAAAGTTAATAACTTTTTAGCATCAACCTTCTTTCATTAGGAAACTCTTCTTAGATTGACCCCTTAGCTCTCTTCAATATAAGGCTAAACTATCTTTTGAATCTTTCATTCAAATCGAGGAAGGAAGAGAAGTCTAAATATGGACACTTTTGGATATTATTGCCATATGCCACGAACAAAGTGTTTTCGTAGCACTTCTTAGTAATCTTGGTAAGAAAGTTATTGAGAAAAAAGTGGATATTCTCCATTGGTATCCCTAATAAATTTGTTCGAATAAGTCAAGATATCGCTCTTCCTTTTCAACCTATCCTTTAAAGATTTGTTCTTGCCAGCTAGCCCAGCCTTCCCTTTGATGGCCTTATCAGGATCCACCTTTAATGCTTTCACTTCTTCCTCCAATAACTGTTTAACTTTCTTTTCCTTGTCATAAAAGAAGCGAGTTTATATTTTTTAGAAACAACCTCATCATGTTGTAGTGATAATAATTACGCTGTTGTTAAGTGAAGAGATTTGTTCCTTAAGCTTAGGCACTTCATTAGAGTGACCTTGAGAAGCCTCTTGTAGGAAGAACATATGCTTAGCCGCCTGAAATGAATAACAACACTAAAGTTAGAACAAGAACTAAAGAGCTAAAAGCTTAGATTAACTAAATGAAAGGAAATACATACATATAGGACCTATTTAATGATTACGAAAAGATGATCCCTAGAATAAGTCAAAGGTTGTGGTGGCCTGAGAGAAGCCAAAGAAGGAGATTGGGTAGCCAATAAAAGAAGTTCATCAAAACTCGGTACGGGAGTCTTGGCCTATGCCACCGAAGGAAGGAGATCATTCGAAAAAGGAGATAGACCAAGATTAGCATATAAGCGACTAAGTAGTCGGACACGTAGGAAGAGAAATGGTGAGGAGGGGATCTTGAGAGTGAGCCACCTTAGTTGATTCTTGAACTTTTGACATAGTTCAGATTTGCAAGTTCAAGGAATGAATCAATATTCACATATTCCTGCTCATCCACAACAACAGGAGTATAGTCACCCATGAGCTTAGGTCTTTTACTCGGGCGAGGAGGTAAAGAACTAGTAATAGTGCCAGCGCTCGCCTTTCTTTTAAGCGCTTCAACCGCCTTAGCTACGGAATCTTTAATATGAGTAGATTTACTTGATCCAGTTAAGGTGGGGGCATCTTCCTCGATCTCCTTTTTCTTAGAAGTTATAACTAGTGCAAAGGATCTTAAGTCAAAGAAAGAAGCTTGTGAGATAATAACATAAGAGATTCTGTACAAGTAGAAATGAAAACTTACTAGAAGATTTGAGTTGAACTTGAGAAGAAGCAGACAAAATATTCCGATTACTGATAACCAACAATCATTTCCCTTGGGCATTCCCCTTCATCATCTTAGGCTCTCCAAGTATTCGTGGTTATCCAAAATCAGGGAGTATTTATGGAGATTCACTTTTTTCAAAAGGGTAAGCCTGTCGCCCATGCTCTTTGAAGCTTGAGTCAAAGGCTGGATAGTGTCGTTAATAGAAGGGCTTGGCTGTTTAGAAGCAGGACCTGAATGAATACATTCATTATAAGAGAATGACAAATATCATAAATTATAGAGAATGGAAACTTACCGAAAACAAAGAAAGTCGCCATAATCTTAGGGGAATAGTATCTAACATAGAAGAATTGGTTCTCCTATTCCTTCGTTTTGTTAATAGTATTGGTGATTAAGCTCATAGGGAATGGTCAAATGCCATACATCAGGTTATCCAGTCGCTCACTTAATCTCATAGGACTATCTAAAATATGGAGAGTAACAGCACTTAAAGAGCGAAGTTTGGCTTCCAGAGCGAGAACTTCCAAGCATCTCAAATAGGTGTATGAGTTGGGAGTTTATTGAATCAGAGAAATATTTAGGTGCTCCAAGAAGCGCAAAAGAAAATCGAAAAAAGGTAGGTATCCTTCTGGAGAGTTGTCAATTCTACTAGAAGGACCGATAGGAATTGCTTCTATGTTTATAATCCCGAACTGCTTGAGAATATTGTCCACTTCTTCTTGATTGGTAATGTATGATTGGTTGAGATGATAATCCCCTTTCTTGATGGAAAAGGAAGGTTTAGAACTCTTACTGGCTTTCTTGCTTGTTTTCTTGCCTTTCATTTGCCATTTAGGTGATATTATACAAAATCAAGGAAGTATTAAATATTTTTTGAAATTTAAAATGCTTAGGATATAAAATTGACAATTAGATGTAGGGCTATCAATTTCCAGCACGACCCGAAACATGACTCGAAGATTACATGCAAATTAGCAGGTTAACCCGACCTGGTTAAGTTGGGGGGTCATTTTCGGGTCAATCCAAATTTGACCCGTTTATAAACGGGTGGGTTTCGGGTTGACCCGTGAACCCGAATTTGACCCGTTTATAACCCGCTTATACTTATATGGGTTGACCCGACCCAATTAAGATCCGTGAACCCAAATTTGACCCGTTTATACTTATATGGGTTGACCGGACATGATTATGACCCATGAACTCGAATTTGACCCGTTTATAACCCGTTTATGACCCGTTTATAAACCATGTATACCTTATATGGGTTGACGTGACCCGTTTATGACCCGACCCAGTTATAATCGGGTTACACGGGTCGGGTCGGGTCAACCCGTTTATAATCGGTTCGGGTTGAGCTATTTCTGACCCATTTAATAAACCGGTTGACCCTACCCATTTAAAATCAACCTGAACCCGACTTGACCCGACCCGAACCCGACCTAAACCCGACCCAAACCCGACCCGACCCAACCCATTGACAGCCCTAATTATATGCTAGAACAAAAGGATAGCAAGTTAAGCAGAAATTAGCCAAGCACTAATAGAGAAGTGTTGAAGTACAATTTAACTATTATACTTAAAACAAGTTTTTGACCATTAAACAATCCAAGCCGAATTTATGAAGTGCCTTTTTTGGTCAGTCAAAAATATGTACACAACTTTTAGATCCATGGTGGAAAGGTAAATTTATAGTTGTACAAAAGAAGTTTGATTGGATATCAACTCAGTAAACCGCCATCACAATAATGATGTCATAATAATGACCCAATGTCGGAATAACAAGTAACTGAAAACAAGGAATTATACCCAAATGGTCTAAAAATATTTTTATAAAATTATCAAGTAAATAAGTCATGAATTTGCCATACGATAAGTACGATACAAATTATTGATGTCGCATAAATTTTAAACCATAACATTGTAAATAGTTGTCAGAAAAGAATAATGACACATAATGTAAGGTTATCGGCTTCATATGATAACCCATTAAATTGATGTCGCATTCAAGAATGAATGCCATACTATTGTTTAGTTACTAACATTATAAGGATCCCACATTATAAAATTTTCTAAGTTTCGAATTAGTTGTCGAAACATAATAAAAAGGGGAAACTATTTGATGTCGAACATCAGTTTGATAACATAAAGCAACAATTTCAGAATCAAACAAGTTAATATCAGATTTTAGGTTTAATAAAGCTATTCACTTCGTGAATAAACTAGAAGCCCCTAGGATTGATGTCACCTGACTCCAATTAAACCAGTAAATCCTTCACCAATATAGTAATTCAAAATAAATTCTATTCGTATCATTATTTCAATTAGTAATATGGAAATTAGCGTCTAAACCCAAATGTCGATTCGAATTGGGGAATCCCTAAATAAAACCCTATTAATGATTCCGATATAAAATTTCTTAATTTAGGTTATCGATGTAGATAAAAACAAAGATCGTACGTTGATATTATCTCGAATGCCTAAGTTTTTGAAAGTTTTGAATGATTTTGAGAATTTTAAAATTTTTCTTTTGCTTGAGTTCTGAACCGTAGGTAAAAAAGGAAATGAAAAAGAAGCTTTGTTATTTATAGGGCAGAAGAAGGCAAACAATCACTGTTGGATTATATTTAAATGAGCTGTTGGATTTGAAGGAGAAGACCAATGGGCAGCAAGAGCCATTATGAAGACATTGACTTGAAAAGTCAATACTTCCTTTATACTAGAGGGCCAATGTTACTACCATTATTGATTCCGAAGGCATGAAGGCATTACGACAACAAGAACTTTGAAGTCGAAGGATCTCATAGACAAAGGAAGTGTTAAATTAAAGAAATAGGTTATCAAAGTTAATGGCAAAGGCCTGCAATGATATCACATACCAGTGATGTCTCCTATCATCAATAAAGCACTATACATCATCAAGTCCTTGATATTGAAAGACAGCATATCGTAAGCTATCAATGTGATAGAGGCATGATATATCATCAATGTTGCTTCTCATCGATGCCGCCTCTTATCAATGCCACTTCTCATAGATGTTACCTCTTATCAATGCCGCTTTTCTTCGATGCCGCCTCTTATCAATACCGCCTCTTTTCGATGACGCCTCTTATCAATGTCGCACTTCATCAGTATGAAAGCCTACAATGATATCATATACCATCTACTCCACACTTAACCAATGCGATAAAGAATGTTGCATCCCGTCAAAATAAGAAAAGAAAATTGCCACATGCCAATAATATACAAGAGCGTATTGCATGTCACCAATACGATAAAGGAAGCCGAATGCCTTTGTTTCTAGGGATGATGTCAAAACCTATAAAGCCGCATGCAATCAGGATGATGATGTCATGATCCTTCAATACACCGAAGGATGTCGTGAATCATCAAATCAAAGCAATATCCTAAGTGCCATCAAGATGGTCCATGATGCCGAAGATCAAGCATGCTACATTAACACATGGCATCCATGCCGTGCCTTTTCTACCCCTATAAATATGGACCTAGGGGCATGGAGGAGGGGACGATTTATTCTTTCCTCATTCTTACATTTTTAAAATTTGTAACCCTAACTCAATTTGGGGATTTTAGTGCCAATTGTAATCTTGCGATCCTTATTGCAAATATGGGCTTGTACTTTTACAATAGTATTGCATATGAATAAAGAGACATGAATTATGACTTGTGATTCTTATGATTTTAACACGACATTGATTTTTCCATTGAATGTGCATACGACCAACAAGTTGACTTAAGATTCCTTGAATCATGACTTGTTTTTGAATTCTCAAGCACTTGAGATTTCAATCATAACTTGTTTTCCCAAAACACTCATGACTTCTAGACTAACATGGACTCAACATAGAGCATGTTCCTTCCTAGCGAACTAGCCTAGGCTTATAAAAGTCTCTACTCAACCAAATCTCACTTTCCTCACACTTTTTGTCGTTAACAAAGAAATTTGTTAACAAGCAATTCACGTTCGAAGGACACGTGGCAGCCATACCACATGTTGCCATCCCTATAAATACGGACCCTGTGGCTACATGTGAGCGGTGAATCATTTTCGTTCCCAACTTCTTAAAATACAAAGTTGTAAACCCTAATTGATTTGGGGATTTCTTGATACAATTGCAACTTTTTGTATATAAGTACTTGGATAATTAACTTTGCATAGCATTACGCCTTCGACATATGTATCTTTGACTATTATTAGAATGGATGTGCATATAACTTATCTTTAGACTTGGACTTGGATTTGGACTCGCGCATTGACTTTTGAACAAGGCCATTTAAGCCCTTGCCTAAATTAAAGATCACTTTGCATAATGAATATTATGCCCACTGACATATGAACAAAGGATTATACTATATGTAAATTACCTATTTGGTCCATTAAACAAATTATGGACTATTGCACAATTGTATAACTTGCCTATTTTACCCTTGGACATATGACAAGAACTTCAAATAACCTCATGAGTACATTCAAGATCATGAGTGTTATTAGGACCATTCCAAATAATATTACATTGAACAATTTTGGTCTAACGTAGGATTTTTGAATTTAGCTTATTCATTAAATCTAAAAGAAAATGTTAACAAATTTAAATTTTAAAAGCTTCTTTCCTTTTTCCTCAAATTGATTTTTCCTTTTAAAGTCCTTTTTTACTTTTACCACTTAAAATTAGGATTTTTAATCCAAACTATTTATAAAGTTTTCCATACTAAAACTCGTTTGTTACACCAAACCATTTCATTTTAAAAAATGCAATTTACAGTATTTTTAAAACATCTTTTATAATTTTAGACAATAAAAACTTGAGTACATAAGGACAACTCTCACTCCATATTTTTTTTATCACTCTTGCTATCTCCATTTTCAACCCTAATGGAGGCTCTACCAGCATATTCAGGGGACTTCTAAAAGATATAGGCCATTATTGCACCTATTATGAGAACTATCCATTTTTTCTCTCTTTCTAATTTCCTATATTGTTTTAAATTACTAACATCATTTTATAGGAATTCCTAACCTTGTTTCTATATATATTTTTAATATATCTTTCTTTTCTACGTTACTCCAAATTAGATTACTAGCATTATTTTAATAATATTTCTAATGTTGTTTCTACTTATATTTCTAATGTTATTTCTATTTATAGTTTTCCTCTCAATTAACTGTCAACTTTATTTGATTATTGCACTGTGTTTGCCTACTCCTTTGTTTTCAGGTTTTAAATCTTCTTTCCCGTACTATTTACCCCATTTCAAACTTGTACCACCTCCTATTGTCTACCCCTAAAAAGGATTTTACAGTATAAAAAATTTCATTATAGAAAAATGCATGAGTTATATTGCTCTACCGTTTATTTTCTTTCAAAAGAAATAGCTTTTTGCAAAATTTCCTTTAATAAAATTTAGAATTTAGAAAATTTTAATATCTACTAGAACTTTATATTTACAACTTTCTTTCTTCGCAAACAAAATAACAAGCTATATAAGCTCTATAAAAAAAATTTCTACCAAATAGCTTTTTGTAAGACCATTTATAGAAGTTTTTTAAATAAATAAATGTGTGTGTGTGTGTGTGTACATATTTCAAAATCCGATATTTTCTTACATTTTCGAATATACTAATTGTGTATTTTTCTCAACTTTTAAAACAATTTTTTATTGGTTGGTCTCAGATTAGATTCCTATTTGTCCTTTTTCTTGGACCTTTTTCTTAAGCTCGCTGACTTATCTTCTTCCAAATATTAAAAGTCTGGCTACTAACTTGGAGTAACTACTTCACACCTTCCTTCGGGAATTCATTTGCTTCCAGATATCTACAACATATGGAATTTTATTTTCCCCTTATTTGGACCTATTTTATATCATCAGTCGTTAATCATACGCAGATCTACAACAATTGGGCCATCGAGGCGGGACTAGGGAGTCATGTACTATCCAGCTTTAGGGATCTTCCATATGCTACACTCATGCTCTTTTTTTACGTTTACGCCTTTCTATACAACTTATTCCATATGGGGTAGTTGGAAGTAGGTGTATATCTTTAACTCCATCCATTATTCCGACTCATAATCAATTTATCCATATTTCAGTGTATGGATACAACTACTCTATAGTGGGAATTTATAGGACTTGGCATACAATACGTCTATATTTATTGGCAAAATACAAATATGTTCACTCCTAGTTTCCTAATTTTTCAAGATCGGCTATACTAAGCTATGATACCAAATGTAACAACCTTTATCCCAATGGGCCTGAATTTTTTCTAAACCGAAAATCCTAGCTAGTCCACCAGGGTATGGATCGTTGGTTTGGTATCCTACAAATAAACAAATATATGCATATCAAAGCATTATCGATATAACTCACAGTAGAATAGTAAAGTATAATAAAACATATAGTACTGAATAGGATTTAAACTTCCAATATGTAGTGTCCCTGTCAGTGCCGAGCATGAACAGGGAAACCTGTCCTCCACTGTTCCCGACATGTACTAGCTCATGTCCCTCAAAAGATATCATGTGGTTGTAATAAGGAGGGGGTCGGAACAACGTCCTTCTGACTGGAAAATTATACACTTTGACACTAGTTTATGCCAATTGTCACTATCTCTCATTATGTCTTTTCATTTTCAATTAGTTGTCTCGACTTTACATACGCATATGGTACGTCCTATCTACTCGCAGTATACTATAGCCATGTACACATATATAAGTACCATAGTCCACCATTGGACCAAGATGTTATCCCCGTCAATATCCTTTAACTCAACATCCCTTCATTATCATCACCCTTGTTGTTTCACGCTCTCATCATCGCGCATATCGAGAAACTCCCGTTGTGCCTAATAACAGCTTTACAATAATTTAGCCATGCTTTAGTTACATTTTATGGGATTTTCTTGTCTACTTTCTAGATGTAGACTCAGCTCTATGAACTGTAAATATGGTGGATTCAGTCCCATCGGTTGCGGACTCAGTTCTACGAACTACCCATACACGTTTGAAAGACCTCCCTAGCAGGGTTAACTAGCCTTGTCCCCTAACAAACAAACCAACAAACAACATGGAAATTCATGACCTAACGTGGTTCGTACACTAGTAGGTAGTGTAGCCAGTTTGGTTTAACTCCTGTCTTTTTCGTTGACTGCTAATGACTGATGACGTTCTCGGCCTATGGTAAGCCATACACCTCTATTTGGTACAATCACATGCCGACATAGTGTTGTTATTCGCTCATCATCCTATTTTGATCGCCTATTGCAATCAAGGTAATACCTCATTTCCTATTTTTTTGAAGCAGACTCCACACTATCTATTAAGGTATCCTTCATCCATACGTAAGCGTATTTACTCGATGGGTCCTACAGTTGGATATGTCTCACACCAATATAATGTATACACAACTACAGTAGCCCTTTGCGGTGGGCAAACTTCTATTGTGTACCACTACTGACCTCTTATTCCAATATATTCTAATGACTATGTGATTCTATTCCTTTAATCATATATTAACTTTAATAGTTCACACTCATCATAAACACATACTTGAGGCTACGTATATATATATATATATATATTATATATATATATATATTCATTCATTCTTACTTAATTATCTTGCCTCTATAGTTTCCTTGTTAACTGTAATTCTTTACTTCTTATACATTTATACCTTACTTGATTTAAGATCATTTACTGCTTTCTTTTACAATGCCATTTTTCCATTCTTTTGCCCTTTTTCCCATTTCCCTATTTCTATTCCCTTTTTAAGATTTAATTTATTCTTGCCTATCCTCCAATTTCTTTTCCTCATTTTCCCAACTTTATTTATATCGCACATCTATTTTCTTAGAATATTCTTATCACATTTATATCTCTTTATTTAATACTTAGGGATTTTCTACATTTTAATGCATTAGAATTACGTCTCTCGTAATTGAAAGATTTACACTGTAAATTTTTATTTCTTATCTAAAAAGGAAGGTTTATGTTGCGTTTGGAACTACAAGGAATTATCCTTTTATAGTTTTTGAAATAGATATTACAAAATACGGTAAGCATCCCAATTTTATACATCTCTTTCCATTTAGGTGTATTCCTTGTCATTTTAAATTACACACTTTTATCTAATTTAAACTTGTTAATGTATAGAAATTTACATTGCACGATCTTATATTCCAAGGAATTAAAATACCACTTAGACCCTTAAAATCTTATTGAGAATTTTTTTATTTTACATTCTTATTATCCACTTAAATATCAATCTGGAATTATTACCTCAATTACAAATTCATGGTTTACTATTTTTCAATAATATATTTAGGGACTACTAATATCCCAAACATTTTCCGGGTTTTCATTCATATAACATATATAGATATCAAGTTAACAATTGTAGAATATGTAGGCAGGGTTTTCAATTTCAGTTAATGTATATAGATTTAGCTTACAACTCCTGTTTACATTTCAAGAATATAGGTATAGATTTACAACGATATAAATCTAATATTGCACAGAAGTATATAATTGTTTGTACCAAAAATGGACACAACACTCTTCGGATGTAATTGAAGAGATTAGAATAAAGAAATTAAATGGAAAATGAGGCTAATCTAACAATCATACCAAGAAATATGAGCGGTAATAGAGAAAAACAAGAATTTATAGCGGTTCGGCGTTGTAGCCTACATCCACTTTGAAGAGTTTGATTTTTATTGCTGATTCTCAACTGATTTACAATAGTATAATAGCTAGCACTCAAGTTAGAATGGAGTTTCAAATGAGTAGCAGCGTAGAAGTTCCAAAAGTCCTTTTTTAGTGGGCGTAGGGGTGCTATTTGTAGGAGTAGATCTGGAAATATCTGCCTCAAATCTTGGAATACCCTTTCTCACACGTAGGTGGGCCTACATGATCGTTCTGGAGCCGTTTGGGATCGATCCTGGTCGATCCATGTGAAATTCCTATCGATCAAGAAATGGTCCAATCGAGCTGTGATCAATCATGGACGTTCTTGAGTTGATATGCAAGCTCCTATGAAAATTTCATGGCCTTTGGACCTGTAGTTTGAGAGATATGATCGATACAATGTTGAGTTTGCAAGTAGGGTTGAAGACTTCATATCGATCAATTGCGCATCGATCCTCTTTATATCGTTATAATGCGTATCGATCAATTGCGTGTCGATGACGTGGCATTGGAAATCCACATTTCATGCTTATAGACCGTTTCCTTTGGTTTGATTGAGCCTTTCATATCCATCTGATACCTTGCTCTTCGTATCGATGCTACGTCTGTGCGTTCATATCGATGCTTCATTTGTGGCTTCGTATCGATGCTCGGACCTAATCTTCGTATTGATCAAACAAGTGATTGATATGAAACATATGGCCATTGGTTGGTGTGATCGATCCTTGGAATGTTGAAGTCTACTGAAGTCTTGATGGATACGAAACAGAGGGATACGAAATAGATGGATATGAACTGGATGGATACGAACCGAACATGTCAGGGATCTAGATCGATCCATAACTTGAGCATACGAACTCCGATTGTCCTGAAATTTGGAATGTTTCCTTTTATAGCTTTGCTTTTCATGCCATGCTAATTGTAGCTCAATCTAGACTCGGACCAAGTTTGCCCGTATCCATCGTGGACCTGTAGATAACTGATCTCCAGGGCGGATTGTCTTCTGTCTCTAGTCAAGTCCTTGGTGTCACAACCTTGCCAAAAGGCGGGATAACATTTGCCCTCTAAAGTACGTCTTGTGTGAACACGATGTGCTTTGAAAAGCTGCAATCTTTTTTCTGATAAAGTTCTATCCGATTCGCTGAACAGTTGTTGTCTTTTCATCAAGAGACGTATTCTTTGGTAGAATTTCAGTAGTATAAATGTTGAGTTGTAGACTGCCAATGATTATGTAGTTTTTTGTTGTAACTGAAGATCGAGTGCTAGAAATTTGTTGTTTATCATTCTGGATGTCACCAGGTAAGCATCCAATTCCTATTAACTTTGAAAATCATACATGCACGTATGTTAACCAGACTCCCGTTAATGTTTGCACGTTTACGGGTCATTGTCAAGTTCTCTTTTTTTTCTTTTTGATCGAGTTTTGTTTTGATCCTCTCCTGGATCGATATGAAATTCGAGTTGTAACAACGATTGATGGTCATTTTAATTCATTCTTTGTATCGATCATCTCCTTGATCAATCTAGGATGTATGAAGGTAGGCTTCGTATCGATGGATACAAAACTTTGGGTCTCGAGTAGATGGTTACGAAAGTGATGTTTCTTATTGATGGAGTTGAACGGTCCAGACATAATCATGCAGTGATCTTCATATCGATTGGTACAAAGTAGTGGGTTTCAGATCGATTCGTATCGATGGATACGAAGTGCTGGCTTCACATAGATGGATACGAAATGTTAGGCTCTGGATTGCTTTGTGTTGATGGATACGAAAGTCGCGCTTTGTATCGATGGATATGAACAATCCAGATATAATCATGCAACGATCTTCGTATCGATTGGGGTTGACCGCTTCTATCGGTTTTGTGACTAGGATACGAATCGTCCCTTTGGTCGATACGAAGGCATATAAATGGTTTTTGGAATTTGAAATTTTTTCACTAGCATCTGTTATTACTTCGTATCGATTAGAGAAAAGAACTGTTGAACCCTCGACTTCCAAACATCCAATCATCAATCCTTAATCCAAATTCTTCAAACTAGGTAATCGATCGGCTAAGACCATTCTTAAAGTGATGAGCTTCGAGCTTCATGCCACTCCGTTCATGGTGATGGCCATCTCCGGCGCCGTTGGTGCCAGAGCGTGGTTAGGGTGAGGATGAGGGAGTAGTTAATGGCGTCTTGGAGAAGTAGAAGGAGGAGGGTACTGGAAAGATTCGATGAAGTCCCTGGCTCCGCCTCTTCCTTGAATTCGTATCGATAGTAGATGGTGGAAGGCTGCCTTCATGATCGATCTAAGAACCGCGGAAATTCGTATCCATGTAGATTGATGGATACGAAACTAATTGCCCTGGACCGATACAAATAGATTGACACGAAGATTATCGATACAAATGAGCTATCGATATGAAATGTATCGATACGAACAGGCTATCGTTGGATCGACATGAACTCAGGCTTCAGGGGAACGATCCAATTCGAACCATGAGGGATATGAAACTAATTTCCTTTTGCGTACAACAACATATAACTCCAACGAGCTTTAACCTTGCTTACTTGGACTTGATTGTAAAAGTGCATATATGACTACCCTTCAAAGCTCGTCGATGGAATTGTAACTTGACAAACATAACCAATTTAAACATGGATCGTTCTTCAAATTCAGGATGGCACGATTGAGACGATCAGCGATGACGATCACTCCGGTCGAATCTCGAAGTTTTGTCGCTTTACCATCTTTCAAACTTGTAGAAATCTAAAGTATCATGCAGCACTTCACTATACAACACGATCACTCGGCTTGCACCAGGGGGAACATGGGTTTCTTACCATCTAATAATGTTTTTTACCGAGTTCAATAGCTATGGATCCCCAAAGCTCCGAGCAGCAGGAAGTTCAGAGTCCTCCTTTTCCTAGAATAGAAAGGCCAGACATCGCGGCAGATACAATATACCCTGTTTCGGATTAACTGCCGAACGCAGCCTTGGTTATCAGTCTCGAGGACTCCGTCCAGTCTAAGATTTCAGAGGAAATGCTTGGCAGAATTTGTCTTAGGCATGGACTATCTTTGGAAGAAGATATATTACCGAGGCTAGTAGATAGAGTGCATAATCCCCCGGATGGGTTTACCGCGTGCAATAGGTTCAAGTGCGTGGCTGGAACATTGCCCCCGTTTAGCCAATTCATTTAGGACGTACTATTCTTCTTGAGGATCGCGCCTTCTCAATTGCATCCCAATGGATACGCGCTTCTCAATAGTATATACATCACATTTATGAAGCATCTCCTTCGACTCCCACCGTTGATGAGATCAAATACTTATTCAATGTCAAGAGTCGGTGGGATAATCCATCGTTCACTTTTCTGGAAGCGGTCAGGAACTACCAAGTAGTGGCAGGTGCTTGGAGTAAGTTGAGCTACTTCAAGACAGAGTGGTTCTTTGTGAGATGCCCACCGGGGTTTGCTAGGCGATGGTTGGTCAGACGTAAGTGCTTTAACATCTTTGTCAATTAACTGGGTAATATAAATCGATGCTAAATCCATTACTACATTTCTTTTGTTGCTTCTATTCCATGTCCCATTGAAGCACAATTTAAAGAGATAGTGAGGATGCTCCAAGCGGTTCCCATCGAACTTAGAGAAATAGACGAAGTTCTTATTGACAATAACTTGATTGTCGTTGGGCTCATAGAGAGAGTTCATAGTATTGGTCTGACCAGGGGTTCCCGGAGTGGCCCTAGTAAGACATAGTGGAAGACGGGCTCCTATCATGCCCACATTTGAGGGAGCTCAGAGTGCACCTGGAGTCACAATCATCCAACTGGGTGATGACGAGAGTATAGCGGCTAGACATGAGCCAACAGTCGTGCATCCGCAGAGCCTTCGGTCATCAGAATCAAAATGAAGGGGCAAAAATCTCATCCATAAAGCAAAGAGGTAAAAGATTATTGGGACAACTTAACCCGTTGCAACTTCTACAGGTCCGGAGACCTCTTCTCCACAGATGGAAGGTTTATTGAAAGGGTTGTCGGATGTTCCTATCCCAGACGACATATCTATGTTCCATGATCTCAGGTTAGAGGGGCTCCACTCGTCATCACGAACTGGCGCAGGCCTAAATTCTTTAGACATAAAGGAGCCAACTCCCATGAGCAAGGCTATCACAATTGGTCGGTTGGAGGGTTTGCACATGCATACACACATTTCATGGCACCACATGACTTCTCATTACATGCTTTTTAATTTCTGGCGATAACTAATTCTGCTCCTCTTTTCGTTTTACAGATATGATGGTGAAACAAGGCTCCATGCTTAGCAATCTTCGCTCCTCAAACCATTCTTTTAAATTGCGCTCTGAGTCACATCACCGTGAGAGCGAGAGAAACTATGGTCGCGGCTATTATTCCAGTCAGGAACGCAAGCGCCACGAAAGAGAAAATGAGCGATCATATCAAAGCAGGCGTCGTTCTAGGTGGCGGTCTCCACCACCAAAAGGACCTTCAGAACCATCTGGCTCCGGTATGGCATCTTCCAAAACTGCACTTCAAATAGCACCGTCTCACGCTACAAAAGCCAATGATCAGCACCATAGAATAGAAATAGAAACCCCTGTTGTCATAGAACAAACTGCTATCGAGCCATCGGGTAAGGGAGCCATCCGTATTGCCAAACTAAAGAAAGATTTCCTGAACATTTGCTTCGTTTGATTCCACTTTCCTCCTAATTTGAAAAGAATCCTTAATGGCATAGAAAAACTGGTGCAAGATTACGTGCATGATGCGTACAACCAGTATCGGGAATGGGTTAAGACGACAGAGATGGTTTCAGCGATATCTTTTGAGCAGGCTAAAACGATTGAAAAATTGGAGAGCGACCTTTCTCAAAAAGGCAGAATAATAATGGCACTCACCAACGAGCTTGAATCTTCGAGAAAGACCGAGATGGAGGCTGGCCAGAGAGCCAAGGAGGCCAAGAAGTCTATGGAAAACATGAGAAGACTCACATGGACTTAGTGCAGGAGATGGGTCACTGTAACATCGTTATTATTCAGGAAAGGGATGATGCATGGAAAGAGGTTGAGGAGCGAAAAGCGAAGGTGAATGAGCTCCTTAAAGAAAAGGATGAAGCTAATAAAGTTGCCCAGGAGTCGTGCGAGTAGGTTGTGAGACTTAGGGAAGAGAGGGATGCAGCGAATCTAAAGGCCGAGGAAGCCGATGCTAGGGTTGAAAGGGAAATTAAAGCTGTTGAGGCCAAGATGGAAAGAGAATTTGAAGATCTCCTGGTCACTTACAATGCTAACGTCTTGAGAAACCGCAACTTAAACTGGCTCGGTAAAGATTATCCTTTCCAATTATACAAGGCCTAGAATCGCTTGCTTGAGGACGAGAAGGTGATCCGCAATACTGCAACAGTTGATGAGTTCGAACTAGAAACTCAAGTGCGGATTGCAGATGAGCCTAAAGTCCTCTATGAGACAACCATTACTCTTGAGAAAGAAAAACTGGCCGCAAAGCATCTGAAAGCTGGGGAAGGATACGGGAGTGAACACCACGAAGTTGGTTCCGAAGTGCCTCCGGCATCTCAAGCTGATCCTACTTCCTCTGTTGATCCTTCGGTCGTCCCATAGTATGATCCTGATAGGCTGCATCTCTCTCCGATCATCGAGCGCTTCTCGGAAGGCACGTCGGCTTAACATGGGAGCCAACTCGAGGAAGGTATTCTAGACACTTCTCCTATTCCTTAAAATGAAGGAACACTATCAAAAGATATTACTAACATATTCTCCTATCTTCATTCAATCTTAGATTCTGCACCGGTTGATCCTCCTGCAATTCAAGAATTTCATCACGAGCAGGAGGCGATTACAACAAAGGCTACAATCGCAACGGTGACCACTTCGGCTGGGAAGATGCATGATAACAGCTGCATGCATGATGAACAATTAATGAAAGCGCTCCTCAGCCATTAAAGTGATCCGAGTATCGAAGTGCCCTTCAATATTGATGAAGATGTAATCATAACGAGCTCCTCGGGTCCGACCAGTAGCGTTTCGATGGGTATACGTGCGGACCGGGCAAAGTAGATAATAGAGGAAATCAAAGTCGAGATCGAGCAAGCTGAGCAGGCTCGTAGAGCCGGCGGTGGTATGGCGGGTCTTGGTCCGGTCCCTATACTTTTGGTCTCTCTGGATGGCACCTTTATTTAGACTAGTACACCTCCTTCTTCTAGCATTGAGAGTGCTACCATTTCAACAGTTCCACATACAGAGGATACTCCGGTCCCTGCGAGTTCCCAAGAGGAGACTACGTCAATTCCCCCGGCCGGAGACAAGCCAGCTGGAGCAGGCCGGGGAGGTAAAGGTTCAAAGAGGGTTCTGAGCGGTAGCTCGAGCAGGTCTACGCCAAAGAAAAGAAAGAAGGATAAATAACCGAAGGCGTAGATTCACATTTTTGCTTCCTTTCTTTTGGATAGGTGGAATAAGCTTTTCTTTTGCTTTTTGTAAGCCATGTATAGATGTGGGTTTGGCCCCCGCTTATAGGGATTCTTTGAACAAATTTTGTACTTACTTTTGAAAAGAATAGTGTGAATAAAATTCCTTTTTGTTTTCAGCATAGCTCTGTGTTCATTTGTCTAAGTAATTCAGCACTCAAATTATCATTCAATGTACTTGTGAAGTTTCAATCTCTGAGTCGAACTTGAATCCGGTCTTTAGATCCTAAAGTCATGGCTTCGGGTCGTAATCAAACGCTGAGTCGAGTCTCTTGGTCAGTGGGTGGTACTTGAGTTATGCCCCCAGTTCTGGGGAGAATTGAAGTAGTCAGTTGATAGTCATCCTCCGCCTTCAATAACTTTAACTTAACTTGATCAGAACAAAGTTAAAGCGACACGAATTTGAGCGGTCGGATCACACTCTCTTGCTGATATTTGCATCCACACTCTGAGGATTAGACTTGTATGCTGGCGGTCAGTCATGCCTACTTAATATTTAGAATCATATCCACACTCTGGGGACATAATTTATTTTATGGGCGGTTGGTCACACCCGTCCAATGTTTACAATTATATCCACACTCCAAGGACATAAGTTATTTTATGGGCGTTTGGTCACACCTTTTTAATGTTTATACTTTAGTTCATGCTTCGGGAATCTAGAGTCAGTTGGTAGACGATCAATCACATCTTCTTAAGTATCAGAATCTTATTCGCACTTTGGGAAAAAGGAGTTGATTAAGGTTTTGGACGGTCAGATCACATCCACCTTGATCCGGTATGCAAAGTCATAGATGGAGGATCCATCTTCTTCGAGCTTAGAAAACAAAGGCGAGGTCGTGGGTGGACGGGTCCACCCTCCTCGAGCCTGGAAAGAGGCAAGGTCATGGATGGATGGATCCATCCTCCTCGAGCCTGGATTAAATGAGGGCGAAGTCGTGGGTGGATGGATCCATCCTCCTCGAGCCCGGATTGAGGTAAGGTCGTGGATGGACGGATCCGTCCTCCTCGAGCCTAGATTGAAGCGAGGTCGTGGATGGACGGATCCGTCCTCCTCGAGCCTAGATTGAGGCAAGGTTGTGGATGGATAGATCCATCCTCCTCGAGCCTAGATTGAGGCGATGTCGTGGATGGACGGATCCATCCTCCTCGATTGTAGATTGAGGCGAGGTCATGGATGGTCAGATCCATCTCCCTCGAGCCTAGATTGAGGCGAGATCGTGGATGGATGGATCCATCCTCCTCGAGCCTAGATTTCGGAGTTTGTACTTCAGCTTGCACTTTGGGAGTAGGAGTTCATTAGAGGATCGTCATGTTTCAATCCTTCTTTACTTTTATCGTTGCTTCCCACTGAGCTCGGGGTTTCACTTAGCGAGTAACCGGTCGGATCACGGTCACTCCCTATTTGAATGAGTCCCAGCGTAGGATGGGACTTAGCTCTTCGTACATCATGATGGTCTCACGATGCACTTCAAGAATCGCCAATCTTGCTTGATGATCTCCGCTTTATTGCTGAAATAAGAAAGTGCGACAAAGTCAGTTGCCTTATTACAAGTTCAAATTCTAAAATTGCATAAACAAATTTCAAAAGAAAAGTAGATTAAATGAATAAAAGCAAGTTATATGTAATAGCGGTGGAGACTCTTGCTGTTTCAGGCCCTCGGTAAAGTGAGACCGTCAACAGTTGATAGTTTGAATGTGTCGTTTCCACGTATCTGCTCAATGGCATACGGTCCTTCTCATGTCGGCTTCATGTGTGAAGGGACCAGATAAATTCGCTTAAGTACGAGATCACCAACTTCGAAGGTTCTGGGTCAGACCTTAGCGTCGTATAATTGGATGACTCGACTGCGATGTGTGGCTGCCCTTAAATCAACCTCTTCATGCTTCTTATCCAGTAAGTCCAGTGATTCTGTGAGTAGGATAACATTCATCTTTTGATCATAATAGGTCACACGATGAGAAGGTACTTCTAGCTCAACTGGAATAACAGCTTCAGAGCCGTAGGAAAGTGCAAACGGAGTATGGCCGGTCGTGGACTTGTGAGTAGTTCGGTATGCCCATAGAGCCATGGGGAACTCATTGACCCACTTGCCTCCAGTCTTCTCGGGTCGTTTCTTCAGAATGGACTTAACTTTGTTGACAGCTTCGACTTTTCCATTTTCTTAAGGGTGAGCTACTACCAAGAACTTCTTCTGGATGCGGTAGCATTGGTCGAAATCTTTGAACTCGACACTATCGAATTAGGCTCCGTTATCAGTTATAATCGTTCGTGGGAGGCCAAAGCGACAGATGATGTTGCGTACAACAAAGTTGATTACTTTCTTCGTCGTGGTAGTAGCAAGGGGCTTAACTTCCACCCATTTAGTAAAGTAGTCAACTTCAATGATGGCGTACTTCGCACCACCCTTGGCTAAAGGTAAAGACCCTATTATATCAATGCCCCATGTGGCAAACGGCCATGGACTGACCATCTGAGTAATTTCGGTTGGCGGGGCTCTTGGAACTATGGCATGTTTCTATCACCTATCGCATTTCTTGGCATAATCTGATGTGTCCCGATTTACGGTTGGCCAATAGTATCTGTATCTGAGTATTTTTTTTGCAAGGGATTGCCCCTCGGTGTGGTCAGCACACTCTCTCTTGTGCACATCATGTAACACTCGTTTGATTTCATCGTGGGCGATACACCAGAGTAAATGAATAGAATATCACCTCCTGTACAAGACTCCACTCTGGATAATAAATCGTGAAGCTTTTCGGAGAAAATGTCTTTTCTCGCTTCTGTGTTCGGGTAATATTCCATGCTCAAGATAATTTCTGATCGGAGTCATCCACGACTCCCAATCGGGTGTTGTCTCGTGCACCCAGTCGGTCTCCATCTGATCGATGCTTGGAGCAGTAATTGTCTCCACCGGGACAAGTCCCATCTGCTGTGCTTCGCTAGTGCTGGCCAGTTTTGCTAAAGAATCGGCTTTCTGATTTTGCTCTTGGGGTATACAGATAGTCGAACTGATTAAACACTTCTTGAACCCGGGTAAGGTAGGTAGCCAATCTCCAGTCTCAGGCTAGATACTCTCCTTGAACCTAGCATAACAACAATTGTGAATCACAGTAAATCTCCACAGCAATGACTCCCAGGTCTTTGGCAAGCCTTAGCCCAGCAAGCAAAGCTTCGTACTCGTCTTCGTTGTTAGTCACGCAAAAGTCAACCTTCAGAGCATAGCATATGGATCGACCTTTTGGGGTTTCAAGTACCACTCCAATGCCTGAGCAACGGTCATTTGATGCACCATCAGTGTATAGGTTCCAAGTACAACTGGGAGATTCACTGGCTTCGTGCAAATCCTCCAATATGGTGAATTCAGCTATGAAGTCTGCTAGAACTTGTCCTTAAAAGCTCGCCTTGGGGGTATAAGTGATGTCAAATTGGCTCGGTTTGATATTCCACTTAAGTAATCTACCAGACATCTCAGGTCACGTCAAGATCCGTCGTAAAGGCTGGTCGATGTATACAGTGATTGGACGGGCCTGGAAATATGAACGGAGCTTCCACGAGGCTATGATGAGACAATAAGCTAGCTTTTCCACCTTCGGGTTCTTTTTGCCCCTGTTAATCTTTTGTGATATAATAGACCGGTCATTGGATCCAATCCTCTTCTCAAATCAAAGCAGCATTGATTGTGTTTGCCGAAACCGCAAGATAGACATACAATCTCTCATGATCAACCAGATTCGACAAGATAGATGGTGTTGCCAGATGTTGAACTAGCGCTTGCAATGAGCCTTTGCACTTGTCCACTCAAAATTCCGTTTTCCTTTTCTGATCAGATCGAAGAAGGGAATGCATTTGTCTGTAGATCTAGAAATGAATCTGCTTAAAACTGCCACCTTCCCGTTAAGGCTCTATACCTGCTTTATGGTTCTTGGAGTTTCGAGATTCTGAATCGCCTGAATTTTTTCACAATTGGCTTCAATTCCTCTGGCGTTGATGATGAATCCAATTTTTTTTCTGATGCAACTCCGAAATATCACTTCAACGGATTGAGCTTCATCATGTACTGTCGGAGTATGTTGAATATCTTTTCCAAATCTCTGATGGGGTCGTTAGATAGTCGCGACTTCACGAGAATATCGTCCACGTACGCCTCCATAGTTTTTTCGATCTGGTTTGCAAACATTTGGTTCATGAGCCTCTGGTAAGTTGCTGTAGTGTTTTTGAGTCTAAAAGGCATCACCTTGTAGCAATAGAGTCCCAAATCAGTGACGAAGCTAGTATGCTCTTGGCCGGGCAGGTGCATTGGGATTTGATTGTAGCTGGAGTATGCATCCCTGAAAGATAAGAGCTCGTGTCTGGCTGTTGAATCCACCAGTTGATCAATTCTGGGAAGCAGAAAGCTGTCCTTGGGGCAGGCTTTGTTCAAATCTGAGTAGTCCACACATGTTCGCCACTTTCCATTCGACTTTTTGACAAGCACTGGATTCGATACCGACTCCGGGTATAAAGCATCACGAATAAACACATTAGTCTCGAGTTTGTCCACTTCTTACTTCAGGGCGGCAGATCTCTCTGGATCCATACCGCATGTTTTTTGTTTCACCGGGACGTGACGCAAGTCGATATTTAATGTATGGCTTGCGATGTTCAGTGAGATTCGGCACATGTCTGAATGAGTCCAGGCAAACAGATCGAGGTTCGCCCGGAGAAAATCAACCAATTCATGTCTCATCTGGGGGCTGAGTTGAGATCCAACCTTTACCATTCTAGAATCGTCGTCGTCGTGGATCGGAACATCGATTGTCAACTCCGCCGGGGAAGCCTGATAATCTTTGACTTCCTCCTCATCATTATTGTCTTCGGGATCAAGGTCCTTAAGGAACTGGTTGTGGCGCCAGAGCCTAGGCCCAGGCGTTAGTTGTCAATTTTCTGAAAAATGGACGTAGAGAGATTCCTCTACCCCTTTTCCTTTCTCCTTTTACTGCGCATCCCGCAGCTCTACAACATAACAGGCACGTCCAGCCGCCTGATCACCATGTACCACTCCGACCTCATCATTAGTGGGGAACTTCAGAGTTAAGCACCAAAGGGCAATCGCTGCTCTGAATTTCGCAAGGGCCGATTGGCCCAAAAATGCATTGTAAGGGGAATGTATGTCCAACCCAACAAACTGTAACATCCAGACTCTCTGACGATCTCCAACACCCAACTCAACAGGTAGTTCCACCATCCCAGCTGGTATAGTTGCACTTCCATTAAAACCATGTATACGTGACTGGCACGGCTTCAAATCTTTCGCTTCCATTCTCATTTGGTTATAAGCGCGCTTGAAAAGTATGTTCATAGAGCTTTCGCTGTCAATTAAGATCCTCTTCATCCAAGAAGGACCTATTTGGGATGAAAAAAACCAATGGATTAATAGTGGGAGTCTCGACTCTGTCGGCATTACGGTTTCTGAAAATGATGTCGTCTGTCATCGTCCTTTGTTGGTTTGCCGGGGCCCCTTCATCAGTACCACTAAAACATTCGAAGTCCACATGCCAAATCGAAGTAGTGTATGACTCCATTTCCTTCCAGCTCTGATCAGCCGGATGGGGACCACCACTCATATTATTAATTACCAACCTCTCACTAGTACGTGCGGGTTCTTCAAGCCTAGCTTGGCCTTGACCTTGATTCGAATTCGACGAACCCGCACCTCCATCCTGCGGAGCCCGAACGAATTGTTCTAACTTTCTTTCTCTAATCAATCTCTCGATGATATCTTGCAAATGATGGCACTCATTAGTATTATGGCCGTAACAATCGTGAAACCTACAGAACTTCCTGGTTTGAATTTGTTTTTCAGATGATGGTTTTGGAGCTGGCTTCTTGTATTGTCCGGTATTACAAACTTGAGGATAAACATTTTCCTACGACGCGTTAAAGGGAGTATATTGATCGAACACAGGAGCTCTAGGTCTCCCGCGATATTGGTCTCTCTTCTTTCCCTGACCTCCATTACCCTTCTGTTGACCTTGCTTGTTCTGTATGTTCAACTGTACTTTACCGGAATTCTCACCGGTCTGCTTTACTGCAACATTGTTGTGAATGCCTTCACCACTGGAACCCACAACGTTCTGCTTCCTAGATCGTCTAGCGTCTTCTCTCCTAAAAACTAGGTCGCCTTAGCATAGAAACGATCCAACGAAGCGGGGGTTTCCTAGCCAACCAATCACTAAATTCGGAATCAGGATCGATCCCTTTAGTCAATGTTTGCACAAAAAATGGACAAACACCTCAAAGTTGTATGATTTAGTAGATCTTATGTTGTTCTGAGTGATTTGGGTAATTTATGAAAATATACGAAAAGCAGGGGCTAAACTGTAAAAAGACATGCAGATTTATAGTGGTTCAGCCAGAATATGCCTACATCCACTTTATATGTTATTTCTCTTCTCTTGTTTTGATTACAAGTACAAAGCTTTGATACAAGTAAAAGAAAGTTGTTTGAAAGTTCTCTCCGTGCTTGAGCTCTCAAAACTTGTCCCCATTGTTGTACCCCTGCCCCTCTATTTATAGAGTGAGGTTGGGAGCAGGGGTCTTGGATGTATATAGCTGCTGGTGGGCCTGGGCTGACGTGATCTGGCCTGGCACGTCTTGGTCCGGTAGCGTTTGGTCCGGTGGTAGGAAGGTTGGTTCGGCATTGTCTGAAGGAGGTTGGTTCGGCAGCCTTGAAGAAGGTTGGTTCGGCAGTCTCGAATATGGTTGGTTCGGCAGTCTCGAATATGGTTGGTTCGGCAGTCTCGAATATGGTTGGTTCGGCAGTCTTGAATATGGTTGGTCCGGTTATGGAGTCTGCCGAATGGACATGGCGGGATGAGAATGCCGGATGGGTTTCTATTAGGCATGGATACCGAATGAATTCCTGCCGAATGGGCCCTGGAGAACGTCAATGCCGAATGATTTTAGGTAAGCCTGGGTGGATGCATCTGGCTTTTTGGTCTCGAGGTCTTCTGGGTGAGAACACGCCCAACATTTGCCCCCCAAAGCGGGGCATATTCTCGAATATGGCGTGCTTTGTTTGATACTTTCATTTGGCCCTTGGATACCGAACCAGATGGTCTGGTCGTGTCCTTTTGTCTATAAGTAGGGACCGTATGCCTTGGCTATTTCTTACCTGCCATACTAAACACTTGTCTTTCCCGGATCAGACTCTTACTCTCGCCGAATCAAAACGTGGTAGCCGAATCAAATCTGGTAGCCGAATCAAATCTGGTAGCCGAATCAAATCTGGTAGCCGAATCAAATCTGGTAGCCGAATCAAATCTTTTTGCCGAATCAGGTGGGTGAATATTCTGCCGAATGAGTTTTCTTCATTTTTACCGAATGGATTGTGACGAACGAAGCTTGGCTCAACAGAGTGCCGAATGAACCTCTTACTCGAATACCGAACGAAACTCCGGTATCGGGAGTACCGAATGATACTTGTTTTACTAGACGGACTTTTGTGTTGGATGGATTTTACATAGACTTGCTTGTTTATATCCCCCGTTTTAACAACATGTTTTTTTTCCGATGTTGCAGATAAATGTCTCGAAAGGCAGAAACTCAATCAGACAAAAAGAAATCCGGGGGCGAAGGAGGTTCCTCTGCCGTGCCCCCAGCTCAGCCGAATCCCGAACGTCACGGACCAACCCCAAGATCATTAGTGGACGGGTACGGCCCTCAGGAAATTCTGAACTCCCCGCCCGACTGTTTTCCTAGTTCCCTCAAGGAGGAGCAGCTAGATGCCATCTCTCGTTCTTTTGGAATTGATAGGGCGCGAATGCTGTTGCCAGGTAGAGATGTTATGCCATACGACCCCCCTGAGGGGTACTTTGCTTACAGCAGATACCACTGCATGTGTGGTGCCATTCCGCCTCTTAATGCTTGGGTAGTTAGCTTCCTTACATATCTCAAGGTGGCCCCATTCCAGCTTCAACCCAACTCCTATGCTATCCTGGTGAGCCTCTTCGTCATTTTCCAAAGGAAGTATGGTCGTGCTCCTTCCAACCGGGAGATCCGGTACTTGTATAATTTGAGGGGCTATAAGAAGGGGTCCCCATACATTAGCTTGGAGTCAGCCGTGACCTTCAAACCGGTCTTGGATCTGTACTCTAAATTCAGCATGTTCAAGAAAGAGTGGTTCTTTGTTAGGGACGACTCCGTTTCAATCCGGCGCTTTACTTCTGGATGTAAGTTGATGCTATTACTTATAATTTCTATTCCGATTGCGATGCTTCTTCTCATACTTTCTCATTTTTGCTAGCGACAGGTGGCTTTCCGATTGTGGAGACTAACCGCCTGGTTCAGACGGCGGCTGAGATAGAAGCCATTCTTGGGAAATATAGATCATCTGCCTTCTTGATCAGAAATGCGATTCTTCTGGAACATAACTTAATCCTTCCGCAGCAGTCAGTAGTTAAGCTGAGGGAAACGGCGGAGGAGAGGGCGGCTGCTCAGACCAAGGAAGGTGTTACGGTAGAGAGTAGCAAGCGGAAACCTTTCACTAAACCTCCAGCTGTCGGAGGTAAGAAACTCAAGAAGTCGGACGGTCCCTCCCCCAGCAATTGTCCACTTACCCGGGAGGAGGAAGACATAGAGGAGGAAAGAGGCGAGGGTGGAGATGGTCGGGATGGTGACAAAGGTGGCGATGGCATCGGGGCCCTACTTCCTGGGCAAGCGGGCGAGATTCAGGAGTGGACGGATGATGCGTTCCACCAGGCTTTTGAGGGGCTGGATGAAGATCCGGCTTTGGTAGAGAAAACCGGGAGGGCGGACAAAGCTGGGACTGGTGCAAGTGAGTCTTCTCCGACCATTCCAGCCAAGGTGGCTTCGACGACTCAAGGTGAACTCTTGACTCCTGCATGCTTCTTTAATGATAGGGACTTAGGAATATTTTATGACCCGCTCCCGTCCTGGAATGAAATCCAGGACTTATTGCAGTATCCCACTCCTCCCCAGGGTTTGTACAACCACAGCTGTGTTTCTTTTCCTTTTTTAACTTGTAATTTACCGCGTTTCTCGAATCATATAGTGATGTAAGTTTGTGACACTTGTTCTTTATATCAGGAGCAGGCAAGACGTCCAAAGCCTCAGACCTTCGACACAGGCTTGAGCAATATAAGCTTTCCAAAACTTCTGCTAAGCCGAAGCCCTCGACCCAACGCTCCGGGGATGTAGTCGGCTACCGTCCTCTTCTTGGGGTCATCGAAGAAGGTATTCAGCAGAGGAAGAGGAGTCATCCTTTATCCGAACCTTTGCCTGGTCCTCAGCTTCCGGCTCAGCCTCTTCATGATATCACTGAGGAGGGTAGCGAGTTTGCACCTTCTCCGCACCCGTCTGGAAACCCTTCTGTTATTAACATCGATCGTCCCGACTTGGCTCGTAATCCATTTGCGGGTCATCCTGATCTGGATCCAAGCTCTCATGATATTATTTTTGACGAAGTCACTGGTGAACACCTTTTCCCCCGTAACCCCATGGTACGAGTACTTGATGAAGCCAAGTCCTTAGATCTCGATTTGCTCACTACTCGTATACTCACTATGGGAGACGAGGCCAAGGCTAATATTGATCGGGTGGCGGAGGAGACCAAGAAGCTGATGGGGCATCATGCCCGGCTGGTTAAGGCCGGAGAGGAGATTGGGAGCGCCAATATCCGACTTCGATTGGTAGTTTCGGATCAGGCCAAACAGCTTGCGGATCAGGCTATTCAGATTTCTCAGCATGAGGCTGCTACTGGACGATTAAGGAAAAACATGGAAGAGGCCAGTCGGGCCGAATTGTGGAAAATGGAAGTTACTTGCAAAGAGCGGATTGACATGGCTATTGCCACGGTGGACGAGGTTCGGAAAGTGGATCTCGAGCAGGTGGAGGAATTGTCCGAGAAACTTGAGGCTGCAGAGCTTGCTCAAGCTAAGTTGAGGGAAGAGATGGAGGTGATGCGGAGGTCCCTTCAGGCTGATTGCTCGAGATACAGATTGGAGAGAGATACTACCGTCGAAAGGTTGTCGGCTTCCGAGGCCCGGATGAGGGAGTTTGAGGAGAATGAGGGAATGATGGATGACATGCTCCAGGACATGTATTTCCGAACTTGGAAGCAGGGCAATCTCTCTTGGATGGATGATTATCCCAGGGTCATGGCTAAGATCTATCTTCGGGCTTTGGAAGAGGCCAAGGCCGATGCAGATAAAGATGGTGGCGTGGCCTTCAGCATGGATGCGGTCACTGCCCAGTTTGCCAAGGGGGAGAAGGTGGCAGTGAAGGAGGGTATGCGGTTGCTCGCTGCTGAGGAGGCAGGGGTGCAAGTGGATGATGACGACCAGAGTGGCCAGTAAGCTTATGCTGGTAAGTTTTCCTTTTCAGCTTCCCGATTATCTTGGTTGCTTATTACTAATGAATCCGTTTTGTGACCGGACAGGTGGGCAACAAAGCAAGGACAAGACTCCGACGCAACCGGCTCCCTGATTAGACCTGAAAAACTCTTTTTGTAGGCTTGGTATGGTTGTATACGTTAGTCTTAAGACAGTAGAGTAACTTCTAAGTTGTAATTCTTGCTACTTGTAACAATCAACATTATGCTTGACGTGTAATTTTTTAACTTGAGCTGATTTTGTCGTTTCTTGAATATTTGTTGCTATTTCGATATATCGTATGAGAAATGTAGCTATGTATATTCTTGTAATTAAATTGTGTTTGATGTTAGACTCTGGTTCTAAACCATAATTTTATGACTTGCAATATTAGCGTGTGGTGTGAACAAATTATAGTCATGTATTTGTACATAAAAGAAGGAAATACCGCCTTTCATGTTTTAATCGTAGATGGCAGTCTTGAATATCTTGTAGGACCGAGCATGGAATGTAGTCGAATGTCCTGCCACTGTGAGTCCCTACACCCATTGGCGAGTATCTCCTACTCTGTATCATGTACTTTAGGGATTGTTATAGGGGATAGGAAAAAAGCTTTTTAAGTAAAATTGAAATACGTAAAAAAGGTAAAACTTCCAATCACGGAAGGCCTTCGATGTGCTTAAGTTCGTGGCAAGCGGGTTTTGTAGTCACTTTCCCTAGCCGTGGGTCTTGGAGACATTCGTCACCCATCTTACGCCTCCGCGGGGAGTTAATTCTTTTTTACCACAGCCGCACTTAAGACACATCGGAGCCGAGATCGCGCACAGTAACTACCCGGGCCATTATGGCCCGTAATCGTGGGTATTATTCGATTTACTGTGGCCGGCTAGCGTGGGTGCCGATCGTCAACTGTGAACTGCCCCTGGCTGGCCACACCTTATGTTGGGGCTTATAGTCGGTTCACAGGTGCCGGCGAGCCTAACGCCGTAATGAGCTGCCTCGGCTATAGTCGGCCTTCTCGGTGGCTTATAATCGGCTCATTACAGTTGGCTTTCAGGGCCGTCGCGAGCAATGAGTTAACCCGCAGCAGAGGGATGCTGGAGCAAAAGTGTCTCATTGGCGAGGGCATAGATTCGCATAGTACCTGTTGGGTCTTGTCCAGGTGAAGTTGCGTCGTGGAGTGCTTTGAATAGAAATGCTATATACTCAGGATTTTGTTCAACAGAAAAGGATAAAGTTAACAAGCAGCCAAGATACAAAGGAACAAGTTAAAAAAGAGACAGGGTTTTTTAAAGTGGTTCGGCAGGAAAATGCCTACGTCCACTGATTCTCTTTGTTAATTCACTTCATATGGGCAATACAAGTTAAGAAAAGTATCGACGGAGGTGTTGGATGTTCCATGCCCTCTGGAACACCTCTCCGTCCACTGTTGACAAAATATAGGCTCCGTTGTGGAGATCTTTATGAATTACATATGGTCCATCCCAGATTGGGTCTAATGCTCCGGGGCGAGGGAAGATTCGCTTGAGGACAAGATCCCCTTCCTGTAAGGTACGATGCTTGACTTTGGAGTTGTATTGTGTTGCCACTTTTTGCTTATGGGCTACTGTTTTGAGGACTGCATCGTTTCTTCTCTCCTCGATTAGATCCAAAGACATGTGAAGGAGTTCTTCGTTCTCTTCTGGGTTATAGTGGATCCGACGGTGGGAAGGCACAATAGTTTCAACTGGGAGCATAGCCTCCGATCCGTATTCCAAAGAGAAAGGAGTGTGCCCTGTCGATGTTCTGAAAGATGTGCGATAGGCCCATAGTGCCGTAGGAAGTTCATCCACCCAAGCGCCCTTTGATTTTTCGAGCTTCTTTTTGATTAGAGTTTTCAGAATTTTGTTGACTGCTTCGACTTGTCCGTTTGCCTGGGGATATGCTACGGATGAGAAGCTTTTATGAATTCGGTGTTCTTGGCACCAGTTGGCGAATTCCTCGCTGTCAAATTGAAGTCCATTGTCTGATATGATTTTGAGTGGGACTCCATACCTGCACAGAACATTTTTGATCAAGAAGTTAATAACTTTTGCTGAAGATACTTTATTCAGAGGTTCTGCTTCCACCCATTTGGTGAAATAATCAACAGCCACTATAGCATATTTGGCCCCGCCTTGGCCCATCGGTAGCTCGCCGATTAAGTCAATTCCCCATATGCGAAGGGCCAAGGGCTGGTCATTTTAGTAATCTCTGTTGTTGGTAGCCGTGGAATCTTAGCAAATTTTTGGCATCTGTCACATCTTTTGACGACATCTGAGGCGTCCTTGCTTAGGGTGGGCCAGAAATATCCGTATCGGAGTATCTTTTTTGCTAATGTTTGCCCCCCGGTGTGATCTCCACAGCTCCCTTGATGGATGTTGGATAAGATTTCCTTGGCTTCCCTTCCAGCGACACACCTTAATAATGGGTTAGAGAAACCGCGCCGATAGAGGATGTCTTCTTGTATTGTATAGCGGGACGCTTTCCTCAAGATTTTCTTGACTTCATTACGCCCGTTGGGCAGTGTGCCACTTTGTAGGTAGTCTCGGATGGGAGTCATCCAAGTTGCTTCTTCGGCTGCGGCTATCAGATTCACTTGCTCAAAACTGGGGATCGTTTGCTTTGAGATGGTTACTGCCCCGAAGATGGCGACGTCTTTCATACTCGCTTGCTTTGCCAATTCGTCGGCCTCTTGGTTCTCTTCCCGAGGGATGTGTTTGACTAAGTACTGATCCAATCGGCTGAGAAGCAACTTGGTCTTCTTTAGATATGCAATGAGTCGTTCCTCTCGAGCTTGGAATTCTCCTAGTATTTGATTAACAATAAGTTGAGAATCGCTGTGAAGACACAAAGAACTGGCTCCGATTTCTATGGCGATTTCTAGTCCAGCTATCACTGCTTCATATTCTGCATCGTTGTTGGTGGCAGCGAACTCCAACCTTATAGCGTAGTGCAGTTTATTTCCCCTGGGAGTGATTATTACCACACCTGCCCCCGAGCCTTGTTCGTTAGATGCACCGTCCACAAAGAGATTCCACTTGATATCTTCTGTTATTTCCAGTTGCTCCTTATCCTCGTTGGTAGTGAACTCTACAATGAAATCAGCCATGGCTTGTCCCTTGATGGCGGTGCGAGGGTGATAGGTGATATCATATTGACTCAGCTCAATACACCATTTGAGTAGTCGCCCGGAAGTGTCGGGACGATGGAGTACCTGCCTCAGTGGTTGATCGGTCAGAACTTTGATGGAATGGGATTGGAAATAGTGATGCAGTTTTCGTGAGGTGATTAGTAAACAGTATGCTAACTTCTCGAGCTTAGGATCTAACTTCTGCCCCAGTAAACCTTTTGCTGACGAACTAAACTGGTCGTTTCGTGCGGTTGTCTTCCCTTACCAAGGCAGCGCTCAGGGCGTGGGATGACACAGCGAGGTATAGGTATAATTCTTCTCCTTCGCTTGGAGTTGAGAGCACCGGTGGTTTCTGGAGGTGTTCGATTAAGTGAAGAAAAGCGGTCAGGCATTCGTCAGTCCACTCGAACTTTCCTTTATCTTTCTTTAGGGCTTCGAAAAAGGGGACGCACTTGTCCGTTGCCTTGGAGATGAATCGGCTTAGGGCGGCCACTTTTCCATTTAGGCTTTGCATTTCCTTTCGGGTGGAAGGTATCTTGATATCTCTTAGCGCTCGGACTTGTTCAGGGTTTGCTTCTATCCCTCTGGCATGAACGATGAATCCTAAGAACTTCCCTGACGACACACCGAAGGAGCATTTTAGTGGATTCAACTTCATTCCATATTGCCGGAGTACTTGAAACATCTCGCCTAGGTGGCTTACGTGATCTTTGGCCTTCCTTGACTTTACCAGCATGTCATCCACATATACTTCCATAGTTTGTCCTATTAGCCCTGCAAACATCTTGTTAACTAGGCGCTGGTAGGTGGCTCCTGCATTTTTAAGTCCGAAGGGCATCACTTTGTAGCAGTATAAACCCCGGTCAGTGATGAAACTAGTGTGGTCTTGGTCGGGAGCATGCATAGGAATTTGGTTATATCCTGAGTATGCATCCATAAAAGATAGGAGTTCGTGCCCGGCTGTGCTGTCTACAAGTTGGTTGATTCTGGGAAGCGGGAAGCAATCCTTTGGGCAGGCGTCGTTTAGGTTGGAGAAGTCAACGCAGGTCCGCCACTTCCCATTAGCCTTCTTTACTAGTACCGGGTTGGCGATCCATTCTGGGTAAACAGCTTCTCGTATGAAGTCATTGGCGAGTAGATTCTTTACTTCTTCATCGAGGGCTGCTGATCGCTCTGCCCCCATACTTCTCTTTTTTTGTTTTACAGGCACCTTGGTAGGATCAATGTTTAATACGTGGCATGCTATGTCGGGGGAGATTCCGGTCATGTCAGCGTGTGACCAAGCGAATACATCCAAGTTGTGGCGGAGAAAATCAATGAGTTGTTCCATCAATTCAGCTTTCAACTGGGACCCAATTTTCAGTAGCCTACTTGAGTCGTGCTTGTCTACAGATATAAACTCCATAGCTTCTGCAGGTTCGGCGGTGGCCTCCTCCTCTTTGTCCCTAGGGTCTAATTCATTGAAAGGGTCGTTGGTGTATCGAAGAGGAGGGGCTTTCTTTAGTTGCTATGCTTCAAGGCTTTTTGTGCAGAGGGCGATCTCTACACTTTTCCCTTTATCTTTCCTATGGTTGTTGCGAAGTTCGGTTACATAGCAATCTCGTGCAATATCCTGGTCTCCTTCCACTTCCCCTACCCCATTGTCTGTTGGAAATTTCATTTTCAGGCACTATGGGGCTAGGACAATTTGGAAGTCAGATAAGGCTGGTCTTCCTAAGAAGGCGTTGTAGGCCGAATGGTTTTCTATCAGCACAAACGTTTGTTTCCTTACAACGGAGCGGGGATGGCTTCCAATCTCAACAAAGAGGTCCAGCTGCCCGAGGGGCATCTTCGCATCTCCAGTAAAACCGTGTAGTGGTTTATCGCAGGGAGATACATCCTTCATTGATAGCTTCATTTTGTCGAATGCGTGTTTGAAAAGGATATTTACAGAGCTTCCAGTGTCTACCAGGATTCGGTAAACTTCGGCGGGACCGAGTCGGGCAGAGATAACCATGGGATCCATGTGAGGGTACTGTCTTCCTTCTAGGTCGCGTTTACTGAATATGATGTCATCGCTTTCTTTCCGCTTTGGGTGGCGCTCTTCTATAACCGTATTGACACAGTCTTTATTGTCTCTAAGCGACTTCCCATATCTTTCCATCTCTCTCCAACTTCTGTCTGCGATGTGCGGACCTCCTGAGATGGTATGGACCACTATCTTCTCTTGACTAGAGCTGCTAGCGTTGCGGTTTCCTCTGTCGGTCCCTGGTGAGGGTAGCCTTGGGTTTTCATTGGCAGGGGCTGGAGTCCTGTCTTGACTTTTTACATAATGTTCCAGTTTCTTCCTTCTGATGTGTTCTTCAATCAGATCTCGGAGATGATGGCATTCGTTGGTATCATGTCCGTGAGATTCGTGGAAGCGGCAGAATTTTCCAGACTTCTGTGCGTTATCTGATTCCTTCTTGTATGGTGGGCGTTTGTATCTAACTTCGCCTTGGGTGGCAAGGAAGATATTTTCGACGGTCTCGTTCATAGGGGTGTAAGTGTCGAATCTTGGTCCTGGCCGATATAGGCGCTTTTCTACCTTCTTGCCCCCAGCATTGTCTCTGGAATCATTTCTTCGAACGTCCCTCGCCACAGCAGGGGCGTTGCCATGGGTCGTCTTACTTTGCTGTCCTGACTGCCCCTCAATGGCAGCATCCTCAAGCCTCATGTATTTCCCGGCTTCATGGAAGAAATCGGGTAAAGTAGCTGGTTTTTCTTTTGTCAATCTTCTAGCAAATTTAGTGTCCGGATGCACCCCACTGCAGAGGGCCATTAGGATAAGCTTCTCATCGGCATCTTGAACTGCGGCTGCTGCGGCGTTGAATCTGGTTAGGTATTGCTGCAGCTTTTCTCCGGGTTTCTGTTTGACGCTGGATAAGGAATAAGCGTCCTTAGGTTGCTCCACATGAATGCGGAACTGACTGATAAATTTTTCTTTCAACATTTCCCATGAGCTGATGGATCCTTGGGGTAGATGACAGAACCAGGAGGTAGCAAGATCTGCTAAGAAGAGCGGGAAGCATTTGCACAGTACTCCCTCTGTTGCTCCACTCATGAGCATATGCTGCGTGTACCTCTGTAAGTGTACAACGGGATCGGAGGTTCCTTTGTAGGGTTCCATTGTTGGCATCTTCCATTCTCGGGGGGTGATAGCAATTTCGATATTGCGGGCGAAAGGGCTGGTTACCCTAGCGCCTATCCCTCGATCTCTTTGCTCCCGCTGGACACACTCTCTGAATAAGCGTGCCATCCTTTCATCAGAACTTGGAGAGGATAGAAATGAGTTTGGTTCTGTTCTGTGGGATTAATTCCGTCCAGACGACCTGTAGGGATGGTATCGTCTATCATTCCTCATATTTTCCAGTGGCTGCCTTTGATCTTCTGGGAGCACGCTTGGGTCAGCTACAGTTGGCCCTTGCCTTGATCTTCCCCTGTTGGGTTCTGATCTAAGCACTTCCTCGGGTCCAACTTCGGGCTGAACTCTAGCTCGGCCCCGTTCACTGGTGTTTCTGTGGTTAGGCAGCATGACAGGCTCAGCTACAGTTGACCTTCGCTCGGTACCTTCCCCGTTGGGTTCGGTACCAAACGTTTCCTCAGGCCTAACTTCGGGCTGTGCTCGGTCTTGGCTCCTACCACGGCTACTTCTGCCGTTAGCTCCTTCGAAGAAGGAAGATCTTTGCTGTCTCTGAGATCCTCCAGACTGGGACTCGCCCCATGATTCAGTGTTGCGGTTGGATTCTTCAGCGTCCCTCAAGCGTGACATGAGATGGTCCACCAAGGCTTCCTGCTGGGACGTGAAGCGGTTAGTTACTTCAACAACAACTCTGTCCAAATCTGCCCTAGTAATTGCTGCAGGCTGTTCTGTGGCAGGAGTGGTTGGGTTAGCCTGTCCTTCATTTGTTACCGTTGTTGGAGGAGGACGATTTACTTTATTCGTGACAACTGGATCTGGAAGACTGCTGGATGCGATGTTTTTTCCTTTGTTAACATCTTTCCTCTGTTTGGGAGGCATGCTTTCCAAGTGGCGGACGATGCTGTTAGGAAAACTTGTTAAGTAGATGAAGCTGAAGCTTCGAGCTTCTAGCTCTCAATGAAAGCACCAAAAATGTTTGCACAAAAAATGGACAAACACCTCAAAGTTGTATGATTTAGTAGATCTTATGTTGTTCTGAGTGATTTGGGTAATTTATGCAAATATACGAAAAGCAGGGGCTAAACTGTAAAAAGACACGCAGATTTATAGTGGTTCAGCCAGAATATGCCTACATCCACTTTATATGTTATTTCTCTTCTCTTGTTTTGATTACAAGTACAAAGCTTTGATACAAGTAAAAGAAAGTTGTTTGAAAGTTCTCTCCGTGCTTGAGCTCTCAAAACTTGTCCCTATTGTTGTACCCCTGCCCCTCTATTTATAGAGTGAGGTTGGGAGCAGGGGTCTTGGATGTATATAGCTGCTGGTGGGCCTGGGCTGACGTGATCTGGCCTGGCACGTCTTGGTCCGGTAGCGTTTGGTCCGGTGGTAGGAAGGTTGGTTCGGCATTGTCTGAAGGAGGTTGGTTCGGCAGCCTTGAAGAAGGTTGGTTCGGCAGTCTCGAATATGGTTGGTTCGGCAGTCTCGAATATGGTTGGTTCGGCAGTCTCGAATATGGTTGGTTCGGCAGTCTTGAATATGGTTGGTTCGGCAGTCTCGAATATGGTTGGTTCGGCAGTCTCGAATATGGTTGGTTCGGCAGTCTCGAATATGGTTGGTCCGGTTATGGAGTCTGCCGAATGGACATGGCGGGATGAGAATGCCGGATGGGTTTCTATTAGGCATGGATACCGAATGAATTCCTGCCGAATGGGCCCTGGAAAACGTCAATGCCGAATGATTTTAGGTAAGCCTGGGTGGATGCATCTGGCTTTTTGGTCTCGAGGTCTTCTGGGTGAGAACACGCCCAACAGTCAATGCCATGAGAATAGAATTGTCATTGGGATTGCTGATCATGGAACAAGCAGCATGGAACCTTTCCAGATAGCGCCTAAGAGTCTCTCCCGGAGCTTGAGTGACATTGGACAAGGTATTGACATCCTTCGGTCTTGTAGCATGCATACGGAACTACTCGACAAACTTAGTAGCCAACTGATTGAAACATGAAATGGATCTGGGTGGTAGACGAGTGAACCACATAGTCGTAATGACTCCTAAGGAGATAGGGAAGCTTCTACAGTTAACCGCATCGTCAGCTCGAGTGGCGTTCATGAGCCATTCATATTTCAAGATATGCTGGTTAGGATTCGAATTTCCTTCGTACACCAACAAGGTCGGCATCCTGAATCGGCGGGGTGGTTCTGCATAGAGAATGTCGTTGGTGAACAAGGTATGACTTCTAGAGATTCCCTAGTCATCACTCATGAGGACTTGACTTTCTCTAATCATTAGGCGTATCATGGTTGGAATGGCAGGCATCTGGATGTTCGGGGCAAAGGGTTGGTCGGGTTCCATGTTACGGGGACGGTCCGGTCGCTGTCTATGGTCCGTTCCTTGGCTCCCGGTCTTCATGGAAGTGAGAATCCTAAGCATGAATGTGGTGAAAAGGGGCTGGATTTTGTTGGTTCTAGTTCTCGGCTACCAGATCTATGGTAGCAATAGCTGCATGGTCATGAGTGGTGTGATAAGGAATTGTCCCTCCTCGGGAGGATGGTCCAGCTTGTGCCCTGTAGAAAGACCAATCCCATCCAATCCGAGATTCATGGCATGCGGATGCCCGTAGGCTTCGGCGTAGTTCCCATCCAATCGGCGGCGTGTAGATCTGTGATTGAAGTTAGATGACACCGAACTTTCAGACAAGGAATAAGAGGCATGCTCCCTTCTAGATCTCCCTCACCTTTCCTCGTTCAGCTGGTTTGCGAGTTCCGTGTTGGCATGGATCTACTGAGTGAGCTCCTGACGGCTCTGTGTAAGCTCTTGCATAAGGGTCTGTAACTCCTCTCTAGTCACCAGATCAAGTGGATCTTGAGCTCCAGCTGACGTTTGGCCTGCTGTGGTCAACTTAGTGGAATTTTTCTTATCCCTTCCTTCTGGATCTGCAGCATTGGAAGCAGTTCTGGTAGTGCACACCATGTTTAATGTAGATCTTCCTAGATCTGGAGTAATCTGAATAGAATGGAAGGAACAACTGGAAGACAGATCTGGATCTCATCCTTAGATTTTAGCAATCCAACAACGGCAGGGGATCCACAGAATCAGAGAAAAACGGAGTTTCTCAGTGAAAGCACCAAAGTGTTTATACCAAAAATGGGCACAACACTCTTCGGATGTAATTGAATATATTAGAATGAAGAAATTAAATGGAAAATGAGGCTAATCTAACAATCACACCGAGAAAAATAAGCAGTAATAGAAAAAGAAAAGAATTTATAGTGGTTCGACGTTGTAGCCTACGTCCACTTTGAAGAGTTTGATGTTTATTGCTGAATCTCAACTGATTTACAATAGTATAATAGCTAGCACTCAAGTTACAATGGAGTTTCAGAAGAGTAGCAGCGTAGAAGTTCCAAAAGTCCTTTTTTATTTGGCATAGGGGTGTTATTTATAGGAGTAGATCTAGAAATATCTGCCTCAAATCTCGGAATACCCTTTCTCACATGTAGGTGGGCCCACATGATCGTTATGGATCCATTTGGGATCGATTCTGATCGATCCATGTGAACTTTGTATCGATCAAGAAATGGTCCAATCAAGCTGTGATCGATCACGAACATTCTTGAGTTGATATGCAAGCTACTGTGAAAATTTCATGGCCTTTGGACCTATAGTTTGAGAGATATGATCGATCCAATGTTGAGTTTGTAAGTAGGGCTGAAGGCTTCGTATCGATCAATTGCACATCGATCCTCTTCGTATCGATACAATGCGTATTGACCAATTGCGTGTCGATGACGTGGCACTAGAGATCCACATTTCATGCTTATAAACCGTTTCCTTTGGTTTGACTGAGCCTTTCGTATCCATCTGATACATTGCTCTTCATATCGATGCTACGTCTATGCCGTCGTATCAATGCTTCTTTTGTGCCTTCGTATCGATGCTTGTGCCTAATCTTCGTAACGATCAAACAAGTGATCGATACGAAACATACGGCCGTTGGTTGGTGTGATCGATCCATGGAATGATGAAGTCTACTATTGTCTTGATGGATACGAAACAGAGGGATATGAAATAGATGGATATGAACTGGATGGATACGAACTGAACATGTTTCACAGGGATTTTGATCGATCCATAACTTGAGCATACGAACTCCGATTGTCCTGAAATTTGGAATACTGCCTTTCATAGCTTTGCTTATCATACTATGCTAATTGTAGCTCTATCTGGACTCGGACCATGTTTGCCTGCATCCATCGTGGACCTGTAGATAACTGTTCTCCGGGACGGATTGTATTCAGTCTCTAGTCAATTCCTTGGTGTCACTGCCTTGCCAAAAGGCGGGATAAAAATAATATTCCCAATCACCACTTTTTTTCTCAAATTCTCCAGATCTAGGTCCATTCCCTTTTTATTGGACTCCCTCTTACTTTATTTCCAAAATATAAAAAAGGTGTACACCTATTAGAATTACATATATGGGGAAAGGATTGAATTAAATTTAGATTTGAGTTTGAGATTCATGATTTACCTCTGTTTCTGTGCTCTGAGTTAACCCTATTTCCCTTCTCTTATTCTCCGCTTTTCTCTACTTATATTTAATAGTTTTACTACTTTTAGAATTTGGAGGAGAAGAGAAAATGATAGAGTTTTAGTACGTAGTAAAGTTTCTAAATAAATTAGGTTTAGGTTAGCTATTAATTTAAAGGAGTTAGGGATTGATTTGGAGTGTTAGATTTAGCCTCGGAAATCATGAGATCCATCTTGGATGCACATCACTAACTTGGCAGCAAAGAAAAATAATTAAGTCAATCAACGCCGTTAAATCGCAAGTCCTAGTTTACAAATTTTACACGTCAGCAGTTGACCATTCATGACCTTGAGTCGCCGCCAACGGTCGACCTGGGTGCGTCTTGGGTCGAATGTTGTTTGTTTTGATGGTGATTTAATTAGTTTGTCGTTATATGTTTAATTTTATTCCTTGTTTGACCGATCGCTATAATTTGTTTCCACTCTACTCAAATTAGCTTTAACGTTAACATTTCTTAACGTCTAAGTTCCCTTTAACATTAATAATTAACATGAATTAACTTTTATTACCATAATGACATATATAATTATTTTCGATTCAAAAATTTTGAACGTTGATAACTTTTTAGTTTAAACTCCGATTGGAAAACTTTATATAGGAAAACTGATCAAAACTCGTTACGAACCCACTGGTACAAGTTTCATAGTCAAATTTTGACATTTATAAAAATTCTATTTTTGATGTTATTATTTATTAATTAATTTCTTTTTAAATTAATTATCTTAAAAATTACGGGGCATTAGATTCGATACAACACTCCAGTTTCCATCAACCAATGATGAAATAAAAAGCGAAAAACAAAGGGAGATGGTCAGACTACCATAGGGAGAGGGTCGAACTACAGTCAGGTCATTGATGTATGTCTACTCTACAACATACTCTAGACATTCCTAAATAATACCAAGATAATTATGGTAATTAATCATACCATAATCCTTTCCACCTGCATATAAAAAGTTAGTCAAATAATACAATAATTCATAGCTAACTTCGTGAAACAAGGTCTCAATCCAGTACATTTACAATGTTCTATGGTATAGTCTAACCCATACTCAAATCCAGTGCATTAAAATGGACGATGGTATGGTCTAATCCACAAAGCCAAGCCCACCCTATTGAATTAACAAATGACTGAAATCGAATGGACATGGTTCCATATACAACTAACAAACCCATTTCTATACAACAACACACACCTTAGATTTTCTACATATACCGAGCAATCATGTTACCATGATAACCAATAGATGTCCCAAAACTAATTGTCTAACAAAACATCAATAAAACAATTCATACATATATGTTCGTATATACCACATATATACATCCAAAGCATTCTAATTCAATAAGGTCAACGAGTCACTTTAAAACATCGCCTAATCGATGTCAAAAACCCAAAGAAAAACCCCCGAATCTATATAATTTAGTTTATTAAACTTGGCCATATTGGCCTGGGTTTATTGTGCAATTTTTCTTCACACTAGTAGACTGGTATACTACACACATGTGGATCGGTACACATGAGAATTACAAAAACCTACTGCTTTCCAGAAAGTTATACATACATACATACATATCCATATTTTCATTTAATCGTATCTTCTTCATTTCTCACTCCCTTTCGAAACCGTTTTCTATTAAATTCAAATAGGGGTCTCTATTACCTATATACTTTAAGTTCATTAAAAGTTCAAGCATAAATCATTTTTGAAATCACTCCAGAAGTTAATGAATATAAAATCAGTTTTCAGGTTCTATAAATATACTTTTTTTTTGCAAAGCTAGTTTGACACGGTCCCCTACTAGATTTATAAATAACAAAAAAGGTTACAAGGGCAACATGAGAAGAGAAAAACAAAGGGAATATAAGAAGAGAAGATAGAAACGACAAAAGGTAAAAATAAAAAACCCTAAAAATTAATTAACGTTCCATGTATATCCCGATAGAGTAGGGTTTGCAGTAAACCAAAATTCCGTGCTGGTTTTCACTCCTTGCATAATTTCACTGGTTAGGTCAATGGACCGTTCTTCGCTCTGGTCGAAAGTTCCAGCGTTTTTCTCATTCCAAAAAACCTTAATGAAAATTTTGAGAACACATAAGATTGTTCTGGAGCTCATGTTATTCCCCCGTGTGTACTTGCATAGCTTCTACCATTCCAGGGTGTGCGAGATGGACGGTTTATGCAGTTGAGTTTTGTGTAGAATGGCTTCCCAAGGTGCATAAATGTCAAGGCATTCAAAGAATAAGTGTTCAACAATTTAGGAGTGATGCAACAAAATGAATAGCAATCATTATCAATCAATCTGATGCTTTGGAGTTTGTCCTTGGTGAAGATGGCATGATTGAGTACTTTTAAAAGAGGAGGTTGTCCTTTTGTGCATTAGCTTTGTTTTAGATACTTTTACACCAAGTGTAGTTGTCTAGGAGGTTGAAATTTTTCAAAGCATTGTAAATACCTCTTACGGTGTGAGGGTTCCTATAAGATGTCCAGTGTATGATAGGTTCATGAGTGCTATGGAATTATGCCATAATTTGGTTCCATGTCTTTTGAATATGTGTATTACTGGAATTGGGGAGGAGGGCTTTTCCATTGTGGATGTAATTGCATGCTTCAGCTGTATCAGGTATGTCAGTCATGTTCTTTTGGTTATAGTCCAAGGTAAAGTTGAAGATGAGGCCAATGTCTCCGCATGAAAGATGCCAAAATGAGCATTTGTAGAGGGTAGAAACATTATGGATCACATGGGGTAGAATGTAATTTCTGAGATTGAGAAGACTTTTAAAGTGCCAGCTGGAGTTATTGGGGTTATCCATGGTTCGAAGTGTTTGTTATAGAGGTATATGTTGGTGATCCTTATGACCTATAGATTATCCTTTTTGCTGAGAAGATCATTAATGTATTTTGATGCAGTAGCTTTGTTTCAAGTAGTTAAATTAGGGATACCAAGTCCACCTTTGTTGTTAGGGAGACAGATTCTCTTGAAAATGATAGGGATCAAATTCTTATAAAGACAATCACTATGCCATAGAAAATGGTTCATGGCTCTATTGACCATAGAAATAAGTTTTTTCAGAAGACAAACATCCTAGACCAGTGATTGGTCATTCCAATAGCAATGCAGTTGATTATAGTGAGTCTACCGGCTTGTGATAGGTAGTTACATGGCTAGGTGCTAAGTTTGGACATGATAGCATCATACATTGGAGTGCATCATGCAGTAGTGATTCTAGAGGGAGTGATTGGGATGCCATGGAAAGTAGCATTAGGAGGCATAGAGTTTAGGGCAGACTGTTGCATGATGAGTTCTCTATCCTGATTGGTGATACCTACAATAAGGATATGTGATTTGTCTTTATTAATTTGGAGGCCAGTAATGGAGTGGAAGGATGACAGACTTTGTAAAATAGAGTTAATGGAGGAGGAGTTAGGCTTTGTAAAGAGAACCGAGTCATCAGCATACATCAGAGAAGTAACCATGGTCTTTTTGCAATTGGGATGGAGGTAGAGGAATTTGTATAGGACCTGCTTCTTGATGATACAGTTGAAAACTATGGCGATGGCTTGCCTTTGTTTGTGGCCAGCGACGACATAGTGGGGCCTGTTCCGCTCTGTTGTACGCTAATGTTGGCTATTTCTCCTTTCCAGCAGGTGTGTGATGCCTTTTGCAGGCAGGTGAGTTTTTCTCCTTCTTGTTCCATTTCCGTAGATAACGCTGGTTTGCCTGTTGTTTTCTGGTTTTGGGCCGATGTGGTCGGTTTTGTTTGCTTGAGCCTTGACACACTTACGTGTGTGCTCCCTGACATTGCCGTCTCGTCCCAGACTTGTGTGGTGTCAGGTCCCGTTTCCTCTGTTGGTTTCGAATCGTCCGCCTTGTCCCTTTTGTCTTGCGGCATGCATCAGTATCTTTTGCACCTGTTTTTTGTGCAAGATTTCCTCGGCCGTATCGGTTGTCTCCAGACCAGCCTGCTGGTATGGATCGATCTGATGGATTCCTCTATCTGGGTACTAGCGTTAAGTCATTACGAGGCCTCTTCTGTGTCGTCAGTGACTTTATCTTTTTTTTGTTTCCCTTTCTTGTCAGACTCCCGTTATTTCCCTCGGAGGTTACATCGGGCCTGGAGCGATTGGTTCGGGCAATCTCCCAGTCCTGGTCGCATAGTGGTCGTCTCTGACCACTATGCGGACAGAATGGTTTATTGCCAGCTTTCATTGTTCCGCTCTGCTGCTACCTCTGTTGGGTCCGACCAGCGACTCTTACTCGTATCGCGGGGCTGTTTTATTAGTGACAGTCTAGCTTTGGTAAGACTCCCACAGCAACATGGGAAGCAACTTGGTTGCTCCCCCACACATACCTGTTCTCCTTCTGTTCTTCCCTTTGTCGCTCTTCCCGTACAGTCGCCACGCTCTTCTATCCCATTGTCGGCTGCTCCGGTGTTATCTGTTTCAGATTGCTCCTTCCCCTTCTTTTCCTCCCATTTTTCGGCTCTTTCTTCTCCTGCTTGGTTTTTAAGGAAGAATGTAATGCGATTGGTCCGCCTCCCTTCTTACCTTCGCTTTCCTTTTGATCTTTCGGAGCGCTTGGTGCCCTCTCCCTCTTGTTGCTCCTCGGCTTGCTCCCTTCCCTCTTCATCGTGCTCTCTATCCATTTCCATTCCTCTAATGAGTAAGGCAGAAATTGCGCTCCTTAATGAGCACCTTGATTGCATATCTAGGAACTCATCCCCTTCATCCCCGTTGGTTGGTGCTTCGCTGTCTCCTTTGTTGGGGAACGGTGGTGTGGTATCTTTTGAGACACTTTCCCAGCCATCCGACCCTCCTCCACGATCGTCTCGACGCAGATCGCGTAGAGTCCCATCTACCCCTCGCACCATCCGCACACGCTCTATAGCGGTGTCCGAGCAGATCGATCGATCTACTCGTTTTTCACTGTATCTTATCTGAGCTTCTTCTGTTTTCCCTTGTCTGGTGTCTTGTTTTCGCTTCTTGCCTCTTCACTCTTTTTTATCTCTTCATGGCTAACTTTCTCTTCTAGAATGTCCGTGGTATTGGCAACGATGCGTCTATGGCTAGGCTAAAACGCATTGTCAGGAAGCACTCTGTTGGTTTGGTTGATCTTCTGGAACCTTTTCTAGCCCCGGAAGGTATTCCCAAAATCGTCTTATCCTTAGGTTTTGGCGGTGGCTCTGCCAACATCTCGGGAAAGATTTGGATCTTATGGTCCAAATCCCTTGCGGTTTGCCCCGCTTTCGATTCCTCTCAGCTTTTTTCAGTGGCTTGTTCGTCTACTTCTTTTGCTTCTCCCTTTTTATTCTCGGCGGTTTATGCCAAATGCGATCGTACGGAGAGATTAGCTCTTTGGTCCGACATTCTTGCCCTCGGTTCTTTGGGGCTAGCTTGCTCTGTGATTGGCGGCGATTTTAATATCGTCGCCTGCCAAGCGGAAAAACGGGGAGGAGCCGCCGTCAACCGTGTCGCGATGGCGGATTTCAACTCATTCATTGTCAGCTCTGGTCTCTCTAAGCTTCCCTTTGTTGGCTCTGCTTTAACTTGGTCAAACAACCAAGAGGGACCGAACCGTATCCTCTCTAGACATGACCGTTTTTTCGGGTCGGAGGATTGGTTTCGCCTTCCTTTTTCCTTCTCGATCGCTCACCTCCACTGGTCCTTCTCTGACCATGCTCCTCTGATTGTTCGCTGCTCTCCTTTCTCCTTATCGGGACCCTCTTCCTTTCGGTTCCAGAGCATGTGGAAATCTCATCACTCCTTTCTTCAAGAGGTTGCTAACTCTTGGAGCGTTCCAATTGTTTCCTCACCCTGTGCTGTTTTCGATCGTAAGCTTAAGCGACTCAAGGGTTGCCTTAAGGTATGGAACGTTCAGGTTTTTAAGAACATTTTTTATCGCGTTCGTATGGCCGAAGAGTCTCTTATCGTAGCCGAATCCTTGCTAGATGAGGATCCGACCTCGGCTAACAAGGAGGCTTGGGCACTAGCTCAAACCATCTTCTCCTCGGAACTTCGTATCGAGAATGACTACCTTTGTCAAAAGGCAAGGGTCAAGTGGGTAGTCGACGGCGATACGAACTCCAAATTCTTCCATTCCTCTATTCGCAAGAAGAATAACCTTCTCTCGATCCATGAGATTTTGCGGCCTGATCTATCTACGGCTTCTTCGCCTGAGGAAGTCAAAGGTACCATCCTGGCCCACTTTCAATCCTTTCTGGGCTCACCGTCTGTCTCGGTTTCTTATCCGGCCCTGTTAGCTTTCATTCCTCGTGTAGTTCCTTCTCTGGAAAGTGTCCTTCTCGCGGATCTCCCAACCTCTGAGGAGATCCGTGCCTGTGTCTTTGCCATTAGCAAGGATAGCGCCAGTGGCCCGGATGGCTTCAATGGTGTCTTTTATAGGAGCTCCTGGCCTATTATTCAGGCTGATTTTTGTCTTGCTATTCAATCCTTTTTCTTTGGGGAATCTCTTCCCTCTGGATGGACTTCCACCAACCTAATTCTCATTCCTAAATGCGAAAATCCAAGGTCTTGTGTGGATTTCCGGCCGATCAGTCTGTGTAACTTTTCGAATAAAGTTATCTCTAAGATCCTTGCCAATCGCTTGGCTCCTTTCCTTGACCGTATTATTTCTCCTTCTCAAGCGGGCTTTGTAAAAGGGCGTTTGATTTCTGATAACGTCCTTCTCGCCCAGGAACTGATCACCCAGATTGATCGGAAAGTTTGGAGTTCTAATGTTGTCTTCAAACTGGACATGGCTAAAGCCTACGATCGCATGTCCTTGTTTTTCGTCATCAAGGTTTTAAGGCCCTACGGGTTCCCAGAACCCCTAATTGACTTGGTGTGGAGGCTCATCTCCAACTGTTGGCTCTCTGTGCTCATTAATGGTTCGGCTAACGGTTATTTCAGGGCGGGGAGGGGTTTGCGTCAAGGAGACCCACTCTCGCCATCATTTTTGTGATCGCGGCAGAAGCTCTCATTCGCGGTCTCCAAACCTTAACTATCTACGGTCAGGTCCAAAGCTTCGGGATTCCGAGGGGTTGCCCCCTTATTTCTTCCTTATCCTTTGCAGATGACATTGTCATTTTTTCTAATGGCAGTCGATCCTCTGTCAGGCGGCTCCTTAGTTTCCTCCATCAATACGAGAGGTCCTCGGGCCAACTCGTTAACCCTTCCAAAAGTAGCTTCGTCCATGCGAAGGACTTGTCTCCCTCTCGTGCTTCCTGGATCGAGACTGTCTCGGGTTTCAAGGAAGCATCCCTCCCTCTCCCATACCTGGGTATTTTCCTATACCGAGGTAGAAAGCTCAATGCTTTTTTCGATCCCTTGGCGGACAAAGTGAGGGGTAAGATCTTACGCTGGAATGCATCTCTTATTTCTCAGGCTGGTAGACTGGTTCTTATCAAGTCTGTTTTAAACTCGATGGGAACTCATGTTTTCGCGGCAATAACCCCTACCTCTTCCTTCTTCCGGTCGTATCGGTCTTTGGCCTCGTCCTTCTTCTGGGGCAACAAGGACAACGCCCGTCGTCACCAATGGGTGTCGTGGGACGCGGTTTGTCGTCCCAAAAACGAAGGTGGCTTGGGTCTGCGTAATCCTAAGGACCTTTGTGCGGCTTTTGCCTGTAAGTTGTGGTATAGGTTTGGTGCTAACAACTCTCTATGGGCATCGTTCCTCCATGCTAAGTACCGTAGGCTAGCGGGCTCTAATTTCACGGGTTCTCCATCCTATGCTAGTGAGACCTGGAAGCACATGCAGTCGGTGAAGCCATTATCTGACTCTCGTGGTGGATTTACAGGCTAGGATGGAGCTTCGATTTCCATTCTGAAAGCTTGGATTTCGATTAGAACTCCAAGCCCCATTCGCCCTGTGTTTTCGTTCATTTGGGATTCTCGTATTCCCCCCAAAGTCTCTCTATTGATGTGGCGAATCCTGCATGATGGATTGCCACTAGACGAGAATCTCCAAATGATCGGCATCCCTCTTGTTTCCCGTTGTCGTTGCTGTGGAAATAGGGAAACATAATCCTTGAACCATTTGTTATTTGATGGTTTCTCGACCAGATCGTGCTAGAATTACTTTGGCAACCTTGTGGGTGTTCGACGTATTGCTAGATCTCCTTTTGATCTCCAGAGTTTCTGGTGGGCTGGGATATCTGGAAAATCACTTCGTTCAATTGTGTTCCGCTTGATTCCTTGTCTCATCTGCTGGCACCTTTGGTGCGCGCGGAATAAGGCAATCTTCGATAGCTCTCCAATGGATCCTCCGTCCATTATTCGGCGTGTGAGGAATGACGTCTTCCTAGCGTTCCGTGGTAGACCATTCAGGGGACCCATGGGCCCCCGTTCTGGGCGATTAGTGGGTCTTCTGTCTATTTCGTGTGCTCTGACTTCCGCTAGACAGGGAGTTGGTTGAATCTTTTCGATCGGGCGTTGGCTTTCACCCAGCGCTCCCTATCCCCTCCCCCCCTTTTTTTTGTTTAATGTGGTTGCTAGTTTATCTGTTCCAGGTGTCGGATTATCAGGTTTGGCCTTGCTTTTCTCCTTTCGGACTTATGGATGATTCCTGCATGGCTTCGGAGGAGGTTCTTGTGTCCTCCTTCTTTTTATGTCTTGGCTTGGTTTTAGCGGATTTCTTTGGAGGGCTTTAGGCTTTCTTCTCCCTCGTCTAGCTATGCACGAGGTTCTGTGGACATCTTCATTGGGCGGTGGCTTTGCCGGAGCTCGATGAGGTTGTCCGATGGGCGGTGGATTTTCCGGAGCTCATCCAGATATTCTGTGCTGCTCTGAGTCTTCTGTAGGGCCCTTCTTGGTTCTTCTAAGCTGGCTCTTCATAGCAGTCGGCAATAGCTCCTTCCCCAGGAGTCTGCTTCCTCTGGTTTTGCTGCCTTTAATGTAGCTCGGTGTGCTTTCTATGTGGTTTGGCTTGGTGGTCTGGCCTTTACCTTCAGGTTAAGGCGGGTTGGTGGTTTTTTTTCTTTTCCTGTATTTCTGAGCTGGCTGTATTGTCTCTGTCTATTGTGGCCTTGACTTTTTGTCTTTTCCGTTTTTGTTCTGTGCTCTTCGAGTCTGGGAGGCATATGTCCTTCATATGCTTCGCCTTTTATTTGTGTGCCACCGGAGAAAGGCGTTTTTTCTCCTTTTGTTTATATACTTTCTCTTAAAAAAAAGATACAGTTGAAAACTTCCATTGCCATGATAAATAGATAGGCAGACAAAGGATCACCTTGCCTTATGCTTTTAGATGTTGTGCAGTAGCCAATGGCATTGCCCTTGATAACAATAGAGTATTTTGCAGTGGAATTGCATGTGTATATCCATTTAATGCAGGGTTCAGGAAAATTCATTTTAACCATAATGGCGATAAGGGTAAGCCGGGAAATTGAATCAAATGCTTTTTGTATATAAAATTTCAGCATACATCTTAGAGTTACGTTAGCAGTGTTATAACCTCTCAGAAGTTTGTGGGTGAGAAGGATGTTATTAGCTATGTTTCTAGAGTTGAGGAAGTAAGATTGGTTGTTGTCAATGATCCTGGAAAGAGGAGGTTTGATTCCGAGGGCAATGATTTTGGTGATGCACTTGTAAATCGCAGTACAACATGTAATTGTTTTGAGGTGTTCAACCGTGATAGGATTATGTTGTTTTGGGACCATGTTAGGTTAGTAACATTAATGCCACTTTATGTTTTTTGCTTTTAAAGAAGTGGTGGATAGCTTTGCAGAAGATAGGTGATATATGTTGCCAAGTATGCTTGAAAAAAATGAGAGTTTAACCCATCAGGACCACCCGAGCTTATGGAATTGAGACCGAATAAGGCTTGTTTGATTTCTGCATCAGTGATTCAGGCAATGATGCTTAAAGGCTTCACTATGATTAATGGTAGGGATGTTGAGGTCAGGAAGGAATGATTGAATAAGTTGGAGGTGAGTGTCATTGAGAGTGGGATGGAAAAAATTAACAAATGCATTCTTTATATGATGATCATCATTCCTACATGTGCCAAACCTGTCAAATATAGGATGTATTATAGATTTGGATTGTTTTACCTTAAGAGTATTATGGAAAAAGGTGGTATTTCTATCTCCTTCAAACTGATACTCCTTGCGAAGTTTCTGTTTGATCATTTTAGGTTCTTCTTGGAGGGTAGTAACAAGTTTGGTTTGCATATCATGTTCAATCATGGAAAAATAGGGATCATTAGTGTTGACGTGCATGTTCTGTTGTGCAATGACCAGTTTCCTTCTGAGTTCAGCGATATTTTTAGAGCCTTTCCCAAATATGGTAGAGGACCACATCCTTAGAGAGTTCTTTATGTTTTTGAGTTTCTATTGAAGGATATACATGGGGTTGCCATGCACTTCAATGCTCCAGCCCTGGAAGAAAATTTGTATAAAGTCAAGTGTTTATTCCAACAGTTAATTTTTTTAAAAGATGGGATAGTTTTCATGGGTTCCATTCCCCATTTAGCAATGATGGGGTTGTGATTAGACTGGCCAGGAGTTGGGATTAAGGTAGTGTATCCAAAAGGAAAGAGCATGAGTGATTGAAAAAGTAGTGATCTAGTGTACAAAATGTTCTGTTACCTTGGTGTTTTTTGTTGTTCCATGTGAAGGACAAGCCTGTGGAGGGAATAGGGAGAATGGATGTTGTGAAGGAATAGGGGGGATGGATGCTTTGGAGAGAACTTGGTTGATATGGAGGATGTTATGGGTGGTAACTGGTTTACCACCATGTTTCCGATGAGATAGGTACAAATAGTTGAAGTTCCCAATCAGGAACCATAAAGCATCATGGGGGTTCGGATTTTGGAGTTGGTCAAGCATAGTGTTTCTAGAATCATAGTTGTTGTATGCACAGATGAAAGTGATGGAGAATAAAGTGGAGGTTTGGAGATGCTTGCAGTGGAGGTGAAAAACTTGTTGTATGGTTAAAATGGTGGTAGTTGTGAAGAGAGTAGGGTTCTAAAGGATCATGATGCGACCATAGGGTCATAATCAAGATTGGTAGCATGGTTCCAGTCATGTTTGATGAAGGTGCTGGCTTTCTTGGTTAGCTAGTTGAGTTTTGTCTTCGGGATAGCAATCATATAAGATTATGCTCAACAATAATGTTTTGGAACTCTATTTTTTATATTGAGGAGAGCACCTCTAATATTCCATGCTCCTATATTATCATTAATTATTTATTTATTTTGGTTTTGCCAGGGTGACAAGTTCTTGTATTCCTAGTAGAGTTGTAGATAGGGCTATGATAATCAATCTCCTTGTCAGTGTCATTTTCTGCATCAGTGGATTGGTTGTTTCTCTTCTTTGATTTCTTGTTTTTGTTTTTCTTGTTTGGTCCGGGGTTGTCTACGGTAGGTTTAGGGAAGAGGTTGGAGGATGGGGATTTGAAGTTGAGAGAAAAGAGTGCTGGGAATGGATGGGTAGGGTTGTTGGCAGTATTTGAAATGGAGCTTTGGTGGGTGATGTTGAGGTTGGTGGTTTGGTTAGAGAACGAGTATGCATGGATGATGTTATGATCAATGAGGTTGGAGATTATGTTGGGGGGAGATAAATGTTATTAAAAGGTAAGGCGAGGAGGGGATTGATGGGTGATTCATGAATAGGTGATATGGCTTCGTTAGTGGTGGGAATGGCTTAAAGGTCAATGGGGATAGAAGAAGTAAAGGGAATGAGGTATTGTATCACATAGTTGGTGGGCGCAGTGTGTAAGGTCGTCTGGTTATGCATGTGTGCATCAATGCACATGGTATCACTAGAATCATGGAGCAGTTCGAACCTGTTGTGAGTAGGAGTAATTTCATGCATGCTTGTAAGATTTGGAGGAGTTGTAATGTCTTCCATTTTAAGGCCCAAAAATAAGCACTACTGATGCTACGGTCATCAATAGTATTATTCTCCAGTGATAAAATGAGATCGGTTAATAGTATCATTAACATAAAAAGCACGGGAATACGAATTTTTTTAAAACACATTTCATTTATAAACTTTCTCATTTCAGAATTAAAACTCCATATTCATTACATAATCCCAAATGTTGCCCAGGTTCAGATAAAATATAATTATTATAAAATACTACAAGAACGACATATGAAGATGCCCCCTTGCTTGATCAGAGTTTACTACTAGACATGTAAATTTTTTTCCATTACATACATTTAAACAACATGATGACAACATAGCGGACATAAATAGACTCCTAAATAGCTAGCTTTGCTTTTGCATGTCTTCGAAAGCTTTTGTTAGAAATTGGGCTTTCTATAACACATCGTGGAATAGATCTTATGGCTATTTAAATAATAGAGGGGATGAAGTGTGTATTTCAAATCTATAAAACTAACTTCTGAATTTAACATTATATTTAATCAAATTGCAAATAGAAATAAGTAAGTAATAAAAGAAAATGCGGTAAAGTAAATAATACTCGATTTTTATACTGGTTCGGATTAACCAATCCTTCATCCAGCCCTACACTGCACCATGAAAAATTTCACTATAATCGCTAGATTTCCACGGGTGGTAAAAACACCTTTACGGTTTTGATTTCACGAGCTACATGATGCACCCTCTTGATTTACGGGCTACAAGTACACCCACTTCTCTATACAAACAACAATAAAGTATGGAAAGTAGTCATATCTTCAATACAAATTCTTGCAGATTCAGTACAATTATCCTATAGACCACTAGTAGCAATATATCTTTGAATTCTTTAAGGAATAGGATGAAATCAAAGAGAGAATGATATGAATTCAGGTAGA